>JAOTOL010001553.1:912500-1512500 GCA_034440575.1 Imbricaverruca yamaguchii | reverse complement strand
GTACTTGCTTCCGGGCATGTATGCCATGACAACCTTGCCAGCAGATGGCGCCTTTTAGTTGCCAATTTCATAATTTGACCGCATTTGCTCTGCACTTTTGCCAGTCATATTGCCAGCCCGTCTCGATATCATCGGGTGTGAAAAAAATAGGAAAAAGGAAAGATCTGCTTTGCATTCGTGCTGAGCTTAAGGAGTGTTCTGTAGGTGGCTACTGTAGCAGACGGTAAGACTAGGCATCGAAAAGTTCAGCTTGAATGTAAAGCATTTCCAACTGGTTCCGATATTTTTATGTCGGAAGCCATAAAAGGCCAAGGTCCCCGTACTGCTCTTCCCCTTCCCCTATGTTCTTCTCGGTGGAACCAGTGCAGAGCATGGTTGTGTGAACATTTGTGATCACCACAAGTCTAAATATCAAGACATCTGGATTCGTTTCTAAGTTAAATGAAGCTTTGCTCGCGCCTCTCTTCGAACCCGGCCTGAAGTTCATGTACACGCAGTCTAGCTCATGTATAGCTAGACACGCTACACGCGTATTCGCGACGGAAGTGCAGCTTCCTGTGCCGTTGCAGGATATTTGCTCATGTTTTGCCGCTTTCCTCTTCATGTCACTCGCGCATGCGGCGAGACAACTTCGACTTCTCGGGCCAGTTGAACGGAGGACAGGTCAGACTTATGAGAGAAAGAGGAGGCAGGACTTTCAACTTCCCTATGGCCCGGTGGAAGAGGAACATCTACGAAGATGCTTGTCTAGGTTCACTATAATGCTAAGAGCGTGCCGCGGGTCGAGCAGGTTGGACCGCGAATCATATTCTTAAAACCGATGCCACAGGCGCCTGTCGAAAGATTGAACCAAATTTCGCATACTTGCCAAGTATACACATGACTGGCGGCGATTGCAATGCTGTGGCATTTTCGACATCGATGTCAATGCGACGTACATGGATATTTTAATTTAAAACTTGTGCTATGCTTACCAACTTTCAGGCTATTGCGTTCATCAGAGTGCAAGGGCTTCAAATTGACAAAGACGAGTAAAATACACTGGCGATTTGGTTAGTTCATTGCCAACATCAATGCACGCTGATGAAGTCAATAGCCGAAGCGTTGGCAAATACGACGGACAGTTGAAGTCGAATAGCAATTCTCGTCTCCGTGTCATCCATCACTCTAGATGTCTTATATATACTTTGAACACAACATCGGGTAAGGAGCATTTGCTGAGGACATAGTAGTCCTGGTGCACCTAACAGATGCACGACTTCCCTGGAGTTCACCAATGTGGCAAAATTAACATCCAAAAGCCTATGGAAATATGTGGATCATGCCCTGTGTTATTTTACTTCGGCACGTACGTTGCGTTACTTATTCAGTGTCAACTTCGTCAAATGAGCCGTAAAACCGGCGATCAGAGAGAAATCGCGCAATTTGTCCGCTCCACGGTCCCAGTTAGTGCTGAAAGTCCGCTCTACGGTGCCAAATAGTGCTGAAAGCCAAACATCCGCTCTACGGTCCCAGTTAGTGCTGGGAGCAAAATGTCCGCTCTACGGTCCCAGTTAATGCTGGCTCCTGGCATGCCAGGAGCAGTGGGACAGCAGCATCTGCAGCCATCTGGCCACTAGACGAGTGGATCGTGATGACGACACGGACTCAAAGGACAATCTTGACACCGTCAGCGGCGAGCGGACAATCCCGACGCCGTCAGCGGCGCGCTCCGACGCTGGCCGCCGTCGCCGCCGCCGACCGGCGGCTCGTCGGCGTCGCCGGCAGCGGCGGCCAGGTGGTGGCGGCTGGCGGCGCCCGTGCGCCGGTCGTCGGCCGCCGGTCGGGCCCTCCCAGACGTATTGACGTGCGTGAGCGGCGGGCCAGGTATGCGCTCGTCGGCGACCGGCCAGTCGGCGTCGGACGACCGCCGCGTGTGCCGGCCCGCAGCCGCAGGTGAGGTCACCGCCGCCGGCCGGGTCACCGCCGTGGGCGGAGTCATCGCTACGAGTGGGGTCATCACCGCGGGCGGGGTTACTACCGCCGGCGGGGTCACACCGTCGGAGCGGGGTCATCGCGGGGGTGGAGTCACCGCCGCGGGCGGGGTCGCCGCCACGGGTGGGGACATGGCCGTCGGCGCGGCTACTGCCGCTGGCGGGGTCACGGCCGTGATGCCGCGGGAGGGGTCACGGCCGTGAGCGGTGTCACCACCGTGTGGTCGCACTGCCCGCCGAACCGAGCAGTGCTCGCATACACGTGCTGAGCCGTGTGCTCAGCACGGGATGCGTTCTGTGTTTGCTGGTGGTTCCCTCCTTCGTCGGCCGTTCTGTAGCCCTGGTAGCTGATCGGTGGTGTCATATTATCGGTGGTGAAAGGAAAGGGGATGGGGGTTGGGCTTTCTCTTACATCGACTGAGCAATGTGAGTCGTGGCAATGCATGCAAGTCGTGCCATGTGCGTTGGGAATCAGATCATTAAAAAATGTGTTACGTATGCACACACATACGCTTCGCTGGAGTCGTGTTATTGGAAGCACATGCTTGAGCTGCCTGCAGAGAGCTATCTGTTTTCTTAGCATGTACCGGTTCACAAGCACAAGCGATCGTAAACCAACATAGTCAGTAAAACAATTCGAAATCAGATCATACTTGAAACCTTCACATTTTCCAAATAACGCATACAACATTGATGAGATTGTAAACAGGCTAATATTACATCTAAATGTTGACGACATTTCCGATATTTCCGACAAAACCAGCCCATCTTCACACACCACTTCAACATCCTGACCATCTCCGCTACGCCAACCATTAAGCAGGTTTGCAAATATCTTCCCAAATTGTTTTTCTCCCAGCCTTTCGTACGGCAACGGGCCCAAGACCAGCGCCTGAACTGGCCAGAGAAACACAAAACCCGCATGATCCGTGCGACGTTTAGGAGCCGGGAGAGCAATTCTTCCTGCGGTTAACACCTCGGTCGACTTCGGCAGTCAACTTGCAACAGCTAGACCTAGCTCTTCGCCGCTGCCCAGACGAGCTCGTGTTGCCTTGATAACGCCACTAGACGAGCATGTGTTGCCTTGACAGCATCGCTGCTCAAAGGAGCTGCCTTTACAACGTCGCTGCTCGAAGGAGCTGCCTTGACAACGTCGCTGCTCAGACGACCCTGTGTAGCCTTGACAACGTCGCTGCTCAGACGACCCTGTGTAGCCTTGACAACGTCGCTGCTCAGACGACCCTGTGTAGCCTTGACAACGTCGCTGCTCAGACGACCCTGTGTAGCCTTGACGACATCGCTGCTCAGACGACCCTGTGTAGCCTTGACAACGTCGCTGCTCAGACGAGCCTGTGATACCTTGACAACGTCGCTGCTCAGAAGGGTCTGTGTTGCCTTGACAACGCCGTCAGACGAGTCCGTGTTGCCTTGACGACATCGCTGCACGGCTAACGGCTGCGTGGAAATATTTCGCCTCTGGAGTTGTCTGCGCTCGTCAAGCTGCACTCGTCACCGATGTTGACGTCATAGAACAGCATGCATAGAGCAGGCCATGCATAGTACATGCATAGAGCAGGCCCAAATCTACTCATTATCACTATCACCAACCACTTGTGTTCCGGCTTCTGTGAAGGCGAAACAGCAGGCAGTGTTTAGGCCGGAGTGACGGGCCGACCAGCGACCTGCGCGTGTTTACACAGCACGGTCACGTCTGGTGCGGGCAGCGTGCTAACACGTTGCCACGAGGCGGCTCGAGTCAGCTGTGGTGTAGTGTTGATGCGGGCGGTTCCGACGCGAAGCGCTGGTCAGCGCTGTCGGCGTGCATGGGTCTGTGGAGACGGGAGAGGCAGCTCGGTGCTGCTGGTCAGCGCTGTCGGCGTGCATGGGTCTGTGGAGACGGGAGAGGCAGCTCGGTGCTGCTGGCAGCTGTGGCGTGCATGGGTCTGTGGCGGATGGTGCTGCTGGTCAGCGCTGTCGGGTGCATGGGTCTGTGGAGACGGGAGAGGCAGCAGGTGTGCTGGCCAGTGCTGTCGGCGTGCATGGGTCTGTGGAGACGGGAGAGGCAGCTCGGTGCTGCTGGCCAGTGCTGTCGGCGTGCATGGGTCTGTGGAGACGGGAGAGGCAGCTCGGTGTGCTGGCCAGCGCTGTCGCGTGCATGGGTCTGTGGAGACGGGAGAGGCAGCTCGGTGCTGCTGGCCAGCGCTGTCGGCGTGCATGGGTCTGTGGAGACGGGAGAGGCAGCTCGGTGCTGCTGGTCAGCGCTGTCGGCGTGCATGGGTCTGTGGAGACGGGAGAGGCAGCTCGGTGCTGCTGGCCAGTGCTGTCGGCGTGCATGGGTCTGTGGAGACGGGAGAGGCAGCTAGGTGGTGCTGGCCAGTGCTGTCGGCGTGCATGGGTCTGTGGAGACGGGAGAGGCAGCTCGGTGCTGCTGGCCAGTGCTGTCGGCGTGCATGGGTCTGTGGAGACCGGAGAGGCAGCTCAGTGCTGCTGGTCAGCGCTGTCGGCGTGCATGGGTCTGTGGAGACGGGAGAGGCAGCTCGGTGCTGCTGGCCGGCGATGGTGGCGTGCATGGGTCTGTGGAGACGGGAGAGGCAGCTCGGTGCTGCTGGCCAGCGCTGTCGGCGTGCATGGGTCTGTGGAGACGGGAGAGGCAGCTCGGTGCTGCTGGCCGGCGATGGTGGCGTGCATGGGTCTGTGGAGACGGGAGAGGCAGCTCGGTGCTGCTGGCCGGCGATGGTGGCGTGCATGGGTCTGTGGAGACGGGAGAGGCAGCTCGGTGCTGCTGGCCGGCGATGGTGGCGTGCATGGGTCTGTGGAGACGGGAGAGGCAGCTCGGTGCTGCTGGCCGGCGATGATGGCGTGCATGGGTCTGTGGAGACTGGAGAGGCAGCTCGGTGCTGCTGGCCGGCTATGGTGGCGTGCATGGGTCTGTGGAGACGGGAGAGGCAGCTCGGTGCTGCTGGCCGGCGATGGTGGGCCGAGGCCCGTCGCCGAGCATCGATCCGTCGCCGCGTCGCCGGCTCGCCGCCAATCATGGGCCACATGGATACTGGAAGCGAACGCCACGCGGAAGTGAGTTGTTCCATGCGAAGCGGACAGAGAAGGGAGACGGTGGAATCACTTCGGCGCCTTGAGGCTCCGTGTTGAAGACCGTATGTGAGACGACCACCGCAGGAACAGGACCGAGGTCCGCTGTGAGGTGACCACCACAGGGTCAGGACTAAGGTCCGCTGTGAGGTGAGCAGGACCGAGGTCCGTTGTGAGGTGACCATCGTAGGAGCAGGACCGGGGTCCATTGTGAGGTGAGCAGGGCCGAGGTCTGTTGTGAGGTGACCACCGCAGGAGCATGGCCGAGGTCCGTTGTGAGGTGACCACCGCAGGAGCAGGGCCGAGGTCCGTTGTGAGGTGACCACCGCAGGAGCAGGTCCGTTGTGAGGTGACCACCGTAGGGGCAGGGCCGAGGTCCGTTGTGAGGTGACCACCGCAGGAGCAGGTCCGTTGTGAACCGCAGGTCAGGTCCGTTGTGAGGTGACCACCGCAGGAGCAGGGCCGAGGTCCGTTGTGAGGTGACCACCGCAGGGACAGGACCGAGGTCTGTTGTGAGGTGACCACCGCAGGAGCAGGGCCGAGGTCCGTTGTGAGGTGACCACCGCAGGAGCAGGACCGAGGTCCGTTGTGAGGTGACCACCGCAGGAGCAGGACCGAGGTCCGTTGTGAGGTGACCACCGCAGGAGCAGGGCCGAGGTCCGTTGTGAGGTGACCACCGCAGGAGCAGGGCCGAGGTCCGTTGTGAGGTGACCACCGCAGGGACAGGACCGAGGTCCGTTGTGAGGTGACCACCGCAGGAGCAGGACCGAGGTCCGTTGTGAGGTGACCACCGCAGGAGCAGGGCCGAGGTCCGTTGTGAGGTGACCACCGCAGGGACAGGACCGGGAGGAGAGGTCCGTTGTGAGGTGACCACCGCAGGAGCAGGACCGAGGTCCGTTGTGAGGTGACCACCGCAGGAGCAGGACCGAGGTCCGTTGTGAGGGGACCACCGTAGGAGCAGGACCGAGGCCTTGCCGGCAGAGCTGAGCAGAATGTCACCCAGGGTTGCGCAGTGACTCGCAAGATGTCTCTGTTATTGTCTGCCCTCTAGCATGCAATTGTCACCAAGGTTTACTCCAAATCCATATCTTGTTCGTGTGCGAATGTTTTTTAATTTCTATTCGCAGGACAGCTGCTCTCCTGGATTTTATTCCATCTGAAATAGTTTCATTTTCCCCCTCCCTGCAAGTTGCCTCGAGTGCAATTAAGCTGTCTGTGATTAGCATCAATCAAGTCTCAAGTCATAAAGACATAAAGACATAAAACATTTGTGCAACTATGAGCCACAAGGGCCCTTCTTGGTTGCACTCTGTACACTGAACCAGTTGCCCACCAAATATGTCAATCAGCCCTCCATGTAATACTGTAAAACAAGTCCTCTATTCTTATAATGATTGTCTATGCTGTTTTTAAAGGTGTTCAATGTGCTGCTACTGACAATGTTTTCTGGCAGCTGGTTCCAGTGTTCTATTACGCTGTTGGTGAAGAAAGTCTGCCTTAACCTTGTTCTGCTGTGATGAACTTTAATTTTGAATTTATGACCTCTAATTGCACCATTTCTGTTCAATTCAAACATTTCCCCAAGATATCCCCTCTCCAGACCATGGACAAATTTAAAAACCTCGATGAGATCTCCTCCCAGCCTTCTATATCTAAGTGAAAACATATTCAATTTCTTCAATCTTTCCTCATATGCCAGGTTGCTTATACCATTAACCATTTTTGTAGCCCTCTTTTGTACTCTCTCCAAAAGCCAAAAATATTTTTCATAGCTAGGAGACCAAGCTTGGATGCAGTATTCCAAATGTTGCCTGACATATGCACAGTAAAGCTTCCTGATGACTGCCTCACTTAGTTGAGGAGTAGCTATCCCCTTTGTCATTCGCCTGGAATTGCACGTCAGCTGCAAACAAACAGTGCGATTGTTGATGCGAAACCAATCGAATGGTTCCATATTTGTCATACCTCAGGTCAATCAGTGACCGCCTGATAGACAAGATGGCAAATGTCCGGTATCGGCAGCCTTCATGCGGTCATGCGCCGAGCCTACTGATATGCCCGTGAACAGGCTACACGAGTGTAGCTCGTGCTTGCGCGCCTGATCGGATGCTATCGCGCATACCCAACAGGCCAGAACGGGCCATCCCACTGGACTTAACTCCAGAAGTGATTCACGCCGGCCTCTACAGACTACCTCAGCGTTGACCTTTGCCGCAAAGCTTGGTGAATGCTAATTCCTGTGGCCTTGTGACCTTCCAGGTTTATCTTGGCAAATTACTTCGTTTGTTGGCCTGGATGAGATTACTGACTTCATAAGATGGAATAAAAACATCCCAAATGGTCCCGGATTTCATGTAGTACTGCCAACGTAGCTTCTAAGACGGTTTTGGAAACACAAAGATTATCCGAGGCCATTAGATGGCATCCGAATTAATCCTCATCTACGGAGCGAACGTCACCAGGAGCATATGAGAGGGGCGGGGATGGCCGAGTGGTTAAGTGTCGGGTTATGGGTACCAAAGGTCCCGGGTTCGACTCTAGCGCCACTCAGGACATTTCCCAATCCCGCGGCCCACCAGCGAAACAGTGTGGGCGGCGCCATTAGCCGTGAATGTGCATGGGTACCAAAGGTCTCGGGTTCGACTCTAGCGCCACTCAGGACATTTCCCAATCCCGCGGCCCACCGGCGAAACAGTGTGGGCGGCGCCATTAGCCGTGAATGTGCATAAAGTGTGTCGTGAACCAACCAATAAACAAACAAACAGGAGCCTATGAGTCATCTTTAGGAGCATATGAGAGGTAAATATTTCCCAATGAATCATGGACAGCTTCAACCAGGCTGCGGATGGACATGGACAGATGGATCTTTGTGAGATGGAGCCGCAAACTGATCACCATAGATGGCTTTGACTCGTAAACTTTGTCACATGATTGACCTAGAAATTTGCACGGCTGACGTATTGAATCAGGTCAAACTCTTGCAGTCCTAACAGACATGATATGTGATGTAAATCACGTTTTGTAGTTGGAAGGATGAACATGATTGCCAAGCTAATTCTAATTCATATAATTCATGCTAATTCATATCGTATTGATATCCTAAAATATCGGCATTATCTAAAACGTCTTGCTATGTCAGTTGAGATCAATTACCTCTTATTCACGTTGCCAACTTAATCCGCGTCGAAGTACTGCCTGAGCATACAAAATTGCATGACATATCTGTAATGTGGGTACATTACCTGCAGTAAAACAGGCGAAACTATCATTTGGGAAAAACTTCCTGAAGGATGTTACTACAAATATCACATATCGGTGAGCTGACATGGTATGGCAGTTTTTAGAATATAAAAACATCAACAAAAAATGCATGACAAGCTATGTCAGACGGTAGCGGGCTGTTTTTCGATTGCAGCGAGACAACAGCTTGGGGGCTAACATCCATCCAATTCCTATTTGGGAAATGGGTTTTCAATAACTTGCAGACGGAATGACACCTACAAGCCAACAGGAATAAAATGCAGCGTGATAACACCTTCGTCAATAAAATATACATTACTTCAGCCAAGAAAATGCAGTGGAACAGATAAGCGCTAATTTTGTCATAAATGCTATCAACATGCATACAGTGGTACACCACAGGTCGATGACCCGGCGTGAAATTTCTTCCAAACGATTCGCAAAGGATTTAATGATATTAAGTCATGTGTCAGCCATGCTAATGAGCAATTGCCTATCCCTCGCAATGCGGGAATGGCTCATTTTGAATCCTGCTAACTCGTGTTTAAAGCAAGATATATAGATTGAACTAATGGCATGGTGTAGTTCCACACCTATGCTTTCAGGGTTACCCGTATAATTTTTACCTATCCTGTTTGGTTGACTTAGCAGGTGAGGTCAAGCGGATCGATGTCGGGGATTAGTCAGTCACCTATATCCTTTCGTACTCTGGTCGTAAAGTAAATAAGATTTAATTCCAGGCTTATTTCCAGGCTTAACCAATTTCCAGGTTTAACTTCGAGGCACGCCGGTCACGTCAGAAATTAAATCGGCGTGCATAATTACCCAATATTACCCGTAATAGTACGCATTTTAGCCTGTAGGGCGCCTACGATATATGTACATTGCATACGGGCTCGAAGCATTTATAATCATATCTCGTTGTTGTTATTGGAGTTTAGGGGTGCATCGACTGCGTCGGTCGTGTAGCGCCCAATGGTCATATCTCACTGACCTAACCAGTCCATCACATGTTGAAGAAAAACTAGGAATCATATTTGATCGCATAATTTTCCACCGCACAACTCTTGGTTTTCAAGGACAAAAAGTTAGCTACAAAGTTATACAGAAAGAAAATTATCTAATTTACCTTCATTTATATCTGACACGTGTAAAATTATCTAATTTATACCTTCATTTGACTTAGCGGGCCTCTATTTGCTTTTTTGTTTTGTTTATGCATACATCATTCACCTTTAACTGTATCTTACATTATATATTGATAATAATGTGTCAATAAACAGCTAGAAATCTTAATGAGCCGAGATCGTGACCTGCCTTTGACCTAACAAAGCTTCAGTGAGACTGAAACTCAATGTTCCTGCATATGAATGTCACGGAATGTGAAGCTTCAAAGTGGCAACATGAATGATTTAGAAGTTAGCACATACAAATACTGGAGCAGGGAGCGGTCAAAATGTCCCCTTTACGTTCTGTGAGGGCTAAAGGGTCTTGAGGGTCAAGGTCGCAGCTGACGATCGAACTTGAGCTGAACATATAGAACGATAGAGGATGTCGCGTTTTTTTATCGAATAGCATGCCTATTTTTTGCAAACTCGCTTGCATTAGTTACCCCGAATAGCAGCAAAGTTATTGTTTGGCTACCATAGTTAACCGTCTAAGTGCAGCTATCGTTCGCCAGTGTCGTCAGTGTCGGCCAGCCAGCTTGCGAACAGTTCCCACCACAACAGCAACAGCAGTACGCAAACCTGCTGGCATCCGGCAAAGTCGGCCATATTGATCGTGCATACCAAATATTTCGATAGGAACTGGAGGCTCCTGTTTTATTCTGCAACACGGTAAGATTGTGGGCTGGCCCGAGGTACAATTGCAGTTACCGATATCTCTAACAGGTACTAATAAATGTGAGTTACTTATGGTTTTGTCGGCCTCTGCGGCCGTTTTTGCCATTTGTCCCAAGTGAATTGTTGATATTTGAGACCGCAAATGCACGTTCTGTTTCCGTCAGTCATTCCCAGTGACAGATACCACCTGGAATGAGCTTTTCGAAAATCGGCCAGGACTGGGACAGTCCATGGCGTATCCGGTGGCACGTACTACTGTCGTCTCTCGTCACGTGACAAGCCACCATCGCGTGTTCCCTTCCGGGTCATTGATTGGCATATCTGTGGTTCAGTGACTTCCATCCTTTGCCGCCGGTCTTGGCAGACGTGGAGCCCAATTTTCAGCCCGACGCCGCTGTTTGGTTTTTGTTGGCTGAAAGACGTCGAGCGTGCGAGGAAGGGAATTGGGAACTTCAGTGCTGTGTCGACACTCACTCGGAACTCGAGCACAACTGCTACCGTCAAACTAGAGTTACATGATTGTTTTTGTGTATGTGAGGCCTACAGTGTGCCTTGTTTGCTGCTCGCGCACTATCGCAGACACCTATGCGTGATGTGATGTTGAATGAAATATGAAGCGTATTTCCCTGCTACGGCCGCCCATTCCGTGAACGCTTCCACGTCTTGACCTGGCCCAAATCTTATGTGCATCACTTGGGTTGCTGCTCTCCACCATCGACTCGTATTGATTATCGGCCGTCTTCCTACCCCACAAGAATTCGTGTGCACCGGACGGATTTCAGCGCTGACCAGAGCGGTATGACGACGTATCTCTGATCTCCATCTGCGTTCCAGGCCTCACCTGGGGCACATACAAATGTGTGTTCCGTGTTCGGGAGATTTTGACAGTATATTGGTTATTTAGCCATACCCTCTCTCTCTCTCTAATGCATTGGTGGCAACTAGGTGGAATTGGTGGTTCAATTTGCCACAAGCTGCATTAGGCCATCTGAATTACCAATAGTCTATGATGATATGGCTGGTTAATGGTTTATGACAAAATAATCAAAGATTTGCCCTTTACATCACAGAAGGCGTTGCATGACCTTGCAGCTGAAACACTACAAATACCAAATAATTGAAGGTTTGGACCGTCAAATGTGCTTAGATATATGCTAGATAGGCCATCAATTGTTCTGAACACCCGAGTCTACTCACGAAAACGAGCGGTGGTCATCGGGCTACAGTCACAGAACCACTCGAGTCGAAGCTTGTTTGAAAGTTAATCGCATGGACTGAAGTGTGTTGATTAGTGGCTGCAAATCCACCGCTTGTATAATGCCAGAACACCTTCCGAAGGCCTACGAGTTTTTGATGTGGCAGATACAGTTCACAGCGCCTCTTGATGCAATGTCATCGGTAGCGAGACGATCATGCAAACCACTGCGCTACCATGTTCAATGTAACACTAAACAAATATACATACGCAGATATTGTATTAAGTAAACAAGGGTACTTCACTTTAGCGGCACTTCGATTGCTCTCACTGCCTTGTTCTTTGTCTTTGTCAATTTAAAGTGCCGAAATTATACCCAGCTGCATAGCACACGACAAAGCTGCGGCGTGTTATGCATTCCAATGCTGCACCATTTCGACTCTTACTTTTCAAAGTCGAGACGTGCTCATTGCTTCTGTGCCTTCGGAGAAAGACTGACTGGTCTATCTGACTTATCTCACAGTGCTTTCTGCAGCTATCTTTTGAGAGACTATGCAAAAGCTTCGTGACGTACTGACGTCGGCCTCCGTGTTGATCAGCGCCGCCTTCACGGCCCTTCTCGCCCGCCGGCTCCGTTCGTGCCGGATGACTCGCTTGTCGCTCCACTTTGGCACGTGTCCTGTTCGGTCCGCATGAATCGCCATGTCATCAGAAAGCCAGAGGTGACGCAGGTCGGTACAGTGCTCCCTGCACCTGGCGTACGATCCCCTTCCAGTGTCCCCATAGTAGGTTTTCTGACACCTCTCACAAGGTACCTCGTCGGCCACGTTCTCGCCGTTCGGAGACGTGTGTTCGATTTTGTGGAGTCGGCAGTGCCGATGGTGATGTCTGCGGATTCAGCTACAGTCAGTTTTTCACCTGGAGACGTTTCAAGGTTTCAACATTTTTTACCTTGAGATGTCTTCGCGTTGTTTGGAAAAGCTGATGTCATGGCCAATCTCCGCGAAGATCTTGGTGTATCAGTCCCAACCCAGTAGTAGATACGTTCCACCTTTGTCTTGAGATTATTAAGTAGAGCTGCGGTGAACGTCAGTCTCTCGAAGCATTCGATAAGGTGGCAACACTCATCCTGTACATGGTCGAGTGATAATGCGAGCAACGCTCGCAAATGGAAGCCGATGACAACGAGGGACTTGGTGCGCGAGCTGTGTCCCGAATACAAGCATATGCAATCGTCCCCATTTGTGTATTTCCTATATACAGACGACCATATACATGTGCCATACATGCTTAGACACAAGGAAGACGGCACGATGTACACCTACTTGAGAGTGCCTGGAGACTGAGCTTCCTTTAAATCTGCATATGCGAAGAACTACACCCTCTCCCTCCTCCGTGCTGGCACTGTTCTTGTTCCTTGGGCTGCTTTACGACGCATTCAACCGTTTGGTCCTATAGCGTCACCAACTTCTCATGCCGATTGGTCGCGGGTGGACTCGGTAAATGCCGTCGGTTGTGAGATTCGAACCCATGATCTAGCGGTCAAGAGTCCGACACTCTACCAACTGAGCTACCGCGGCCCCCGGTAATATTCTTGGCTCACTAGTGCCACCAATATTGAGTATTCTTCAGCCAGGGGCAGATACCTTGTGTGTGTTTGGGGAACGTGTCCTCCTCCCCATGGAAAAGTGGCACGCCTCTGACCGGGGAAAGGGTTGAGCGTACCCCCACCCTTGCTTAATCTATTTCCAGTCATTCTCCTTCGGGAACTTTGCGCCCCAAGGAAGATTCCTGGATTCACCCCTGGCTTCGACTGATAATTGTTCCCTCTCCTGTGTCGATACTGTACTGTCCATCATCCCCTGCACCGGCACTGTGGTTGTCCTATCTCCTCTGTACCAATACTGACCGGTTCTCCTTCACTGATACTGATGCAGTTCTGGTGCTCCCTCCCCTGTCCGTTTACTACATTGGCCCTCCCTCCCCACTATTGATTCTGCACTGACCCTTCCTCTCAGCTGCCAGCACTGTACTGATCTCCCCGGCACTGCACTGATCTCCCCGACACTGTACTGATCTATCCGGCACTACACTGATCTCCTCGGCACTGCACTGATCTCTCCGACACTGTACTGATCTCTCCGGCACTACACTGATCTCCCCGGCACTGCACTGATCTCCCCGACACTGTACTGATCTCTCCGGCACTGCACTGATCTCCCCGGCACTGCACTGATCTCCCCGGTACTGCACTGATCTCTCCGACACTGTACTGATCTCCCCGACACTGTACTGATCTGGCCGGCACCGGTACTGATTCACAACTCCCCCCATCAAGGCGCCATTAACGCACCCGCCCTCCGTGCCCTGCATCGGCACCGTACCGATTCCCCTTCTACCTTATACTCGGTGTCGTCTACAACATCCGGTCCGCAGCTCTCCGGCCACCACGTGCCGCGTCGCCACCTCCCGCCGGCGCGCCTCAATTTGGCGGGCCATCGGCAGTCGGCCGGCGCGCGTGCCCGCCGCTGATTTGGCGCGACAAATTGCGCGGGGCGGCGGTCGGCGGGCCTGGCGGTGGCCTCGCTGTGGGCCGTGTGGCCGCCGCGAGGGCCCGTAACGACCGCCGGCAAATGGATCCGCCGACTGACCACTCGCCCGCGCCACTCATGGCACTGCCCACGACCGCGGCGACATGGGAAACTGCCGTTACCGGCGGAGCCGGTCGGTACGGAAAAGGCAGTTGGCGGCATGCGAGGCTGGTGCTCTCTTTGTGTGCAACGCGCGGTACTCGGACGCGATTTGATTTATTCATCGGATTGAAGGTGCTAGCCATGCTCATGCTTCCTTGCTTTTCGTTTTTGCCGACTAAAAAATAATCAAATGATGACGCAAGGCATGTCCCGAGACGCAGCAATTCATTTTCACTTTGATAACATGTACAATCTTAATTAACCTTTGGCCAACTGCTCACTTTTTCATGTTCATAACACAAAAAATGTCAATTCCTTCTGCGATTCAGGAAATCTGGCTTTCACAACACACTGAAGCGAATGATCCGACCATGATCTGGGCTTATGTGTGATGTTTGGTGTCTGGCAGCATTATTGAAAGCGTATATGTCCACAAATTGCTGGTTTTGAATGGCAACAAAATTTGTATTGGTTCTGCCATGGCAAATTCCACCAAAATAGCTTTCTTATGGGAGTGTCCGATCTTCTCAACTAAAAATTCCGTCCTAAGGTGTCAATGCACGACACAGAAATGTAGCTGCTGCGGCATTCATTTAACGCAAGTACTCAGAAGGAAACAAAAGGTGGGCGCTGTATGGCCAACACAGTCGATGCTCCTTTAAGCCCAAATAACCAACCATAAAGCGGCAAAGTATATATATTTTATATTGTTGTACTTTATAGCAACTTCAAACAGGACTGGGAGGAGCCATCACGCAGCGCTGTCCGTTACTAGGACTTGGTAGTGATGATTATTTATGCGCACGTAATTGACGAGGCTGTGACATCGCGCAGCTGATGGAGATCTAAATACGTGGAGTGGGTGAAAACGGAGACAAATCAATGAACCAACGAACAGGTGGAAACGTAGAAGAATCAGTGATGTCTAAAGTCCTTCACTGCAAGTCTACATATCACCTAAATCCGGTCGCCAGTAGCGACTCACAAGAAGCAAAAGGCGTCGTCATGAAAGCCCAGTGCGACTCAATGACTTCCTGGCTGACGTAGATGTTCTTCATATTGTTCACATTATTCTAGTCACTTGTAAACATGTAATCAATGCTTAATTTATATAACTAGTACTTCCATGTCCATCACAATTTACGGGTAAAGACTGCCTGGCGAGAAGATCACCTTCAAAACCTTTTTGAACATCCTAAGCCACTTTCAGCGGAATGATTCTGAATACATACTTTCAAAGGAATGTTTTTACAGGCATTAATTCAAATTCTTGAAAAATGCCGGACATCCCTTATATTTGTGAATCCAACTGAGGCGAGAAGTTACCTAAATGTTGTTGGAAACAATCCTACATTGGATCTCTGTATGCATATGCTAACAACGGGAACGCCTATGCACAGAATAGTCCTAACTGGAAAGACATCTCGTCGGCTATTAAATGTTCCTGATGGATCGGAACATTCTGCATGGAATCTTGGTGATTCTTCCGAAGCGAATTTTCCTTTTAGCTAGTTCATCATTAGCGCCCACGGATTTTCCCTTTAAAGTTCAATGTAGCATGTTACTTAAAATGCCCAGTAACATTGATGCAGCAGTCAGACGATTTTATGAGTATGGGAATCAGCCTTGGGGTTCATGCTTTCTGAAACGTATCCAAAATTACGTTTTTTGTGCAAATCATCAAGCATAATAAGCCAGACAGCGAACTATTCATGGGCTTTGGTGTCTACGGTGGCTCAAATAGGAGGGATATCGATATTGATGTCTGACACGAGGCGTGGGACAAAATCAGCTTCGTTGACCTCCCTTCAGTGGAATGGCACCAAAACACATAATTTAACATCAAAATACCAGTTCCAGTTTAAATCAATGTTGACCACAATGTGTGATTGCGTCCTTCGTTTCATCAGGGCGGTGGGTGGACACCCTCCCCCTCTCGATTACCTATTCGCTCTCTATCTCACTTTCCCTCTTTCTCCTTCCCTCTCTCCATTTCCATCACCCTCACTCACTCCCTCCGTATCACCTATCGCTCTTCTTTTTCATCCCTCCCTCCCTCCCTCCCTGCCCGTCCCCTTGCTCCATCACCCCCTCGTCCCCTCCACTTGAGCAGCACGTGTGACCTATTCTGACCGACCCCAGGTCAGGCGGTCGATGTCGACGCAGCAGTGGACGGCCGGGCGCCACGACACGGCTCTGCCGACTGCCTCCTGACCTCCACCTGCCGCTGACCTGACCGGAGATGACCCCGCGCTGACCTGACCGGAGATGACCCCGCGCTGACCGACTCTCCGGTGTATGGCCCGCGGCTCTCGCCTGCTGCTGCGCTTATTTCACGGAGCCAAACTTGTGCTGCACTCTGGACGGCTCTTCCTGCAGAGGCGGGTGAGTATTACCTCTGAGTGCAGTTACGTGTACGTGAATGGTATTATTTATGTGTTTTCGATTTGTATAACGGTGGAACTTCCCGGTATTTTGCGAAGCTCGAAGCTCAATGCTTCTAATCCTAAACCATAAATCTCATGAGGGTAGAATACATCGAATGGAATAAGAAACCCCTCAAACGCCACAATCATTGCGCCTAAATTTCACCGTTGCTTGCAGTTTGAATTATTCGGGCTATATCCGACAGCCTACAGACTATACCCGACAGTATTCAGACAATATTTATGCGGCTTGCTTCTCAGTAATATTCTGCCTTAGAGCATGATTGATACTTTTTGTTCCTTCAATATTTGGCGACTTGGGAGGAAGTTAGTATTATGACAACTTCCTGATGTGTGATCCGCGCTACAAGCTGATTACTGAAGTTCCATGTTAGTTTGTAAATAAGCATAACCATTTCCAATGGTCATGTAGGGACGGCATTCATAGCTTGCGAATCTTATGACAGACAGATCAAAATAATAAATCATACCTCAAGCATTCATGACCACATCTCGCATATTGCGCAATAACGTGAACACAGTGCTCTGGCTACTACCCACACAAACAGGGGTAAGGAGACTGCCACCTCACTTGTTTCCCTGTATACACAAACACTATAAATGGCATGTGCCGCCGTCCCTTTAAGACCATACCGTTGGCAGGCACGGCCGGTGTGCACGATGTCAACTCGGCTTAGCGGTTCATGAGAGCTGCAGACCTCGGTGTTGCACGACGCATAACAATGTTGCTGGAAATGTCTTGGTTACTCGCCAGCGCGCTGACGAGTAGCCAAGACCGCTGCAACGGTCGGGAAATCGTATCACCTGCCACGGCAGCACGTGACTTTTGCACCTCAGTTTTTTACATCCCTGCTAAACGATGCGCATTGAAGTCACTAGCTAATTAACGGGTTGTCGTGGAGGTGTGGTGCAAAGAGAGTTGCCAGTAGTGCTGGAAGCAGGTGAAGGAACGGGAACAGGGAGCAGTCCCCTCTCGCACTTCGGACGAGTTTAACATTGAACCTATAACTATTAGGTAGCCTACTAACATGCAGAATCGATTTCAAACTGGTTTCCTTTAACTTTGGGACGGTTCCCGGGCCCCTGGCAGCAGTGGCGCAGCCAGGATTTTCTTAGCAGATGGGATCCGACCCACACAAAACTAGCCCCCCGAGAACGCCATCGGCGCGCTTCGAGTGTCGGAAGTCTGTCGCTTAGTGTCTTGCGAGTAGTCGCAACATTTCTTGTTAACCTAATATACTTCTTGGTTGCGGGGATGGCTTCCTCCAATTGGCTGCACCTCTGATTGGAAGTCACTCCAGAAGTCACTCTCAGAAGTCACTCTCAATACCAGAAACACAACCGTTACATTACATTTTTGCCTATACCGGAGAACCGACTTTCAGCAAAATATGGTAGCTTGTTCACCACGATGCGTTTAATACTGGCGATATATCTGCTAATCTGGCGTGGGTCTGAAATGCCCTGGCTTGCCAACAAAGAGTCAAAGTCAATGCCGCCAGGTGTGCAGCAGTCCAAGGTTGGCGGGTCGGGCGCCGGCGCGAGTGGCGCCAGGCGACGCCTCATTTCTGCTGTCTGGCGCCGTGCGTGCCCGTACCAGTGTGGCGGTCGGCGCTCCTCATTCGGGTGACACGCCCCAACTGACACAGTGCTGATTACGTATTCCGGCCGTTACTGCCGTCTTCCCCGCATCATTTCTGCGGTAACTTGTCGACGAGCACGGCTCCACCCGTAGAGCACGCCATGCGGTCACGTCGCCCCTGGTGGCGGCGGGGAGAAAGTGAGCTTCGCGACTCAGTTTGTAGGTGTCGCTGAGAGGCAGCGCGAATCGGCGGTCGGCAGGCCATTATGCGGTAGGCGCGGGACATGAATGGTGATTTTTGGAAGATGGTTGAGGTTCCCAGTTTTTGGACAACGTTATTCACCATCCGCGATGCTCATCGCTCCTTGTAACATACAGAAAGATACAGTTGAAGGAATTATTTGGAAACATGCAAATGGATGCAGCGTATCCCTACATTCTGCCGAAAAAGGCTCGTGCCAACAAGGCGGATTTTGTGGGCTATTGGAAAACGTTCTGCAGTAGCGCGTCCACGCTTCGTATTGTTAATGATGTATCGTTCACGAATTGTAGTAGCATAAATATCGTGGTATATTTTACCAGTAATGAATCTGCCATTCCAGTTATTCTTTCAGGTCACTAATCTTTCGGTAGGCACAGTAACATGCTGGGACTGAAGAGAACTAACGTCAGGGTATGTTGACACGCTGATAAAAAATGTGAGAAGGGTATTTATTCTCTGAGAATAGTAGACGTTCTCATTTTCCATATTCGAATCAGGCCACACAAAACGATCACTGTTCGCGATATGCCGAGAACACCATTCGCAGAAGAGAATGTCTGCGCTGAGACTTACGAATGTATTCATGTGAAAACACTTTCAAGACTCAGGAATGAGAATGTCTTTTGGTCTCAAGTGAAACCAGTCAGACTGAGAATATCAATGTACTCGTGCAATGTACAAATGACAGGGGAAGACTCGTGGTTTTGCACGAGTCACAAATTTACTCGTGCAAAACCACTACTTCGAAGTCTCAATAAGATTTTTGTTCTCGCTGAAGCCAGATGAACTGAGCGAGCTATTGGGTTCAACATTTGAAGATGTTACTAAAGTGAGACTAGTTTCAGGTTTCGAAGTAACAATACACACCTCAACTGAGAGTGGTTATTGGTATAAATGCCCCTGGCTGTTCTCATATGACGCTTCTTTCAGGTATAAATACACCTGATATTTTGTTATTGCAACTAAAACAGAACAGATGAACAGTTACTTTTTCCAGTGCTACACGATTTAATATACAGCTTTAAAGTGCCGCACACTTATCGCCGGCGTCACTTACCACACATGCTGCTCATCGCTGCCTCAGAGAATGATGTCCTCTCGATGGCCAGCGAAGTCAGTGAAGGGGAACTGTGAGCACCACAACATTCTGTTTATTTGTCAAATGCATTAACAAATGTACCATAGAAACAGGCATGTCTTTGCATCAAATTCTTCGCTACGTCACTCGCATAGCAGTCCTGGACTTCGACAAGCGCCTGGGCATAATGTTGACCTGCCCAGGCGTGAGGGAGACACCGGGAGCGCCAAGTTGTTATGTCGAGAGCAAGTTCAGGTAGAACGCAAATTATTTGCCCGTTGTTTTCCGCGCCGCGCCCTGGGACTCGTTTATCCCCAAACAGATATGCTGGAAGAGCCCATGGGGTACGTATGAGAAACCTGCAACAGTTATGGTCTCTGCCATCGCCGAACCGTCTTTAACCGTGACGGGACTGTCGGAGAGTGCCAATCGGCAGCTGGAGTTAGTTCAATGAGAATGTGAGAGAAACGTGAAACAGTGAGGATCCCAGCTAAGGTGCTGGTTGAGGAAGACACCTAACACTTCAACGTTAGGGCGTAGTTTCACAGTGATTGCAGTCCGAAGTGTGCAGATGATTATGGAGAACAATGGTGAGTTGAATCGCATGACATTATAGTCCTTTAAATAGTTGTCTAAAGGTATGGTTCCCAAAACCATGATTCGTTCCATTATATATATGGTTAACTACAGGGCGGGAATTTCGAAAGCTCGGAATGGCATGCCTTTAGCGGCTACTAATAACTTTTGCAACAGTTACAGTGAAAGTTTGTAAATTTGTGCAATCATGTTTTATTGCGCCCAAATGCATTACACACCGTATTCATTGGATATAAATGTGTTCGACAAATTACAATGGCGATTTTCCGTGTATCCCTAACCGAACAGCGGTGTTCGGAATACAGCACGTGTATCTACACCTTTTAAAACAAGCGAAGTGTGTGCTGAATTCCAAACACGAACTTACACATTCTAAGCCTGTAAGGTTGTACATGGCAAAGCTGGATCCAGTAATTATCATTGTGGAAGGGGCGCAGGAGAAAAGCGTTGTTCGGAATGCAGCACGTGTATCTGCACCTGTTGAAACAAGTCAAGTATGTGTTAAATTCCGAACACGAACTTAAGCATTTTATGACCGCATGGTTACACTTGGCAGGGTAGATCCAGTAATTATCATTGGGAAGGGGTACATAAGAAAAGCGGTGTTCGGGATACAGCTCGTGGGTCTGTACCTGTCAAAACAAGTAAAGTGTGCGCTGTATTCCGAACACGAACTTAAGCATTTTATGATCGCATGGTTGCATTTGGCCAAGGTAGATCCAGTAGGTATCATTTCGAAGTGGCGCAGAATAAAAATGCACCATTTTAGATTGGAAAGGTTCTCTTTCAGTAAACTTCAATGTACCCCTCCCCACTTAGCGATTTTTCTCACCGAAGGTACCCTTCCGAGGAAATGCGCCCCTTTCCCAGTAATAATTACTGGATCCGCCATTCTCAAGTGCAACCCTGAGGGCTTAAAGTGTTTATTAAGTCCATGTTCGGAATTCAACACACACTTCACAAGCTTGAATGGGCGCAGGTACACGTGCCGTATTCCGAACACCGCTGTTCGGTTCGGGGAACACATGGATAATCGCCTATGCTGTTTGCCGAACACGTTTATACCCTAACGAAGACGGTGTTTAATACACTTGAGACCAATAAAACACAATTGCCCAAAATCACAAGGCTTCACACCAGCTGTCGTTGCACAAGTTATTAGGAGCCGCTAAAGGCGTAACATTTCGAGCTTTCGAAATTGCCGCCCAACAGTTGACCAGATATACGACGCAAGGAAGTATGGCAAGCAACTGTAGACAATTCTTAAAGGAATATCATATCATGCAATTTTGCTCCCCAATATTCTCTATAGTTACCTGCATACATCGAACTGCAGTGACTGTGAAGCTATGAGCTAGGTAAAAAGCTAGGAAACTCCGGACAAATTACACAGCAATGACGGCCGGACGCCGTTGGAATAAAAGGGAGGATGAGTTCAACATCTGTTCTCATGGTAGCCGCAACTTGATATAACTTGAGACCTGCTTTGTTCCTCACGATGTCTTGATATAATTATGAATGCATATTAGAAACCTACTTGATCCGTGACATGAATCCGTCAAATATGGCTTCTCACTGCCTAAAAACTGCACTCATTCGAGACATTGAGTAAGATAATTGTCCTTTCGTGAGCAACATAACGAATATGTTCTCAAACCGTTTGTTCAGTGCAGCCTCCTTGTGAATGTGTCTTATTGTTTGCAGCCAATGTATCAGGTCATTGCTATTTCATACCATCCGGTGTTTTTGGAGCACGCATGAAGGAGAAAGGAGGCGTACCTTCCTGCCAGTCCCCTGATGAAGCTAGCAGGGATCACGCGATTTAAAGTTTGACAAGAAAACAATTGATGTTGGTTCCTCGTACATTCTGCATGATTACAAATAAGAGTCCTGCAATGCTCTTCCGTCGCTCGCAAAGCACTGGATGATCTGCAACAACAGCTGGGCTCCACAACGTGTTAACGAAGTTCCACAGACAGTCACTTGACGGTGAGCTCCGCCGGGTCAAAGGTCGGTCGCAGGCACCTCCATGTCCGCAGGCGCGTCCGCGTGTAATAAGTTGACAACAGACTCCGAAGACATGATGAAAGCAGGACCACACCCACGGGCCGTGCCGTCGGTTCACCTGCTGGGTAGATTCCAAGTCGGGCGGCTGGGGAGGCTGTATCTTGTTGGATGGTATATGGATGGCACCAGCGTCATTTGATTTATTCATCGACCACGTTGCAAAATTGGCTAAAAGGAGGGCTGCGAAAATGTTGCACTATGTTACCACTTTCTCGTAATCTAAGAATATTTTATTCGTTAAATATTGTTTCAAGCGCACCTGACGAATCCTAACTGTCCATTTCTGGAGAGTTGTTCGAAATCTGAATTTTATTTTAATATCCCCCTCAAAAGCTAGGCTTCTCAATTCGCCCCTGTCGGCGCGGCATAATAGCCCCCAGGCTAAGCCCAGCACGGATCGCTTCTAGCACAGGCTAGTACGTCTTGACCAGAAACAACCAAGGAGTAACTAGGTAGAAAACGTAATTAGGAGCACAGCCAGGATTTTATTGTTGGACCTGGCCACAAAAGGTATCAAAGCAGCGGACCCTTCCGACGCACCGACAACTAGCTTTTGTGTGGTGAAAATCTCAAAATTGCTTGCTTTATCTAGTGCATTTTTGTTTCTACGGGGAGTGGGAAGGGACAACCCGTGGCTCCCTTGGCTGTGCCACTGAACTTGACGGTGTTAGTGCACCTTTGTCTGCCTGGGTCTAAAATATAATTTCTATGAAATAATATAAGGTAGCATCTTGCTGCAGTGCGACATCTTCAGCCGAATTACGTGTCAGGGAGTCCAGATATACAGTACTTGCACGTACCAGATGAATATATTGGATATACATACTCTGTGCAATTGGAGCTGCAGCAACTGCAACACAATGCAACTTTGGCACCAGTCATATGGTTAAGGATGTCAGAAATACACCTACATTAAGTTCCGCGGTGTCAAAAGCTATCGCCATTCATGCATCTTGGTTTTGCGTCGCGTAAGGACCTCATTGAAAGATACGGTTCGTTTTTGAAGCTAGACAAGGACGACGAGGTGATAGTATATAAGTATATGAGAAGTGTTTTCGTCGGCTCAACAATCACCAACTCCTGCCCGCCAACGCACTAGGGAGCACACGTAGAACATGTCGCCGCCTCAGCCCAAACCAGGGTCAGGGCGCGGCCCACCGCCAAGCCCGTATCGAAACCAGGTTTCGACACTGAGGACACGAGGCCATTTGATATCGGACCGCGAATACGCCTTGAAGAAAAGACTGACGAAGAAGTGAATAGGTTTTCAACCGTCACAGTGCGAGGTGAGTGTCAACTTAACCACTGTCATATATTTGTGATGTAACTCCTGAGCCATTCATACCATCGCTTTGAAATTTGGAAAGCTTTCCCATGATATCATTTGTGCATAATGAAAAACTTGAGTTGTGGGATCGTAAGATGCCATAGGGTGACTGAAGGTCAAATCACAACGTCGTCTCAAAGCAGATTTTAGATGTACATTGAAACATGTTTCGTTAGCAAACCATGCATGATGGCCAAAAAGGTAAAATATGTGTGCGTAAACAAATGACTAAAAAGGCAAAAATACCAATGGTGATATCACGTCAGATCCATATGTGAAATGAAATGCTCAAGTATAAAATGTTTTGCTGCGCATATCATTTTTACTGACCAATTTTTCTTAAAATCCTACATGTATGTTGTGGCAACTTACATCCTCTAAAAGTATGCCAGGTGCTTGTAGTGTTGTCTGGCGACATCTAGGCAGCGGACACAGCACGTGAGATATGGAGTGACACCGCCAGAGCGGCGGCCGTGGGATTGGCGGGTACTCTTCGCGTGAGTCCCGCGGCGCGCGGTTGTGTGAGTCCGCGGTGCGCGGTTGTGTGAGTCCCGCTGCGCGCGGTCGGAGCGTGACGCTCTCGAGTGACCCCTGTCCGGGGCCATGAAGGTGCCACGCGTTTGGCTAATACATCAAGACAGTACAGTGCTAAACCATTGTCCTGTCAGGTCACTGAGATATGACCGGCAGCATCGCGAATATATATGTATTTTAGGCTCCTAAACGATATAGTGCCGGCTATTGCGAAATGAAAATGACTGAATTAGGGCAATTTCGCACGCTGAGCTCATGATCATGTGACTGGATACTTCAGTTAAATTTGAAAAGTTACATTTTTTGGATTACGCAATAATTGAATCGAAGCTTCGGGAATTTTTGTTTAATACGAGTATATAAATTATCACGGATGGAGGAAAGATATGTGCTTTGCTTTCATCATATTCACTATGCGTTTTCCTCAGTGACAGTTTTGAAATTAATGAGAGAATTAATGGATCATTAATGGGAACTTAGAAGAGTCAATGCAGTTCAAATGCATTGCACTACATCCCCCAGTTTACAACGTCTTCGTGCGGGAGCTCAGGGCAGCTCACCGATACATGCCCGGCCTGCCTGTAGGCATTCGCCCTGCAGCCATGCAACTTGCCAATTACATCCGTCTAATCACTGCAACGCCGTATGTAAATCCGTGTCGGCCCGACGGAGGCTGCCAACCGCAGGTACTAATTAGTATCGATACAGCAGGGCACGCGTGGCAGCGTCGCCGTGACGTCTTTCCTCCGAGTAACGCCAGGTGGCGGCGGACTCGGCGAGACTTTGCGAGACTCGGACCCAGGCCTGCGACGGTATTCTCTCAACCGATTTGAGGTGGCAAGGGCTCTGACTGCATTCGACGTTACGTCAGAAATTTGATGGTGTTGGAGTTGCCGAGCCTAGCTGGACCAGTTTGTGTCAGATTTAGGAAAATGTGGACAGCAATAAGCTTGACTGGTGTCAGTAAATCGTCATCGGGCATTCATGTGTTGGATATATATGGATATATATATATATATATATATATATATATATGTGTGTGTGTGTGTGTGTGTGTGTGTGTGTGTGTGTGTGTGTGTGTGTGTCCATATTGTATAGGCAACTCCAAGGCCAAAGTCATATCACTTGGCTGACCAATTGTGGCCTTTATCGACTTTAGCATGACCTTAAATGAAGAAATCAGATGTGATATGAGCTATAGGCTATATTGACCAGCCAATGACATTTTTTCTATATCTTTAACATGCCTCGTCTGGAAGTTGATTTTCAAGCCTGAACTTGACGTGACCTGACCTTTTCTGTCTTGACAATTTTTCACCATGATCAAAATTAATCCATTCATCTTTGTTTATTCTTGCGAAACAATGTGGAAAGAACACACGTTGTGACTTTTCCAATAATTTCAAGTGACATAAATAAGTCGGGGTTCACATATTGACCTAATACACTTTCCGATGACCTCATTATCAGTCGAAATGCAAATATAAGGGATGCGTTTGGCTCTGCATAACCAGAGCCTTCAAAGAATATTCCGCATTTCATCCAAGCATATGTAGGTCGGACGTTAGAGGGGGACTTTCAAGAATCCATCCCCGACCCTGACCCGGCGAAGGTGGATATGTCGGTCGGTACGGCGAGGATTTAGAGCCTGCAGCGAACGCCGAATGTCCGAGAAGATTTGGCCTACCTGCGGTGACTGCAGCGAATTCAACACGTTGAATGGGTATACAATGGTCACATACCGGGGGTCGAAGAAAGCGTTCTGCGGCTTCTTTTTGGGCCCATGGCCGGTGAGACAAACTGGAGCGGGGTAGACTGAGAGGAGTTGGGCCGCGAGGAAGCAGCGAGGAACGCGCATGCCGCTCTTCTTCACGAGAAGTCAGTGGACTGGTGTCTAGCATTGCTATCCAGTGTTGCCAGTTGTTAACAATATAATATGCTGTAGCGTCAGCGACGTGCGTACGCTGCGCGGGTTGGCGCAAGTGCGAAGGTAGCTAGTTGAGTCCGCTACTGATTGTGTTTTACTCCAAGTTGACTGCGACGATCCTAGAAAAAATCTGGGTGTGACTCTTAGTTACCAGGCGTATCGAGCGTCATCTATAGAGACGGCATTGTGTACTTGAATCATTTCGGTTGACTCCGAGTCAGGATATCACATCGTGCGAGTTTGTAGCATAGCCCCCATGATAATAATTGTATATCATCATAAGTTCCGAAAGCTCCCAGATAGCATGCAAGAGCACCAGGACATGATGTGATCATAACGCCCCATGATCATGACTTTCCTTACAGAAAATAATTTCGGGAAATGGCAGTACTTGTCAGCAAATGTGGCGGATCTAGGGCCCTTTCTGAGCCTAAGGGTGCCGCTGGAAACGCTTTGTTTCAGCATAGGCCGCGACGGAGCACGCAATAAACATCCTGTTTCATGGGGCACTCGGGGATTGGAGAGGACCGCAGTGCCGACATGTGCAGCGACCCTGAACCGACGTGAGGGCCCTGGGCCGGAGAAAAGGACCCCGGGCTGTTGGCTTGGCTTAGGCTTGGGCTACTCCGTCGGTCCTTTCATATCGGCTCCGTGCCTTCGGAGGGCCGGATATCTTTGCCGGTGAATAAGGCCATATCAATTTAGGTGGCTCTTCTGTCACCTCAGTGCCCTTTTCTGTTGGCTCAGGGACTTTGTTTTGCTAGCAGAATCCTCTGTCAGCCCAGTACCCTTGCACCGACCCGGGACCCCTCCGCCCTCCCAGGAGGGGTCCCGGGAGGGCAGAGGGGTCCTGGGTTGGTGCAAGGTCACTGGGCCAACAGAGGGTTCGGTCAGTAAAACAAAGTCCTTCACTCTGGCTCAACCCGAGACCCTCGGTATCTGCCCGTGGGCACTCGCCATCGGCTCTGGGCCCTCTTCATCGACCCGAGACATCAACCCGACGCCTCTTAAACGGTCCAGAGTCCCCGCCATCCGCCCACCAGGGGCCCCTGATATTGACCCAGTGGCCATTCACACCTGCTGGTGACCCCACCAGGCCTCTCAAGCCTCCACTGGTTCTCCAACTAGCTAGGACCACCAGCTCCTAAGATGGGCAGGGTTATAATCAGGTCTTAAGGAGCCTATTAGTTTCCATTAGGCCCATCTAGCTCCTGAACCATTTCTGGTTCCGTTAGAAATCGAAATTGGCCATCGGTCGATGAGTCGATGATCGATGAGTCGAGGTCATCATGAAGGACTTTAGTAAAAGAAAATGTCGAAGGGCGATTTTCAACAGTACTTCCCCTGTCGAATGGGTCCCTTGCTATGCTATGAGAAAATGCGTGCCCCTTGCCCCTTGTGTGCGCCTACGCTTGCACCGCCGACCGAGAGAGTGCAAACCCAAAACCCAAGGCCCAAACGATTTGGATTGATAAAATATGCACAGCAAACTCTCCATGTCAGCAAACCACTCGCCCTGCTCGTCCTGTCATCAGGACATGGATCCACATCGAGTGCGTCAGCTCGACCACGTCGGGCGAATGTGGCGGCCGAACTAAGCGCAGTCATAGCCAGCCAGCAACACCCTCCTCATCTGGCAGTTATGGCAGCTCGTGTCGTGCCGTCATCAAGCCAGATGACCTCCGTGTTACAAGCCGCCAACTGAGTCGGCTGATTTGATCGCTTCAGCCGGGTGTTTCGCAAGCGCGTAGTCTCAGCCGCCGCCAGTTCGCCCGGCTGCCACTGGCGCCAGTGACGGGCCCAGATGTGGGATCAGAGGGGACAAATTACCCCTCCCAAGAGACCGACCTTGCAATTATTTTGCACTAAAATGGCACTTCTCAAAATTCAAGAACATTCCATCAGATACATGTTGTTTTAAGTACACCTAACGAATACTAACTATTAAAATCTGATTCGTTTGTCGGAATCTGATAGCACAGAACGAACATTCTTCCCTCACCCGAGCCAGGCTTCTGAATCAGCCTCTGGATGGCGCTGCCTCGTTTTATTCGATGACATGGTGTGTCACCGAGAAAATCGAGCCAATTGCGTGCAATGAGGATATGGTCCGGGGGCTCGGACATCCGATGAGGACCTTGGTTGAACCGTCAATTGAACCGCGTTGAACCTCGTCTCTCTTGTCAAGCGACCGTCAGTGGCACTGCTGTTTCGGTTGCTGTCTCGGCCAAAGCATCTGCGAAATAATTTTTATTCGGGGAGGACGAGCCGTCACCCATATAGTGACTTCGGGGAACCGCCGCCTCGGGGCCAAAGTGATTTCCGGCCCCAGAAATGCTGAAGCAGCAAGGAATGATCACTGACTGGGAGGCACACCGCCATAACTGGAAAGGGGTGGCGTGGTGGTGGTATTCCCCCCAGCTAGCATCATTGGTGAGGCCATGCTCCTTGGCACTTCACGGTCGACCGTTCCATTTAATATCTTGTTCTCTCTCTCTTTCTCTCTCTCTCTCTCTCTCTCTCTCTCTCTCTCTCTCTCTCTCTCTCTCTCTCTCTCTCTCTCTCTCTCTCTCTCTCTCTCTCTCTCTCTCTCTCTCTCTCTCTCTCTCTCTCTCTCTCTCTCTCTCTCTCTCTCTCTCTCTCTCTCTCTCTCTCTCTCTCTCTCTCTCTCTCTCTCTCTCTCTCTCTCTCTCTCTCTCTCTCTCTCTCTCTCTCTCTCTCTCTCTCTCTCTCTCTCTCTCTCTCTCTCTCTCTCTCTCTCTCTCTCTCTCTCTCTCTCTCTCTCTCTCTCTCTCTCTCTCTCTCTCTCTCTCTCTCTCTCTCTCTCTCTCTCTCTCTCTCTCTCTCTCTCTCTCTCTCTCTCTCTCTCTCTCTCTCTCTCTCTATACATCCCTGCTTCTCCTCCTACATGTGTATCTGTTCCCTGTTTATTTCCATCTGCCTCTCTGTCTACTATTCTGCCACTCTGTCCCTGTATCTCTCCGCCTGTCTGTCTTTTTATTATTATTATATTCTGATTATCTATCTCCCTATCTCCCTGTCTCCCTGTCACCCTGTCTTTCTGCCTCTCCGTCTCTATGTCTCTCTGCGTCTCTGTCTCTCGGTCTCTCTGTTTCTCTGTCTCTCTGTCTCTCTGTTTCTCTGTCTCTCCGTCTCCATGTCTCGTCTCCCTACACCGTCTGTCCCTCTGTCTATTTTCATCTACCTCTCTGCCTCTGTTTCTCTTCCTCCCTGCATCATTTCCTCTTTGTATCTCTGCCTATCTGCCTCTATGTCCCTCTGTCCCTGTCCCTCTATCGCTCTATATATGTCTTTCTGTCTCGCTGCTGATCAATGCTGGACGCTCTCTACCGCTGCTTTAGAGCGTTTGATGCTGCTTGTGGGGGAGATGAGGAAATGCATTCAAGTTATCAAACAGTAGTAAGCTGCAGAGATTATTCCAATATTACACCAAAATGCACTCAGTGATATTCACTTAGTGGTCGAGAATGTGCAATGTAGGGGTGGATCAACTTTGAAGCACAGAGACATGTGTCCTCCCATGGAGAAACGATGCCCCTCTGAATGAAAAATACACTCCTCCAGAGATGCTGGCTGCACTCTACTCTTGAAATATTTTCAATCAGTGACCCCCACCTCTGACCTGCGCCGACGGCCTGGCCGCGTCAGCCAGCCGACCGGCCAGCACGAGCCGGCCACAACAGGTGGCGGGCCACCGTCGGCGGCATCGATGGCATGCCGGCCGTGCGCCACGGCGCGACGACAGAGGGTCAATATGGCGCCGGCCGGCCGCCGGTGGCCAGTGGGCGGCCGCACGTCCCGCTGCAGGGCCGCCGCGCTCCCCTGCGCGTCGTGTGGCTGCGCGTGTCACCCGGCCGCCAGCTCGCCGACCGCCGGCTGCCGGCGGCGGCGCGTGGCGCAGAGCAGCGCAGAGTGGCGCAGAGCAGCGCAGAGCAGCGCAGAGTGGCGCAGAGCAGCGCAGAGTGGCGCAGAGCGACGGAGCGCGGCGCAGAGCGGCGCAGAGTGGCGCAGAGTGGCGCAGAGCAGCGCAGAGTGGCGCAGAGCGACGGAGCGCGGCACAGAGACGGCTCGCTCGCTCGGCGCGTCGCCGAGAGGATCCCGCGCCGCGGCCAAGTGAGACGACGTGCGGCATGACTCTGCGGGCAGATCGGCGAACACCGGCTCGAGCCGGCCGTCGCGCCGGGCCGGCGTACGGCCCCGAACGCCGCGAGTCGCACGCTCGCACGGAGTCAGCAGACACATCTGTCGCGTGCAGGTCCGAACTGGCCGCCGCCGACACGCCAGGCTGGGTGGCGTCGAGCGGGTGTTGAAACCTCTCGAGTGTGGATAGTTTTGGCGGAGCGCTGCGCTGGCGACGAGTGCGCCATGAAGAAGTTCACGCGGCTGTGGCGGGAGAAGGCCGACTCTGACCCGCCGCCAGAGGACCCGCACGAGGCCAGCGGTGGGTTCTTGTCGGCCAGATCGGTCGGCCGGAGCGCGCGCCCGACGGTCGGTGCTGCGGGCTCCGGCACACCGCCGCCCGGACGGGCCGCTCGCCCGCCCGAAGAGCGCACACCGACCAGCGTCACGTCGTTCCGGCCGGACGGCGGTTGGTCGCCGCCCGCGCTCGAAGCCGGCCGCGCCTCGCGCCTCTTGCCGCCGCCCAGCCGGGACAAGAGGATGGCGAGCGGCGCGCCGGCGCAGCAGCCGCCTCGCTCGGCCGGCTCGTCTCACGAGCTGCGCCAGAGCGGCGGCCGGCGGCGGCCAGAGTCTGCCGCCGAGCAGCGGGCCGGCGGACGGCAGGCTCGGGAGCACAGCGCCGCCGACGGAGGCCTGTGGCCGTCCGAGCTCCAGGCGACCCGCGGCAGCCAGCCGGTGCTGAGCACGCGGCAGGCAGCCGTCCAGGACGACGTCGGCGTCGGTCACGGGAGTCGGACAGGCGGCCTCCGGTGGCGTCATGAGGCTGCCGGCTCTCGTAGCAGTCGGGAGGGCAGCAACAGCTCCAGCGGCCAGGAGCTGCCGTGGAGGCGGCCGGATAGTCTGCACATGGGAGATCACGGTCAGCCTCGCAGAGGTGGCCGCGATCCGCCTGCGAGTCGCATGGGAACCGTCAGTTTCAGCAGTCAGGAAAATATGGGCGCTGTCGTGGGGACCGGTCGTCTGCCTGGCCCCCAGCCGACCACGACTGTTGGGAGTCATCGCGAGCCGGTGGCGGCGTTCTCTCCGACAGAGGTCAGGTCAGGTCAGATGGATCGCCCGGGTCACCGGCTGCGTGTCGGTGCGGGGGGCGACTTCCGCGGCGGCCGGGAAACCGCCCACGTGCCGCGAAACTCTGCCGGCGACGCTGACGCGCGCTATTCGTCCCACCGCCGCACCACCCCCGGGTGGACGTCAGCGGTCCCCGTCACGCCCCAGCTCGACGGCCGGCTGCCGGCGACGGAGAGCAGCCAGAGCCTCGGCACTCACGAGGGCGGCGCCGCAGCCTGGTCGGCGGCGAGTCCTCCGCGCCCAGAGCGCCACGGTGCCACGGTCGGGGCCGAGGCAGCCGCCGCGGCGAGTCCTCCGCACCCAGTGCGCCACGGTGCCGCGGTGGGGGCAGCTGCCGCGGCGAGTCCTCCGCGCCCAGAGCGCCACGGCACCGCGGTGGGGCTGAGGCAGCCGCCGCGGCGAGGGCGCGCTCCCAGCGGCTCCACTGGAGCAGTCAGGAGAGCGCCGGCTCCTCGGGCCAGGCGGCCGCCAGCGGCGACGCCGGCAGGAGTCGCAGGAACGTGATGCAGCTGCTGGACGACGACCCGCTGGCCTCGCGGCAGCTGTGGCCGTCGGCGGCGACTGTGGGCCCGCCACACGCCGGTCGGGCACCCGGCGGGGTTGTGGCGCACCCGACCCGGTCACCTCGTCCAGTCTCGCCGCCCTCTCAGCGCAGCGCCCCGCACGGTCCCGCGCAGAGAGCAGACCACGGCTCGACCGGTGGGGCTACTCGGGCACCTGCGGGGGGTCGAGTTGTTCGGACCACGCCCAGAGGCGTGGCCGTCGGAGCGACAATCAGGGGCGTGGCTCCGCGATCATCTACGAACGGTGTGTCGCACGGTGTGACTGGCGGCAGAAGTGCAGCATTGTCTGCGAGCGTGGCTGCGGTGCGGACCTCCGAGCGCGTTCCGACCAGTTGGACGAGTTCTGACGGGCGAACACCCAGACGGACGGACCCCAGTGTAACGGTCGCTCCTGGGCTAGCGAACACAGCCTACGGCGAAGCTGTCAGGACACCCAGACAGACGGACCCCAGTGTAACGGTCGCTCCTGGGCTAGCGAACACAGCCTACGGCGAAGCTGTCAGGACACCCAGACAGACGGACCCCAGTGTAACGGTCGCTCCTGGGCTGGCGAACACAGCCTACGGCGAAGCCGCCGGGACACCCAGGCAGGCGGGCCCCAGTGTAACGGTCGCGCATGCACCAACCAACATCCCCTACGATGAAGCTGCCAGGACACCCAGGCAGGCAGGCCTCAGTGTAACTCTCGCTCCTACGCCAGCCAACATTGCTTTCGGCGAAGCTGTCAGGACACCCAGGCAGGCGAGCCCCAGTGCAAGGTTCGCTCCTGTACCAGAGAACACGGCCAATGACGAGGATTCACGGACAAACAGACCGGCAGCTAGTGTTTCCTTCGCTGCGACTGTCGACGACGCGGCCTCCGGTGCGGCCGGCCGCCTCACACCGCTGCCGCCGCCCGAGACCGCCACGCCTGGGTCCCAGGGCGGCGGTCCCAGGGCTCCGACTGGGACCGCCACGGCAGCGTTCGTCCGCGGCCAGGAGACTGGCGGTCGTGCTCCGGACACGGCCTCCGACCAGCCGGCGCCGCCGTACCGAGAGCGCGACCCGCTGGCAGACGGGCCGCGCGGCCTGCCGCCGCCCTACCGCGCCCGCGACCCGGAGCTGACAACCCATGGCCCGGAGCTGATCCGACGTGGCCCGGAGCTGATCCGACGTGACCCGGAGCTGACCCAACGTGGCCCGGAGCTCATACCCCGGGACCCGGAGCCGAGCCCCCGGGACCCGGAGCCGAGCCCCCGTGACCCGGAGCCGAGCCCCCGTGGCCCGAAGCTGATCCGGCATGACCCGGAGCTGACCGAGCGTGACCCGGAGCCGGTCCGGCGTGACCCGGAACTGACCCAGCGTGGCCCGGAGCTGATACGGCGTGACCCGGAGTCGACCCATCGTGTCCCGGAGCCGACCCACCGTGACCTTGAGCCGGTGTCGGGCGGCTCGGTGCGACAGCTCGTAGCTCGACTGAACGTTGGCTCACCGGTAGGCAGGCACCGCCGTACGATGCCGACCCTCTCTCAGACGGTGACCACGGCTCTGGAGGACGATGCACTGCAGGTAAGGGGCGGCCGGTGCCGGCTGAGCGGCCCACACACCAGCGCCGAGGGACTCGTACGTCACCGTTTGTCATTAGGCGATCACAGGACATCGAGCACGACGAAAATCTACGATACGAGACACAGCTTTCCTCTTCGAAGGCGGCGGCTACCACTGACTGCGAAGATGGGGCTGACCTTTGATTGGGTTGGATTAGACGTGATCCACACTGGGTAATCAAGGAGCTGACATGTGGAATCAAGAGGGAAGCTTGCGTCCCTCTATAAATGTGCACAATGCTGACTGTCCCATCCAGATTAAGCAAGTTATGACTTTCATCCTGTAATTATTTGCGTCAGTGCACGTACGGTTGGTATTCACATGAACAAGAGTGCCGGTGAGCTTTACGTCGACATCGATGAAACTCAGGCTCGTGTGATAATCAGCGCATGCCGACGATGTGTGAATTTGAATGGATGACGTCGCGTGGGTGCTAACCATCCGTGGTCCGTTTCCACGTGGACAGCTGTGAGAGAGAATTCGACATTTTGTGCAGCCGTCGATAATGGGTCAAACGTCATCGCTCGCACATCCCTCTGTTAGCTTTGCGTGCACAACTCTGCGTTTGGTGTTCCTGCCGAGTCTGCATCGATTCTTTACGAGACACGCAACCCATACGGCCCGTCCAAATCAGCATCCAGTCGCCGGGTCAACGACCGACATCGCGTGACGTCGCACCAAGCTATTGTCTTCTGACGGCTGGCCGCCGGGAAAATCACAGTCTGCTTTACGACGTATCCAACCCCAAGCCTTTTATCGCGGCTAATATCTCAAGTCGCGTGATTATGCACCGAAGCTACGGATGTTTAGCGGCGGAAAACGGATTTACAGCCTTAAGACTTTCAATTTGATTGGTTGAACTTAACTCAGCTAAAGCTAACTATTTCACCTTGAAACTATGGTGTCAAGGACACCGCAATGTCAGGAAGACAGCAATATTGTACACGCACATTATTACTGTCTGTCATATATGTATGTATATACATATATATATATATATATATATATATATATATATATATATATATATATATATATATATATACATATATGTATACATATATAATATATGTATATAGTATATATGTATATATGTATATATGTCTATATATATATATATATATATATATATATATATATATATATATATATGTGTGTATATACATACATACATATATGTATGTATGTATATACCTATAAATTTCAAAATAGCGTAGCTACACGCTAAAGTGCTTAAGGATGGGATGCGATCCAGGTCATTACGGGGAACACGCTGTTGTTATTCCAGTGTGCCAATTTTGTTGTTTGCTGAATTCCCACCACAGCACCGTCGGTGTCCTGACAGAACAGAACTTGAACATAATATCGCATGCTTTGGTGCCCTCACCACCACTCCGCCCTGTTTGCGAGCCGTCGAAACGCTTAGCAACATGGCACGAGCGAGGGGTGTCACTTGAGATTCTTTAATGGGCGCATGTGCAACCAGAGGGCCACTGTGTGCACCCACAAGCTCGCTCTGTGTATGCACTTTGAAGATCAGCATTACAGGTCTCAGCAAGTCTGTAACTACATTGCATGTCGAGTCAAGTGTGATGCGAAGGATTAAACGAAATGAAGTGAGCTGTGAACAGCTGAAGCAATGGGCGTCACCATGGATTTGAAATCGAGGAGACGAGCGTGGTTTAGGCGTATTTTCCCATCCAACGCCGTAGACGTTACGCCAGACGTCACGATGTCAGAATGGACCCGTCCTGTCGAGCTCCTCCCCTTCCTTCCTCCGAAATGTCCATTGCTGAGCTGATTCCCAAGCAGCTGATTGAGCAAAGCATAATTGAAAGAATGCGCATAATGTTGACTGCATGCTATGATGATAGGAACTATTTTTAATTGAATCCACCAATTTCATTGAAATGCTAGATGATCTGTCAAATATATGGAGACGAAGTGACCAGTACTAAGGTACACACTACCCATATCATGCCATACCATACCATATGAGGGTACAAATTACCTTTACCAAAGCAAGTTGCAAATTACCTATACTATACCAAGACACAAATTACCAACACCATGCCGTACTAAAGTGCAAATTGCCCATGCCATACCATACCAGGGTACAAATTACCCATATCACACAATGCCAAGATACAAATTACCCACACCATACAATACCAAGGTACCAAGTATCATACCAAGGTACACGTTTGTTTAATACAAAACCACACCAAGGCACAAATTACCAATACCATAGCATACCAAGTTACAAATTAACGAGTGTGTGACTGTGTTGAGTTGGCTTTGGAATGTCACGAGGGAAAACATTTGCAATTTGCACCGACGATGATTTCTGGGGGAAAATACAACCCTGCGCGTGCCATACCTAATCATAGTGTGTCATCTTATAGACTGGCATACGAAGATGCTATTATTGTGACAGTCCTGTATCCCGCTTTGATCAGCTAGCTTGTACATCGACGAACTTGTAATGCAATTAAATAACTTCTTATGCAATGAACCACTGGGCGACGATGGCTACTAACGACACTAGCAATAACGAAAACCCCAACCAGCCCCAAATAAACTGAGCACGCCAACAACATCCATAGTCGGATCAGAGGCCTATATATTCTGGAGTAGCCGATGGGGAAACAGACCATATTAGCTCACCATAGCACTTTCACGCATGGCCGAAACACCGTCAGCCTTCATTGCCGCCGAGTCAGTCTACGATCGGCCCATTAGTTGAATGGAGCCCAGAACGGCGCGAGTTGAAAATCCGGCGCCATTTGGGGCGGTCATCGCAACACTACCAGAGCGCGCCGATTGCGTTAATTGTCTATGTTAAGGCCGTCAGTAGCTCCTGCCGAACAGTTCTTCCATGCCCGACGGACATTTGGTCGCCTCGCCCCTCCCCTCGCGTCATGATTTGCTGCGCATGGCACGGGAGGGCTCTGACTTATGGCTGATGGCGCCATCCACAATAAGTGGGTGACTCGATTTGGCTGCCGCAGAATTTCACTTCCGGAACATGTTGATGTCGACCGCTTCGTCCATGGAATAATTTCATGCAAGCAAAAGCGTTCAATTTGAAGGTCAAATTATATCCTTGCAGTTGGTTCAGTAGGCCACACTTTTCGTGAAGTGCACGCAACGATGGGCTGTGCTGAACTGTGCAGACCTACTATGCGGGATGAGATCAAGAGATGCAAATTTGTATGGAGTGGATTGAGCACATCCTTGCATGTCATGTCAGCTGCTGCAATTATCAAATTCTTCACCATATTGACAGCCTGTGATAAACCAAGCGCAACCTGCTCCAGTAGAAGTACTATTCTATATAGCATGCACGAGCCTGAGTACATTCTGGGCTTTCTTGAACTAAAAGGATATTGAAGCCTTCGCAGTTCACCCAGGATTGTGCATTACAAATTACACATGCGATTGAGTGATGAACATTTCCTGTGTCGCTAAGCATGTGAGATATGGCTGTAAAAGTGTATGGTACAGTAACTTCGTGAGAAGCCGCAGCACAAGGTAAATTCGTCGCACACCTTTGATTATTTTTATTTTAAAAAAAATGCATTTCTTACTCGTGGATGTGAATGCAAACGATTTTGGGGAAACATGCCTGATTTAATGCAAATAATTTGAGCATGAACTAAGGAGGTTGCTACTCTCATAATGGCGCCACATCTTGATGCACAAATCAAATGTTAATCTTGCATTGAAGATTAACATTAAAGTTAATCTTGCATTGCAATCGTGGCGATGCGTGCCCGGCGCGACACATCTAGGCGTATTTGAATCATAGTTCGCGATTCCTAACACACTTTGACTACGGGGAACAGGAGTCCACGCTCCACAACGTAGGATGTTTTCGGTCATGTATTCACATCCTAAGCTAACTATAAGTATGAAACGCACAGTGTTTGCTAGAAATGCCCGACTGTGTAAAACATTGGACCAGTTTTGCGTATTGATCAGGTTGACTGCCATAGGGACGATTCATTCTTAAAAACTGAAATAGAGATCATATAATAGTCGCTCGCATCTACTCTCACCGTGACCTCTATCAGATCCATTATGTGCGATGCACCTGGTAAACAGGGTCGGCCTACAGTCGTTCCCAGTCGATAGGTGAAACATCCTCTGCGACGGTCATTAAAAGCACCCTTTCCAACGCTCGCACCGGATGCTTGCCAGCCGATCGATATTCGTGCCCCTTTCAGCGGAAGCAATCTGGTGTGCCCGCCGACTACGTGGAGTTCGTATTGGCCGAGAAGAAGGGCGATCTTTCACTGAGCGACGCGTCGCAGCTCGTCGAGTTCGCCGCGGACATCACCCAAAGCAAAATCCGCGGCAGCCCCTCTCATCATCGGTCCGGATTAGGTGAGACAAATGGATGGTTAGACAGTGAGTAGTGCATGGGATGTCAAGCATTCGAGTAATGCATGAGATGTCAAAAATTCGAGATTATTCTCTTCCACGATTCGCAACTTTACGGTTTCGAGGAAGCAGCAAGTGGGCTGCTGCACCATCTGTCAATATTAGCAATATAGTGGTTTCACCAGATCTCTGTCCGCACCGCTAAACTGAACGCGTCTGCAGGCTATCGTTTAGTTCAGTGACGTCAAGTCTTACTGAAATGACGTCTTGAACATGGCTGGGGTTCCTAAGCTTGCTCATACCTGCTGTGATTCGAATGAATGGATAGCTAAGATGAATGGGTAGGTAATATGGATGAGTAGGTAATATGGATGAGTAGGTACTATGGATGAGTAGGTAAGATGTATGAGTAGCTAAGATGAATATCTAGTCAAGACGAATTGACAGATACGATAGATGGGTAGGTAGTATGGATGGGCAGGTCAAAATAACGGTTAGGATAGCTAAATGCAAGCGTGCTTAAACTCTGTTGGTTGGGATCGTAAATGTTTAACAATGTTTGGTCCCATTTAGCTAACCATACTGACACGGCTGGCGATGATCGCAAAATAATTACCTTAGAGTGGTGGAGGAACGAGAAAGCCAAATTTTTACCTCGCATTCCTCTACGCAACGATAAAGGGTGCGTTGTGTTAGCATGTGCTATAGCTATACGGATAGAGATTGCTGCCTTCTACTTACTCAGGCTGTATGTACTGCTGCGCCATCGATCATATGCGATGATCTTGGGTATGACCAGGGTACGATAAGTGGGGGTCAACTTACTTGAAGTCGATTAGTTTTATGCAGTGCCCATTGATTAGTGATTACTGAGTATGGTTCCCTAAAAGTGGGGGCATGATCATCGCGTACTACCCCGATTTCTCCGGCCGTAATGATTATCACGTCGGCATTGGCTTTTACCCAAGCTGAATATCAAACATTCAAACATTGTACGGCATTCACAGCTGGGCAGCACGTACCTTCATATTCTGGACATCAGACGCGCCTGAGTACTCGTACAGCACCGGCGTGCGTGTCAAACTGACGACGAAGCACGTGCGGCCCAGGTGTGGTTTTCCATGGTTTCTTCAGATGTAGGCCATGCCGAAGTCCACGGCTCCACACACTGACACAGGGGCGGGGATGACCGAGTGGCTAAGGTGTTGGGCTCTGGGTATCAATGGTCCCGGGTTCGACACTCGCACCGCTCGGGACATTTCCTAGTCCCGTGGCCCACCGGCGGAACAGTGTGGGCGGCACCATTAGCCGTGAATGTGCATAAAGGGCGTCGTGAACCACTCAATAAACAAACAAACTCAATGACACACCGCCAGCAGACGAGGCTAAGGCCGGGCACGTGCGACATCTGAAAGCTGCCGTCAGCTGGCCCCGCCCCGTCGGTCAGCCAGCCAGCCAATCAGAGGAGCAGTCGTCTCAGAAGCGCGACCAGGTCAGGGCAGAGGACGACTCCACCGACACCATGGACGAGACCGACCGTGTCAGCCATCTGGAGGTCAGTGGAGTTGCTACAGGGGCAGTAGCAGGTGTACTTAGAGGTCATTTTGTGATCCTTCAGCATTCGAAAAGAAGTATTGTGAATATATAAACGGAAGCATCCAGGGAGGAAACCACACAGGAGTGTAACCATCAATATACACAATCGGTGCGGTGAGGTTGAGGATTTAAGCTCCTCTCACGATCATACCTTGGATTAAGCACCGAACAACAGCGAGTGCACGCAGTAATCAAGGGTTCTGTAAATCGATACGCAAGCCCCTGATTGACATAAAAACCGAACTTTATTTTAATTCAGTTTGCGCAGTTGTCTTCATATTCGTAAAATTGTGACTTTCCAAATCAGTATATTATGTGGCGGATACTACATGCTTTGAATCACACCGTATAGCTTTTTATCAGCAAGAAAATTGCACCCAGCCGGTGTGGTGTATTGCCGGGACTGTACGGTGTACTGTCGAGACTGTACGGTGTGTGGTATACTGTCGAGACTGTACGGTGTGTGGTGAACTGTCGGGACTGTACAGTGTGTGGCGTACTGTCGGGACTGTACGGTGTGTGGTGTGCTGTCGGAACTGTACGGTGTGTGGTGTACTGTCGGTACTGCACTGTGTGTGATATACTGTCGGGACTGTACGGTGTACTGTCGGGACTGTACAGTGTGTGGTGTACTGTCGGGACTGTACGGTGTACTGTCGGGACTGTACAGTGTGTGGTGTACTGTCGGGACTGTACGGTGTGTGGCGTACTGTCGGGACTGTACGGTGTGTGGTGTACTGTCGGGACTGCACTGTGTGTGATGTACTTTCGGGACTGTACGGTATGTGGTGTACTGTCGGGACTGTACGCTGTGTGGTGTACTGTCGGGACTGTACTGTGTGGTGTACTGTCGGGACTGCACTGTGTGTGGTGTACTGTCGGGACTGTACGGTGTGTGGTGTACTGTCGGGACTGTACGGTGTGTGGTATGCTGTCCGGACTGTACGGTGTGTGGTGTACTGTCGGGACTGTACGGTGTGTGGTGTAGTGTCGGGACTGTACTGTGTGTGGTGTACTGTCGGGACTGTACGGTGTGTGGGTACTGTCGAGACTGTACGGTGTGTGGTGTACTGTCGGGACTGTACGGTGTGTGGTATGCTGTCGGGACTGTACGGTGTGTGGTGTACTGTCGGGACTGTACTGTGTGTGATGTACTGTCGGGACTGTACGGTGTACTGTCGGGACTGTACGGCGTGTGGTGTACTGTCGGGACTGTACGGTGTGTGGTGTACTGTCGGTACTGTACAGTGTGTGGTGTACTGTCGGGACTGTACAGTGTGTGGTGTACTGTCGGGACTGTACGGTGTACTGTCGGGACTGTACGGTGTGTGGTGAACTGTCGGGACTGTACGGCGTGTGGTGTACTGTCGGGACTGTACGGTGTGTGGTGTACTGTCGGGACTGTACGGTGTACTGTCGGGACTGTACGGTGTGTGGTGTACTGTCGGGACTGTACGGTGTGTGGTGTACTGTCGGGACTGTACGGTGTGTGGTGTACTGTCGGGACTGTACGGTGTGTGGTGTACTGTCGGGACTGTACGGTGTGTGCTGTACGGGTGTGGTGTACTGTCGGGACTGTACGGTGTGTGGTGTACTGTCGGGACTGTACGGTGTACTGTCGGGACTGTACGGTGTGTGGTGTACTGTCGGGACTGTACGGTGTACTGTCGGGACTGTACGGTGTGTGGTGAACTGTCGGGACTGTACGGCGTGTGGTGTACTGTCGGGACTGTACGGTGTGTGGTGTACTGTCGGGACTGTACGGTGTACTGTCGGGACTGTACGGTGTGTGGTGTACTGTCGGGACTGTACGGTGTGTGGTGTACTGTCGGGACTGTACGGTGTACTGTCGGGACTGTACGGTGTGTGGTGTACTGTCGGGACTGTACGGTGTACTGTCGGGACTGTACAGTGTGCGATGTACTGTCGGGACTGTACGGCGTGTGGTATACTGTCGGGACTGTACGGTGTGTGGTGTACTGTCGGGACTGCACGGTGTGTGGTGTACTGTCGGGACTGCACTGTGTGTGGTGTACTGTCGGGACTGTACGGTGTGTGGTGTACTGTCGGGACTGTACGGTGTGTGGTGTACTGTCGGAACTGTACGGTGTGTGGTGTGCTGTCGGAACTGTACGGTGTGTGGTGTACTGTTGGGACTGCACTGTGTGTGATGTACTGTCGGGACTGTACGGTGTACTGTCGGAACTGTACGGTGTGTGGTGTGCTGTCGGAACTGTACGGTGTGTGGTGTACTGTTGGGACTGCACTGTGTGTGATGTACTGTCGGGACTGTACGGTGTACTGTCGGGACTGTACAGTGTGTGGTGACTGTACAGTGTGTGGTGTACTGTCGGGACTGTACGGCGGGTGGTGTACTGTCGGAACTGTACGGTGTGTGGTGTGCTGTCGGAACTGTACGGTGTGTGGTGTACTGTCGGGACTGCACTGTGTGTGATGTACTGTCGGGACTGTACGGTGTACTGTCGGGACTGTACGGCGTGTGGTGTACTGTCGGGACTGTACGGCGTGTGGTGTACTGTCGGGACTGTACGGTGTGTGGTGTACTGTCGGGACTGTACGGTGTGTGGTGTACTGTCGGGACTGTACAGTGTGTGGTGTACTGTCGGGACTGTACGGTGTGTGGTCTACTGTCGGGACTGTACAGTGTGTGGTGTACTGTCGGGACTGTACGGCGTGTGGTGTACTGTCGGGACTGTACGGTGTGTGGTGTACTGTCGGGACTGTACGGTGTGTGGTGTACTGTCGGGACTGTACGGTGTGTGGTGTACTGTCGGGACTGTACGGTGTACTGTCGTGACTGTAGGGTGTGTGGTGTACTGTCGGGAGTGTACGGTGTGTGGTGAACTGTCGGGACTGTATGGTGTGTGGTGAACTGTCGGGACTGTACGGTGTGTGGTGTACTGTCGGGACTGTACGGTGTGTGGTGAACTGTCGGGACTGTATGGTGTGTGGTGTACTGTCGGGACTGCACTGTGTGTGATGTACTGTCGGGACTGTACGGTGTACTATTCGGGACTGTACAGTGTGTGGTGTACTGTCGGGACTGTACGGTGTACTGTCGGGACTGTACAGTGTGTGGTGTACTGTCGGGACTGTACGGCGTGTGGTGTACTGTCGGGACTGTACGGTGTGTGGTGTACTGTCGGGACTGTACGGTGTGTGGTGTACTGTCGGGACTGTACGGTGTGTGGTGTACTGTTGGGACTGCACTGTGTGTGATGTACTGTCGGGACTGTACGGTGTACTGTCGGGACTGTACAGTGTGTGGTGTACTGTCGGGACTGTACGGTGTGTGGTGTACTGTCGGGACTGTACGGTGTGTGGTGTACTGTCGGGACTGTACGGTGTGTGGTGTACTGTCGGGACTGTACGGTGTGTGGTGTACTGTCGGGACTGTACGGTGTGTGGTGTACTGTCGGGACTGTACGGTGTGTGGTGTACTGTCGGGACTGTACGGTGTGTGGTGTACTGTCGGGACTGTACGGTGTGTGGTGTACTGTCGGGACTGTACGGTGTGTGGTGTACTGTCGGGACTGTACGGTGTGTGGTGTACTGTCGGGACTGTACGGTGTGTGGTGTACTGTCGGGACTGTACGGTGTGTGGTGTACTGTCGGGACTGTACGGTGTGTGGTGTACTGTCGGGACTGTACGGCGTGTGGTGTACTGTCGGGACTGTACGGTGTGTGGTGTACTGTCGGGACTGTACGGTGTGTGGTGTACTGTCGGGACTGTACGGTGTGTGGTGTACTGTCGGGACTGTACGGTGTACTGTCGGGACTGTACGGTGTGTGGTGTACTGTCGGGACTGTACGGTGTGTGGTGTACTGTCGGGACTGTACGGTGTGTGGTGTACTGTCGGGACTGTACGGTGTGTGGTGTACTGTCGGGACTGTACGGTGTGTGGTGTACTGTCGGGACTGTACGGTGTGTGGTGTACTGTCGGGACTGTACGGTGTGTGGTGTACTGTCGGGACTGTACGGTGTGTGGTGTACTGTCGGGACTGTACGGTGTGTGGTGTACTGTCGGGACTGTACGGTGTGTGGTGTACTGTCGGGACTGTACGTGTGTGGTGTACTGTCGGGACTGTACGGTGTGTGGTGTACTGTCGGGACTGTACGGTGTGTGGTGTACTGTCGGGACTGTACGGTGTGTGGTGTACTGTCGGGACTGTACGGTGTGTGGTGTACTGTCGGGACTGTACGGTGTGTGGTGTACTGTCGGGACTGTACGGTGTGTGGTGTACTGTCGGGACTGTACGGTGTGTGGTGTACTGTCGGGACTGTACGGTGTGTGGTGTACTGTCGGGACTGTACGGTGTGTGGTGTACTGTCGGGACTGTACGGTGTGTGGTGTACTGTCGGGACTGTACGGTGTGTGGTGTACTGTCGGGACTGTACGGTGTGTGGTGTACTGTCGGGACTGTACGGTGTGTGGTGTACTGTCGGGACTGTACGGTGTGGTGTACTGTCGGGACTGTACGGTGTGTGGTGTACTGTCGGGACTGTACGGTGTGTGGTGTACTGTCGGGACTGTACGGTGTGTGGTGTACTGTCGGGACTGTACGGTGTGTGGTGTACTGTCGGGACTGTACGGTGTGTGGTGTACTGTCGGGACTGTACGGTGTGTGGTGTACTGTCGGGACTGTACGGTGTGTGGTGTACTGTCGGGACTGTACGGTGTGTGGTGTACTGTCGGGACTGTACGGTGTGGTGTACTGTCGGGACTGTACGGCGTGTGGTTACTGTCGGACTGTACGGTGTGGGTGTACTGTCGGGACTGTACGGTGTGTGGTGTACTGTCGGGACTGTACGGCGTGTGGTGTACTGTCGGGACTGTACGGTGTGTGGTGTACTGTCGGGACTGTACGGTGTGTGGTGTACTGTCGGGACTGTACGGTGTGTGGTGTACTGTCGGGACTGTACGGTGTGTGGTGTACTGTCGGGACTGTACGGTGTGCGGTGTACTGTCGGGACTGTACTGTGTGTGGTGTACTGTCGGGACTGTACGGTGTGTGGCGTACTGTCGGGACTGTGCGGTGTGTGGTGTGCTGTCGGGACTGTGCGGTGTGTGGTCTACTGTCGGGACTGTACAGTGTGTGATGTACTGTCGGGACTGTACGGTATGCGGTGTACTGTCGGGACTGTACGGTGTGTGGTGTACTGTCGGGACTGTACGGTGTGTGGTGTACTGCCGGGACTGTACAGTGTGTGATGTACTGTCGGGACTGTACGGTATGCGGTGTACTGTCGGGACTGTACGGTGTGTGGTGTACTGTCGGGACTGTACGGTATGTGGTGTACTGTCGGGACTGTATGATGTGTGGTGTGGTGTCGGGACTGTACGGTATGCGGTGTACTGTCGGGACTGTACAGTATGCGGTGCCGCTAACGTGCCGGTCGGCGCCGTCGACAGCGGCGCAACAACGAGCTGCAGCGGGAGCTGTCCTCGGTGCAGGACATGCTGTCCACGTCGCGGGCCGAGCGGGACGATATCGGCATCAAGTACAGCGCCCTCACCGACCGGGTCAGTGTCCGCCCGGAGGCCGGTTGGGTCATCTCACTGTCCGCCAACCAGGCTGGGGGACTCGTCGGCACACGTGACTGACCGCCAGCCAGGTCCCCGATGCCGAGTCCGGACACTGGGATCCACGTGGCACGTGACCAACCATCAGAAAGGCCCCGGGGTGCCAAGTCCGGACACAAGGATCCACATGGCACGCGACTGACTATCAGTCGGCCCCCTGTTGCCGAGTTAGGACGCACATATTCACGCGGCACATGACTAACTATCGGCTAATCAAGAACTGTGTCCGGGCATATAGACGCACACCACTCATCATCTACCAATGAGAGCGGACCGAAATTTTCCCCTTCGAACAGTAACATTGGAAACGTCAATACAATATTGAACATACTAATTACTAATATTTCATTGAAGTTTAAACAATGTAATGGCAGCCCAGCTGATTTTCCCCCAGTTTCGAGTTCATTCACGCGCTCAGCTCGCATAACCGCCGGCTGGGAGAATCAGCAGGCAATTAGCCCAACGAAGCTGGGAACATCACATCGGGGCGACCATATCGGTATATTCACAGCACGTTAAACTGTTGAGTGCATGTTGTATTGAGTGTTTTACGTTAGACTGAAATCCCCAGTATGCGGGGTAGTGGGGGTGAGGGTTCACAGGACAAGCTCTGCATAGCATAGGTTCCTGGTCAACCGCAGCATGTACTTGAATATGTTGATATTGAGCAATACAATGCATACACTTGTGTATGTCAGGGATGTACCAATGGGCCTTTTCGTTCGCTTAGACGTGGACATATTCGATGCAATCTACTTGAAGCGGACCGAGATAAGCAAATGTGAATCATGTGACACCAATCAGTTGAATGAGTGTGTGAGGAAGTTGAGGTTTAACCTCAAGTGTTGTATAGGCATTATATACGGCCATAAAATGTATACACCAATGTAAGGATTACGGGGAAGAAAATGTGACCATCCAAGAGCGGACGGAAAATGATGTTGGATTTCCAAATCGCGGCTCACCAGATTACTATATTGTATATTTGATCAGTAAATAGTTTGTGTTTGCTCCTGGAGTGCTTCAGTGACTGATGCGCTCGTCTGGCAGACAAGTACGACACATTTGCACTAACCGTGCACACACGGTGTGGCGTATGCGCCACGTCTCCTTCGCATCAGCCGGCGCAGGCATGCCGGCGCGACGTGCAGCGCCCTGTGTTTGACCCGTCCCGGGCACAATGGACCGACTGTTTGATCGATATCAATGTCTCGGGTCGGCTCCGCCGCACCACGACGGCCGGGGCGTTCTTACTGACGCCGTCTGCCGTGCACGGCCCAGCCGTGCGACTGTGCACACCTACAGCCGTGCACACCCGTGCGTGGCACGACATGACATGACAGCGTAGGACGGTAGCGTAGGACGGTAGCGTAGGACGGTAGTGTAGGACGTGACAACCGATGGTGCAAAGAAAAAGTGGATAACTTGCTTAGGAAACGCTTCGAGCGGTTCGCTGTTCATAATTGTATGATGTATATATAATTGACTGATGCTCTGGTAGGGCACTGATGTACATTTTTCACAACATTTGTTTTCTTTCATCTCTTTTTTTTCAATTGATTGTAGGCGATAGAAGTGCGGTGAACTCGTTGGAACGCATAAGTTAGACAAAATCCATGCCTTGGAATATGTTGGATTTCGCACAGTATCCAATAGATATGCTCAAGCCACCTTTTTTTGTCATGTCGTCATGCCACTAAGATCGTATGCCCTCGATGAGCAGCATCGCTACGCGAGTTCTTATTACGGGATCGAGCGAAGTGCAACCCTCCCCGTGCTCGATATTCTCCCACCTTCAGTAGTGCAGCGGCGTTGTTGCAACTCTCCTGAATGTCCAAACGGAGAGAGCTAACGACATAGAACAAAACCTAACGTGTTGCACGTCACCAGATCGCCATTACATGCCAGATGTTAATATTTTCAAGTCATTAAGTGATCTCATGGGCAACTTTAACCCTCGCCAGTATACGGCATTTTACCACCTTCGGTCGTATACGCGGGGGGGGGATTATGACGCACCCCCTGGCGATTCGAAACCGTGCATGTTACGAAACCGAACCGAAGGCCAAAGTTATAGATCTGGCCGAGATCTTACGATTGGAATTCAGTATGACCTTCTAAGATCAATGGTTGACCTTCCAGGTTAGGACAAATCTATAAAATGATTTTTTTTTGCATTTTCCTAAGAAAATCATCAGTTGTATCGAAACTACTGTATAAATATCCACGACATGCCCGGAAGTATGTTTATTTGAACCTTACGAACATAACGTCATGTCACACGATGTGATCGGACATATATATCATGCACCAAATGAGGCCAAGCCCCACCCCATGCGGGTGAGAGTGAAAGGTAAATTATTCCCAAAATCGAAAGGTGTTATGTTCAATCGTCGCCTGTGTAAACAAAGTAATAGATGTGCTCATCAAAAGTTTATCATGGTGTTCCACAGTGTCTTGGGATGCTAGTCATGTGCGGCTTGTTGCATTTCGAGCTACAGGTCAGGACAGGGTGTTGTTTTATACACATTCCAGTTCGAAATTGTCCCCCAAAATTGTATATACATATATATATATATATATATATATATATATATATATATATATATATATATATATATATATATATATATATATATATATATATATATATACATATATATACATATATAACAACAATCGTTGTTGAGCTGCGCTCTGATGAGCTGCCTTTCCGTGATCGTGAAGAGAAAACCACCTTACGAGGGTTGCAACCCTATTACACGGGCAAGGGTTAATGCACAGTTTTGCAGGGAAAAAAACAATTTCAGAGAATATGTTGCATTAACGACACAATATATTGTACTAACCACACAACATGTTGTATTAACGACACAGAGGACAATCGCCAGGGATGGAGCCGAGGTGTGTGTGAAGCTTGGGACCGCTGGACAGTTGGAGGAGCTGTCCGCCAGGCAGTCCGAATGTCCACTGAACAGCATCATTCGGCACACGCACACACAAACGCACGAACAGAGCACCGGTGTTGGAGAATTTCACTCCTTCTGCATGCAAATAATTGACAATGATAGCCCCCTTTCGGTATCATTAAGCGGTGATTTTCTCCCAGGCTCACGGCATAATGGAACGGGTTGTAGATTGACTTCCACGAGGGTCCGCACTCAACGTTAAGTCACATGTATAATGGAGACCGAATATAGATGATTTAAAGAAGGGTTTACTCAATGAGATCTGGAGAGTGAATTGATGTTTGGAATGGTAGTCACCGTCCACCACGTAATATTTAGCTGTATTTTATCCGATCGTTTGGCTTCGTGTTTCCGAAGATCTTGTCTGTCACCAATGATTTCGGAAATCCGGATCATTATTCGAAACTGGACACTTTTTTTTTACTTAAAAAAAAATGTCCGAGTTGTTCCTGGCTTTAGGAACCAGGGTTCTATTACTAAGTAGAGCTTGTTGCGTAAACCCTGGCCCCACCATCCGATCCATTAATTCCAGTTCAACGGCAGAATTTAGACCGAAAGTTTAGCGTGCCGTCAATGCACCGACACGGCCGCCCGGTAGCTCGTCTCCGGCCCTATCTGGCCAGCTGCCAACTGACACTCCCGGCCGGGGGCTAAATGTGAGCGCACGAAGCGGCTCGAATCCTGTGTTGCCAGCACAGGGGAGACCAGTGCGGGCCAGCGCTCTAACCAACTGAGCTACCGAGGCGGCAGCAAGTTCACAGAAGACGCTAAAGTGCACGACAAGTTCATGCACCTATTGCACCGTGGTCGCTTCAGCTTGCTATCGTTTACATTACATTATCATATCAACGTCGTCCTATCTCGGTCACCAAAAGCATTGTCTTGTGCATTATTGCGACGACGTTAACCCCCTCAAACGTCTTTCCGGTCAAATCCTCACACCCCGTCTCTGGGGGGTTTGATAGGACCCCCTCTAATGTCCAAACTAAGCGTCGGTGGGCGGTTCAAGACTCCTCCCCCCCCCCCCACAGCCCCGAGACGGCGCGGGTTACCTCCATGCTACTCAACAGCAGCGGCACCAAACTCAGCCATCCAAATTGCACGTCGTTCAAACCCGCTGTGCATCTGCCCGTCGAACAGTGACTGTGCGCTGACGTCGCTCTCGCCGCAGCTGGACCGCATGCTGAAGCCAGGGGAGGAGCTGGGCGCGTACGAGCCAGGCTCATCGCGCACCCTGCCATCGTCCCGCGTCGAGCCGATCAGGGTCACTACCGTCGACCCGGTGCGTACGGTGCCGGCTTTTGAGGTCATTGTTTGGGAGTCGTTGTCGAACTCCTATTTCTTCTCGCTGTAATCAGTGAATGCTATGGCATGGTGTCTAATGGAATTTATGTTTCTTTTGTTCGGATTATCTGAGTGACGAGCTGCCTATCTCAATGATGTCCGTACGATGTCAATTCTTTGACGTAGGAGGTGTGTGCTGGCTGCTGAATGTCCCGTGAATTGTGTAGTGAAGTCTTCTTTGTTGGCTGCGTGAATAGTATTGGGACCTTGCGTTGCGATAACACCCGTTCAAAGATGACAGTACGTTTTACTTTATATTATATGGTTGCAATTGAGGGCCGAAAAGGTGACAAGTGGCGACAAGCAATGTTAAGCTCCGTCTGCTGACACTACAACAATTGCAGCAACCGCAGGTAAGACCTGTGCGCGTCGGCCGCTCTCTCGGTTCTCTCTGTTACAATACATTTCAACACCACCCAGCCGGGAGGTGGCTCCACCCTCGGCACTATGATTGGCGGCCAGATTAGTGACGGGAAATCATTGCCCGCCGGCGATTGGTGACACACATTGTAACACACCTCCGTACAACATGGCCGCTAGTGGTGACTCAAGTATTCATATACCGGCCACGTGCTGAAGGCACCTTCCGGCGATCCTAACCTATCTACAACGGATGCAAGTCGATACACATAGCCACAACATTTTGATTACAGTCATCGGGTGAGTCAGACAGCATTCCTTTCAGCGCGGACCAGAAGCATGATTAAACCTGAACCACTTTACAATTATGATGCCTATTCACACAAGGCTCCAGTGGAAGCTGTGGCGTTCAGGGTTTCCTGTATACGTTCGGTTAATTGTGCATTTGATGAACACATCGAATGTTTCGATTTGATAGTGCGTCATATTTCAAGGATGTCTAACGTATCGTGCAACTTTCCCGGCTTGCTAATGATCTACGATCCACCCAGAATACAGATTATCGAAGATATATCGGCCATCTACGGTACTTGATGCTTGTCTAAGCATTCAGAGTGCTTCCAGGTTCGCTCTCGGGTTTCCCAACTGGCGTTTCAGCTCTTTGAGGATCCATTGCACGTAGATGGTCTTTATAATGGACTCTTAGCACCTTGGTCAGCACATCGCTCAGCTACAGCAGGGAGCCACAGTCGGGGATATTTCATCGATTGTTTTAACATTACCGAGGAGAGGAGGTCTGGTTGACTGGGATGATGATCCCGTAATTGCCAATGGTTGTCTCCCCGATAAAAAATACCTTAGTAAATACCTTAGTCCCTACGATTTCTTAAGATCTCCCCCACGTAAAACTTCCCCCGATGTCCATGAACGTCCAGTTTCTAGAAACCCCTGTACCTTAGGCCCTTACAGATGAGAGATCCTCATAGACGACTTGAGTATCCCTCTAGGGCAGGTTGTGAGCGTGGGCTAATGCGTGTCCAGTTGGGCACGCTTATAACCGTCAGCCTCTATGTCTAGGCAGATAGTGAACGACAGTAGTATGTGCGCAGCCGAGGCAGATAGTGAACGACAGTAGTATGTGCGCAGCCGAGGCAGATAGTGAACGAGTAGTATGTGCGCAGCCGAGGCAGACGTCGTGACCAGTTGTTGTGTTGGGGGCAGATAGTGAACGACAGTAGTATGTGCGCAGCCGAGGCAGACGTCGTGACCAGTTGTTGTGTTGCGACAGATGGTGAGCGTGTAATGGTGTGTGTGCAGTCGGGGCAGACGTCGTGACCTGTCGCTGTGTTACGACAGATGGTGAGCGTGTAATGGTGTGTGTACAGTCGGGGCAGACGTCGTGACCTGTCGCTGTGTTGCGACAGATGGTGAGCGTGTAATGGTGTGTGTGCAGTCGGGACAGACGTCGTGACCTGTCGCTGTGCTACGACAGATGGTGAGTGTGTAATGGTGTGTGTGCAGTCGGGGCAGACGTCGTGACCTGTCGCTGTGTTGCGACAGATGGTGAGCGTGTAATGGTGTGTGTGCAGTCGGGACAGACGTCGTGGCCTTTCGTTGTGTTTTGGGCAGATGGTGAGCGTGCAGTGGTGTGTCGCTGTGGTTAGGGCAGATGGTGAGGGTGCAGTGGTGTGTGTACAGCCGGGGAAGACGTGACCTGTCGCTGTGTTGCGACAGATGGTGAGCGTGTAATGGTGTGTGTACAGCCGGGGCAGACGTCGTGACCTGTCGCTGTGTTGCGACAGATGGTGAGCGTGTAATGGTGTGTGTACAGCCGGGGAAGACGTCGTGACCTGTCGCTGTGTTGCGACAGATGGTGAGCGTGTAATGGTGTGTGTACAGCCGGGGAAGACGTCGTGACCTGTCGCTGTGTTTAGGGCAGATGGTGAGCGTGCAGTGGTGTGTGTACAGCCGGGGAAGACGTGACCTGTCGCTGTGTTGCGACAGATTGTGAGCGTGTAATGGTGTGTGTACAGCCGGGGAAGACGTCGTGACCTGTCGCTGTGTTGGGGGAAAATGGTGAGCGTGGAACACTACATTGGCAGGTGGGACTCGGCAGACGTCTGGAGGAGGAGAACCAGGCGTTCAGGCGCCGTCTGGAGGCGTACCACGACTCTCAGCGTCAGCAGTCGCAGGTGGTCAGCAAGCTGCAATCCAAGGTCAGTGCGCCGACTGAACAACACGGCCAAAGAGGACACCGGTGGGGGCTACATAGGTCAGCTGACCACCTGTGGACTGTCTTCAGAACATTCAGAACACTTTTACATCGACGTCCGGAGAATTCCTCTGTCCTGGCGGCACGGCGACTCCTGTACCTGGTTTGTTAAAGCTTCCGGGCGGTAAGGATGGGGAGACTATTTTCAATCGTGGAAAACATTTAATGAATGGATATGTCTGTTCATGGCCTACCTGGCGGACCCGAGCGCAGATTTGCCTGTAATGTCGACATGAGCCTAACATGTGACCTGCAGACAAACACTGGGTGACCACCTGTGGACTAGCAACCTTTAATAGCATCCATAATAGGCCGCCGATTTCTGTGTGCAGCCTAGTGGCGGAGAAGTTCGTCCGAACGCGAACCCGCCGGTCAATCAATGCGCCGACACAGCAGCGGACTGTCGTGACATTCTGCTGTTCTTCGTCAGTCGCGACGGTTGGCTGGCCACGGTGTGGGTCTCTGGCCACGATCAGGCCGCGGTGCGGGTCTCTGGCCACGGTGCGCGTCCCTGACCACGGTGCGGGTATCTGACCACGGCGCGGACCTCTGACCACGGTGTGGGTCTCTGGCCACGGTACGGATCTCTGGCCACGGTGCGCGTCCCTGACCACGGTGCGGGTCTCTGACCACGGTGCGGGTATCTGACCACGGCGCGGACCTCTCACCACGGCGTGGGTCTCTGGCCACGGTGCGGGTCTCTGACCACGGTGCGGGTATCTGACCACGGCGCGGACCTCTGACCACGGTGTGGGTCTCTGGCCACGGTGCGGGTCTGTGGCCACGGTGCGGATCTCTGGCCACGGTGCGGATCTCTGACCACGGTGCGCGTATCTGGCCACGGTACGGATATCTGACCACGGTGCGCGTATCTGGCCACGGTACGGATCTCTAACTACGGTGCGGATCTCTGGCCACGGTGCGGGTCTCTGGCCACGGTGCGGGTTTTTGACCACAGTGCGGATCTGTGGCCACGGTGCGGTTCTCTGGCCAAGGTGCGGCTCTCTGACCACGGTGCGGATCTCTGGCCAAGGTGCGGCTCTCTGGCCACGGTGCGGATCTCTGGCCGGCCGGACGGTGTGTACGGCAGTTTCCTCCGCCAGCTGAAGTGTGTGACGTGGTGCGTCGCTTCATCGGGACGACGGTGGTAGGTCAGTGTGGTCTGGTATATCGTGTCTTTACCTGCTGACGCGCATAGTGACTGGTGGATCCAATGATTACCACGTCAGTGAGCGTCATCGCATGTGCAACGGCTCTTCCTGCTATGCATTACGCTGCCTCATGATTGCATGCTCATGGTACTGGACGGTTGCAGGTGCAGCAGTACCAGCAGTCATCAGTCAGGTGTTGAACAGGACGGTGTTGGGCGGTTGCAGGTGCAGCAGTACCAGCAGCTGTCAGGCGGGCAGCTGGACAGGACGGTGTTGGGCGGTTGCAGGTGCAGCAGTACCAGCAGTCATCAGTCAGGTGTTGAACAGGACGGTGCTGGACGGTTGCAGGCGCAGCAGTACCAGCAGCTGTCAGGCGGGCAGCTGGACAGGACGGTGTTGGGCGGTTGCAGGTGCAGCAGTACCAGCAGCGCTGCGCCGAGCTGGAGGACAGGATGACGGACTCCGGCCGCCAGCTGGCCGCGGCCGAGCAGCGGCAGCAGCCGCGACAGCGCAGCTCGGAGCGCGAGCACACTCCCGACCTGGAGACGGCCATGGTGCGCCTGGAGGAGTCGGAGAACAGGTCAGCACGGCAGGGCGTCCCACCACAGGTCAGCACGGCAGGGCGTCCCACCACAGGTCAGCACGGCAGGGCGTCCCAGCACAGGTCAGCACGGCAGGGCGTCCCACCACAGGTCACCACGGCAGGGCGTCCCACCACAGGTCAGCACGGCAGGGCGTCCCACCACAGGTCAGCACGGCAGGGCGTCCCACCACAGGTCATCACGGCAGGGCGTCCCACCACAGGTCAGCACGGCAGGGCGTCCCACCACAGGTCAGCACGGCAGGGCGTCCCACCACAGGTCAGCACGGCAGGGCGTCCCAGCACAGGTCAGCACGGCAGGGCGTCCCAACACAGGTCAGCACGGCAGGGCGTCCCACCACAGGTCAGCACGACAGGGCGTCCCACCACAGGTCAGCACGACAGGGCGTCCCAGCACAGGTCAGCACGGCAGGGCGTCCCACCACAGGTCAGCACGGCAGGGCGTCCCACCACAGGTCACCACGGCAGGGCGTCCCACCACAGGTCAGCACGGCAGGGCGTCCCAACACAGGTCAGCACGGCAGGGCGTCCCAACACAGGTCAGCACGGCAGGGCGTCCCAGCACAGGTCAGCACGGCAGGGCGTCCCAACACAGGTCAGCACGGCAGGGCGTCCCAACACAGGTCAGCACGGCAGGGCGTCCCAACACAGGTCAGCACGGCAGGGCGTCCCAACACAGGTCAGCACGGCAGGGCGTCCCAACACAGGTCAGCACGGCAGGGCGTCCCAACACAGGTCAGCACGGCAGGGCGTCCCAACACAGGTCAGCACGGCAGGGCGTCCCAACACAGGTCAGCACGGCAGGGCGTCCCAACACAGGTCAGCACGGCAGGGCGTCCCAACACAGGTCAGCACGGCAGGGCGTCCCACCACAGGTCAGCACGGCAGGGCGTCCCAACACAGGTCAGCACGGCAGGGCGTCCCAACACAGGTCAGCACGGCAGGGCGTCCCAGCACAGGTCAGCACGGCAGGGCGTCCCAACACAGGTCACCACGGCAGGGCATCCCAGCACAGGTCAGCACGGCAGGGCGTCCCACCACAGGTCAGCACGGCAGGGCATCCCAGCACAGGTCAGCACGGCAGGGCGTCCCAACACAGGTCACCACGGCAGGGCGTCCCAACACAGGTCAGCACGGCAGGGCGTCCCAACACAGGTCACACGGCAGGGCGTCCCACACAGCTGCGCCGGCGGCTAAGCACGGCAGGGCGTCCCACCACAGGTCAGCACGGCAGGGCGTCCCAACACAGGTCAGCACGGCAGGGCGTCCCACCACAGGTCAGCACGGCAGGGCGTCCCACCACAGGTCAGCACGGCAGGGCGTCCCACCACAGGTCAGCACGGCAGGGCGTCCCACCACAGGTCAGCACGGCAGGGCGTCCAGCACAGGTCAGCACGGCAGGGCGTCCCAACACAGGTCAGCACGGCAGGGCGTCCCAGCACAGGTCAGCACGGCAGGGCGTCCCAACACAGGTCAGCACGGCAGGGCGTCCCAGCACAGGTCAGCACGGCAGGGCGTCCCAACACAGGTCAGCACGGCAGGGCGTCCCAGCACAGGTCAGCACGGCAGGGCGTCCCAACACAGGTCAGCACGGCAGGGCGTCCCAACACAGGTCAGCACGGAAGGGCGTCCCAACACAGGTCAGCACGGCAGGGCGTCCCAACACAGGTCAGCACGGCAGGGCGTCCCAACACAGGTCAGCACGGCAGGGCGTCCCAACACAGGTCAGCACGGCAGGGCGTCCCAACACAGGTCAGCACGGCAGGGCGTCCCACCACAGGTCAGCACGGCAGGGCGTCCCACCACAGGTCAGCACGGCAGGGCGTCCCAACACAGGTCAGCACGGCAGGGCGTCCCAACACAGGTCAGCACGGCAGGGCGTCCCAGCACAGGTCAGCACGGCAGGGCGTCCCACACAGGTCAGCACGGCAGGGCGTCCCAGCACAGGTCAGCACGGCAGGGCGTCCCACCACAGGTCAGCACGGCAGGGCGTCCCACACAGGTCAGCACGGCAGGGCGTCCCACAGGTCAGCACGGCAGGGCGTCCACAAGGTCAGCACGGCGTCCCAACACAGGTCACACGGCAGGGCGTCCCAGCACAGGTCAGCACGGCAGGGCGTCCCAGCACAGTGCCACAGGTCAGCACGGCAGGGCGTCCCAACACAGGTCAGCACGGCAGGGCGTCCCAACACAGGTCAGCACGGCAGGGCGTCCCAACACAGGTCAGCACGGCAGGGCGTCCCAACACAGGTCAGCACGGCAGGGCGTCCCAACACAGGTCAGCACGGCAGGGCGTCCCAACACAGGTCAGCACGGCAGGGCGTCCCAACACAGGTCAGCACGGCAGGGCGTCCCAACACAGGTCAGCACGGCAGGGCGTCCCAACACAGGTCAGCACGGCAGGGCGTCCCAACACAGGTCAGCACGGCAGGGCGTCCCAACACAGGTCAGCACGGCAGGGCGTCCCAACACAGGTCAGCACGGCAGGGCGTCCCAACACAGGTCAGCACGGCAGGGCGTCCCAACACAGGTCAGCACGGCAGGGCGTCCCAACACAGGTCAGCACGGCAGGGCGTCCCAACACAGGTCAGCACGGCAGGGCGTCCCAACACAGGTCAGCACGGCAGGGCGTCCCAACACAGGTCAGCACGGCAGGGCGTCCCAGCACAGGTCAGCACGGCAGGGCGTCCCAACACAGGTCAGCACGGCAGGGCGTCCCAACACAGGTCAGCACGGCAGGGCGTCCCACCACAGGTCAGCACGGCAGGGCGTCCCAACACAGGTCAGCACGGCAGGGCGTCCCACCACAGGTCACCACGGCAGGGCGTCCCAACACAGGTCAGCACGGCAGGGCATCCCAGCACAGGTCAGCACGGCAGGGCGTCCCAACACAGATCAGCACGGCAGGGCGGCAGGGCGGCAGCACGGCAGGGTAGCACAGGTCAGCACTTGATACTGTGGTGTGTGACGACATTGCGATATCACTGAAGCTAAGACTGTCCAGTATTTCTGTCGGCCATGACGATCCCCTCACGACGGACGGCACGGCGCTCTGATAGGACGGCTGGTTCCGTTGGAGCACGACAGCTCGGCATGACTGCTATGACGTCCCGGTATGGTGTTCCAATAAACTACAATACGATGGCTCAGAGGTGAACCCGACGTGGCTGCTGCCCTGACACTGCGGGCTGCCCCGTGTCCAGGTGTTCCACACTGTCCGACGTGAACGCGCTGCTGCGGGAGCAGCTGGACGCGGCGCAGGAGGCCAACGAGGCGCTCACCACCGAGATCCAGAAGCTGACCTCCGACTGGCAGCGGCTGCGAGACGAGCTCGAGCACAAGGAGCTCGACTGGAAGGAGGAGGAGCAGGTGAGGGTGGAGGCCAGCCAGCCGCGGCAGCCGCATCGGACGGAAGGCTGCCTAACGGTGTTGGCGTATAGGTGTATAGATAGTATACGTTAAAAGCAATCAACGCACCTACAGGCTAGTATACCCACTGGTGGACTTGTACGGAATCTGCGTTAGGAAACAGTTCGAGTTCCTATGATATTCGACCAATATATATATATATATATATATATATATATATATATATATATATATATATATATATATATATATATATATATATATATATATATATATATGTACATACCAAGTTCTGGCTTCCTATTGATATCAGGGTGCCGACGAACAGCAGTCCCAGAACATCTTTCAGCACCCAAACCTAAGCTAGTATTTGATACTGCTTGAATGTCCATCATTAGGTTGGGGTATCGCAGTAAAGATCTTTTCACCATGCATTATTTGGCAGGTGGAAATGTTTCAAGTAGGACTACGTTCGTGCGTTGATAAACCGCCTTTCCGGTCCAAGAAGTTTGTCTAGATTGGCATTGATAAGCGGTGGCTAATGTTGCTAAATTTTCGCTCCCTCCTCCGTAAAAAAATATTAAAAGCTTCAGTGCAGAAACATGGGTGCAATTAGTACTCAAGCTAAGGTATAAAAGATGCGCTGTTTAACAACAGTAGCAACGTTAGGTAGCACAGCACGATGATGATCGACGTCTACAACGTTCCGCTGTTACAAAACAACAACTAACGTACGAAAGCCTGCGATTACCTTTCAAAATACATTAATTGGGTCAGTGATGAAGAAAGCGGACATTCTATTGCATCATTTTCCATTGTAAATTTGCATACAACTACAGCTTCAGCGACGGAACTCGTCATGCTAAGCTCCCCATAGCCCGGTGACCTGCTGTTTGCAGGGCCCGGCACGTCCAAAAAAATGAGCGCAGGGCTATCACCGCCCGCCAGCTCTTCTCAAATAACATACCGGCTGATGATGGGCGCTACATGGCCGACACAGTCGATGCGCCCCTAAACCTCAATAACCAACCATACCGACTGATGACACTCAGGTGCGGTATGGACAGGAATAGGCATACATCAGTTCTATGACGAAAACATAGATTTAGTCTTCTGATCTTGTCCAGGGCGTGTTTTGGCCAATGACTACGGTTGTGGTAAGGAGCAAATCTATCGTTGGACGTGTTCAGTTTTTGCTATCAAAAGAAGCTTTGTGAAGTAAGGGTTAAATCGACTGAACCGTGTCGATGTCTTTTCACATTAGTCGAAGAAGAATGCAAACAAAATATACAACGATAGGTCACCACCTGCCGTGGTCGTGTCGACTGCGGTGTTCATTTTGCTTCCATATGACGATAGACGTTGGGCCCCAGAACATTTACATATCAATAAATGCGAAGGTGGCTGGAGCCGAAAGTTTGTTATTCTGTATTCTTGGCTTGTTTCTTTTTACAAAAAAGTAGCTGTACAGATTTCTTCAGTAGTTCTATTTTTCACCAGAGAACCGCGTGAAGCACTCGGATATGTAAATGACTGACTAATGTGTAAGTGGTTAAGCTAGATTGGTGGAATGTGTATTACCGTGAACGGAAGGATATGAGGTTATGAAGCAATAAACTGCAACCGCATACCTTGAAACCAAAATTTAAAAAACAAAATCCTGATGTTTCGACTGCATTGTCTCCAGCAGAGAACCAGCTCAACGAACATCTATGGTGAAGACAATCAGTCGTAACATAATAAAACGTTTTTATGTTCTGAATTTGTATCTTCAACATTACGTTTGTAACTAAACAATGTACAATTTCAAGTTCATCTTTCCTTTGTTTTAATCAGTTCGACGATTCAATTGAGCGATGGGTGTGAATGGTAGTTGGTGTTGAATTGGCGGCACGCTCCAAAGGTGTACAAGCTGAATCGATCAGTGCGCCTGCCAGCTGTGTCGGCATCACCACGCGGCGACGTACGTCCACTGAGTACCTCAGTGGCAGACTCAGACCAACTACTGACACCAACTATCTCACATAGCGCTCGGCGCAAGTGCGACTCGGAAGGCGTGCGCCGTTTTATTAAGGCAGAACCATCGCGGTACCCGTATAAATATTACTGTGGTGAGAATCCACTCCATGTCAGACGACAGGGGCAAGTATGGACATTGGCGCGTTAGCCGTTGGGTTCGGCTCAGACAATCGCTTCCCCTGCAAGTTGAATCCAGTAAGTGGTGGTATTTAATGTGTTGATAGACATCGAGTATGCTCGTGACGTCATGCTGCTTGTGTATGATAAACGAAACTGAATCAAACGCCAGGCATGTTGTTGATCTAATATCTCTTGTAATTCACTTTTACGTGGCTGTAGGCCAGGTCTTTTTTTGGCATTTGCCGTGCTCGCTTTGTAAATTATGCGACCTCGGCTCAAACTGGATCGCATTAGACGCACCAGTTTCAGACCAGCACTCAGGCTGCTTATCATGCCGAGTTTGCAAATAGAAAGGCTGGGTAATGCTGCGGCATCTAGTGCAGCTTCCTGGAGTATTTCTTATTGTCCGGCAGGACTCCTTCTGAAGGCGTTTGTGCATCTGCAGGTAATTCACGTGTACTCGAAGCACACGAATTTATGTAATTTTTCCAGTATGTCCAAATTATTGATATCTATGCACCGACTGGTTGGTTGTGAGAAAACATGAGCCTTGTCCCACTGGTTTGTTTCGCATATCTTGTCAGCCAATAGATATCACTTCATTGAGCTTTTCGTATCACGTGGGGATGCCCTTCGCCTGGATATATCCGAAAAAAATCGCAAAATGAACTGAGGGTGATTTAAAAAAGAAGCTTTGTCGTACAGCTTGATTGTGAGTCGGCATCGTTGTGCTGAAGGGGCAATGCGCGGTGGCTCAGTGTCAAGGCGACGTTGTGACCGTTTCGATATTCCTTTCCACGGACCAGAAGACGAAGGTGAGACACAGAGTCCATGTACGCTCGGCGTCCAGACTGCCGTGCGCGCCATACGCCCTGCACAAGTCCTTACCGCCGCTCCCACATGATATCGGCAGGCTGTTGTAGTACAGGTCGCCACAGGCCCTCGTGACATCCGCTGACCATCACATGCATTGCGAGGGCGCTGCATGACCAACCCAGTCGACGCGCCCATATATTCCAATAACCAACCAGCCAACATGCATTGCGAACGCCCACATGTTGCTCCTGAATGCGACTGAACCCCTGCAGCTGGCGGAGATGCATCGACTGTCAGAGATGCATCGACTGTCAGAGATGCATCGACTGTCAGAGATGCATTGTCTGTCGGATATGCATCGCTTGTCGGAGATGCATCGTCTGTCAGAGGTGCATCGTCAGTCAGAGATGCATCGTCTGTCAGAGATGTATCGTCTGTCAGAGATGCATCGTCTGTCAGAGGGGGATCGACAGTCAGAGATGCATCGTCTGTCAGAGATGCATCAACTGTGGGTGCCATGCGTGACGGCAGCAGCATGTGGCCCTGCGATCGGCAGTCCCGGCCGCAGTCCCATCTGCCAACCGTGTAAATATGCATAGTCCTGGATGACACTGAATTGCGACGGTCTTCTCGTGGGACGCTAGCGAATAGAACAACATTGCGGGTGTTCCAGGTTGTGCTTGCGGTTACACGACGGGATAGTAATGGGAAGGTACACGAACATGGTGTAGCCCTGTGGAGAATGGAAAATATCGCCCTATAACCATGGGTAAATTTCGTTTTGTTAAGTTAGACGCTTTGACTTCTTGAGACCATTTCGCGCCGGACCGTGGGTAAATGTTATGACCATCATACAATAGTGATGGCTCCCATTATCAGCGTCCATCGCTTAAAGCGAACATCACCGATAGTTCATGCTAGTTCTGTAAGCTCGTCTTTCTGCAACTGTAAATATTTGGTCATGAAAGAGGCTGTAAAGTAGCCATGCCCGTGAGTATATCTCCCTCAAGTAATGGGCATACCGTGACAATTAGCGTGGCAAGAGAGAACACAGATGTTGTCACGGATAACATCGCGTACATTCTTGTTCGCGTGCTGCTGTGGTAACCGGTCGACGCGTATCATCAAATGTTCTCGCTGTCCATTTAGAAGCAGAATCACTGCTTCTAATTGCTTCTACAGGGCTTTTGATATATGAACGGAATGAGCATCCCGTTCAAAAATAAACATAGGTTGGCCTTATTATAGCCTTTATGTAATATGGTATGCAGAGTATCGTTGGGCACACCATTTATCCTGCTGAAAAGTTTGTTTAGATGTCCTTGTTGTCGTTATTATGTAGCCATCAGGCTTCATAAAAATGTGAACCTAAACCTGTTGAGACCTGTGCATTTGAAAAAAAAAAATGTAGCATCTGAAACATTTGATGTTTCGTTGAAATAGTTCCAAAATAGAGCTAACCAAGGCAATTTTGGCTTGGTTTAACATCCATTAAGCCTTTATCTATCGTTTCCGAATCCCACATGTTGTGAGTTTATAATACCTGCAGCTTGAATGACAAAAAGTCCAATCATTAAAAATGGCGCACAACGTGAAGAGTGGAATATTGATTTGTAAATCAAGGGATCACGCAAACTGCATAAGTTTAATATCAGTCTGAGATGAGTGTGGTTAAGTGATCGTGTTTTTAGCAGAGCAACAAGTCCCCGTCTCTTACTCGCGCTAAGTTGTCCGCCTAGCTCAGCCTTCTGTATCCTCTTGTATTCCCTGCGGTAGCTCGCTACTCGGTGTTGCATCTTGGATGGGAAACTCGGCTAGCCATCCCAAGTGAGCGCAGCCTTGGTGCTTGGTGCATGAATGTGAATCGTCGACGAGCTATGCTCCATCTGCACAGCCCATGTTCGGTATGATTTGGAAATGTGACGAGCACATGACTTGAAAAATCCAACTTCTCGTGCAACATTAGATGCTACGGCTGATATTTAAGGCCTATACGGTTCCCTTGCAGGCTTATACCTGGAAACATTGGACGCAAGGCCGAGGGTGCAAACTAGTTTCCACACTGCTTTAGTCTGCCTATTTATTGTTCTCTCAACGATGGTCTTAGCTACCTTGGTGTCAAGTTTTACTATCTTTTCTTACTGTACTGTGCTAATATCGTAGCCATGCTGTCCCGATTGTTTCTGGAATGCAATTTTTCATCCGCCTATGTAATGGGAATAGCTCTTCTAGAAACAAAAATATAATGCGTCAGTCTTTTGGCGCCCTGTCTCGATTTGCTCCATTTGGAGGAGTTGTCGGGCACAAAGTATGAGGTATTACGTATGGTGTATGATATTTGGCGTGTGATATACACTGTATGTCTTGTGATGTATGATACGTGACGTGTGATGCTTGATGTATGGCATTCAACCCATGACATTATTGCTACGGGCGCTAAGTCGTCACGCAGTCGACGTGCCTGAGAACCCAAACAATCAATTTTAATATATGAAGTATGACATGCTGTGCATGACGTATGCTGCATGACGTATGTCGTATGGTGGTCGTGATCTGCATCGACCTGCTACCCGTGGTCAGTCTTGCTCCAATGACCACGACCAAAGCGTTCGGCGACACTGACGCGCCTCCGCGCCGCCGCGTAACACTGGCGCGCGCCCGCCCGCGCAGACATTCAACGAGTACTACAACGCCGAGCACGCGCGCATGCTCAAGCTGTGGAAGGAGATCGTGGGCTTCCGGCGCGACTTCAGCGACCTGAAGCTGGGCACCGAGCGCGACCTGAGCCGGGTCAGGGCGGAGATGTCGCGGCTGACCCGGCAGACGGCCGACGCGTGCTCTACGGCCGCCCACTCCGCCGTGGTGGGCGAGCCGTCAGCCGCCGTCACCAGCTCGCAGGGAGCCGGGTCCGGCGTCCGCAAACAGGTGTCGCAGGTGAGCGGTGGTGGCGACCCTCCTGCTGACGGACAGGTGGGTGGTGTGGTGGGAGGTGGTGGGGACCCTCCGGCTGACGGAGAGGTGGTGTGGTGGGAGGTGGTGGGGACCCTCCTGCTAACAACAGGTGGTGTGGTGGGAGGTGTTGTGGACCACCCGACTCACGGACAGGTGGTGTGGTGGGAGGTGGTGGTGACCACCCGACTTACGGACAGGTGGTGTGGTGGGAGGTGGTGGTGACCACCCGACTCACGGACAGGTGGTGTGGTGGGAGGTGGTGGTGACCACCCGGCTGACGACAGGTGGTGTGGTGGGAGGTGGTGGTGACCACCCGGCTGAAGACAAGTGGTGTGGTGGGAGGTGGTGTGGTGGGAGGTGGTGTGGTGGGAGGTGGTGTGGTGGGAGGTGGTGTGGTGGGAGGTGGTGGGACCCCTTCACCATGCAGGCAAGTGGGCGGTGGTGGTGACTATTTCGAGGTCAAAATATGTCGCAGAATGGGGGGGGGGAAATGCCGTTCTACAATCAAGTATCACTGGTGAGAAGTGATGGTGATTCTCCATCTCAAGACTCGAACATGTCGCTTATGGTTATCTTCCACGGACAGGTGTCACATGGAGAGGTGGTGGGGACCCTTTGACCCGTGGATAGGTGTTGCAGATGTGATCGGCCAATTTCAAAGTAGAAGTGACACTACTCCCCAGACAACCCCTCCCCTCCTCCACAGCCTGTGGACAAACATCAAAGTGTCACGGCCGCAAACTATCACCCACCAGTCACAGTAGGACATCGCAGCAGACTTTGTGTGGTGGTTGCCACATCTCGCAAACTGGCTTTGTAAGTGAATGGAGTTGTGCAGTTTGAAAAAAAAATGACAATGACATACAAGATGCGGCCAACGTTCTGATGCTTCTTAAAAGCCGGTCGTTAGATCGTGTTGTAAGCACCCAGACCTTCAGTGGGAGAATATCACACGTAAGGAGGCATGCACGGGTGTGAAAATAATAATCTAAATGGCGAAGCAATCATCGATATTCAACATAGCTAGCCTTTTGGGATGGAGGGGGAGGGGCACATGCTACTTAGAAATGCTGAAATTATGCGTGCTCGCACAAACTAAGTCGTCAAATGTGCGATTTTCGCACCCTACATGCCTTCTGAGTCGCCATGATTGCTACAGTTAGCTGTATGATGCATGCAATTCATGTGCCCCTATGCTACAATTTCTACAGTTAGCAACGGGCACTTTGTGAAGAACCCATGGTACCAGATAGTCTCCTCTGCATGCTTTTTTGTGTCTTAAAACCTGACGCAATTGATTACAGCCATTGAAGCGTTTCCGAATGAGCTTTTCGAACAAAAAAATTAGCATTGGCAAACGTGAGCATCTCTTCTCCTGGCTACGGCTGTTCAGTGAAACTCCAATTAATACTTCGTAAATAACAGTGAAGCTGCTTCACCTCACCCTCTCATGAGTACGATCCCACATAGATGTCGGCAGCGTTCACTGGCGGTGCCAGCGCGTGGGAGAAAATGCAGGATATTCAGAAGAAGGAGAACATCTTCAGAGCGAAGAAGCGTGAGATGGAGACCAAGATCAAGGATCTCAGCAACCAGGTGGGTCATCACGTTGCGGGTCATGTGCAGCTTTGTGTGGTGGTCGTTTGTTTGGCCCACCGACTGTAAGTCGTACGCATTGTGTTCGCCATTGTGTCTGCACTGGGTGTAGTCGAGTCGCTCACCCGGTCATCCTGACCCAACCTGTGAAGGACCGTGTGTCTCGTTACGTGTAAATTTACGACCTAGCCTATCTCATTCCATGTTCTCGATAGGGGCGGATGCAGAAGGGGCACTGAGGGACCTGTGACCGCTCCCACTATGGAAACATGGTGACTCTTTGACCAGGACAAAACAAACCCCTCCCCTGCTCAGCAGAATTTTCAGCCAAGGTGCCCTTCTCATAAGAGATATATGTCAGCGGCGTCCCTTCAGTATGCTCGAGTGCACCAAATAACATCCACGCCCGATGGATTTTCAGCCAAAGGCGCCCCCAAAGATTTTCGCAGTGGTATCCCTCCAGATGAGTGCCCCCATGCAGCTTCACGGATCCGCCACTGCATTGTATTTTACTGTAGAGCACGATAAAAGTGCAATCCCAATGTGAAAAGGGTTGTTGTGAATTCCATGTGAGTTAAAATGGTCTAATAACAAAATAGAACAACATAGAGGCATGCAACGTGAACGAATCATGCGCCTAAAAATCGCACACCATACGCTTAAAACACCTCACACTTAACCGAGGAACTTCCGGAGGGAGAACGTTGAAGCGTTCTGTAACCATGTAATACAAGCGACGCTTGCCAGCCTCAGTTCCTAGGCGTGGGAGGACCAGGTTAGTGATCCGGCGGGTGTTACGGGAGCGGAGTGCGATGTGCGGGGAAGAACCAAGAGCCTGTGGTTTACGGGTAGATTTAATTTTGTGTAGGTAGTTGAGAGAGTACCGTTTGCATAGATGAAGCCTGGTTCTTGATGTTGTCAGAATGCCCTCACCAGCTAGCTATCAAGCCAATCAAGTGGGGTTCGACAGCATCAGACTGGTTCATGTTCCGATACGCTGGGATCAGTTTAGCTGCTTCAATCTAACTCCAAAATTAAAGGAGTCCATGTCAGTCGGGTCCACTCAGCCTGGCTTACGGAATGTGCTGGATTTCGAGGATGTTGCTTGCCGGCGTCAAAATTCCCTTGAGTAAGAGTCAAGGTAATTATGCACCGACTAGCGCAATGCAATCGTGCTGCAATAGAACCCGGATTGCCAGTGCGAGTTCAACAAAAGTATTGACGCGATTATGAGCTCACAACCAGACACTGCAGATGCGAGTGTACTTGCTCCCCAACGCTTTCATTTACGTGGAGTAGATCGTTGTTTTTGCTTATCTGGTCTAGTGCCACCCTTCTCTAGTCTACCTAACCAGTTTAGTCTCAGTGTGCATTGGTAGTAAAGCAGAAGGTGAAATGGGATATGATAAGAAGACTGTGTTGACGACGTCATCAGTAGACACTTCCAACTGTTGTCGGCAGGTGGACATCGCGCGCAGCGAGAATGTCGAGAAGGACAAGATCGTCTCGTCGCTCAACAAGATGGTGCACACCCTGGTAAGCATACACTATCGCCACTGGGGAAGGCCCCAGAACCACCATTCGATGGAAACACTGCTGCTTTGTCTTCAACTCCAACTCCATGACGGGACGTCATTCGAGTCAACCACTGGCAATGAATTAAAAACGTCAGCAGTAAAGACATTTTGAACAACATAGCGCAAATGAAACACGCATCTATGCATGACGGTGGACTTGATGAACATGGAGATCCCTTCCCATGAACAACTTTGGTTGTGCACCCCAACCTTGAATACAGGAGCGGCGTGGTGTGCCAAACTCAACAGGACAGTGCTATTGAGCCAGAAAAATCGTGACATCCTAATAGCCAGGTTTGGCAGTGTTTACCACCAAACTCGTTCTTACTAGATTCTACCACCGATAAAAACCAGCATGCCAAAAATGTTTTACCGATAAGAGTCCTACAAATACTTTGCTTAATCTTTTTTTTCGGATACACAAGACATACTGTTTGCATGTTCAGCAGAGTCAAGATGCAACGCGCATGATACATAGAAATAGGAAATTTTGGTGTTGAAGATGTCACAGGAAGCGTAAGCATGACACGATATCTAACAGTTGTTACCAATTCAATTGAATGTATCTTTACCGGCGGGAACTGGTTGTCATGGCAAAAACTAGTTTTTTCCCGATAAAAATCCCAAACCTGTTTATAACTCACTGTGCCACAATGTAAATTCAGTCCTATAAAGATATCCCCGGCGCTAGTTCTTTCGAACACTACGTAATATCGATTCAGTATCATGAAGCTAAATTGTTGGATCCCAGTTCCACAGCTGAATGGTATAATTAATGCGCGGCCTTGAAGTTCACATTGTTTTACAGCAAAATCAATAGCGCAATAGTCAATAGTACATATTCAATAGTCGCAACGGTCAATAGGACAAAGTCGCGTATTGTTAATAGGACATAGCCAGTAGCCGCAATTCAATGACCTCAATAGTCAGTAGGATGCAGATGGAATAGTCGTAATAATCAATGTGATATAGTCGCATATAGCCGATAGGATATAGTTAATAGTCGTAGATAGTCAATATGATATATTAAATAGTCGCAATAGACAATAATCCATATTCGCATATAGTCAATAGAATATAGTCATTAGTCGCAAGTCGATAGCCTCAATAGTCAATGGGATATAGACAATGGTCGCAATAAGCAAGATGCCATAGTCACATATAGTCAGTAAGATATAGTTAGTAGCCGTAATTTTCAATAGCGCAAAAGGGCATGGGCAGCTTGGTTCACTCGGCGTGTAAGCACAGCGGTTAATTTGCTCTTCGCCGTGGACTTTTGTTAAACAAAGTAGACTTTTAACGTAATCAGCAACATCAACACATGAAGTATCTGCCTTATTAATGCTGAACGTTAATAATTTGGAGCGGAATAGCAGCCTGGAACACGGCCACTGCATGCCCGTGCGTGACGGTGCGTGACGGTGCGTGACGGTGCCGTGCCGTGCGTGACGGTGCGTGACGGTGCGTGACGGTGTGTGACGCCGGCTCCATTCGCCATCGCAGGAGACCAGCACGGCCGAGCTGAGCAGGAAGCTGGAGGCACACCGGCACGTGAACGAGGAGAACGAGGTGCTGTCGCAGGCGATCCGCCAGGTGGCGCAGCTGGTGGTGGACGACGCCGACCGGACGGCCGCCACCGAGGACCGCGTCTCCGTACTGGTGAAGAGCACCTCCCTCTCTAGGTGGGTGGACGGTCGATGGCTGAGCTGCCCGTCAGCCTGGTCAGGACGCCGGGCCACGTCTCACGGGTCGTTAGTCGGTTCTGGTCCGCTGGCGGTAGCATGGCGGCTGTGTGGTATGTGGCGGTAGTTCTGCGTTCAATTTTTTTCGGATTTCCAAGTTGAGCGCGAACTCATAGCAAAGTGAATTTGCGAACGCTCGCCGCCTCACACTCCAAAGACGCGACAATGCACATGGGTAGAGATGAGCGGCTCATGTTTAAAGGACAATTGGCAACATCGGGGGGGGGGGGGCTTTTGGTCGCCGAACTGTTCCACCACCGATATTTTGTACAGGTGGAGCCAGCCAAGTCGCGCAGATTCGATATGGTATGCACGTAGTATGCAGTGGTTAACATTCTTGCTTGCTATGCTAAACAGTCAATATCAGTTAATAATACACTCACAGTTAATAATACACTTCTAATGCAAGGAAAATGAAATGAATACAACGACTTTACACGTCTGCCATAGAAAGACATATGAATGAACGAAGACAATGCTTATCTCAAACAATGTCGTATACGTAGGAGATCGGCGTCACCCGTCCCAGCCAGATCTCACCGTGTCAATACATCGTCAGCACGGCGCACGAGGGCCTGGCATGACGTGGCCGAATGTCGGCAGCGCCGACCTGGAGCCCCTGGAGCGGCCCGATCCTGATCCTGAGCCGGTCCTGGTGCAGACGGTGTGTAGAGCCACCTCGCTCTGCCGGTGAGCGTGCCGACTGACGTGCGCCGCCAGAGGTGCGGCTCGATGCTTCAGCGGCGCTGGTCTGTCCATCTGTGTAGCGGTAGCCCAGCCCGTCACTTGTCCGTCAGCGTCTGCTCACAGTGTCACTCTGTGTCGTCTCTCCCACCAAAGGGAAGAAGTAGGTCATGTGCGGTATGCACGAAAAATAGGGAAATATTTGAGCCTATCAGATGGTGATCATGACACGCGTATGGCTCGCTGTTATTTGTGTGAAGCATTACAATTCAAGCAAATCGTTCCTTTAATGTTACCGGCATGAGACGCTCGTTGAGTCGGTGACCGAACCATGTCAAGTATTCCAGTTGGCGCGGTGTCGAATGTGACTGCCTGTCAGCCAGTTATGGGACCATTGGCATTGGCCAGTCCTGGGACCGTTGGTTGTCGTGTTTCTGTAGTCGTGTGTCTTAAAGCATGTGCGATAAGCTAAAGCAGCCTCATACGCGATACATTCAACACATTATATGACGAGCATCATTGCTGGAACATGCCGCCCATCCTTGGCTTCGAACATAAAGCTTTTCCATTGCAATCAAGGCGTACTGTCTGATCCTCCAGGAACTGATCGGCTGCTGTGCAAAATCCCTGATAAGTTGTAAGGGCGGCTGCAGGGCACAGCGTCCGACAACTTTCCTTTGCATGCTATTTGTGTAGCATCTCCTAGCCTCGTTTTCAAATTTCTGTACTTAATAGGACATAGTGTGATGAAGTTCGTGATAAGGAAAACTGCGGCTACCAGATGTAGTTATGGGCGATAAAATCAGGGCCTAAGCGCTGCAATAAGCAAACCGTTATAAATATTCTAACAGCATGACAGTCGGATCCGATTGTTCATACAAATGTTTGTCGTACATATGCCCACAAAGGTAGACTTTATATGACTTTGCCCTCGCTTGTAATTATTTTGTGAAGAAAGGAGGAGGTTGGCTGTAGAAGTCATTGTATCAAACATTATATACATAGCGCACAATATCACTATATTATAAATGCAATTCAACTCCCTGTGGTAATGCGTCGAATTCCGTCCAAAATGTCGGGAGCTGGCACGTCCGTCTCCTCCGGCGCACTTGACTGGACTGCAATCAATTATCATATAACACATGTGGAAAATATTGCTACATTTTTCATTTTTTCTCCTTTCATCTCGGTTACTAGAGTAGATGCAATAGTCCCGCATGGCTACGTAACCTTCGAATCCTGCCATTCCGGTCATAATACGTTATCCTTGCAGTGCCGACTTGGATCCGCTAGACTCAGACCCAGACGCCGCACGAACCCCCGCAGAGAGTGCTTCTGTGTGCACCTCAATTAATGAGGAAGAACTATTGCACCTAACATCGACGTCGAAAGATCGACCTCCTATCGCGAGCCATTCCGCGTGCACCTCCATCGACGAGGAAGAACTGCTACCCCTCACACCACCTCCCCGAGATCTAATTCCTCGGGCAGCATGCAGATCCGCCACCACGTCTATCAACGAAGCAGAGCTTTTGCCTGCGCCATGTCACCGCTGCGCAGAGGCGGCTCCAGTTCTGCTGTCGGCGTGCACCTCCACCGCTGACGCTGAGTCGCTGCTGCTGACGTCGCCTACTGACGGACGGTCGTCTCCTGCCAAGTGTCCTGCTGCCAGCACCTCCGCTGACGAGGGTGGTGCCGTCCGCCCGCCACCTGCAGTTCAAAGCATCTCCGCCGATGCTGCCGGTGCCCTGTCGGGTGCGGCCGCAGCCACTGGGGACAGTGTTGGCACTGGGCGGGCGCCGTCGACGGGAGCGCCGACCCCACCGTGGGAGGTGGCCACGCCCACGTCCGGCGCCATCACTCCGGCGCCGAGCGGGCACGCGCCGTTCATGTTCCCGCACCTGTCCGCGCCTTCCCTGACCGCCTCCAAGCCGGACTTCTTCTGTCCCGACGCGCCGGCCGGGGGCTCGCCGCCGGGGGCGGGCTCCGCCGCCGGCGGCCCCGTCGGCTCGGCGGTGGCCGGCGACGCCGCGTCGGCGCCGACGACCGCCGACGGTCCGGCGGATCAGAGCGTCGGTGGCGACGCGTCGCCGCGGCCCGCCGCCGACGTGTCGGTCGGCACGACGGTCGCTAGTGTGCTCTCCGTGTCAACGTCGCTTGTCAGGTAAGGCCTCCCGCGCTCGGCCAGTCCGGTCCGCCCTCTTCTGTCGCTTAGGTGTTGAGGTGCACGCGGGTGCAGGTGCTGCGGAATCAGCAAATTGGGAATATGACCAGGGCCTAAATCCGACTATTTGTGTCGAATGTTTTGAATATTGGTGGGTAAGAAATCTTTGGACGGACAACTATAGAGCCATCCTAGTTATATGTGTGCGCGGTTCTCATGATCGAGATAGGCGAAGTATTGCATAACTAGAATGTAATTATTGAGCATAAATAGCACTTGAAATAGCTACTGCTATAGGCTGTAATGGCATTGATAACTGATGTAGAATGCGCCAGGGCCAAGATTTTCCCCATAATTATTTGGCTTAGCTCAGGGTAGCTTAGCCTGTCTTAGCGTTGGGTTGTCACGAAAACAAACTTTCCAGTTTATCGTTTCAAATTGATGGTCAATGAATCTCCGGTTAAATTCAGGGACTTGCTACCTGAATTTGGCATCTCTTCTCACCACAATTCGGATCTGCTTCAATGTTGCACAACACAGGCCGTAAAGCAGCCGAGATATCCTACCCGATGCCGGATGCCGTATCCTGACCCGATCCTTCCGACGACAGCTCCCAGCTGGTACCCGTCCGGCAGATGGTGGACGAGGCCTCGTCCCCTCCGTCAGAGCCGTGCACGGATGTGGCGCTGGCGCAGTCCAAGGCCAAGAAGGGCTGCTGTGAAGTGTCGTAGCCGAGTCGTGAAGGGCAGCGGCACAACTTAGCCGTTGGCGTGTCGCTATCTGAGCTGTGACGCGGCGTTGCGGTGGTGCTCTTGCGCTGCCTGCTTATGAAGTTGATATATGCCTGCCTGTGAGCCTGCCTGTTAGGCTGATATCTGCCTGCCTGTGAGGCTGATATCTGCCTGCCTGTGAGGCTCAGCCCTCATGTAGCCGTGCTAGCAATCTGAGAATTGGTCGGATCGTGTCGCAGCCAGAGCGGAATGCTCGGTGCGCAGTGGATGCGGTGCAGAAATGCTGTGTCGGATGGTCGGGAACGGCGTGAGTTGGTGTACTGCGACGTGCCTGGTGTTGGATTAATAGAAACGTGCCTGGTGAGATGTACTTGATACCATTGTTATGGGATTCACGTGAGTCGATCACGCTTTGTCATAAGCAGGAATTAAACATGTATGGACCAAGTTGCTTCTGAATGATCACTGCTTTTCGGCATGTTTTCTTTGGCATGTTTCCCAATACGCATTGTAGGAACGCAAATAAGTAATGTAATTGTCCTGCAGCATTGGGCATTTCATTTATATTTAGCTATGCTCGTATTCAAGAACATTTTCTAGCCTCTTCGAAGAATAATGAAACAGGTCAGGTGTGATACATGTGCTTTGTTTTAATGTGACAACAACGGGGTTAGAGTCGAAAAATAGACTATCCTCGCTGGCCAAGACCTTCGTCAGACGGATCACATTGCCATTCGTAGCTCCACTTCCATCGTTATCTGAGCGAGGAATACCAAGTGAAGACGTTAATGAACCTACAACGGCGTCAATGTGCTCTACATCGCATGGTGAGGTCTGTATATGAGCCGTCGCTGGAAATAGCATGGTAGCACGTGCGGTATTGAATAAGTGTTCATGACTTCCGATTCATCAATACATTATTTTATTCCTTGCTTTTTGATATTTGATTCGATCGTCGTCGAGAAGCTCAAATTGATGAGCATTATATACTAACCATTATCTACTAACCCAACTATCATTATCAACCATTTTCATAGCTTAAAAATTCCTACAAATGTGTCATGCAGTCACAAACCTGAGCCTTCTGGATTCCTGGTGCCCCCTATTTGAATTTTGACTAATAAATGGTCCTTATTCTCAGCGCACCAATTGTTCTCAGAATTAGGCGACATCTAATGATACGGCACAGTGCCGCCTATTGGAATAGCTTCCCACTCTACAGTACTGTCTGTGCATGACCGTTTCGCTCTTGAGAGTGACAGCGCTGGGCCTGGACGACAGCGTCAGAAATGAGAAGTGCTGTTGAGTTGACAGCACCAGTGGTGATCGACTGAAGGTACGGGTGGTGTTGTTGGATGCGGTTGGACAGCACCAGTGGTGAGATCGAGCGCAGGTGTCCGTGGTGCTGTCTGACGCAGTCCGACGCCTCTCGTCACGCTGGTGCGTCCGCTCCAACGGCGGCGTGACTGTGGCCACCATTTGATGGGTCGCTGACAAGGCCGCTCCAACAGCGGAGTGACGGTCGACACCACTTGACAGGTCAATGACGCGGCCGCTCCAGCAGCGGCGTAACGGTGGGCACTATTTGACAGGTCACTGACGCGGCCGCCGCCTCTCGTCACTCCGATGCACCCGCACCAGCAGCGGAGTGGTGGTGGGCACCATTTGACAGGTCAATGACGCGGCCGCTCCAGCAGCGGAGTGGTGGTGGGCACCATTTGACAGGTCAATGACGCGGCCGCCCGCCTCCGTCACCGATGCACCCGCTCCAGCAGCGGAGTGGTGGTGGGCACCATTTGACAGGTCAATGACGCGGCCGCTCCAACAGCGGCGTGGCGGTGGGCACCATTTGACAGGTCACTGACGCGGCCGCCGCCTCCGTCACCCGATGCACCCGACCCAGCAGCGGTCGGTGGGGGCACCATTTGACAGGTCAATGACGCGGCCGCTCCGACAGCGGCGTGACGGTGGGCACCATTTGACAGGTCACTGACGCGGCCGCCCCGTACGTGGTGCACCATACAGTCACGCTCCAGCAGCGGCGTGACGGTGGGCACCATTTGGCAGGTCACTGACGCGGCCGCTCCAACAGCGGCGTGACGGTGGGCACCATTTGGCAGGTCACTGACGCGGCCGCTCCAGCAGCGGCGTGACGGTGGGCACCATTTGACAGGTCACTGACGCGGCCGCTCCAGCAGCGGCGTGACGGTGGGCACCATTTGACAGGTCACTGACGCGGCCGCTCCAGCAGCGGCGTGACGGTGGGCACCATTTGACAGGTCGCTGACGCGGCCGCTCCAACAGCGGAGTGGCGGTGGGCACCATTTGACAGGTCGCTGACGCGGCCGCTCCAGCAGCGGCGTGACGGTGGGCACCATTTGACAGGTCGCTGACGCGGCCGCTCCAACAGCGGCGTGACGGTGGGCACCATTTGGCAGGTCACTGACGCGGCCACCGCGCGCCGGCTCGCCGCCGCCGGCAGCCGCCATCACCGAGGGAACTCTATCAGCCGTGCAGGCGGCGCTGAACAAGCGTCAGGTCCAAGTGCACGACCTACAGGTGGGGAACACTCTCGGCCGTGCAGGCGGCGCTGAACAAGCGCCAGGTCCAAGTGCACGACCTACAGGTGGGGAACACTCCCGGCCGTGCAGGCGGCGCTGAACAAGCACCAGGTCCAGGTGCACGACCTACAGGTGGAGGTTGGTTCACGAACTTTTGCACATAACGAATGCGCCGCCCAATGTTTCGCCGGCGCGGTTGGGAACACGCTCGGCCGTGCAGGCGGCGCTGAACAAGCACCAGGTCCAGGTGCATGATCTGCAGGGGGGGAACGGACACTCGGCCGTGCAGGCGGCGCTGAACAAGCGCCAGGTCCAAGTGCACGACCTACAGGTGGGGAACACTCTCGGCCGTGCAGGCGGCGCTGAACAAGCGCCAGGTCCAAGTGCACGACCTACAGGTGGGGAACACTCCCGGCCGTGCAGGCGGCGCTGAACAAGCACCAGGTCCAGGTTCATGATCTGCAGGTGAGCGGCGGCTCGCCTCTGGTGGGAGCCGAGCCGGATGTCTGGTTGGAGGAGAGTCGGCGCTGGCTTGCTTTCACCGGTGCCCGAACGCTGGCCGGGCTGGGAGCAAGCGCTCGCTCGCAGGGTGAGCGCTGACGCTGGGACAGGTGGGACCAACTCGGGACAGAATGGTCGGCCTCACGTAGAAGTTCGGAGTGTGTCACGTTGAGTTATCCTCAGGTTTCAGGCCCGCATGGGTTACTGCGTGAAAGAGGGAATTATGTACAGCATCAAGGGTGGTATTCGATTACATGTCAATTACTGAGCCAATAATGTTCCTGCAATGGTGTACCTGCCTTCTGGTTCCCCTTCAACCATTTATCGGTCCTCACCGTGCAGTGATGTACCTGTTCCCCTTCACCCGCTTTTCGATCCGGACCCTGCAGTGGTGTGTCACCCTGCAGTCACTTATCAGTCCCTACCCTACAGTGGTGTGTCTGTTACACTCAACATTTCTATCTTGTGGCGATGATATCGCCACACCATCTCAACATTCTCAGCCGTCCATCTTCCATCCACAAGCTCAAGTATGCATAGAGGCAGCAGAACTAACAGACAAAGTAGCTTACACATTGACCGGCCTGCAATTACGCTACAACTCTCGTCTCGTAAGATTACATATTACCCTGCAGTCGGACAGCGACTCTGAAGTCAAAGTCGAAACGCATCAGAATTACACACGCACCTTAGCATGTAGCCGCCCTCGCCGAGAACTCGGTCCCAACTGACCACGAGTTCTCCGACTACCTCCAAGCCGCGCCGCTGCCCGGCTATCCAGCGCCCGTACCGTCCGATGCCGCACATCATCGGCTACTCATGCGATTGCAACACTGCCTGTCATCACGTGACATATCCAGTGCATGTGACTCCCACGTCACACCTCGAGAGCGTCCGCCGCTCGGCCATGAACCGTCCGGCTGATCTGGAGGGGAGGGTGCCAGGCAATGCACCTGGTCTGCCCAGCCGACGACACAGCGAGGTGATTCGTCACTTCCGAGTGGGAGGCACCCATCTCCTGATGTCAGTGGCACTACACTGCATCACCTGATCTCCGGGTGTAGTCAGCGCGTCAGCCGACCCTTGGAACGGAAGCTGACCTTAGCGCGCACGACGGCAATGGTGATGCGCAAAAGCATGTTGCCTGACTGACAAACCACAGCATCTCACGACCAGCCGACACTAACCATCCCCAGAACAATAGTCAGGTATTGTTCAGCGCTCAGCGCGTCGTCGTCGCATTCCAGACCAGACACAGCTGTCCTCACACAGCTGTCCGTACACACCCGTCCTCACACACCGCGCTCGAGACAGTAGCGACACATGATTGCCGCAGTGCCAGGACCTGTCATGCGGCTCTCATCTCCACCAGACGGTGTCGGTTCCCAGGATAGAATCACTGCCATCTACGTCGCCCACTGCGGCAGCCGGAACTATCGAGGTCACATCCTAGTCCACCTGGCTCCTCACGTGTCGGCCGCAATACCGCTCACTGTAGTTTGTCCTCGGCTCGCGTCGGCCGGCAGCACACTGCTGAGGTTGCATCCAGACAGGCCGGCGCCGGTAGGTTTCCATTGCGACCTGCAGAGTCACGTCGCGGCTTCGTTCATGGCGCGGGGGGGGGCAACTGCATTCACACGAGTTAAAATACACTAAAAATGGACTTGCCAAAACCCAGCCTGGCTGCGATATCCTCTGGGTCGTGAACCCGGGCCTGGCGCTCCCGACGGCTAGTGTTTGCCTGTCACCGTCTTCCAGCGACCTGCTAGCCTTGCAGAGCTGTCCTACTGGCATTACGTCACGGCCTACCGCTGCGGCTGCAGGTGAAGCTGGCTAGCTCGGCCGAGCAGCTGGCCGACCTGCGGCGGCGCGGCGAGGAGGCCGACGAGCGGCAGCAGCGGCTGGAGCAGCAGCTGCAGCAGGCGCGCGACCTCCAGCTGACCACGGAGCGCGAGCGGCAGGAGGCGCGTCGCGACAGCGAGCGGCGCCGGCTGGAGCTGGAGACGCTGTCCGCCGAGCGCGACCAGCTGGAGAAGACCCGCGCCGGCCTCAACAGTCAGGTCAGTCTGGTCAGGTCAGGTCAGGTCTGGCTGGGCCAGTCCCGGCAAGAGCGATGGCAGGCGAAACCAGCTGGAGAAGACCCGCGCCAGCCTCAACAGTCAGGTCAGTCTGGTCAGGTCAGGTCAGATCGGGTCAGTCCCGGCAAGAACGGTGGCAGGTGGAACCAACTAGAGAAGACCCGGGCCAACGCAATGCTAGAGTTGGCTTTTGCAAACTTATAATGCCTCTTAAAGGCGCTATATCCGGACCAGACGATCTTGAAGTTGGTCTTGTTTACTATTCGAAGCAAGTCACATCAGTGCAGAACGGACAGTTGCCAGTGTGCTGTGTGTGACAGGAGACATCCGGTGTGCACCGCAGATTGATGCCCTCAACAGCGAGGCGGACCGCATGCAAGCCAGCTACCAGGAGCTGCAGAAGCAGAAGGACGGACTGCAAGACGAAAAACACTACCTCAACGCGGAGATGGACAAGTTGAAAGCGGCACTAGATGAATGGTCGGTTTTGGGCCAGTGTTTGGCCGATGTTTTCTTTTGATATTTGTGCCGGACGAACTGCATTAAGAGCCAATGTGTGGACATATGCACCAGCTTGGAATATTGCATGCATCTGAACTTGAATGTTATCCAAGTGAACCTTAGGTTTCATTAGTTCATGGCCACGTGCATTGCTGGGATATGACACGTATGTGCATTCGTGCACCTAGATCGCAGCTATAGCTACAGCTGAGATTCCAATTGGTATGAAATGGAGTTCCTCCCTCAAGATTGGCTTCATGCAGCCACGTTATATCCCTTGTTCTATTGCGTTGTATTTTCTCATGGCACTTGGTAATTTCCATCGGGTGTGGTGTATGGGTGCCTGGTCAAGCATTGTTTAGTTTCGGTGACATCTCGTTCCTAAAATTGATCATTCGTGGATAAACCTGTTGGAATGTTCTGCTATTGAAGGCTAAACTGCACGGGCCGGGCACGTGAGGGTGAGTGGTTGTTGTCTGCGCAGCAAGGTGCTGCTCGAAGATAAGGACGAGCGAGTCGGAGAGCTGAAGGAGACGGTGGTCGCCTTGAAGGAAGACATCAACAAGGCGCGGCTCGACAACGATGTGCTGCAGCGCCAAAAGGCGGACGTTGAGCAACTCGTCCGCAGGTCGGAGATGAAGAAGGGTGGGTGCAATCTGCCACTGTGGGAAGGACGGTATGAATTGTGCCTGTCTGCCATTGTTAGCATGTCTTTCCTCCAGCCGAATTGTGCTACGCAATTAGATCTGTCACATATGATCAGGCTGTTGCCAGGGAAGTGTTGTTTGTGAATGAGGTTTCGATAGTGCAAGCATTTGCGTTTATTTGCACCAAAGAAAGGTGTATTGCAATATGTGACGGCACTAGATGGATAAACTCAATGCCCTATGAGGCCGACTATAGACCAGCATAGGCTAAGTTGACCATTACTGGATGTGCCTTCGTAAGTTACTAGTTTACTGAGTCAGATCTAGTTGAGCGTCAGATAAGAAGGCGTTGTATTTTCATTGTATTTGCATTCTCAACATCATTGCGTTGTATTTTCATATGATAGCAAAATCACAGGTACTAAGATGCATGATGCGGACACACACACACACACACACACACACACACACACACACACACACACACACACACACACACACACACACACACACACACACACACACACACACACACACACACACACACACACACACACACACACACACACACACACACACACACACACACACACACACACACACACACACACACACACACACACACACACACACCACACACACACACACACACACACACACACACACACACACACACACACACACACACACACACACACACACACACACACACACACACACACACACACACACACACACACACACACACACACACACACACACACACACACACACACACCACACACAAACCCACCCACCAACACACACACAAACACACACACACACACACACACACACACACACACACACACACACACATACACACACACATATAACACACACACACACACACACAACACATAACACACACACACACACACACACACACACACACACACACACACACACACACACACACACACACACGCACGCCACGCACACGCACACACACACACACACACACACACACACACACACACACACACACACACACACACACACACACACACACACACACACACACACACACACACACACACACACACACACACACACACACACACACACACACACACACACACACACACACACACACACACACACACACACACACACACACACACACACACACACACACACACACACACACACACACACACACATACCAATTGTCGTGCAAAAATACATGGTGACTGGTGGTACACGGAACAGGATGAAGAAACGTTCCGGTACATTTCCGATTGCATGGCAAGAACTTCCCTCACGACTTCACTAAGACGAGTCAGCTGCCTCCAAGAAAACTATGCAGCAGGCGTCTCTGCTGAATGTGCGCATTTGGGTGGGCCACACAATCCAATCGTACTCGACCCACTCAGGTGACCACAGGTGCTTGTAGTGTGCCGTATAGTGGCCAGGGAGCAGTTTGCCAGAGCCTTTGACCACGCCATATAGATTGCATTTATAGGTGTGCGCCGCCGATTAGGGCGACAGGTCGAGCCCCTTCGCAGGAAAACCTACGGTCGTGTCGAGCTTCCTGAAGTCGCATTCCTGCGGCGAAAATCGCTTCAAGGGCACCACCAGAAAGCGAGGGGCTTTTGGACTGAGAAGCTCCTGGTGCTCTTTTGGTTCTTCTGGTACTTGCCACACATCTGCCTTTCATCTCCATCGAGTACTTACTCTCTAGCGAAGAGATCGAAGCAGTCTTGCAGGTTCACCTGTCCAAACTTGGACGGGATTGGCAGGCTCAGTTTCCAGGACGGGTCGGAGGTGTCGGACGCATGGCCGCACACGGTGCATTGCAGGGTGGACTTGGGCTGACTGACGAATAGGTCGATACACTTGGAGGTATCCAGTCGGACAAAGCGGCTCCACGTCTCCATAAAGCTCTGGCTCACGCTGACGTCATTAAAGCCAGCGGTGATGGGCTTGGGTGTAACCACTCGTGGGTCAGGGGGAGATGTCCCCCAATCTCTGAAAAGTGGTGATTCTTCGGTCGCCCCGAGTTTCTTCGCTTTCTCCCAAAGCTAGCCATGCTAGACATCAAGAGATAGCCCGTGGACATCCCTCAAGTAACATTTCAAACCGGGACATGTCAAATCATGCCTCAAGCCAAACGTTAGTTCAATTTTTCAGATTCCACGCGTTTCGTGGCTACGGCTTCAATTTACATTATGTGGGTGTCATTCGACATGGCTTGGTATCAGAATGTTGAGATATCGAAATATTTTCAAATATGTCACAGGTCCGGCGTGTGTACAATTATTGAGAGTAATAGGAACAGGAGGGTCAAATCTATTTTTGCTCACAGCCGTTATGATAGCAAGCACTCGTATCCTATATGACTATGGCTCCCCAAGAAATCCGTCATAACCTGCTCGAACGGTGCTCGTATCTCTGGTTTATGATTTACACTGGCATATTGCTGTTCCGGACATATAAAATAAAAGTAAATTTTTTTTATCTCTCAAATAGTCCGCTTTCTTCTTAACAAGCGCCCTGGAATGCCTCTGAAAATTACCCGCACTGGAGGGGGATGAAGTCCGCCCCTCTAACATCTCGACTCCTATTAAAACTCGAGTAACGAAGTTTGCAGGGTGGATTGGTACGGTAGTGAACTCTATTGTGAGCAAATGTTATGACCATAGGTCGGTATCTTCAAAGTAAAATGAAGTTGCATATATCAAAATTGTCTTGTTATGCGTGGTTTGGCTTGGCATTGTTATGGATTGCTGTGATTGTGTTTCAATGCTCCAAAATGGGCATCAATGATGTTTAGGACCTTACTAATGATGCAATACAGATACTAGACCCGGAATATACATACATATATATATATATATATATATATATATATATATATATATATATATATATAAATATATATATATCACCACTTTCTCAGGTCATTACCTGCTCCAGTTACCGAAACCGGGCCGCCCACCCGACTGCTCCGTCGGGCGGCTCGGCGCAATCGGCTTCGCGGCAATGGTAGTGAAGTACATTAATAAAGTATGGAAACGCTTAGGAACACAATAAAAAACAGTAGTTTTCAGGATGTGTGGGGAGTGACATCAATCGCCTGGCAGTCATTTGCATTTAGGACAACATTCCAGTTGACCGAGTTTGGTTCTATTAACCTGTCATGAACTTGACCTGAATTGACCTCGGTGACTTAACATGACTTTGGATCTATAAATCATAACAATATATGTATCAAACAAATCGTTACGGTTGGCAAGAACACTTCCCTTTTCCTAATATACGGGAAGCGCATCAGCGCCGATTTTTGTGGTCTGGCGCTACGAAATTGTTTCACCTCAACGGCCCCTAACTAAAAACAATTGTCGGCCGATTTCAGTTTTTTTTCTTTCAACAACACGCCGGTCATTTCTAAGCAGGTAGGGAAAAATGGCGTATATTGACCGTTAGCATCTTGAGTTACGTGCGGGAAACGGGAGGGGTGGGTGGATTCCGCCCCTCCAGGGCACGTGTTAATGGTTGAACGGAAGTTGTCAAGTTTGCCATAGAAGCCACACGTGGATTCGCACAATCTTATGACTAGCCGGAGTTCATAACCGCGAGCGAGCAACGTTGTAATCATGGGTAGATACAGGAATTGTCATGGGGGCACTTGTATGGAGGGGCGCCATTTCTTTGAAGCTGCACCACTGCGAGAGCACCTAGAGGGGCGCCTCTGGCTGCAAAATTCGAGGGGTCTGGTTGCACTCATCCCTTCCCGAAGTGGCGCAATTCCTTCCAAAGTAGCGCCTTTCTATTTCACAGGGCTCCTCCTACTGAAAAAAAAAGTTATCGAGCGGGTACACTGGAACCTTTTCAGAGGAACGTCTTTTCCCAGCCTGAGGGACGCCACCTTCCACGTGCATACTCTCAGTGCCAGACCCTTTATCCGCCCTGGCTGTCATTCGAACAAAATGCGTCCCCGTGAAACAGGAAAGCATGGAAAAGGTAATTACATGTCCATATTTGTAACCATATAACCATCGTCCAATATGTTATGTCTTCCTGCTACAAGAGGGCAACGCTTAGAATATTTACAGCATTGCTCTACGGTGATCGTAAAATCGGGTCTAGCACATGCGGAATGAAGTTAGTTGTTCATAGGTAGGGATAAGTCGTGAAACTTGCTAATTTTGCTGGACTTTTCAGTCCCAAAAATATCATTTTTTAATGATAAATCTGAAAATAGAAATACATTGAACGTAGAATTGAAGTGTCTGAAAATGACGTAGAAAAAAGATGTGGCAGAAACACAAGGATTTACTTATTCGTGGGAGAGAGGAGGCGGCGCTAGGCCCCTCTATCCTGTTCAAATTTACCACGTTCCGGGTTCCCCCCCCCCACACACACACACAATTTCGAATTCGTGTTGCACCCATGGTGATGGGCTTCATTCGACAGGTGATCAGGTTGACATCCTCGTGTAGACCCTCCAGCGGAGTGTGGATAAATTTTAAGCTGAACATAAATATCAGCATGAGTGTGAACAAGAGACAAAAACCAAATGATTGGATGACTTAATTCACTTAACCTCCAGCTGGTTTCGTCTCTGAGCCCCAGCTATGACACAAAGCACAGCTGCCCTAACTAGTTTAACTTGCAAGAGGACCCCTCCTCAACATGGATGACTACTGCGTGTAATCGCCCCGGTTCATTTCACTTGCGCAGCTGCGAGATGACCACATTTCTTTGTAACCTCCAGCTGATTTGGAGGCTCAGCTTGCGCGACTCCGTTCCGACGAGTCGAACCTGCGCGACGCCTTGATGAAGATTCAGAGTCTGAACGATGGTCTAGGTGCCGACAAGACCGATCTGAACAAGATGGTGCAGCAGGTGGGTCAGACGAGCTCTCGCGTGCTGTGGTGATGACACTGCCTGGCGGTAGGCTGCCGTCGTCACCGTGCCACCCGTGAGAGCTGGATGCATGGCGGTGGTGGGGCGACACGTGCGCGCTGTTTTCTGAGCCAAAGGTAAGTATTCTGAAAGGTTTTATTGACCTAGGCTTATGGTGTATGTATTCTGAAAGGTTTTATTGACCTAGGAAGGAATTCCTTCTGAATTCCTTCCTGAGACCTAGGCTTATGGTGTAGCCTCGTTATTGCGTTCCTCTAAAAGAATCATGCGCCTAACCATGTAGACAATAATCACCACCATCGCTTGATTTTTTCACCCAAGTAAGAAAATGGCAGCTTCGTCTATCGTAACCCGACCATATATTCTGACTAGCACTCAGACATACCGTGAGTGTAAGCTTCGTGTACGCTGTCGCCGCTAGCTGTCACTTGGAGAGTCATTAGTGTGCCATGTCTCCGGCAGATGTCAGCGGAGCGGGCGGTACTGCAGTCGGAGCGGACCGAGCTGGAGGGCGAGGTGAGCGCTCTGCGACAGGAGCTGGGGCAGCTGGAGCAGGACAAGATGGCCATCGGCGCCGAGAAGCTGGCTCTACAGCAGACTCTGACTCTCACTGAGCAGCAACGCAACAAGGTGAGCCATACGACCAGCCCTAGCAGATTACGCGGGAGTAGTTTCTAGCAATAGTTGGTGATAAATCAGATTCCTTTTCATTTCCAAACCACTCACTCTTTGCCGCCCCACATATTTTCCCAATTATCTTTCTCCCTGTTCCGTTTCCTCCATCTCCTTCCTTCACTAGTTTCGAAATGGTCAGAAACGGCCGAAGCGACTGTACTCAAAACACCAAACCGATTTCTTTCGCCAACGTTCTTTTAATATATCTTCTTGCGTGACAAATTTGCCGCCCTTGGTCCGCACTGGAATCGGAACAACAATGGGACGTGATCCGATCAGGTTCCACAGATAAAATCAGGTGTCGTGAGTGTTTGGCGGACCCGTCGGAAGTGGTGCCCGTTCCGACCTGACTTGATCTGACCCGGCCTGACCTGACTTGACCTCACCTCACAGCTGGACATCCAGCTGTCGGAGTTGCTGGCCGACCAGTCGGAGCTGGAGTCGCGTCTGTCGGCGCTGGAGCGCCAGCGGGCCGGCCTGCACGAGGAGCTGGCTAGATGTCGCGCCGATCACGAGCGGACGCGCGCAGAAGCCACCCGCGCCGCCCGCGACAGGGAAGCACTGGCCCGCACTGCTGGCGAACTGGAGGTATGCCGGCTGGTGGCCTCGCACTTTGGTCTGGAACAGAGGCAATATCGTGAGGCCGTGAATTGCCGTTAGTGTGGGGTTGCCCTCGCTGTGGTCAACTGGAGGTAAATTCATGCAAAGTTGCACTGAGAGACGAGGCGCTGCTTTGAGTAAGGGAGGAGAAACGAGAAGTGAGAGTGGTGTGAGTAAATGAGGCAGTATGCAAACTTTCACAGACGACTTGAGATGCTGCTGTCAAAGCTTATCGCTAAGTTCTGTTGATCAATACAGATAACACACCAACGAATCCAAGGAATATTTGGGAGTTAATGCAGAGTTTTCCTTCTGCCAGGTGAGTGCCAGGGAGAAGTGCCAGTATACGTGGCCACCGTTGGATCTCTATGGTGTGTGGCTGCAGCTAGCATATGACAGTATGCGTGACAACCGTTGGATCTGTATGGTGTGTGGTGACTGTGCTTAAATGCTCTACGGTGCTAGCTATTCAGTACGGCCGGCTGCCGCAGTATGCGCCGCTGACTGTAAAGCGTTCTGCGGCTGTCACAGGCCCGGTACTCGGCGCTGCAGAAGGAGCACGCCAGTCTGCGCGAGATGTTGGCCGCTTTGCGAGCCGAGAAACAACACTCGGAGGTCAGAGCCGAAGATGAGGCAACGGCACGGTGGCTGCGCGCATCGCCACTTCGACTTCGTAATGCTTCTCGAAAATTGTAGTTGAAGCTGGGAGTCAAATATTATATTCTTAGTAGAATCCAGGGGTGCAGTGTTCCACAGAACAGGCAGATTAGACACCCCTCCCGCTCACCAAAAGATATTAATGTTGCATGTCACACCAATGTTTTGAAGCGAGCTTGACAAAACACATTGCGCTCTCCAAAAAGTTAAGCTTAGTTAGTTATTGTGGTTTTGGGGCTTATCGACTGCATAGGTCATATGCAGTCGATACGCTTAGGTTATTGGGCGAATTTCAGCACTACACTCAATAGCATTCTTCACCAAGCTCAAACTATAGCTTCTAACACCCTGATGCATGGTCAATCCACCTGATCATGCAGGTTCAATACTCGATTTGCCACACCTGCTTTCTTTCCACGTTCCACATCCCTGGTGAAATATAAGTATTATTGCAGCAGCTGTGGTATTATGGTGCTGATTATTGTTCCTGTTCGCATGCTATTCCTATTTTCGTCGTACATTATACCTTTATTATTGTTGCAATGCATCTTTTGTATTATTGTTGGAAAGCATCTTTTGCATTGCTATATATAGCTACATTCGCCTCTGGTAGAGAAGCTGGAGCTATCGTATCGATGCGTTCCATACAGCGGGTGCTCTAGTTGTACACATTTCACTTGCGCTTGTGCAGATGCAGCTGTACGAGTCGCGCTGTAGCCAGGAGGCAGCCGAGGTGGCGCGCCAGCAGCTGGAGGACGACAACAAACAGCTGACGGTGAAGCGGGAGGAGCTGCAGCACCGGCTGGACATGACAAAGCGCGATATGGACGAACAAGTTGGTCAGTGGTCACCGGCGCAGGCCAAGGTGTCGGTGTCAAGTAGTGCGATTTCGCCTGTTGGTCGGGGTTTTTGGTTGGGGCTCTTCGGACGAGCTCTGCGATTTTCAAGGGCATGGGATGAGGGAGCTAGGGAGTGCTAGCTGGTGGGAGAAGGCCAATGAAGACAGTGCGTGGGGCGAAACAAGATAATGGATGTGGTTGCGGCATCCTAGTTATGGTTCTGAGAAGGATTTGATCTCAACGTTTAGTCATCTAGTATCTTATAGTAGCCGGGTCGTTTGCATGGTTCGGATGGATGTGATTCATGTCAGGTGAGAATGATGTGTCACAATGTAAAGCTCTGGTCACAGCCGGCCTACTCTAGTGCACTAGTGCGGTGGTGTGTCCATGCTGTGTGCCAGGTATGCTCAGAACCGCTCTACATGGCCTGAATCCAGTTGCCATTCATGGCGGAAAAATCTGGTGATCCATGGGCCAGGGTTGGTGGACATTTTCAGCCTGGTTCTGGACGTGGAATACCCATAATATATATGCTATTACGAAGCAATACTGGAACTTGCACCGTTGCAGACGTCGATGTTCATCCCACCACAAACCAGCAAATCCAGGCATCTGGGAGGCGCCCTGGTAGGCTGTACCGCAGTACTCGACTGCGAGGCGGCGCAGAGAATAATCAGGCGGCTGCTGGCATAACATTCTCAATTCCAGGAAATAATCCCGCACTTCCTTGGATCTAACTTACTGGCTCTGGCAGAGCGGCTTCGACACAGCTGCAACGACTTCAAGAAGCAGGTGGAGAACAGCCAGCAGGAGCACGTCAGGGAGGTGTCAGACCTACGACAGGCGCACGATAACGAGGTCACCCGGCTGCAGAAGCAGAAGGTGAGCCGTCCGCTCTTTGGTCGCGATTACCACGTATACGTGAACTTCAGGCTACACCAACCCACCCCACCACTCTTCAGAAAGTCGATGGCTCCCCACGACAAAACGATGATCCTTGAAGGTGTACTGAGAGGAATTTCAAGGAACATCAATTTAAGGCATGTTGTATACGAATATGTGGTGTTAGTCAGTGGAAGATATGACTAATCTGCCAACAGTACACCACAGTTCATTGACATGTGATTGGATAAACGATGTTGATTTCATTGATAGTGATGTTGTTTTCATTCGAATCAGGAAAATAAAGGCAAACAAGGCAGCAGGACCTGATTGAATTTATACTAGGGTATTGCTGGAAGCTGAAAAGGAACTGGCATTTCCACTTATTATAATATTTTGTAGATCAGTTTCACAAAATGAAATTCCAACAGATTGGAAAAGGGCAAATGTAGTTCCTGTTTTCAAGAAAGGAGAAAGAGGGAAAGTTGAAAACCATAGACCAGCAAACCTCACATCCCTAGTCTGCAAGGTTCTCGAATCAATTATCAAGGATACAATAGTTGGTTATCCGTAAGGAAACAGATTGATTCAAGATGCTCAACATGGGTTTAGAAAGGGGCGATCGTGGCTCACAAACCTCTTGGACGTTTTTAACTTCGCTGCAGAACAATTTGATCAGGGAAATCAAGTTGATGTAGCATATCTTGACTTTAGTAAGGCCTTTGACAAAGTGCCCCATAAACGGTTAATGATGCAGCTGCAGGTCCATGGTATTGCAAGGAGCATCCTAAAATGGGTAGAGCTGTGGCTTTCAGATAGGCAGCAGAAAGTGGTGCTAAATGGCATAGTCAACATGGCAAAATGTTTTAAATGGAATCCCCCAGGGGTCAGTACTGGGGCCATTATTGTTAATTATATTTGTAAATAACATTGAGAGTGGCCTAAGCAGCAAGGTTTTACAATTTGCGGTTGATTTGAAGGTCTTTAGGGCAATAACAGGTCACAATGAGCATATCTCGCTGCAGAAAGACTCAGACGAACCTGTGAAGTGGTCCGAAGAATGGCAAACGAAATTTAATTTTGAGAAGTGAAAAAGCATGCATGTAGGTAGGCAGCATATGAAGCCTCCATACTTGATGGGTGGCCAAGTGCTGTTGGTGACTTAACAGGAGAAGGACTTCGGTGTTATTCTAAATGAAAAACTGGGGGCATCAGAACAGACCAATGAAGCCAGGAACAAGGCATTGAGAATGCTTGGGGCAATAAATAGTAATATCATACATAAGTGAGGAAGTCATCAGCAAGCTTTACTGTGCATATGTGAGGCCACATTTGAAATGCTGCATCCAAGCTTGGTCTCCTAGTTATGAAAAAGAGTGTTGGCTTTTAGAGAGAGTACAAAAGAGGGCTATAAAATGGTTAATGGTATAAGCAAACTGGCATATGAGGAAAGATGGAGAATTTGAAAATGTTTTCACTTAGATATAGAAGGCTGAGAGGTGATCTTTAAGGTCTTTAAATTTGTCCATGGTATCAAGAAGGGATATCTCAGGGAAATGTTTGAATTTAACAGAAATGCTGAAATTAGAGGGCATCAATTCAAAATTAAAGTTAACCACAGCAGGACGAGGTTGAGACAGTATTTTCACCAACAGGGTAATAGAACATTGGAACCAGCTGCCAGAAGCCATTTTCAGTAGCAGCACATTGAACATCTTTAAATCCAACATAGACAATCAGTATAAGAATAGAGGGCTTGCTTTTCAGTATTCCAGGGAGGGCTGATCGACGGATTTGTTGGTCAACTGGTTGAGTGTCCATAGTGCAACCAAGAAGGACCCTTGTGGCTAAGAGTTGCGCTGATCTTATATGTCTTTATGATCACTTACAATTTCGGTACTATTACTATTTGGATTCCCTATGTTACACTTGCTCTCCTTAGCAAGCGCCGTGTGCGTGTCCATTCCACGTCATCATCTATGGCTCAGTCGCATATGGCTAGATGGTGCCCGTACAGGACACAGGGCTAATGGTGCCCCAGGTTGGCGCTATTATATTTTTCTCCCAATGAAGGCTGCGTGCTGTCCAGCACTTGATACCTCCTGCCACAAGACTTGTCACCTTGAAACCAGCCTGGCTATGCCTGCCTGTTGCAAGGTGTCAGGAATTGACTCCGGAAGTTTTGGATGTCACCTGGACAGCCTGGCTGTGCTCCGGAGGCCTAGTGAATAATGTTTCACGCGTAGGGAGCCGTCAGAACTAGATCAACAGACTCAGATATGGCTAGTCAGTAAAGAGTGCGGTACGCTATCGAAGCGACTTCACCTTCATAGAACACAAGGTGGTTGAACCCGATGCCCATGACGATCTACGAGCCATAAGTTCGGACATGAACGTAAAACGAACTTGTAGAATATTAGTCAGCACGACAGCATGGCATCGTGTCCCCGGTGGCCGGAATATATATATATATATATATATATATATATATATATATATATATAAAATATTATATATATATATACATATCTGTACGAATATATATAAGAATATATATGCATGTATATATATATATATATGAATATATACATATGCAAATATATTTATTTATGTATATATGTTGACCAACCCTCTCTCCGCTGTAGTTGTGGAGTGTGAGCGGCTACCTCCGCTACGCTGTCTCACGAGCCCCGCAGAGACAATCATCCTCCGTCCACACGAGATTTGATTGTTTCCTACCCACTACAATAGGTCCGACTGTTCTCCCCTCACCCACAAGAGGGTGCATTGCCCTGTTCTCAACACATGAGATCTGATTATCTCCTACCGCCTACAGGATGTCTGGCTGTTCTTCCCCTGCCACGAGGGGGTGCATTGTCCTGCTCTGACAATAGAGGTTCGACAATTCCATCTAATACCACAGCAGGTCTCACCGCCACTCTCTGACCGCAGGACGCGGCAGTGCAGGAGCTGGAGACGCGACTCCAGAAGTCGGTGCAGACGCTCACCCTGGAGCAGGACGACCTGGTGTCGCAGAAGGAGCAGCACATCCAGAGCCTGTACCGCGAGCTGGACAAGGCTGCGCGCGACACCGAGACTCAGCTGCTGGCGGCCGAGACCGCCAAGCAGCAGTCGCTGACGCTCGGTACGACGTGGTGTGCTCATCACATGCTGGCTTCCCCATGAATGTAACGCTTGATGGTCGCCGGTAAAAAGTACTTTTGGTCAACTGTACCTGTGGACTCTGAATAGAGTGTGTGAGTGGAAAGGGTTCCAAGAACCGACGCTAGGACTTAACCGTCTGCTGTATGTGCTTGGACATTCATAACATGGTTTTGTTTTCATTCAATTTTCTTAGCTTCTTCAATTTGCGTAGCATTTATGGTAGTAAGCTGGTAGTGTGCAGAATATAATGTGTTTGACTTTTTGAAGGTGCATTAGCACGCGCCCTGGAGGGCCTCTGAAAATTACGCGCACTGGAGGGGGCGGATTCTGCCCCCTAAGATCTCGATTCTTAGTAAAGCTGGAGCAACGAAATTCGTAGGGTGGATGAGTACGATAGCGATTTCTAATGTGTGACAATTTCATGATCTTAGGTCAATATCATCAAGGTCAAATGAGGTCACATGTAAAATTGTATTGTTTTGCGTGGCTTGGCTTGCCCTTGTTATGGATCGCGGTGATTGTGTTTAAATGCTCAAAAATGGGCATCAATGATGTTTTGGGCATTACTAATGATTTGGATTTATGACAACATTCCAGGTGACCAAGTTTGGCTGCATTGACCTGTCACGAACTTGACCTGACTTGACCTCGATGACCCAACATGACTTTGCAACTATACATCATAACAATGTATATATCAAACAAGTCGCTGGTGTTGCCAAGAACACTTCCCTTTTGCTAATGTACGGGAAGCGCATCAGCGCCGGTTTTTGTGGTCTGGGGCTACGAAATGTTTTGACTTTAACGACCTCTAACTCGAAAATGTTCGGCTAATTTCCGTTTTCCTTGCTTTAAACGACGCGCCGGTCATTTCTAAGCAGGTACGCAAAGTAATGGCGTATATCTACCGGTAAGATCTGGAGTTATGTACGAAAAAACGAGTGGATGATTTCGGGGTGGGTGGATTTCGCCGCCCCTCCAGGACACGCGGTAAGCAAAGGCAAAGCCGATAAGTCTGAAAGAAATGCAATATGGTCGCTGAATAACTCTTATTTCAAGTAGTACCGCTAAGTGACGCCTCTAAAATAATGCGGGAAAATTATTAACGCCACCTTAAAACTAAGTGCAGGCAAGCTTATCCACCAACACCGTGTGCCTGCAGCAACATGAAAAGCCCTTCATTACATGCCAATAGTCTAAAAGCAGCATGATCATATTTTGCATCGAAGAACCGCTAATCATTGCCCAACTAGGGCTCAGTCACCATGTTGTTCATCTTGGCGACCGCATGGGATAAGCGTGTCATAGCCGACATGATGTCACAGCCGAACACGCCGTGCCTATCGCCCATATCACAGTAGGACACGCCATGCCCGCCGCCCATATCACAGCCGGACACGCCACGCCCGCCGCCCATATCACAGTCAGGACACGCCGCGCCCGCCGCCCATATCACAGCCGGACACGCCGCGCCCGCCGCCCATATCACAGCCGGACATTCCGCGCCCGCCGCCCATATCACAGCCGGACATGCCGCGCCCACCGCCCATATCACAGCCAGACACGCCGCGCCCGCCGCCCGTATCACAGCCGGACATTCCGCGCCCGCCGCCCATATCACAGCCGGACATGCCGCGCCCACCGCCCATATCACAGCCAGACACGCCGCGCCCGCCGCCCGTATCACAGCCGGACATTCCGCGCCCGCCGTCCATATCACAGCCGGACATTCCGCGCCCGCCGCCCATATCACAGCCGGACATTCCGCGCCCGCCGTCCATATCACAGCCAGACACGCCGCGCCCGCCGCCCGTATCACAGCCGGACACCCGCGCCCGCCGCCCATATCACAGCCAGACACGCCGCGCCCGCCGCCCGTATCACAGCCGGACATTCCGCGCCCGCCGCCCATATCACAGCCGGACATTCCGCGCCCGCCGTCCATATCACAGCCGGACATTCCGCGCCCGCCGCCCATATCACAGCCGGACATGCCGCGCCCGCCGCCCATATCACAGCCGGACATTCCGCGCCCGCCGTCCATATCACAGCCGGACATTCCGCGCCCGCCGCCCATATCACAGCCGGACACGCCGCGCCCACCGCCCATATCACAGCCAGACATTCCGCGCCCGCCGCCAGTGCTGCTGTTCAAGCCCCAGCGGCACAGTTCAGCCCCGCCTCTCGTCATCAGCCCAGCACGAGCAGCAGGCGGTGCGCGAGCGTCAGCAGCAGACCCAGCAGCAGCTGGAGGCGGCGCGCGCGGAGTTGGACCGGCTGCGCGCTGACGCCAATCAACACGACCAGATTCAGAGGTCAAACATCGGGGCACTGCAGACGGATGTGTCCAAGGTCAAGCTGCAGCTGGACGATAAGGCGTAAGTGCTGGGGTGTGCAGGGACGGTGTGCTAAGTTCTAAACGTGCAAATGCCTTAGAACAAGACGCCGGAGCTACACGCTTGCAGCGAAGCGTTTTCATGTCATAGTCACTTATTAGAGCACGACTTCCAGTTGCAAATGGAAACTTAGCATTGTTGTCTTCAAGCTTCCCTGTGTAAGCTGGTATCTCTATAGGGAAGGTTTAGCACGAAATTTGGCGGGCGAATCAAATCGATCACTGCTGGTGAATATCGATCGATTGAAGCTAACGCTGAGAAAGCATTATTTTTTCGTGGATAATGCTGCTCTTTCCATTCCTCCTACATGTTCATCATGAGCAAAATAAAGCTGACATTCAGAATAGATGGAGCGCACAACTCAAACATGTATTTTATCACACAAGAGATTCGTTTTCGACACCACGTGCCAATATGTCCCACAGTGCCTCACACGAGAAAGAAGTGGCAGCCCTATCCGGCCAGATTCTGGACATGCAGCGGCAGCGTGACCTGATACAGACCAGTCACGATCAGCTCAAGGTCAAACTCAAGGTCACCGAGGAGCAGCGCGACCGACTGGAGCGCGATCTGACCGAACTTGCACGAGCTCGCAAGGATGGTAAACAACTGTGTGTCGGTGGGGTGCGCGCTTTGTATAAGGGAACCGCACGAATGGTGCCCTTCTCTGACGGGCTCGCCATATTATACATGGGATACGTTGTAGTGGAGTCACCATTTTGGTTTCTTCATTATGATTCTTGGCTCAATAAATCGCTAGCAAGAGCCTTACTTGTGGCGATAGATGTTGCACTGTGTGACGTAGCTCAGCCACAAAAAGTGAATCCGGCCGCGAATTAGATGTTAGATGACACCTATTGTTCTAGAAGTTATGTTTTCAGCTATAACAAACTGATATCTAACAGGCTCTTTCATTCCATATAACAGACAAGGTGCTAGTTTAATCCCATCCTTGCCTCCAACTAAGTGGAGGGCTGTCTATGCCAGTAGTGCTTAATTTTCACAGTGGATAATACTTTGTGACTACACTAAGAAACGCTTGACAGTGAGTAGATTATTGTTCCCGAAGCATTGGCACAGTGGCGTACAGGTGGCTGTTTCCCAAATTGTTTTGCCGACGTTGTCCTTTTTTTTTGCTTTTTAATTTTTTTTTTTATGAACGGGGCCAAAAAAAAACGAAAAAAAAAAAAAAATTTTTTATTTTTTTTTTTTTTTTGAAAAAATATTATGTATAATAAAAAAAGAAAAAAATAATTTTTTGGGGCGAAAAAAAATTTTTTTTTTTTTTTATTTTTGGGAGAAAAAAATTTTTTTTTTTATTTTTGGTGACGGACAGAGAGGGGGGGGCGGGGGGGGTCAAACAACCCACTTCCGTTCCGGGGGGGGCCCCCGCCCGGGGTAGGGGAGAGGGGGGGGGGGGGGAGGGGGTGAAAAAGGGGGGGGGGGCCGGGAAATGTTTGGTGGGTTTGTTGGGGGGGGGGGGGGGGGGGGGCGGGGGGGGGGGGGGGGGGTGGGGGGGGGGGGGGTGGGGGGGGGATTGGGGGGGGGGTGTTTTAGGGGGTCACAACCCCCACACTTAAATATTTTTTATTTAAAAAAGTGTTTAGCAACTCTGTTACAACGTTGTGTCTCAGATATATCTACATAGCGAGCTTGATAATCAGCAGGTGAGATTATAGGCGTGTTTTGTGGACGTTGTTGGCTTCTTGAAAGTGCACACCACGTGGTACGTGCCATTTCAGCTGACGCACGCGCCGCTGACGCCGCTCGCGCTCTGGTCGAGATCAAGCGGGCACTGCAGGAGGCTGAACACGAAAGGTCGGCGCTAGATGGCAGTAACGGCGAGCTGCGCGACAAGGTCAAGCGGCTGGAGGGCGAGAAGGGCGAGGTTCGAAGGGCGCTGGACGAGTCTGGCCACAGGGTGGTCGGTGAGTTATCTCGGCCGTGCTGCCGCGTAACGAATACAGTCCATGTGTTTAGGTGCAATGTGTCTGCTCACGCATTGCTTGCACAGCCTGTGAAGCCAATATGGCACAAGATATAGTGCAGGACGGGATGCATGATGCGTCATGCCACATTCACACGTCCTGTCTCGACCCGCAACCTGTCCTAACTGTGTCTCACTTAGCTAGTTTTCAGTTTTATCCGTCCCATAATCTCGACACAGCCAGTGCTGGTCTAGGGGAGATAAATACGAAAACTACATGATACGATAATGAATTGCGGTCTAGCGGCCTAGCGGTGCGACTCCGTAGGCCAGAGCTTCTTGCGAGGTTGCTTTATCGTGCCACTGCCTCGTTTTTTTTTCCTCCGGTTCAATGAAACATCTTCGTGAGGAAGGGAACTGAAAAGAATGATTTAGTGCAGTGACATGTGTTCTTCGACAGAGCAGTACCGGCCTTTCAATGAACCGGGTGCAATCAATAGTGCATCGTCCATGCGGATGCATATGTTAATGACCAATTAGCTTTGGGCATGCTCATGGCCAGCACAAGCAACCGAACAACTGCACGTTAAATGGATATTTTAGTGAGCAGCTTATGCGGGAAATATCCAGTGCAGCTGACGCAGTTTGCCGCACCGTGTTGTATGCGCTGTTCCACTCACACGCAATTGTCAGCTGCCTCCCCGTTGCTACAATGTCACAGCTCTTGACACCCTGATGATGCCAGACTAGTAGTGCCCTACTACAGAATATTAATGCGCATCCACTGCTGCTAGACATTGTAAATAAGCGTAGCGCACACGAGCATTCTAACTTATTGAGGACATACTGGCTCGTGCCGATGACAGGGCTCAGAAATTGCCTACTGCGGCGAAACATCATCATACTAGCCCATCAGTCCGGGATGTTACGCCGAGCACCGTGTTCCTCAGTGCTGCAGACGGCCGTCGAGTCGGCCAGCGCCGAGGCTGGCCAGCTGCGCGCCCAGCTGCGCGACCTGGAGCGGGAGCGGCTGGAGGCAACGCGCGACGGCCAGGAGCTGCGGCGGCAGCTGCAGCAGCTGGAGGCGCACAACCGCGAGCGGCTGGCGCAGCTGGCCGAGCTGCAGCAGCGGCTCAAGCGGGAGGAGGAGAACAATGACGCCAGCCAGCGCGACCTGCGCAACCTGAAGCAGCAGGTTAGTGGCAGCGGTGCTTCCTGATCCATTTAGACATACCACATACACCGCATATGAAAATAGACTGATGCTACATTCAGCATTTGTATGCGTAAGTCTTCCGGGGCATACATCCCAATTCGTCATCAACATGCTCACCGAAATTTTACCATAGGAAAGATTAGAAGGGGTTGCGAATTAATTTATGTTCAATTGCCCTGATTATTGTTGCTAGTGGTATATCGCCTGAAAAAGTCAATAATAGCATTAATTTCTAGTCACCAAATATTAACGTTGTTCGCTTAGCGAGGAAATTGGGTGGAGGGATTATTCAAACTTCAGAATGCGTCAACTTAAGTGGCTACACCGAGTCGAAACGATGACTGCTTCGATACATCAGCCAGGTCTCCTCCCTGTTCTTCAACACCGTGACAACCCGAGCAGCGAATGGCTAACCCCGATCGGTAGCAGCTCCGAACGGTGTTTGGCCCCGGCACTGCTGACCGGCTGGACACGGTGCTCTGCCAGGCGCTCGACCTGGAGACGGCTCGGGACGGGCTGCAGAAGGAGCTGGCGGATGCGCAGCGGCGGCTGGCCGACCTGCAGGACAAGAGCAGGTGGCGTGAGCGCGACCTGACCGCGGCGCTGGACGAGAGCAAGGCGTCCAACAAGGCGCTCCAGGAGGACAAGAAGAACATCGAGATTCAGTTGGGGACCGTCACTCAGGACGCCAATGATCTCAAGGTGTGTGCCGACATGCACTGAAATAACGCCGACGACGATTCGAACGTGTCCATGTGCCAGTCAATGACATATCAATTACTCCTGTATCATTGTTTATTGTTTATTGGGTGGTTCACGACGCACTCTATGCACGACTGCGGCTAATGGCGCCGCCCACTGTTTCGCCAATGGGCCGTGGTGTTGGGAAGTGTCCTGAATGATGTGGGTGTTGAACCCGGAACCTTAGTATCCAGAGCTCAGCACATTAACCGTCCGGCCATCCTCACCCCATCCTGTATCCAACCGTAATTGTGCTTATATTTCTAAATTTATATAGGGTGACATTTTGCTGATCAGTACTCGAATTTGGTCATACTTTTAATGGGATGTCAAACTACGGAGGATAGATGTTGCAGCACAACTGACAAAGCGTCCTGACAACATGATACATGGGATGTCGCCACCAGCCACTCCCGCCCTGGGTGACCGTCACATGAAGTCGCGGTCAGCATGTGAGGATCTCGTTCATTTGCAAATGAGACAACGTTGTTCTCGTTATCCCTTTCGTTCCCTATTGACCGGGAACACTAGTGCAGCTTTCCAAGAATCTTGTGAGCTGCTTTCGGAGCTCTTAGCCCGTTTTTATTACGCAACAACATACGCCTAACGCTAACATTTTTTTAACATAAACTTAAACTTCGCTAACGCTAGCATAAACTTCCACACCTGATCAGCAGCACTCTTCAGGCGATGGCTGACCGCTGACGCCGACCTCCAGCCCTGATCAACAGCATGCCTCAGGCGATGGCTGACCGCTGACGCCGACCCCCAGCCCTGATCAGCAGCATTCCTCAGGCGATGGCTGACTGCTGACGCCGACCCCCAGCCCTGATCAGCAGCATTCCTCAGGCGATGGCTGACCGCTGACGCCGACCCCCAGCCCTGATCAGCAGCATGCCTCAGGCGATGGCTGACCGCTGACGCCGACCTCCAGCCCTGATCAACAGCATGCCTCAGGCGATGGCTGACCGCTGACGCCGACCTCCAGCCCTGATCAGCAGCATTCCTCAGGCGATGGCTGACCGCTGACGCCGACCTCCAGCCCTGATCAGCAGCATGCCTCAGGCGATGGCTGACCGCTGACGCCGACCCCCAGCCCTGATCAGCAGCATGCCTCAGGCGATGGCTGACCGCTGACGCCGACCCCCAGCCCTGATCAGCAGCATGCCTCAGGCGATGGCTGACCGCTGACGCCGTACGCTCCGACAGCTGAAGCTGCTGGCCTCCGAGGGACGTGTCGAGACGCTGGAGGCCCAGCTGGGTCGTCTGGACGCGGCGCGCCGCCAGCTGGAGCACAAGCTGACCAGCATGTACTCGACGCTGCGTCGCATCACGGGACTGCGTCTGGACGGCGCCGGCACACCCGTCACGGCATGGCGACCGGCCAGCCCGGTGCGGCTCCGGCCCGGCAAAGGTCAGTCGGTGGAGCGCACCCCTCCCCCCCCCCCACCCCAGAGCCTGCTCCCAATAAGGGTCGCTCAACACTAGACCGCAGCAGCTCACAGCCGCCGACAGTTCTGCCCGGCCCGTCCAGCGACAACCTTGTGGGAGTCGAGGACTGCAGGAGCGATCGACGGACAATTCCATTGCCGACGGACGGACAAGACGGACAAGACGGACAAGACGGACAAGACGGACAAGACGGACAAGACGGACAAGGCGGACAAGACGGACAACCGCGCGATGTCTGCCGGCTGGTGTTTCTCGCTCAGTGTCGGGGTAATGTTTACAAGGTGGCCAGTGCTGGTGACAGATGCGGCGTAACGCTCCTGTGAGCTACATATTTTTGGTGTAACTGCCGCTGCGGTGTCTCACTACTGTAGGTTGGGCTGGGTCCGCCAGTTGGAATGTGGCAGTGCCAGGTCGAGCGCACGTGCCTTCACTCGTGGCTGTCCAGTGAGCAGCACGCAGCCACCGCAGCTGCAGTATGGCCACGTGGCCGGCAGAGATTGGACAAGCTGCGCCACGCCGGGCCGCCGGCGACCGGCTGTGCCAGGTCGTGACCGGTGCTTGCGGCGGTCAGGTGTCGAGTTCGAGCCGCTGCTGGCGCGGGAGCGCGCGTCGTCGCTGGACCGCGGCCTGGACGAGTCGACGACGGCTGCGGCCGACGTCGGCCCCCTCGGCCCGTCGACGCGCGCTGTCGACGTCGACCCGGAGGTGGTGAGGCAGGGCCTGCGCGACCTGATGCAGCAGGTGGCGCGCATCGAGCGGCAGCGGGTAGGTGTTCTGCTCACCATCTGGCGCCACAGGCTCCCGTTTTGCGTTCGGCGACATGTAGGATAATCGCACTGCGATTATCCTCGGTCGCCACAGGTGGCATATTATGTATTTGGCCTGTAGCTGACATCATGAGATATTATGTATTATGTATTTTTAACGGCATGAGAGCGGCTTTAAGTGCCATCAGATGGGAAGAAGAATTCTCAAATTTAAATGCCTGTGAAATGTGGGAAAAGTTCAAATCTTACTTGAAAGAAACTCAGATTAGACATGTCCCCCAAAAGCAAAGACGCAAAAGAAGGGTAGGAAAGCCAGCATGGCTTACACCAGACGTGATAAAAGCAATTAAGGCTAAGAAAATTGCATTTAGAGTTTTTAAAGAAGCCTCAAATATCGTTAATCTAAAGGCGTATCGAAAAGCTAGAGACACTGTGAAGCAAAAAACCAGAGCAGCAAAGCGAGCAAAATAACTGGATTTAGCTAGAAACTCTAATGGGGACAGTAAAAAGTTCTTTAGTTTCTACAAGCTGAGTAAAGTTTCTAGCACAATTGGTCCACTGGAAGTAAACGAGACTACATTGGGTGAGGATAGTGAGATGGTTGAGGAGCTGAGCAAGCAGTTCAAATCAGTGTTTACATTGGAAGATATGACCAATCTGCCGACCGTACACCATAGTTCAGTGACATGGGATCTGACAAATGATGTTGATTTCATTGATAGTGATGTTGTTTACAATCATATCAGGAAAATAAAGCCAAATAAGGCAGCAGGACCTGATGAAATTTTTGCTAGGGTGTTGCGGGAAACTGAAAGGGAACTAGCATTTCCACTTAGTATAATATTTTGTAGATCAGTTTCACATAATGAAATTCCAACCGATTGGAAAAGGGCAAATGTAGTTCCTATTTTCAAGAAAGGAGAAAGAGGGAAAGTTGAAAACTATAGGCCAATAAGTCTCACATCCCTAGTCTGTAAGGTACTCGAATCAATTATCAAGGATAGAATAGTTAGTTATCTGGAAGGTAGCAGATTGCTTCAAGATACTCAACATTGGTTTAGAAAGGGACGATCGTGTCTCACAAACCTCTTGAACTTTTTGAACTTCGCCACAGAACAATTTGATCAGGGAAATCAGGTTGATGTAGCATATCTTGACTTTAGTAAGGCCTTTGACAAGGTACCCCATAAACGGTTAATGATACAGCTTCAGTCCCATGGTATTGCAGGTAGCATCTTAAAATGGATAGAGTTGTGGCTTTCAGATAGACAGCAAAGAGTGATGCTAAATGGTACAAAGTCATCATGGCAAAATGTTCTTAGTGGAGTCCCCCAGGGGTCAGTACTAGGGCCATTACTGTTCATTATATGTGTAAATAACATTGAAAGTGGCCTAAGCAGTAAAGTTTTGAAATTTGCGGATGATTTGAAGGTCTTTAGGGCAATAACAGGTCAGGATGAGCATATTTCGCTGCAAAAAGACTTAGACGAACTTGTGAAGTGGTCCGAAGAATGGCAAATGAAATTTAACTTTGATAAGTGCAAAATCATGCATGTAGGTAAGCAGCATATGAAGGCTTCATACTTGATGGGTGGCCAAGTGCTATCAGTGACTCAACAGAAGGATTTAGGTGTTATTCTAAACACAAAACTGGGGGCATCAGAACAGACCAAGGAAGCCAGGAAGAAGGCACTGAGAATGCTCGGGGCAATAAATAGGAATGTATCATACAGAAGTGAGGAAGTGATCAGGAAGCTTTACTGTGCATACGTCAGGCCACATTTGGAATACTGCATCCAAGCTTGGTCTCCTAGCTATGAAAAAGATTGTTGGCTTTTAGAGAGAGTACAAAAGATGGCTGCAAAATGGTTAATGGCATAAGCAACCTGGCATATGAGGAAAGATTGAAGAAATTGAATATGTTTTCACTTAGATGTAGAAGGCTGAGAGGAGATCTCATCGAGGTCTTTAAATTTGTCAATGGTCTGGAGAGGGGATACCTTTGGGGAAATGTTTGAATTTAACAGAAATGATGCAATTAGAGGTCATAAATTCAAAATTAAAGTTAACCACAGCAGAACAAGGTTAAGGCAAACTTTCTTTACCAACAGGGTAGTGGAACACTGAAACCAGCTACCAGAAAACATCGTCAGTAGCAGCAAATTGAACATCTTTAAAAACAGCATAGACAATCATTATAAGAATAGAGGGCTTGCTTTTCAGTATTACAGGGAGGACTGATTGACATATTTGGTGGGCAACTGGTTCAGTGTACAAAGTGCAACCAAGAAGGGCCCTTGTGGCTCATAGTTGTACTAATCTTTTATGTCTTTATGTCTTTATCAGCTGCGTCTAATTACCAGTAGAGGTTTGTCATTAAGTGCTATTTCCAAAACGGTCTTCTGGTTCCTCATACTGTTTTTTTTGTGTAGTGCGGGATGTCAGACAAAGGGGTTAAGAACCTTGATGACGTAGAAGGAAATTGGAAATATGGTAAGCATGCCTGACGTTGAAATAAGGAGAATGGCAAGTGCGGGCGCGATCTTGGTGACAAAATGTCAGATGTTGGTGCGCGTCGTCGTAGTTGAATGTGAACAGCTTAGTGAAATCCATTCAGGCGGTCAAAGATGGCGGCCCCATGGGATGAGAACAAGTTCAGAAAAGGTGCTGGTTATTACTTGAGATTTAAATTGGCTGGGTATTGTTGCCAGGTAACTATGTACCGGTACAGCCCTGTGACTGTGTGCAGGTTCCAGGACGAGTGCGCAAGGATGCAGTCTGCGACTGTCCTGTTGCAGGACGATGCCCAGTCTCAGTGTCAGATGACCGAGCGAGATCTGGAGGACACACGCGCGCACCTGCAGGACAGTCAGGCTCATCTGGAGCGCGTGCAGAAGGAGGTGGCCGAGATCCGCGCCGAGAAGCACTTCCTGGAGACTGAGCTCAACAAGACACAGTCCGACGTGTCCAGCTACGTGAGCGCCCGCCCCAACGTCTGCGTCGGCGACGCACTCAGAACTGGATAAAAAGGCAGATGCACGCATAATCATGGACGAGGTGTTGGACAGGATATCGAGCCTTGGTGTTGCCGTTGCCAATCGGTGATGGCGCAGAGTCAGATGTAGGTGATTGCAATGTAAGTATATTAATATGCCCGAGGTTCGCCATCCGATTTGATTCTTTATCTTCCCATTACTTCCATTAGCATTCGTTCTAGTGCCTGGATATGCTGCTCTCGTTTGCACTTCTTGTTCGATTCTGCCTGGTGACTTATGGGCGCTAAATGATCAAAAATTTCACTCGAGGTGCCTTAAAGCCTAAATAGCCAATTAACTGCCTGCTGACTTGTGCTACGATGTTGGGCGATGTGTAGTGTAGCTGGGTGCTAGCGACAAGTGCATAAGCTGGGCTATGGACATCTTTGTCGACCAAAGTTGGCGCGTTCTAATTTCACTAACATTTGCTAACCTGTGCTGATCTGACCGCTGATGAATGTCCTAGTGTGGTGTGAGTGGCTGGACGTTGTGCACCTCTGCACGCATCAACGTTGTGAACCTCTGCTGCACAGCGTTGATGTGTTGGTGGTGTTGAGGTGTTGGTGATGTGTTGGATGTGAGGAAACCTGACCTGGCTTCGGTGTCGGATCGGCCGAACGTCTGGCTGACCGGCGACCTGGCGTGCGCGACAGGAGGAGGCGATCCACCGCCGAGAGTCGGACGTCAAGTCGCTGCAGGAGCGCACCTCTAGACTGGAGACCGACTCCACAAAGCTGCATATGGAGAAGGAGGTGTTGGAGGTGCGCACTTGTCGTCTGACCAACTCGCATTGCGTCAGCTGTCCATCCTGAGCTTGTGTTTTTTTAGCTTTCTTGCAGTTAAAGCTGCTCTAAGTGTGCAACACTACTATTTCCTTGCGTATTGTCAAAGTTACTTGCGTACAGTCAAAGTTATAGCACATTCCATGATAATTGGTATGAGTGACGTCGAACAGACCGACTTAGATCCGATGCCAGCAATGTTGCATGATAGCCCAATCGTTCTGAGGACTGAATCAGGAAAGATTCGGCTAGAACCATTGATCGCACTTCTTGCTTTCTGTCTGACCGAAGTTTCCCCTACTAAATTCAGCGCGCAGCTGTTCCTAAGCTTAAAATTTCTCGCCAGCGTGCAAGCCCGCTCTCCGTGTCACATGTGCGCCACACAAGACCTGGCGTACAACCGACGAGCGCGTCAATTCGAAACGTGCCGTCTGTGCCAGCGCAAGCGCGCACCGCTGCCTGCAGGACAAGCTGGCGTCCATGCGTCGGCACGAGGCCGTGCTGGAGGAGGAGCGGCGCAGTCTGCGCCACGGCGTCGAGACGCTCGAGGCGCGCGCCGCCCAGCTGGAGACGACCCGTCGCAGCCAGGAGGGCGACCTGCAGCGGTGTCAGCAGCTGGCGCGCGAGAGGGACGCCCAGATAGAGGTGGGCGCTGGCGAAACAGACGCGCCGGTGGAGCTGTACGGCCTGGATAAATGAACCTCAGAAATGAAATATATTAAATATATTAGTGCAATATATACAAATAAATATATCTATGTAAAAATAAAGTGAATATAAGTATATAAATATGAACCAAAATAAATGGAAGTGATAGTAGTAGGAGAAGAGGCGCGTGATGGCACAGTTGCGTGAATGATGAAAAGTGTGAACTGCGGATTCATTCAATGATTGTCGGATCCAGAGGTCATTTCGTCCAAGACAGTCATCATGGCCGACGCAGTCAATGCGCCCCAAAGTTGTAGTCGTCCAAAGAGAAGCCATATAGTTGGTACTTGACACTAGTGTGTGAGGCTAGCCGAGCATGATTTGAGGTGCATGCAGCAGTCTCAGCTCTCCTCTCACTCCAGCTCTCGTCGACGCCGACCACGTTCATCGTCCGCCTCATCCGACAGCCATATCTGACGTCATCGTGATGCGTGTGACGTCATCTGTGTGCGTGTGACGTCAGTCTCGCTGGCGGCAGGCGGTGCAGGCGCGGCTGGACGCCTGTCAGAAGTCGCTGGCCGCGTGCGAGGAGCGCTGCTGCCAGCTGCGGCTGAGCGGCGAGCGGCTGCAGCAGCAGCTGGTGGTGGCCGACGGCGGCCAGGCCGAGCTCAAGGACCAGGGGGCCGTGCTCAGCCGGCAGCTGGCCGAGGCCAACAGCCAGCTGGCCCTGCTGCAGGACCGGCTGCAGCAGGTCAGCGCGCGGCCAGTCGGCTCCGGCGCCGCGGCCGCCGGCACCACTTCGTCTGACGGGTCTCTATGGAGGGCTCCTGGGACGGCACAGCTGGGACGGGTCGCCGTGACGGGCGTCCGTGGTGGGGTCATGGGGCAGGTTTCTGGGACGGAACTTGGTGATGTGTGTCCGTGGTGGGCTCCTGCGAAGGCTCTCTGGGATGGATTTCTGGGTTGGATCTCTATGACGGACGTCCGTGGTTGGCCCCTGAGAGTGCTTTATGGGACGACGGCTGGTGACGGGCTCCTGTGAAGACCCGTTCCATGCAGCTGGCTGTGTGTTGTGTTTTCGGCAATTGCAACTCGGAGAGCACAGCGCCAGTTTGCAGAGCACGACCGCGACAGGCGGGCAGTTGACCATGTTTTGTACTGCTTGCAGTCGCAGCGTCAGCAGCAGAGCGCCAATCAGGAGAGGACGGTGACAGCCGATCGGCTGACGGCCATGCAGCAGACCAACGGCGAGCTGAAGAGACACAACGAGCAGCTGGTGGAGGGCAACAGCGCCGCGCAGCGTCAGCTCACACACGAGCGGCTGGCGCGCTCCCAGCTGGAGCTGGAGCTGAAAAACTGCAAACAGGTCAGTCCAAGCTCGCCGTTACTTCAGATGGAAAAGAACGCCATTGAGGAAGCAATCGAATGTGTGTTCTTCGTCAAAACAAGTGGCGATGATAAAAAGGGCACGGATGGAAGTGGAATACGAATTGAGAATTAGCATGCATGAACTGGGAAATATGTAAAATGCATAAGAGAAACAACTTTGAAATGGCCTTAGGGACTTGACTTTGGGAATGTTCAGTCGTTCTTGTTGGCAAGAGCTGTCGATACATGGAACAACTAAAATGGGTTGATGCATCACTTCCATTTTCTTGCCAAGAAGTACAATTCAATTTCATAATTATGCATGATCCTGTTTCCTGTTGCCTCTTCACTGCAAAGTTGCATTGTAAAACAAGATGGTTGCTTCAGACTGTGGCATGAGTACATTCGACAGAAACAGACTGCACTTGTCAGCGAAACATTTGTGTTGTGGGAGGAATATTGCAACCTGAAGAAACATTTTTCAACATGGAAAAGAAATGTATAAAAGATGGGCACGAAACAGTCGCCAGTTTGTGACGTCATACAGGAAGTTTTTAAGGTGACTTATGGACGGATATCTCATAGATCACAGATCGGCGTGATGCCACGACGTATTCGAAGGATGCCTGAAATGTTTAGCCAAGGGTAACCGGCCACTTGAAGTAGTCCGAAGCAAACATCTACCTTTAAGGCTGGCGGTCGTCGCCCACACATTCCTTGTGCCACGCCCTTCCTTCTCTATGCACGAAGTATCGTGCATGCAGCGCGTAATGGCACGTGTAGCCGTCAGTCGGATGTGGAGAAATGTAGGCCCGGCCGTGCCGTCATTGGACACCGACACGACACTGGACTAGCGTGGCTGACACAACGACCAGCGCCGTCGTTGGACACCGACACGACACTGGACTAGCGTGGCTGACACAACGACCAGCGCCGTCATTGGACACCGACACGACACTGGACTAGCGTGGCTGACACAACGACCAGCGCCGTCATTGGACACCGACACGACACTGGACTAGCGTGGCTGACACAACGACCAGCGCCGTCATTGGACACCGACACGACACTGGACTAGCGTGGCTGACACAACCAGCGCCGTCGTTGGACACCGACACGACACTGGACTAGCGTGGCTGACAGACAGCGCCGTCGTTGGACACCGACAGACACTGGACTAGCGTGGCTGACACGACCAGCGCCGTCGTTGGACACCGACACGACACTGGATAGCGTGGCTGAGACCAGCGCCGTCGTTGGACACCGACACGACACTGACTACGTGGCAACAGCCCTCGACGACAGCGCCGTCGTTGGACACGACACGACACTGACCAGCGCCGTCGTTGGACACCGACACGACACTGGACTAGCGTGGCTGACACAAGACCAGCGCCGTCTTGGAACCGACGAATGGACTAGCGTGCTGACACAACGACCAGCGCCGTCGTTGGACACCGACACGACACTGGACTAGCGTGGCTGACACGACCAGCGCCGTCATTGGACACCGACACGACACTGGACTAGCGTGGCTGACACAACGACCAGCGCCGTCGTTGGACACCGACACGACACTGGACTAGCGTGGCTGACACGACCAGCGCCGTCGTTGGACACCGGCACGATACTGAACTAGCAAAACCTTCAATTACATTAGCATTTCCACTACACATAGCCGTCAACCGGATGTGGAGCAAGTTGAGCTTCACGATACCGCCATGGCACACCGACACTGGATTCTTGAATTTCAGACTTCAGCGAGATTTGTTGTCGCGGTGAGAAAGCCTCAAACGGAAATTACAGTTTCACTGCACAATGCAATTTCCAGTGAAGTAGTGAAAAATAAATGACGATGAATCGATATAGTGGTAGATCGTCAGCAAATTAACCATCACTTCATGAGACGCTCCCAACAGTGGTGTAGACACGAGGAAGTAATCACTTCGTCTGTCCTATTAAGACGGCTATAATCAAGCTCCATGGACGGCATGACGCTGGTCCGTCTTCCGTAATTACGATGGTGGTAAGCTTTGTACCGTGTTCAACAGTGTCAACGCGAGCTCCGAAGAGCCTCCCACATAACGCGAACCGGGGGAGGGCGGGCCGGGTTCCGCAACATCCCCGTCCCCCTCTCCCTCCGGTGCACCTTCTAAAATGCTTCCCAAAACAGACGGCTGGTGCGTGACAAGAGGCATTCTATGTTGTTCGCGGAGGTCGAGCACTGCATGGGCGTATTACTTTCAGCCCGTCACATTTGACACGGTTGAATGTGAACTGCATGATATATCGCTCCGTACCACGACGTGCTAACAATGGTCATCGGTGCTAGCTGGCAATGACTCAAGAACGACACAACTATGTAACAAACACAGCCTCGCATGTGCAGCGCCACTTTCTTTTTCTGTCTGCTCTCCGCACACACCTCCTGCCTAGATATTTGGCTCGGAACTGACCTCTACACTTGGTCCAATATCAGGCAAAGCTGTTGAACCCTGCCGGGCAGAGCACACCTGGTGTCTTCTGGTGCCGTGCGTCATTGTCGACCATGGCTGGGAGTTATTGGAATTATATTAGAGTGTAGCTGCACAGTGGTGCTGTATTCATGTCGATCGGTCCACCAGTTCGCATATTATGCGGGTTTAAATGGGACCGTCTTCATTCATTGAATTTCATGCTTCAAATATTTATATGTATAAAATCATTCTCGTGGCAGTCACAATTGTTGACGCCTGTGCGCTGATGCGCTAGCGTGTAAGACACCATACAGTGAGTCAGTGAGTGGGCCGACCGACGTACCAGCATGTGACAATTGAACACTGAGATGTCGATTGCGAGTCGATCCGTCGACTGGTTGTCGAGCTATAGCGATCGGAATCTGGTCGAATGGAAGCTTTAAAATTGGTCATTTTCTGACACAAGAAGCAAAACAGTTTTACTACGGTGAATTTTGGCGACATCAGTCATCGCTTCGCAGACGCGTCAAACGCGCCGCATATGCGACGGACGCGATAGACGCGACGGACGTGGCGCAGACGCGACAAATGCGGCGCAGACGCAACACACACGGTACGGACGTGACAGATGCGGCGCAGACGCAACGTACTGCGCAGATTCGCGATCGACGCGCCGCAGAACGGCAGCTATGCCGGTTTATGTGGAGCCGTCTACATTGATTTGTTTTCACACTATAAATATTTATCTGGAAAAATATCCTTCCCGCGACAGCCGGGTTGCCGTGATAGCGTGCGCATCATTATTATTTGAACTAAATATATATTGTAAACTGAATATGCATGTGATGAACTTGTGCATTTTGGAGCCATCTGAGACGGATAAAATTGACTCGTTGTAGGACTTTCGGGTACCGACGATTGCAACGAACTATTTCCGATGACAAAAAATGCAAAGAAACTGTGGGCATCACAGAGATAGGAACTATCCGCGCATGCCAGTTTCGCCGCAAAATGCTATCGGACAGTGGTGTGGAGACGGTGGAAAGCGGAGCCATTTTACGGGCCGAAATACGTACCACTCGTGTCACGATGACGGCACTCTCACACACTGTAACCCTAATGGTCATTGGGAAAAGTGTAGCTGGTGCACGGAGCCATTCATTTAAATAACGGCAAGTTGTCATTCAAACCGCTTCGGAGCACCAGACCCAATGGTGAAAAACGGTGAACAATGTCGTTTCCGATTTCCACACTTCCCCTGTGTGTGCATGGCGCGTGACCGGGAAACGGTTGCCACGGCGAGGTTGTCAATGGACAAGTTTCACGTAATATGCATTTGGTTGCGAAAAACGGTCATAATACTTCCGTGACAACACCGAAATGTTTTTGTCACAGGAGAAGCATTTACAGCATAATTCAATAATTTAACTTATGGGTTTCCATGGATTTAAAAACCTTCTCGTAGCAATGACGTCACATATGTGGTGGTCTCGAAGCGGCAAAGCCCGAGAAAAACAGAGAAAGCCATACGTTGCATTGTTCCATGTGAAGTGTTTCAACCGACTCGCGTCATGAATACTAAAGCGAGGGTGTGTGATACTGAGGGCATGTGATACTGATGGATACTAAGGCGAGGGCTCGTGAGGACTTGTGGTACTGAAGTGGAACCAGCTGCCAGAAACCATTGTAAATAGCAGCACATTGAACGTCTATAAAAACAGCATAGACACTCATAAGAATAGAGGGTTTGCATTTCAGTATTACAGGGAGGGCTGATCAACGGATTTGGTGGGCAACTGGTTGGGTGTGCAGAGTGCAACCAAGAAGGGCCCCTGTGGCTCATAGTTGCACTAATCTTTTATGTCTTTATGTCTTTATGTCTTTATATTACCAATTTCAACGAAAATATGAAGCTAGGAAGGGTAGGCAATCTATTATGGTGGTAATATCAGAGGGATGGCCTGCACTTCTCCGAGAAGGGGGTTCATATGTTAGACAAAGTGTATGGGCATGTCCTTCAGGGAAACTAGGAAATGGGGTGGGGAGGGATGAAATAGCATTGTCATCTCAGGGATATTCCAATAGTGTCAGCCAAGGCAATAGAACCTCAAAGTCTGCAAATAGGGACAGTAGCAGTTCAAGGGGACAGAGTGATAGTTCATCCTGTGATAAAAGAACTCCTCAGTATGAAAAAGCCAAAGGTGGTTATGGAGCATATGTAAAGTGTATGATGCTTAATGCTCAGAGTATCCGACCCAAATTTGATGAGTTCAAGTGTTATGTTGCTGAGGAGGAACCAGATTTTGTTTGCATTACCGAAGCATGGGTCAGTAAGGGATATTTTGAAGATAACTTGCAGGACTATGAGATCCAGGGATACAATATGTTTTCGTGCAATAGGGGTCCAACAGTGAAAGGGGGTGGTGTAATGTTCTATGTGAATAGCGCATTCAGTTCTCAAAAAGTAGCAGGTGGGGATAAAAATGTGTCTGTGGAGTCCATTTGGCTTGATGTCGCCGTGGGAAAAGGCAACAGCAATACACTGAGGATAGGAGCTTTCTACCGATCAGGAATCCTGCCACATTCTCAGCAACTGGAGCTTGATAAGGTGATTTGTGATGAAATCAGTAGAAACTTTCGGAGAAAGTGCCTTATTCTTGGTGACTTTAATCTAAATGGATATGAAAATGTTGGTGTTGGCTCCCCATCATACAAAATGTTTAGGAAATGCCTTGAAGTGGACCTGTTCTTATACCAATTTGTATCGGAACCTACCAGGTACGACTCATTCTTGGGCCTTGTATTCTCTGATCTAAGTGACTTGGTTCAAGACTTGACTGTAGGAGAAACTCTTGGAAGAAGTGACCGTAGCATAGTTAGGTTCAAGGCACATGTAGTAGAAATCACTACGGATAGTTTGGTATAGGTTCCAAATTTCAACAGAGCAGACTTTGACTGCATGAGAGCGGCTTTAAGTGCCATAAGATGGGGAGAAGAATTCTCCAATTTAAATGTCTGTGAAACGTGGGAAAAGTTTAAATCTTACTTAAAGGAAATTCAGATTAGATATGTCCCCCAAATGCAAAGACGCAAAAGAAGGATAGGAAAAGCCAGCATGGCTTATACCAGACTTAATAAAAGCAATTAAGGCTAAGAAAGCTGCATTTAGAGTGCTTAAGGAAGCTTCAAATATCGTAAATTTAAAGGCGTATCGAAAAGCTAGGGACACTGTGAAGCAAAAAAACAGAGCAGCAAAGCGAGCAAAAGAACTTGATTTAGCTAGGAACTGTAATGGGGACAGCAAAGAGTTTTTTAGTTTCTACAAGCTCAGTAAAGTTTCTAGCACAATTGGTCTACTGGAAGTAAATGGGACTATATTGGGTGAGGATAGTTAGATGGTTGAGGAGCTGAGCAAGCAGTTTAAATCAGTGTTTACATTGGAAGATATGACCAATCTGCCGACCGTACACCATAGTTCAGTGACATGTGATCGGATAAATGATGTTGGTTTCATTGATAGTGATGTTGCTTTCAATCATATCAGAAAAATAAAGCCAAACAAGGCAGCAGGTCCTGATGAACTTTATGCTAGGGTATTGCGGGAAGCTGAAAAGGAACTGGCATTTCCACTCAGTATAATAATTTGTAGATTTGTTTCACAAAATGAAATTCCAACAGGTTGGAAAAGGGCAAATGTAGTTCCTATTTTCAAGAAAGGAAAAAGAGGGAAAGTCAAAGACTAAAGGCCAGTAAGTCTCACATCCCTAGTCTGCAAGGTACTCGAATCAATTATCGAGGTTAGAATAGTTAGTTATCTGGAAGGAAACAGATTGATTCAAGATACTCAACATGGGTTAAGGAAAGGGCGATCATGCCTCACAAATCTCTTGGACTTTTTTAACTTCGCCACAGAACAATTTGATCAGGTAAGTCAGGTTTATGTAGCATATCTGAACTTTAGCATGGCCTTTGACAAGGTACCCCATACACGGTTAATGATACAACTTCAGGTCCATGGTATTGCAGGTAGCATCTTAAAATGGATGGAGTTGTGGCTTTTAGATAGACAACAAAGAGTAATGCTAAATGGTACAAACTCATCATGGCAAAATGTTCTTAGTGCAGTCCCCCAGGGGTCAGTACTGGGGCCACTACTGTTCATTATATTTGTAAATAACATCGAAAGTGGCCTAAGCAGCAAGGTTCTGAAATTTGCGGAAGATTTGAAGGTCTTTAGAAGAATAACAGGTCAAAATGAGCATATCTCGCTGCAAAAAGACTTAGACGAACTTGTGAAGAGGTCAGAAGAATGGCAAATGAAATTTAATTTCGATAAGTGCAAAATCATGCATATAGGTAAGCAGAATATGAAGGCTCCATACTTGATGGATGCCCGAGTACTATCTGCGACTCAGCAGGAGAATGACTTAGGTGTTATTCTGAACACAACAGTGGGGGCATTAGAAATGACCAAGGAAGCCAGGAAGAAGACATTGAAGATGCGTGGGGGCTGGGGCAATAAATAGGAATGTATTATACAGATGTGAAGAAGTCATCAGGAAGCTTTACTGTGCATATGTCAGGTCACATTTGGAATACTGCGGTGGGCTTGCTAGGATATTTTATTGAGGTCTTCATATTTGTCCATGGTCTGGAGAGGGGATATCCTGGGGAAATGTTTCAATTTAACAGAAATGATGCAATTAGAGGTCATCAATTCAAAATTATAGTTAACCACAGCAGAACAAGGTTAAGACAGTCTTTATTCACCAACAGGGTAGCAGAACACTGGAACCAGCTGCCAGAGACCATTGGCAGTAGGAGCACACTGAACACCTTTAAAAACAGCATAGACAATCATTATATGAATAGAGGGCTTGTCTTTCAGTATTACAGGGAGGACTGATCGACGGATTTGATGGGAAACTGGCTGAGTGTACAGAGTGCAACCAAGAAGGGCTCTTGTGGCTCATAGTTGCACTAATCTTTTATGTCTTTATGTCTTTAATGCAGCAACTAACGTTTTATATTCAAATCCGGCGCAATGCGGTGCGTACATATAGCAAACGCGTATACTATGTTTACGGGTAAAATGAGTCAAATACTGGAAAAGGCAACGACATAAATTATGTGTGGCTTAACTGTACAAATACCATGGCTTTACCTGAGCAAAACGTAAGTTGTTTTTACCTAGGTCCATAATTGGCATTCCATGGTAGGGTAAACTGCAAGCTGCATCCCAATGAATGTACTTCATAAATCCTCAAAGAATATCATGCTAAGTTTATGTTGATTTATGAATATTGAACATGCTTGCATTACATAATTGGTCAAATGCATCGGCATTGATATTTTTATTGATTTTCATATTATAAACAATCATCTGGATAAAATCCTTCCCCCGGCAGTCGGGTTGCTGTGACAGCGCGAGTATCATTATTATTTTAGCTTAATATATATTGCAAACTGAATATACATGCGTATATTCAGTTTACATCTATCAACAAATACTTTCTAAATGGATCGGCAAATACATAGAGATGCAGTTGAAATGCGCATAGGTCTTGTGATAATTCGACAGATGTTACAACATATCTTCAAGGAATATTTTGATGGAACAGAGTGATTAAGGTACCTGCTCCAATTGCTGAAATATATTGATAATGCCCGTGGAGACATTGCAAAAAATGGACTGCTATCAAATGACAAATTGCAGGGAAGATTTTGTTTTATGCTGTCAATTTCTGTCAAGGTACGTATGTTTTCACGTTGATCGTTACATGGAATGCCAGGCATGTTGTGGAATTGTATTTAGCTTACTTGCGGGAATATATCCGTTGTGCAATTGTAGCAGTTCATGCAATCAATTACACTGGTCTGCGTTGTTTATAAGGTCAAAGGGTGTCTCAACTGTTTTTAGGTCAGTTTTTCATGCTGATTCCGAAAATGGCCTGCATTTTGCTTGATTAGCTCGATTTTTTAAATATGTTATTTCACTCATATGAACCAAAACTTTGTTCTGACTGGTTTACTAGTCAATCCGACAGAAGCATAAATAAAAGTTTAAACTCCAAACAGATGCACCATAAGTGTATTCAGAGCGCATCCCAACAGTACACACTACTGCGGAATACATTGCCTCTTCAGGGACTTCCGACTGTGTTGAGCAGATGGGACATCCCTCTTCAGGCACCAATAACAGTCCGCCAGAAAGCTCACATTCCACCGACCTTGGTAGCGTTCTTCCATCACCCGTATATCTTTGTGAAAGCGTTTTCCCTGCTCTTCACTGTAATCTCCAGTTGTCTGGGAAATAGTCTACATGAGACTTAAGGAATTGCATTTTTACCGACATTCGAGTACCAAGTTGTTGAAAACTGTCCATCAACTCATCGACGACCTTCACGTATTCCGCACTTCTGTGATTACCCAGGAAGTTGGTGATGATTGACTTCAAGGCCAGCCATGCAGAGAGCTCAGACTGTTCCAAACATTCTTCGAATCGAGTATCCTCCATGAGCTCCCTTATCTGAGGACCGTCGAATACACCAGCCTTCAGCTTCTCTGCTCACATGAGGAAATTTCTGTCCCAAAAATGCAAATCCTCGTCCTTCTTTATCTAGTGCTTTCACAAAATTTTTAATCAAACCAATTTTGATATAGAGTGGTGGAAGTAGGATTTTCTGTGGTTCAACCAGGGGGCGTGACTTCACGTTGTGGGAGCCAGGTTCAAATGGATGGCCAGTCGCGTTGTGCATAGTGCTGTTTGTCACCCCGACTGTCCCAGAGGCATAGAAAGCATGGATATTTCGTGTAGCCGCCCTGCAGCCCAAGGACGAGACCTACTACCTTGAGGTCACCACAGATCAGCCAACCATGCTCTTTGTAGTTCAAAGCAGACAACAAAAGTTCCATGCTGTTATGCGTTTCCCTCGATTGCACGAAGTGTCCAACAGGAATCAACGCGAACTTATTTCCGTTGTTCAGAAGAACTGCCTTTAGGCTCCCACTCGAGGAGTCTATGAACAGCCTCCATTCTGCCGGGTTGTACTCTGTACCCATTGCTTCTACTAGGCCCGCGATGTTGTTGCAGTAGACTAGAGAATGTTCTTCGTCGAAGGTAAAGTGTTCTCTGAATTCTTTTTCGCGATTCCGATACCAAAAGAATGCCGTTTCAGGTGTCAGCAAACGTTTCTCGCGGAGCCATGAACCCAGCATCTGAGCAGATTCTTTGGACAAGTTCAGGTCCCTCGTTAGGTCATTGAGCTCAGCTTGGTTCAACGGTACCGGTCGATCGTTCTCGGTCGGTTCATATGCACCAGACGCGTCTGTGTCCATTTCATCCCCACTAGAGTCGGAAGATGACTCGATGTCGACATCGGGTTCAGGGATGGGGACATCTGGACCATGAGGGACTGGCTTGATGGGTGATGGCACATCGGGGTATTTACATGCTTCTGTTTCTTTCAATTTACTCCTTTCAGATCTGTCATATAAAAATAGCAGTCAGTGGTATGATCCTTTCCCTCCCGCCACACCATGGGAATGCCAAACGGCATGGATTTCCGGGTCTTGTTCTTCCAGGTTCGTAAGCCTTCCACACATGACTTGCAGGAGATATGAGGGGCAAACGGCTTGTCCTGATCACCAAGTTACACTCTAAAATATGCGTGGTAACTCTTTTTTACAAAGTCGGTTATGCTTGCCTGGCGATCTGGCAGGGTGACCTTTCCACGTATGTAACAGAACCTGTCTGGATGATTTTGACACTGCCGACTCATGACCTCAGACTACACCTGGAAATACATAAAAACGACATTAGAGATGATACATCCAGTAGGGGAGAGTGGTGAGAATTGGGACAAAAATCGGACCGCAACGTTGGCACGCCGTTGCACCCGTGTCATTGCAGCGAGCGACATATTCCTGATTTCAAAGTAACCCCCAGACATTTGTGCGCCGCAGACTGAAATTTGAAAATGAAAAGTAATGAATCTACTCTGTTATTCAAGAAAAATGAAAAGTGCAACTTTAGTGAAAATTGGGACGATGAGTGATAGAGTATTGGGACTGGTTTCAGGGAGAAATGGGACTCAAAAGGATATTTGGGACGTGAATTAAGATGGGTAAAGGTTAGTCTGTGATTATTTCGGCGGTTCACTCAGAATTGTGTCATACGAAGCACTTCTTTATTTCAAGTTGTGGTGCATAAAATCATCATTGATGAAATTTTGAGTGTGGTCACAACTCTACAGATGTGATGTCACACATATTTTGACCAATCACGAAGCGTGGCATTCTGGGGTGCTGCTGTGAATTTTAAAAAGTAATGTAGGGATTTTAGGGAAGTAAATGAATACCACCGTCGTCTTTAAAATAAAATAAGAAATTACTGGTGAAATGTGAAGTATACGACCTGTCCCGACATGAAACTTGTCCATTGTCGCGGCAGCACTGAGGTGTCGGTCTGGTGTCGATTTTCCCATTGGTTGTCGAGATGTAGCGTTCTGAATCGGGTCGATCGGGAGCACTAAAATTGGTGATTTTCCTGACGAAGTATCCCATTTTTACATGTGTTATTCCTATGAGCGGACGGGGGTTTTGGCGACACCAGTTCTCCGATAACCCCAGCTTCGCTCATGCGCAGCACGTTGACACAATCACAACTAGATTTTGCTCGAGGGATGGCCAACATTTCTGGCTCTCGTGTGATGTCATCCGCGCCGCGTGCCCTGCGATGTGAGCCGTGCCGAGCGCTAATATGCGCCTGTCTCAGCCGTGATCTTAAAATTTTCAGATCACATATTAAACCAATGAATTTTCTTTCGCGCGAATTTTGAGCGCATGCTACACGACCGGTGCACACTCTACGACAATGAAACTCGACACAACGTACGATACATCGATTGTCTGCCCCATATGAAAATGTCAAGCACGTGTGTCTCATAGTTTTGCATGCACACGAGGACAATCAATGCAAGAAGAAGAAACCACAGGCAGGCAACTGTTTTTCCCAATAATTACATTTTGCTAATGTAGCTTAGTCCCAATTGATGGTGAAACAGTTTCTATTCCATCATTCAGCGTTTCTCAGAGCTTCCTGGGAGGCACAAACTGAAACATGATACACTGTGTCACCGAGGTTGGGTGTTGTGCAGACATTGGGATAGTCCAATACAATGCAAGCAAACCACCGAAAAAGAACATGTTTCAGAGCTTTGCCCTGCGCAATACACCGAACGAAGTCGTTAGCAGCCGACTCCAGGCTTCGCATGGTCCCGCCGCGCCGTGTCGCCGAACAAACCCTTGTGGCGGCCGACCGTCGGTCGGTCGGTCAACTTTGCATCCGCGCTGTTCCAACTTTACCGAAGATTTGAAAACTTCTTCTCGAATACTGCTGAACATACTGAAGAAATACTGAAGAAAGTGAAACGCTGAAATACTGAAGAAATACCTCAGAATAAAGAAATTATAATATTTAAGGAAGTCAGCACATTTCATCGAAAATCGCTACCCGTTTATGAAATATCTTTTTTTGAAACAGGACCTACGGACAAAATGAGCACACTCACCCACCCCATGTCACCACCTCACCCCCTCCGGTGCGTCTGTGAAAATAGTTTATCAATATAGATCGCTTGACGTGACAAGGAGCCATTCCGTGTTGTATGAAGAGGTCGTACACTGCATGAGCGAATGACGACAAACCAGAGACGTTTTTCACGCTCGAAGCTGAAATGCTACTTCATGGCGTCATCATCACGCGAAGCTTCCACCAATCGTCGTCGGCACTGGTTGGCAACCGGTAAACAACCGGCACAACTACGGAGCAAGCACAGCCCCGACATTTGCGTCACTCCTCGCTCTGTCGTCCTCCGCACAGCTGCCGCGATTTTGTGTTCCGTTCTGACTTCTACACCTGGTCTAATAGCATGCACAGCCGTCGAATCCTGTAGGACAGAGTACATCTGGTATCCTGTGGTTCCGTGTGCCACTATCTACCGTGGCTGGGAATTATCGAAGGTGCTCAGTGACGATGCCGCTGCCGCTGGGGTCGAGTCTCCCGCTGCTGCTGGCGATGACGTCGCTGGTGGTGGCGCTCTGTCATGCCGGCAGAGCGCCATCGTCAGCTGTCAGGTTCACCTTCAGCGGGTCTGCTGCGGAGGCTGTCACGGTACCGGCCGACCAGCTGGTCGCTGAGCTGCCCGGTGTCAGTGAGTGCACCTGTCGGCTGGGCTGTCTTAGCGACCCCGACTGCCGCGGCTACGGCTTCAGCGACGCCCGGGGGACGTGCCGGCGTACCGGCGCACTGCCCGAGGCGTCGGCCACTGAGCCCGACCCGGACACCTGGCGGTGGTTCTCTCGTCTGGCGCCCCGCTGGCTCGGCGAGCCGTGCCACGTCGACGTCGGCTGCGACTCGCCGGACTCGATCTGCCTGGACGGCTTCTGCCGGTGCCGGCCGCCGCGCGAGTTATCTGCCGACAGCACTGCCTGCAACAGGACGGGCAGCTTCGTGTCGGTGTCGGCAGACCGGCTCGGCTCCAGCCTGGTGCTGGACGACGTCTCGGCAGCCACCGTCGCCGACTGCCGGTCGGTCTGCGCCGGCAACGTCTCCTGCGTGGCGGTGGCGTTCTCGAACCAGCGCTGCATGCTGTACGCCGAGGGCGTGACGAGGCAGGCCGGCCCGATGGACGGCCGCCAGGCGTTCGTCTGGCAGTTCCCGCGGCCGGACGGCGTCCCGCCGGACTACTACACCCTCAGCGCCGGTGGCCGTTGGCTCGCGCTTGGGCCAACGGTGATAATGAATCGAGGACCTAACCAGTGCGCTCTCGACGACGCCATCCCGTTCCCTCCGGCATCGGCGGAGGCGGTGGATGACGCGCTCTCCACCGGTCTCATCAGATCCTACGTGATAGTCGGCGTCGAATGGGGTTTTGGCCAGGAGTTCGTGCTGAGCGACGATGGCACTGCCGATAACGTACCTTGGAGTGACAGATACCCCGACCGCAACCACTGGACAGGTATGGACCCCGATGGCGTTCACCACATCCTCTACCACAACCAATACCAGCCGCTCTGCCAGTTTGTCGGCGAAAATCTGGCGCTCCGCAGGCCGTCCTGGTTGAACGACCCGCTCACACCTAATGAGGCTGCCAAGGCGAACGACGGCAACGCGTGGAACTTAGCCAGTACGTCGACCAGCAGGACGCTTCCCGAGGCAAGCTGGACCGTCGACCTGGGCGACGTGTACCAGGTCACTGCTGTACTGCTGGCGACCGGCCCCTGTCACGTCGAGAACCAGCCGGGCACCGAGGTGCTGGTCGGCAACCACCCGAACCTCTTCGACGAAGCGCACGCGTCCGTGTGCGTTTTCCTGCGGAAGCGCTACGGTCGCGTCAACTACACACGTCTGTTCCACTGTCCGCTACCTCTGACCGGCCGGTTCGTGCGCGTGCGTCGTCACTACAAGGTGCTGGAGATTGGCGACGTCGCCGTGTACGGCAACCGGCTCGGTTAGACGCGGACACCGCATGTCGGCCCTGCTGTACACGGTACCGGTACACCAACATCGCGTACCGGGACCAGGTGACGCGGCTGATACCCTTTTGTGTCCGCCATCGACCCAGGAATCTGCGCCGCAATGTCAAGTGAATGTCAGCGTCTCCAACACATCGGCCGCTGCTACTGGTAGGTTAGGCAAGGTGAGGCTCCACTAGTCCTGGCTGCACTGCTTACTGCTGCTGGGAAGCTAGGATTGTTCCGGCTCTGTTCATGGATACAGACACCACCCGGGCACTAAGGGGAGCTGCTCTTCCAACTTGAAAGTGGGAAGAGAAGTGACCCTTGCAACCTTCGGCGTATGTTTAATTCGTACGGTTGATAACAAACATTTTTTATGTATCCGATGCCTAAAAATGTACGTCAATACAGCAAAAGATGTACGGCTGGGGCCTCCGGAAACTGTGACGGTATTGTCCTTCTGGTTATGATCAATGAACCACTGAAGTACAGGCTGGCATCCAGCGTTTGCCCTACAAAATATAGCCGATCTCTAAAAAGTAATTCTGAAAAATCGTAGTGATTCCGAAAAACATGGTGGGTTTCCAAACAAATCGTGCCGAACCATGCGGCCATGGTTGGGCCCCGAATTGGCCATGCTGGGCCACCAAGAAAATCGCGCCGTTACCTCGGAGAATCGCACCATGGCTAAAAACCCTCACTGTGATCCCGCAAAATCGCGTCAAGACGTGACAAATTGCACCACAGCCTCAAAAAGAATCGCGATGGCATGGAATAGTTGAATCTGGACGAAGGCATACCAAGTGGATCCACTAAATATCGAGCCAGGCTCCCAAGAATTGCGTTGCGACTTCAGCAATCCCTACACGATAATAAGGCTGCATGATCAACATGGTCGATGCGCCCTAAAGCCCAAATAACTAACTGCACGATAATAATTAAACGCGCTAGCTAAGGACCCGCCCATGGCAAGAGGGTCCCCAATTATGCTGTCCCTGATGAATTTCTGGTGCAACACCTGCTGGTGTTTGCATAATTACGAACAAACCGTGACCCGTGTTAAAGTGAGGAATTCAATCCAGGGACTCAAAGTTTGGGTGGGTAAGTTGGTATACTTGTTTCCAATGTGCTCAATATGCTGAACGCAGTTAAGACGATGTGACCACTCATTTCCACGAGAAATGCGACGAATGTTTTTTACCTTGATAAACATAGTTGAAAAACACGAATGTGAAATATGGCGAACAAAATCTGAACACAGAATATTGGGCTCGGCCAGGCTCAAATAAACCTATCAGGATCAGTTTTGGCAGTATAGAATAAGTTTAAGTTAGTATAGGTATAGATAACGTAAGATTAACCCGCGCCGTTTTTCCTGTCAAATCCTCCCACCCCATCTCTGGGGGGGTGGGTTGAAGACCTCCCTCTAAATTCCAAACTAAGCATCGCACGAACACGAAAGAGGTGTCATCGGAAAGCGCTCGACGAGTATGGTCCGGGTCTACCCCCCAAAAAAATTTGCCCCAAAAGTGACGTCACCAGGGAGGCTAGATTATCACGACTTTTCACGACTTACGTCATGTTTTTTACTCTGGGGAGTTCATTTTGGGGATATATGAAAAAACAAAATGTATTTGGAATAAAAAAGGGCAGCGATATCGACCAGGGCTATAATTATTTTGACCCCCAAAAATAAAAATTGCATCTTTTTAATTTCAAAATTTGGAGTTTCCAAGTTTTCTTTAATTTTCCTTTTCCAATGGGTAGAGCAAACCGAGAAACGTTGTTGGAAGTAAACTTTCCCTAATACAAAATGCTTACTTTAGCCAGCATCCTGTGTTTGAACTGCAATATAGCAAATACGCAAAATGTATATGTAGTCAAAAACGAAAACAAAAATCAACTGGTACGTTTTTTTTTTTGCTTCCATAATGATAAGCAAACGCTCAAAGTTTCATTAAAATATCTGTGTCCGTTAGAGCGCGACGACTGGTTTAACTTTTTTGGAGGTGACCTCACTTAACCTTGACTAACTCGTTGATCCTCGATGGCCTGACCTAAAGATTTTGAATCAGCATATCAAATTGATATAAGAAAAGGTATGCCAAATTTGGGCGCGCTGCCGTGCGCCGTTCGTCCGCTATCTGCGAAAAACCTGAGGAGGGGCAGTTGAAGACGGGATGGGTTAAGTAAGAAGGTTGGGCTGAATTCGCTTGTGCTAGGTTCCGGTCCGTTCCGTTCCGTTCCGCTACTGGCGAAAATTTCCTCGTCAGGTGAAATGTACACATCTCCATGTTGAATTAATGATTTCATCGTCTTAAGACGTTCATAAGGGTGCTTCTACATTTTTTCCGAGATGTCATATCGGGTCTAAAGTTCACATTTACCGTCTAGCTGATGTTTGATGGACTTTTGGAATCTACGTTCCTTCCGATTAGCGGGCATGTTGTGCATATTCTTGGAGGGAGCACTTTTGTCACTGCGAAATACAAATACGGCTTCTTTTGCCACTTCATAGAGAAACGTTATATGACGCCACTAAATTACCAATGTTTCGAGCTTCAGTCATGATCACCGTCAAGGCCGGAGATGTCTCACCAAAGCAGGGGCCAGCCCCTCTTATCAGCACATGTCTTCAGATTGAGTATGGAAAACGGCAACTGAACATTAGCAGGATAGCAAGCGAGGTGGATCCGGATCCGCCACCCGATCCACCCGAGAAATTTAGCCATTGTCACCGTTAGTCAGCAGTTGAACCTGGCTGAGAACCGAACTGTAGCTCTTTTAATGAAATAATAGGACCTTTGCTATTTACCACATTTCCTTGGTCATTTGCATGACCATGAACATTTTGTATTCTCCAACTATGCTTGCATAGTATTTCGGTACCGAAGCACGTGTGCAGTAAATGTCATGCACGGAGTCATACCCATCCAAACTGAATATGCCTGGATTGAGATGGTCATGAAAATGAATATCCTCTGTGCTGAAAGTTTCAATTGTTCGTAGAAATCCTCAGCTCGATGTGTTTCATACTACTTCTGGTCTTCTCGTATTCTGGTTTTCTGGTCCTACTTCTGGTCTGCACCATCTGATACCTTTCTTCTTCATGAGTATACTTTATTCGCGTTTCCCTCCCCTCTGCCAATGCGAAATCCTTGCCTCGCTTGTGGTGCGACTTATGTCACAGTCTGCTCTTGCTGGTAGGCTAAGTTAGGTGCGGCTCCGTTTGACCTAGACTGTCTGCACCGTCTGCTCTTGCTGGTAGGCTAAATAAGTGCTATTAGGTGCGGCTCCTTTTGACCTGGACTGTCTGCACTGTCTGCTGTTGCTGGTAGGCTAAGTTAGGTGCGGCTCCGTTTGACCTAGACTGTCTGCACCGTCTGCTGTTGCTGGTAGGCTAAGTTAAGTGCGGCTCCGTTTGACCTAGACTGTCTGCACTGTATGCTGTTGCTGGTAGGCTAAGTTAAGTGCGGCTCCGTTTGACCTAGACTGTCTGCACTGTATGCTGTTGCTGGTAGGCTAAGTTAAGTGCGGCTCCGTTTGACCTAGACTGTCTGCACTGTATGCTGTTGCTGGTAGGCTAAGTTAGGTGCGGCTCCTTGTTTACCTGCACTGTCTGCTGTTGCTGGTAGGCTAGGTTAGGTGCGGCTCCGTTTGACCTGGACTGTCTGCACCGTCTGCTGTTGCTGGTAGGCTAGGTTAGGTGCGGCTCCGTTTGACCTGGACTGTCTGCACCGTCTGCTGTTGCTGGTAGGCTAGGTTAGGTGCGGCTCCTTGTTTACCTGCACTGTCTGCTGTTGCTGGTAGGTAGGTTAGGTGCGGCTCCGTTTGACCTGGACTGTCTGCACCGTCTGCTGTTGCTGGTAGGCTAGGTTAGGTGCGGCTCCGTTTGACCTGGACTGTCTGCGCCGGGAATTTCAAATTCATTTAATGATATAAGTTGCAATTCCTTCTGGCTGGTGATGTTTCATCGGGCAATTGGAACGTTGTGTCGGAATAAAAGCATATCCTGTGTGATTTGTACTTTGTCAGCCACCAAACCATATCAACGGAGTCGGACTCACCTTGCTGAAGCGTTCCTGCTAAGCCATGTGTATTGGAAAAATATGCTAACATTTTGAATCATTGCTACTGGACGACCCAGGAACTGATCGATAAATTTTGGTGCTGGGGGATGTGAAGGCACTTGTTCAGAAGGTGAACGTTTCTCTCGAGGGAGCGCCTTCTTCTTCTGCAGGGCACCATTTCTCCTCTGATCGTCTCCACGGGACGAAAACTCGTCCAGCAGGAAAATGGTGCTCTCGAACGTACTGGAGGAGCACCTTTTTCCACTTAGATGTGGGGGCCGCATCTCCATCGGGAGGGTACATGTCCCCGAATATCACCCCTGGATCCACCAATGAAGTGATCACATATTTTTAAGTCGATTATCTGTACATGGAAGCCATAGAGTCAGCGTTGGGCATTTTGACTCGTGTGGAACGTGTGCTCATCTTGCAGCTATGCGTACGCTGGAAGTATTATACCACCGGCAGAACACAAAAATTAGGTGAGCCGTATGTTTTCTACAACATATTAATTAAGCCGTACGTGATTTAGTTCCGATTTCTAAGCCACTCGCCCACTGCATGTGGTTGACAGAATGTCGCACTAGCAAGTGGTTACATAGATTTATCTCGTGTCGGCTTTCACGGGAGCAATCGGCAGTTCGGTTGCGTGGAATAAATTGGAAACGGATTGTCTGTAATGATCATTATACTCAGGCACTGTATGATATAAAGGACACTGCACGGTACAATTGACACCATCGTGCTGTTGTGACATACCACGGTGTTGCAAAAGCATAGGACCGAAGATTAACCGTAGTTTTTGGGTGATGTATAATATATATATATTTATATACATTAAATAGCGAGTGGGTGGAACTTCTTATTCAAACATCGAGCCGTATGGAAGTGGATTCATAAAACCTGTCAACTCACGAAGGGCTTAATAATTTTGTCCAATTCAGCTATCGTTTCAATGTATTTCTATTCCAGTGTAACCACCAGTGCAGTGGTGGGGAATGAATAGGAAATTGACTGACTCTATAGGTCAACGCGCTCAAGCGCTTTACAATGGATACGGCATTACACCCTGCGATTAACCTCAACCGTGCGATGAACACATACTTTGCAACCATGGTTTTATAAAATGACGTGACCCAAGAATAATCGTATTTTCTCGCTGGGGTAAGCTAATTTGGCGTACAAAAAAAAGGACTTACACCTTGACTTGCCTGCTCAAAACGTTACTTTCAGTTAAGCTTATTTAAACAAAAATAGTGTTATCATCTTGTTCAGCCAAGGTTAAATTGCATCCAAGTCAGCTGGGCGTATTAGTCCAATGTTGTATTTTGCTGCAGTCAGTAAAACAAGTAGACCAATTGTGATTTGAAATCCCTTTAACTGACTTGTATTCGACAGATCACTTATATGCATTCTATATTCGCCCTTGGTGTATTTCTTTCACATGGTAACTTAGAATGTTCCAATTTAGCCCTTCAAATTCTTCAAACCTCACCGAAAGCGAAATGTATAGTGGGGCAGTTTCGCTATGATATTCATACCCCTTTTTTGACAGTAGCACCAAATTTCGGACGGTGGTAATCTACCGAAATATAACAAGGCTTTGACATCATGCCGTCTGGTAACCGTCACCTGACGGCCGCGGCGGCCATTTTACAAAATACCAGATCCAGAGCTTTGGCTAATTACACGAGTGATGGTGTTCTGTTGTAAAATATAAAACGTGAAAGAAAGTGCTAGTGCACCGTACGCTGGGTTACGGTGGCTCACAGAAGATTAGCTTATGGGTTGCAAATAGCTTCTGTGCCAAGCAAAGTATATTACCAAAGTAACTGAACACACACGTCCCCGCCTGGGTAGATCCCCGCGTGCACAGATATCCTCGTGTTAGCACAGCTGGTCGAGTCGCTTCATGCGTTTGCTCCTTATGCCTCCCGCTCGGGTGGAACTGGCCAGGCAAGGTCGGGACGCCGCCACCAGGCAGCCATTCCCGATTCCTGTGCGGGTAAGCTATGATGCAGAATCGGGACGTGCATACGGTATGACGCATATAAGACATCATGCACGACGTTACCAGACAAGTACCAGGAGGCCGCCGCATGCCTGCGAATGATGAACAAAATGTGAATCCAATGTTTTTCCTCGTAATCCACACGACTGAAAGGAACGTCTTCGCCACCCATGTACATGTCTTGTTTCTTTGTGTGGAATATAATTGATTTATCTCACGCCAGAAAGTCCCATTGTTCCTAGGTCTCGTACGTTTGCAAAACTGTGGTTTATCAGTCTGCGTTGATCGTACGGTTGGTGTTTATCGTACAGTGGAATAACCTTCATATTTTGCAGCGTCTGAGAGGAATGACCTATAAAGCCAGTGCATTTGTCATTCACTCCTGTCGCTGCCGATTGAACCGTATTAGCAGGGGCGGTCGGCCCATGTAAGGCACTAAGGCAGTGCCTCACCTGAGTAGAGCTGGGAAGTATTGTTGTATGATATTTTCGTAAAATGATGCTTTCACCCACTGGAAAATATCCAACTTGAAAAACTTGAAACAAATATGCATTGGTGACCCATAATTATGGTGAAAATTCAGGATAGCCCCTCGCACAATTCGTCATATAGTCAGGGGCGGTCGGCCCATGTAAGGCACTAAGGCAGCGCCTCACCTGAGTAGACATGGAAGTACTTTTGTGTGTTCCTTTCATAAAATGATGTTTGCATCCACTGGAGAATAGCAAACTTGAACAACTGGAAACAAATATGCACTGGTGACTCATAATTATGGTGAAAATTGAAGTTCATTTACATTTACACCATTTACACCTTAGCTTACAAACATCTCTATCACCGGTCGGCAGAGCCTTGCCTTTCGCACATAACGCCATATAGTAAGTTTTCGTTTCATAACAAGCGCGGGGTTGGCAGGGACCCTCCAATATTGTTTGGCAATCGGTTGCGTCACATGAGCTGGACACTTGCTCGGTCCCTTAGGCGCTCCAGCGAAACTTTCGTGTTTTCCACACGATATTTCCGATCTTAAATACGATCGAAATGGGGCAAAATGGGGTTCATTTGAAAGCTTGCAAAATCTTGTCCACGAATATGAGCCGTATTTTCCATATTACTAGGATTTTTCCCTTGGACCCACGCTGACTGCATTCATGTCAAGTGCCGCAGGGATCGCGTGGTGCCACGGGTAGTAGCAGTATGATGAGACAGGCCAAATGAAGATCACGGCCGAATAGGAGGTGCAGGAGCAAGTAAGAGATAACTGTCGCAACGTAATTCATCCCCACTCGTGGCTGGGGCGTAAACAAGGGTGGGGGTACTGGGGGCATGTGCCCCCATGGGAAGGTGGTACTCATCGGCCAGGAAGAGGCGCCAGCATTATATTTAGGCAACTGACGGAGGCACCTATACTGATTGGAATAGTACGCCCTTATCACCCATACGCAGATACGGAGCCTGCAGCTGGTTTTCAGGATTGTTTCCCATTTTTCCTTCATATACGTCTAGACCAGGCGTTTTCTTTTTGTATATTTTTTAACTGCAAGTGCCCCTTCAATGTTGGCTGTGTCCACTAATATTTTATACTTTTAACATGAGGTACCATGGAGCATGCATTCAATCGATGCAGGGCTTCCCATTAACTTCATGTATTTTGCACTGAAATAATCAATAATACGAAAAACAACAATAATAATAATTATATACATAAATATACATAATATATATAATATATATAATATGTGGGTGTATGCTTCTTGTTCTGAAATGGAAATATATGAAAACCTCAATGATATTTTATATATGAAACTTCCCGGAAATTTCGGAAGCATTTGAACACGAGGGAGAGGATTGAAATCCACTGACTTCGAAACTATGGGGATAGGTTTGGAACCTTGCAGCGCCAAATTAAGATGTTTATACTCATCTTAACATAAAATAATAATGGGTACTTATGAAAAATCCTGGTCGAAATCCGGCGAATTTTTTCTACCTCACCTGATTTGGGTGTCACGGACCGCCCCTGCATATAGTGAGTTTTCGTTTTATTACAAGCGCAGAATAGGCCGTCGCCCTCCAATATCGTTTGGCAATCGGTGACGTCACATGGGCTGGACAATTGGTCAGTCCCGTAGGCGCTCCAGCGAAACTTCCATCTTTTCCACAGGACGTTTCAGATCTTAATTACCATCGAATAGGGAGAAATCTGATTCATTTGAAAGCTTGAAGAATCTTGTCCACGAACATGAACCGCATTTTCCCTAACACTAGGATTTTTCGCTTGGACCCACGCTGACTGCATTCATGTCAAGCGCCGCAGAAATCGCGTGGTACCCTGGGTAGTAGAAGTATGATGAGACAAGCCAGCTGATGATCATGGCCGGGTAGGAGGGGTAGGAGCAAGTAAAAGATAACTGTTGCAACATAATTCCTCCACATTCGGTGCAGGGGTGTAAATAAGGGTTGGGGTACTGGGGGCATGTGCCCCATAGGAAGGTGGTACCCATCCGGCCAGGGAAAGGCGGCAACATTATATTTAGGCTACTGGCGGAGGCACATATACTGGTTGGAATAGCACGCCCTTATCACCCATGTGCAGATACGAAGCCTGCAGCTGGTTTTCAGGAGTGTTTCCCATTTTGCATTCATATGCATCTAGACCAAGGGTTTTCTTTTTGTTTATGAATTCCACTGACTTCGGAATGATGGTAATAGGTTTGGCATTTTGCAGCGCCAAATTAAGTTGTTATACTTACTCTTACCATACAGTAATAATGGGTACTTATTATATTATATTACAATAATGGGTCCGAAGAACGACAAATGAAATTAAATTTTGATAAGTGCAAAATCATGCATGTAGATAAGCAGCATACGACGGCTCCATAATTGATCGGTGGCCAAGTGACTCAACACTCAACAGGAGAAGGATTTAGGTGTTATTCTAAACACAAAACTGGGGGCATCAGAACAGACCAAGGAAGCCAGGAAGAAGGCACTGAGAATGCTCGGGGCAATAAATGGGAATGTATCATACAGAAGTGAGGAAGTGATCAGGAAGCTTTACTGTGCATACGTCAGGCCACATTTGGAATACTGCATCCAAGCTTGGTCTCCTAGCCATGAAAAAGATTGTTGGCTTTTAGAGAGAGTGCAAAAGCGGGCTACAAAAATGGTTAATGGCATAAGCAACATGGCATATGAGGAAAGATTGAAGAAATTGAATATGTTTTCACTTAGATATAGAAGGCTGAGAGGAGACCTCATCGAGGTTTTTTAATTTTTGCCATGGTCTGGAGAGCGGATACCTTGGGGAAATGTTTGAATTGAACAGAAATGATGCAATTAGAGGTCATACATTCTAAAGGAAAGTTAACCACAGCAGAACAAGGTTAAGGCAAACTTTCCTCACCAACAGTGTAGTGGAACACTGGAACCAACTGCCAGAAAACATTGTCAGTAGCAGCACATTGAACATCTTTAAAAACAGCATAGACAATCATTAGAAGAATAGAGGGATTGCTTTTCAGTATTACAGGGAGGGCTGATTGACAGATTTGGTGGGCAACTGGTTCAGTGTAGAGAGTGCAACCAAGAAGGGCCCTTGTGGCTCATAGTTGCACTAATCTTTTATGTCTTTATGTCTTTATGTCTTTATATAAAATACTCAAATACTGGTAAAAATCCGGCGATTTTTTCTACCTCACCTCATTTGGGTGTCACGGACTTCTCTGCGTGATAGAGGTGCAATTCACGGAACCTGTCATGGGATCATGCTTTAATCCATCATACAAAATGTGGCATTAAGTGCTGCTCCATCTTCAAATAATTAATAGTGGTTTGACACAAAGGGTGACAGATGGCCCGATTGCATTTTGTGATCAAGCAATGCCAATCAGTAACCTCTGATGGTAAGATAATCTGAATGGCATCTGTCTGAAGAAATGTGATTTATTGTAGAAGTGTGTCAGCCAATCAATTTGGCTCCAGACCTTTTTCTTACAATTGAAAAGCAACGGGTGTAATTGGGTAGCATAATTTCCTATTTTACCCGGACATTCTTTTTAGAAAACTAATAATGTCATGCATTAATCAAGAGTACTCCTGGACACAAATCCGTTTGGGAAGTCCGTTGTGATTCTTCAGCAAGGAAAAATGATGTGTAATTGAATATGTTGTCGTGTATTGGGAAGCCACCACGATTTCGTTTAACACCTCCATGACTAGATGTTGCCATCGAATGAAATTGGCTGAAGACATTTTGTTCATGTAGGGTGGCAAGTTCCTGGAGCGGGGTCGGTCTGGGGGATGTGGGATAGGGGAGGGTGGTTGGTCTCGTTTGTCTTCTTCGGTCTTGTTGTTCCGTGGTGGTCTTCGTCGCTTTATCTTGTGAAGTTTGCATGTCTTGTAGTCGGCCTGGTGTCGTCTCGCCTATCATGTCAGCGCCCCGTTCTCGTTCATCCTTTCAAGAATATATTTAGCGAGGCTAAATCTCTCACTATCACCACTTCCATTCGTGAGTGAACCTAGTTTGGTCGTGGCGCTAGGGAAGGCTGGGGAAACGGCGTGGTTGGGGAGACGGGGTTGGGCCGACATGTGGGTTATGGATCGACATAGGAGTTGGAATGCGCCCGTCACCGGCCGTCGTCCAGCTTCTGGGTGCTCTTATGCACTGGAATCACACTTATTCCCTCCATTCCTCCACCAGCAAAGCTTCCACGGGTCACCGGACTTGCAATTTGCGGGCCTAGGTAATTATCATTGGTCAAAATTTTGACAACGATGGACTTCTGATAGCTGCATGCACACATTGGGCCCCAAACAGTCCCCACTGGTCCTTAATTACCTCCAGCTAGGTTATGCAAACACGCATTCATTCCCTTTCGTTTCGAACGTTCGTTCCATTAATGCAAAATTAACTTGTTTGGCCCGCGATTTATGTCCATCCAGTGGTATGAGAATATTCAGCGAGTATTGGTTTTCATATGGTTGTTTAGGGCTTCCTAGCCCAAAGCTAAAGGTTAATTACCCGTGCTTACGTTCACAACTGTGACCGGCTGATGCGACACCGTTGGTTGTGCATAGCAGACTATTGTTTACGTTTTCGCCGTCAAGGCCCGATAACACTGTGCTGCGACATTCTGTTAGTTTCTGTTTGGGTCTGATGTCTGTGCTTGGGTATTAATGGCTGGGATGCCTAATTTTGACTCAGTCGATACCCTGATGGGGCTTGCACGCTGAAACGTGCGATCGGCAGAAGCACTCACGGGTGGTCCTGGGCCACAAATCGGTAAGTGTGTTCATTCAATTGCCTTTCTAATCAATCCTGCCCGGGGTCATGCAGGGAGACCCACACGATCCCCTGCCCTTTCTATCCTTCGGGGGTTACGGGACGCCAAACATCATCTTCCCCGGTTATGATACAATCGAGAGGCCCAGGCCTGTGGGATCAACTGAGACGGGGTAGGAAACCAACCTGGCCGTTTTTCGCTATGCTACCTCTGCGCACAGCGTTTCATCCCGAACCAAAATTGGGCGCCGCTGCCCGCCAGCTTACCCATCGACCCTGTCGGGTCTGACCACCCTCGGGATGCCCTTCCACGGTCCGGGATCACCAGGTGGGAGGGATTTGCGGCCAATAATTACTCAAGTAATCCTGCGGCGTGTGAATTGTCCGGTCTTTCGGCACGCTTTCCCAGGGATTCAACCAATAGTGTTCCGTCATTTCCATCTTAGGTCAGACATCCTTCGTCTCCTCCGAAGGGAAGGAGGCGGGGGTTATTCGTGACTTACGTTTGGTGCCCATGCAATGTATCACCCATGGAAGGACGGCTTGCAAACCGACTCCTCGCTAAAATGCATAACTCGTTTCACATTATCCGCCACAGTCAGTAATCGGACCCGTCATGTCCTGTCTTGTTGGCTAGCTTTACATTAAGCGATGGACGAATCCAAAATTAGTTCACTATCCAAGTCTTAATCGCGCTTAGTGTATTTGGTCACGTAATGATCAACGCTCTGGGTGTTCCTTAATGACACCAACTTGTGGTTTTGGACCTCCAACTGGTAATCACGCAATCAAAATCAAATGGAAAATCGAATTCAGTTATCGGTGCCGAGTGTGTCGTAACTGTTTTCTCGAGAGAAGGGAAGAGAAAGAAAGAAGAGAGTAGAAGAGAAAGAAAGACAGAGACAGAGCACGAGAGACAGATAGAGAGAGAGAAAGAGGAAGAGAAAGAGAAAGAGAAAGAGAAAGAGAAAGAGAAATAGAAATAGAAAGAGAAAGAGAACGAGAGACAGAGATTGAGATAGAGATAGAGGTAGAGATAGAAGTAGAGAGAGAGAGAGAGAGAGAGGGAGAGAGAGAGAGCGAGAGGGGGAATCGCATTCAGATCTCGGTGCAGGGTATGTCGTAATTGTTTTACGAAGAGAGGGGAAGATGAAGAAAGAGAGTGTGAGAGACATGCATGGACAGATAACGAGAGATAGAGACAGAGGCAGAAACAGAGACAGAGACATAGACAGAGACAGAGGCAGAGAGAGAGAGAGAGCAGTGGGAGAGAGAGAGAGAATGAGAGCGAACGAGAGAGAGATGGAGAGAGAGGGAAAGTCGACTTCAGATGTCGTTGCAGGATGTGTCGTTACTATTTTACCGAGAAAGGGGAAGAAAAAGAAAGAGAGACAGAGACAGAGAGAGAGAGAGAAAGAAAGAGAGAGATAGATAGAAAGAGAGAGAGAGACAGGGAGAGAGAAAAAGAGAAAGGGAGGGAAATGTGAAGAGATAGAGACAGAGAGAGATAGAGATAGAGAGTGAGGGGGAGAGAGAGGGATAATCGAATTCAGATCACGGTGCAGGGTGTGTGAAATACCGCTTTAACAAGAGAGGGAAAGAGAAAGAAAGAGAGAGAACGAGAAACAGAGAAAGAGGGAGAGATAGATGGAGACAGTGATAGAGATAGAGATTGAGATAAATCGAGGACGAGAGAGAGAGAAAGATAGAGAGATATGAAAATACAGATAGGCAGAGGGTCAGAGAGGCAGAGGCCGGTAAGATGCCCACTTTGGCCATTCTTATAGGTTATCCCCAGAGTGATGTGGCGCTCAACAGATCTTCGTAATGCCTTATTTCCCATGGAAGGAAGGAATGATTAATTAGTACGGGTCGTGCCAAATCTGTGTTCTATTCGCATCCTTTCGAGACCAGGTGGGTCTTCCATCTTTCCTTTGGACGTGAATGAAGGAATCCTTTGGACGTATACTCATGGTAACATGCGCTTTTTCCAAGTTATATATTTCACAGGTCCAGTCAATGAACAGAAGAAAGAAGGCTAACCAATCCTACCACCTTGCAATTTAGGAAACATCACCTACTGTGGTGGTGCACGCTTAGTCCTCACTGTCTGTTAGCGATGCACTGGTAGATCACGGTCTCTGTATATTCACTGTACACGGCCTCACTATGCACGCCGTTATCTCGGGCCTTGCCCTGACGCGACTGGCCCAGTCGGGAAGAACAGTCGGGAGTGGGTAGCGCGTTCGTGGTGTCATAACTATAAACCACGGCCTGCGCTCCGCACATAGGATACCCGCACAACACCTACCACCTTGCTATCTACCCCACCTTCTTTCATGCGCACGTACATAGACATTTATTTATTTATTGGATTGCATTCCCGCTCCAGGGCCGAACCTTTACCCTTCACTCACACACTTTCACTCGCTTTCACTTACGCCCAGCTGGCTCTAACTGCTCCCTACCATTCCCTTGCTCTCCCGCACCAAGTATAGTGTTATCATCCTCCGCTGACTGGGGCCATACATTGGCAGCATGCAGCAGCAGCATGGGCCGCATGTCACCAGTGACGGGCGGGTCAATCACGACAGTGGTGCGTGGTATCTTCACAGGTTCACTCACATGGCCGGGGTAGCTGTGCTTCAAAGATTCCGTCACTGCACAGCTCACGACACAATCCAAATGACTTTGTTTACAATCGGCTTCCTGGCTATCCCGTCGAATGTTCAACGTTGAATCCCTGCGTTGAATGTCATGCCGACTGCCTGTCAGAGCGGTATTTATACCACTCACTTTGGGTGTGCTCGGTGTCGACGATGGGTGTGCGCCGGGTCGTCGACGACTAGGATGGTCTTGTTTGTTCCGTCACGGTCTAGGGGGCTTCACGCTACTTTCTGTTTCGGACGGCTGTGGCGAGCCGTCTGGCAGGCTGGTCCGGTCCGCGACCGTACAAGCTCCGTATTGAAATGTTTAAGCCGTCCTACGCTTACAATCGGAAAACGACTGGAATTATTGAGAAATTGTATTTGAAATTTGTCCCAACCCATGACTGACTGAACCTTATCTGACTCTTGGCTGAGCCTTGATTGGAGGGGCCTTCGTTAACTGGCGAATAACCTGCTGAATATGGTGCGAATGTGCTGCCGAAGCTGCTGAATGTGCTGTCAACATCCGGTGCATCACCAGCTTTCCCTGCGCAATAAAGCTAACGTCGTCGTTAGCAGCCGACCCCCGGCCCCGTATGGTCCGGCCGCACCGCACCGCCGACAGAACCTTTCTGGCAATTGGACGTCGGCCGGTCAGTCGACTTTGTATCACGGCAGTTGCTATCCTTACCAACAGGCTTCAAACAGTGCTTCTGAATACAATGCACTTTTGAACTTGGAACAAATTGAGCAGATTTGGCTATACAATGTCGCTTTCCGTACATGAAATGTTATCGAGAAACAAGAGTGATTGGTGGAATCAGCGCAGTCCCTCCCCTCCCCCTTGTCCCTCTGCTGCGAATATCCAAACCGTCTAGCAAAATCGATCGCTATCACGTGTCAAGAAGCTATTTCATGTTATATGCAGAGGTCATGTCATGCATAATAAAAAGCACTCTGTGGCTGTATGACGACCAACAGGCGTCGTTTTACATGCTCCAGGTAAAACGATGCCGACGACGTCATCACGCAGCGAATTTTCCACCAATCCACGTCGGTATGCCATAGCAACTGCTCAACGACCACACGACCGTTGAACAAACACAGCCCGGACATTTGGTGCACTGCTCGCTCTGTCCACCCTCCGCACGGTTGTCGCGACAGTTGGCTCTATTCTGACTTCCACATTTGGTCAGTGGCAGACAGAACCGTTGAACTCTGTCGAGCACAGCACATCTGGTGTCCTGTGGTTCCGTGTGCCACTATCTACCGTGGCTGGGAATTATCGAAGGTGCTCAGTGACGATGCCGCTGCCGCTGGGGTCGAGTCTCCCGCTGCTGCTGGCGATGACGTCGCTGGTGGTGGCGCTCTGTCGTGGCGGCAGAGCGCCATCGTCAGCTGCCAGGTTCGCCTTCAGCGGGTCGGCTGCGGCGGCTGTCACGGTACCGGCCGACCAGCTGGCCGCTGAGCTGCCCGGTGTCAGTGAGTGCACCTGTCGGCTGGGCTGTCTTAGCGACCCCGACTGCCGCGGCTACGGCTTCAGCGACGCCCGGGGGACGTGCCGGCGTACCGGCGCACTGCCCGAGGCGTCGGCCACTGAGCCCGACTCGGACACCTGGCGGTGGTTCTCTCGTCTGGCGCCCCGCTGGCTCGGCGAGCCGTGCCACGTCGACGTCGGCTGCGACTCGCCGGACTCGATCTGCCTGGACGGCTTCTGCCGGTGCCGGCCGCCGCGCGAGTTGTCTGCCGACAGCACCGCCTGCAACAGGACGGGCAGCTTCGTGTCGGTGTCGGCAGATCGCCTCGGCTCCAGCCTGGTGCTGGACGACATCTCGGCAGCCACCGTCGCCGACTGCCGGTCGGTCTGCGCCGGCAACGTCTCCTGCGTGGCGGTGGCATTCTCGAACCAGCGCTGCACGCTGTACGCCGAGGGCGTGACGAGGCAGGCCGGCCCGTCGGACGGCCGCCAGGCGTTCGTCTGGCAGTTCCCGCGGCCGGACGGCGTCCCGCCGGACACCTACACCCTCAGCGCCGGTGGCCGTTGGCTCGCGCTGGGGCCAACGGTGATAATGAATCGAGGACCTAACAAGTGCGCTCTCGACGACGCCATCCCGTTCCCTCCGGCATCGGTGGAGGCGGTGGATGACGCGCTCTCCACCGGTCTCATCAGATCCTACGTGATAGTCGGCGTCGAATGGGGTATTGGCCAGGAGTTCGTGCTGAGCGACGATGGCACTGCCGATAACGTACCTTGGAGTGACAGATACCCCGACAGATACCACTGGACAGGTATGGACCCCGATGGCGTTCACCACATCCTCCCCCACAACCAATTCCAGCCGCTCTGCCAGTTTGTCGGCGAAAATCTGGCGCTCCGCAAGCCGTCCTGGTTGAACGACCCGCTCACACCTAATGAGGCTGCCAAGGCGAACGACGGCAACGCGTGGAACTTAGCCAGTACGTCGACCAGCAGGACGCTTCCCGAGGCAAGCTGGACCGTCGACCTGGGCGACGTGTACCAGGTCACTGCTGTACTGCTGGCGACCGGCCCCTGCCACGTCGAGAACCAGCCGGGCACCGAGGTGCTGGTCGGCAACCACCCGAACCTCTTCGACGAAGCGCACGCGTCCGTGTGCGTTTTCCTGCGGAAGCGCTACGGTCGCGTCAACTACACACGTCTGTTCCACTGTCCGCTACCTCTGACCGGCCGGTTCGTGCGCGTGCGTCGTCACTACAAGGTGCTGGAGATTGGCGACGTCGCCGTGTACGGAAACCGGTTCGGTTAGACGCGGACACCGCATGTCGGCCCTGCTGTACACGGTACCGGTACACCAACATCGCGTACCGGGACCAGGTGACGCGGCTGATACCCTTTTGTGTCCGTCATCGACCTAGGTATCTGCGCCGCAATGTCAAGTGAATGTCAGCGTCTCCAACACATCGGCCGCTACTGCTGGTAGGTTAGGCAAGGTGAGGCTCCACTTACACTAGTCCTGGCTGCACTGCTTGCTGCTGCTGGGAAGCTAGGATTGTTCCGGCTCTGTTCATGGATACAGACACCACTCGGGCACTAAGGGGAGCTGCTCTTCCAACTTGAAAGTGGGGAGAGAAGTGACCCTTGCAACCTTCGGCGTATGTTTAATTCGTACGGTTCATAACAAACATTTGTTATGTATCCGATGCCTAAAAATGTACGTCAATACAGCAAACGATGTACGGCTGGGGCCTCCGGAAACTGTGACGGTATTGTCCTTCTGGTTATGGTCAATTAGCCACTGAAGTACAGGCTGGCATCCAGCGTTTGCCCTACAAAATATAGTCGATCTCTAAAAAGTAATTCTGAAAAATCGCAGTGATTCCGAAAAACATGGTGGATTTCCAAATGGCCAGAGGCTCCCCAATTATGCTGTCCCTGATGAATTTCTGGTGCAACACCTGCTGGTGTTTGCATAATAACGAACAAACCGTGACCCGTGTTAAAGTGAGGAATTCAATCCAGGGACTCAAAGTTTGGGTGGGTCAGTTCGTATACTTGTTTCCAATATGCTCAATATGCTGAACGCAGTTAAGACGATGTGACCACTCATTTCCACGAGAAATGCGACGAATGTTTTTTACCTTGATAAACATAGTTGAAAAACACGAATGTGAAATATGGCGAACAAAATCTGAACACAGAATGTTGGGCTCGGCCAGGCTCAAATAAACCTATCAGGATCAGTTTTGGCAGCATAGAATAAGTTTAAGTTAGTATAGGTATAGATAACGTAAGATTATCCCGCGCCGTCTTTCCTGTCAAATCCTCCCACCCCATCTCGGGGAGGGGGCGGTTGAAGACCTCCCTCTAAAATCCAAACTAAACATCGCACGAAGACGAAAGAGGTGTCATCGGAAAGCGATCGACGAGTATGGTCCGGGTCCACCCCCCCCGCCCCCCCCACCCAAAAAAAAAATTCCTAAAAGTGACGTCACCAGGGAGGCTAGATTATGACGACTTTTCACGACTTACGTCATGTTTTTTACTCTGGGGAGTTCATTTTGTTGATATATGAAAAAACAAAATTTATTTTGAATGAAAAGGGACAGCGAAATCGACCAGGGCTATAATTATTTGGACCCCGAAAAATAAAAATGTTTTTTTTTCTCAAATTTTGAGTTCTCAAGTTTTCTTTAATTTTCCTTTACCAATGGATAGAGCAAACCGAGAAACGTTGTTGGAAGTAAACTTTCCCTAATAAAAAATGCACACTTTAGCCAGAATCCTGTGTTTGAACCGCAATATAACAAATACGCAAAATTTATATGTAGTCAAAAACGAAAAAAAATATCAACTCGTACGTTTTGTTGCATCCGTAATGATAAGCAAACGCTCAAAGTTTCATTAAAATATCTGTACCCGTTAAAGCGCGACGACTGGTTGAACATTTTTGGAGGTGACCTCACTTGACCTTGACTAACTCGTTGATCCTAGATGGTCTGACGTAAATATTTTGAATCAGCATGTCCAATTGATGTGAGAAAAGGTATGCCAAATTTGGGCGCGCTGCCGTGCGCCGTTCGTCCGCTATCTGCGAAAAACCTGAGGAGGGGCGGTTGAAGAACCCCCCCGAGACGGGACGGGTTAAGTCAGAAGGTTGGGCTGAATTCACTTGTGTTAGATTCCGGTCCGTTCCGTTCCGTTCCGCTACTGGCGAAAATTTCCTCGTCACGTGAAATGTACACATCTCCATGTTGAATTAATGATTTCATCGTCTTAAGACGTTCATAAGGGTGCTTCTACATTTTTTCCGAGATGTCATTTCGGGTCTGAAGTTCACATTTACCGTTCAGCTGATGTTTGATGGACTTTTGGAATCTACGTTCCTTCCGATTAGCGGGCATGTTGTGCATATTCTTGGAGGGAGCACTTTTGTCACTGCGAAATACAAATACGGCTTCTTTTGCCACTTCATAGAGAAACGTTATATTACGCCACTAAATTACCAATGTTTCGAGCTTCAGTCATGATCACCGTCAAAGCCTGAGATGTCTCACCAAAGCAGGGACCAGCCCCTCTTGTCAGCACATGTCTTCAGATTGAGTATGGAAAACGGCAGCTGAACATTAGCAGGATAGCAAGCGAGGTGGATCCGGATCCGCCACCCGATCCACCCGAGATATTCAGCAATTGTCACCGTTGGTCAGCAGTTGAACCCGGCTGAGAACCGAAGTGTAGCTCTTTTAATGAAATAATAGGACCTTTGCTATTTACCACATTTCCTTGGTCATTTGCAGGACCATGAACATTTTGTATTCTCCAACTATGCTTGCATTTTATTTCGGTACCGAAGCACATGTGCAGTAAATGTCATGCACGGGGTCATACCCATCCAAACTGAATATGCCTGGATTGAGATTGTCATGAAAATGAATATCCTCTGTGCTGAAAGTTACAATTGTTCGTAGAAATCCTCAGCTCGATGTGTTTGAAGCTACTTCTGGTCCTCTCGTATTCTGGTCTTCTGGTCCTACTTCTGGTCTGCACCATCTGAAACCTTTCTTCTTCATGAGTATACTTTACTCGCGTTTGCCTCCCCTCTGCCAATGCGAAAACCTTGCCTCGCTTGTGGTGCGACTTATGTCACAGTCTGGCCTGATATGAATAAATTAGTAAAGAAATGTTGCGGTGTCGCGTATCCGAATGATTTAATGTTGTCATTCGTGTGCTCTTCTCTCGTCCCATGATCTGCATCATACTCCAGTTTCTGTTTTATCAACTACACTGCTAGGTTAGGTGCGGCTCCGTTTGTCCTGGGCTGTCTGCACTGCCTGCTGTTGGTGGTAGGCTAGGTTAGGTGCGGCTCCGTTTGACCCGGACTGTCTGCACTGTCTGCTCTTGCTGGTAGGCTAGGTTAGGTGCGGCTCCGTTTGACCTAGACTGTCTGCACTGTCTGCTGTTGCTGGTAGGCTAGGTTAGGTGCGGTTCCTTGTTTGCCTGCACTGTCTCCTGTTGCTGGTAGGCTAAGTTATGTGCGGCTCCGTTTGACGTGGACTGTCTGTACGGTCTGCTGTTGCTGGTAGGCTAGGTTAGGTGCGGCTCCGTTTGACGTGGACTGTCTGTACGGTCTGCTGTTGCCGGTAGGCTAGGTTAGGTGCGGCTCCGTTTGATCTGGACTGTCTGCACCGTCTGCTGTTGCTGGTAGGCTAGGTTAGGTGCGGCTCCGTTTGACCTAGACGGTCTGCACTGTCTGCTGTTGCTGGTAGGCTCGGTTAGGTGCGGTTCCTTGTTTGCCTGCACTGTCTCCTGTTGCTGGTAGGCTAAGTTAAGTGCGACTCCGTTTGACCTAGACTGTCTGCACTATATGCTGTTGCTGGTATGCTAGGTTGGGTACGGCTCCTTGTTTGCCTGCACCGTCTGCTGTTGCTGGTAGGTAGGTTAGGTGCGGCTCCGTTTGATCTGGACTGTCTGCACCGTCTGCTGTTGCTGGTAGGCTAGGTTAGGTGCGGCTCCGTTTGGTCTGGACTGTCTGCACCGTCTGCTGTTGCTTGTAGGCTAGGTTAGGTGCGACTCCGTTTGACCTAGACTGTCTGCACTATATGCTGTTGCTGGTATGCTAGGTTGGGTGCGGCTCCTTGTTTACCTGCACCGTCTGCTGTTGCTGGTAGGTAGGTTAGGTGCGGCTCCGTTTGACCTAGACTGTCTGCATTGTATGCTGTTGCTGGTATGCTAGGTTAGGTGCGGCTCCTTGTTTACCTGCACTGTCTGCTGTTGCCGGTAGGCTAGGTTAGGTGCTGCTCCGTTTGACCTGGGCTGCGGTAGGCTAGGTTAGGTGCGGCTCCGTTTGACCTGGACTGTCTGCGCCGTCTGCTGTTGCTGGTAGGTAGGCTAGGTGCGGCTCCGTTTGACCTGGACTGTCTGCACCGTCTGCTGTTGCTGGTAGGCTAGGTTAGTTGCGACTCCTTCTGACTCTGCACCGTCTGCTGTTGCTGGTATGCCAGGTTGGTACCCTCCTTTTTTCCTCCTCTGTGTTTGTGTGGCTCCGTTGGATCTGGACTGTCTGCACCGTCTGCTGTTGCTGGTAGGCTAGGTTAGTTGCGACTCCGTTTGACGGACTGACGTCTTGTTGCTGTAGGCTAGGTTAGGTGCGCCCGTTTGATCTGGACTGTCTGCGCCGGGAATTTCAAATTCATTTAATGATATCAGTTGCAATTCCTTCTGGCTGGTGATGTTTAATCGGGCAATTAGAACGTTGTGTCGGAATAAAAGCATATCTTGCGTGATTTGTGCTTTTTTCAGCCACCAAACCACATCAACGGAGTCGGTCTCACCTTGCTGAAGCGTTCCTGCTAAGTCATGTGTATTGGAAAAATATGGTAACATTTTGAATCATTGCTAATGGACGACCCAGGAACTGATCGAGAAATTTTGGTGCGGGGGGATGTGGAGGCACTTGTTCAGAAGGTGAACGTTTCTCTCGGGGGAGCGCCTTTTTCTTCTGCAGGGCACCATTTCTCCTCTGATCGTATCCACGGGACGAAAACTCGTCCAGCAGGAAAATGGTGCTCTCGAACGTACTGGAGGAGCACCTTTTTCAAGTTAGATGTGGGGGCCGCATCTCGATCGGGAGGGCACATCCCCAGAATATCACCCCTGGATCCATCAATGAAGTGGTCACATATTTTTAAGTCGATTATCTGTACATGGAAGCCATAGAGTCAGCGTTGGGCATTTTGACTCGTGTGGAACGTGTGCTCATCTTGCAGCTATGCGTACGCTGGAAGTATTATACCACCGGCAGAACACAAAAATTAGGTGAGCCATATGTTAGCTACGACATATTAAGCGGTACATGATTTAGTTCCGATTTCTAGGCCACTCGCCCACTGCATGTGGTTAACAAAATGTCGCACTAGCAAGTGGTTACATAGATTTATCTCGTGTCGGCTTTCACGAGAGCAACCGGCAGTTCGGTTGCGTGGAATAAATTGGAAACGGATTGCCTGTAATGATCATTATACTCCGGCACTGTATGATATAAAGGACCCTGCACGGTACAATTGACACCATCGTGCTGTTGTGACATACCACGGTTGTGCAAAAGCTTCGGACGGAAGATTAACCGTAGTTTTTGGGTGATGGATAATATATATATATATAAATTAAATGGCGAGTGTGTGGAACTTCATATTCAAACAACGAGCCGTATGGAAGCGGATTCATAAAACCTGTCAACTCACGAGGGGGTTAATAATTTTGTTCCATTCCAGCTATCGCTTCAATGTATTTTCATTCCAGTGTAACCACCAGTGCAGTGGTGGGGAATGAATAGGAAATTGACTGACTCTATAGGTCAACGCGCTCAAATGCTTTACAATGCGTACGGCATTACACCCTGCGATTAACATCAACCGTGCGATGAACACATACTTTGAAGCTATGGTTTTACAAAATGACGCGACCCAAGAATAATCGTATTTTTTTCGCTCGGGTATGCTAGTTGGGCACACCAAAAAAATGGACATACACTTTGACTTGCCTGCTCAAAACGTTACTTTCAGTTAATAGCTTCTGTGCAAATAGCTTCTGTGCCAAGCAAAGTATATTACCAAAGTAACTGATCACACACGTCCCCGCCTGGGTAGATCCCCGCGTGCACAGATCTCCTCGTGTTAGCACAGCTGGTCGAGTCGCTTCACGCGTTTGCTCCTCATGCCTCCCGCTCGGGTGGAACTGGCCAGGCAAGGTCGGGACGCCGCCACTAGGCGGCCATTCCCGATTGCTGTGCGAGTAAGCTATGATGCAGAATCGGGACGTGCATACGGTATGACGTATATAAGACATTATGCACAACGTTACCAGACAAGTACCAGGCGGCCGCCGGATGCCTGCGAATGATGAACAAAATGTGAATCCAATGTTTTTCCTCGTAATCCACACGACTGAAAGGAACGTCTTCGCCACCCAAGTTCATGTCATGTTTTTGTGTGGAATATAATTGGTTTATCTCACGCCAGAAACTCCCATTGTTCCTAGGTCTCGTAAGTTTGCAAAACTGTGGTTTATCAGTCTGCGTTGATCGTACGGTTGGTGTTTATCGTACAGTGGAATAACCTTCATATTTTGCAGCGTCTGAGAGCAATGACCTATAAAGCCAGTGCATTTGTCATTCACTCCTGTCGCTGTGCTGCCAATTGAACCGTATTAGCAAGGGCGGTCGGCCCATGTAAGGCACTAAGGCAGTGCATCACCTGAGTAGAGCTGGGAAGTATTGTTAGACATAAAGACAGAAAAGATCAGTGCAACTATGAGCCACAAGGGCCCTTCTTCGTTGCACTCTGTACACTGAACCAGTTGCCCACCAAATCTGTCAATCAGCCCTTCCTGTAATACTGAAAAGCAAGCCCTCTATTCTTATAATGATTGTCTATGCTGTTTTTAAAGATGTTCAATGTGCTGCTACTGACAATGTTTCCTGGCAGCTGGTTCCAGTGTTCCACTACCCTGTTGGTGAAGAAAGTTTGCCTTAACCTTGTTCTGCTGTGGTTAACTTTAATTTTGAATTTACGACCTCTAATTGCATCATTTCTGTTCAATTCAAACAGTTCCCCAAGGTATCTCCTCTCCAGACCATGGACAAATTTATAGACCTCGATGAGATCTTCTCTCAGCCTTCTATATCTAAGTGAAAACATATTCATTTTCTTCAATCTTTCATCATATGCCAGGTTGCTTTTGCCAATAACCATTTTTGTAGCCCTCTTTTGTACTCTCTCTAAAAGCCAACAATCTTTTTCATAGCTAGGAGACCAAGCTTGGATGCAATATTCCAAATGTGGCCTGACGTATGCACAGTAAAGCTTCCTGATCACTTCCTCACTTTTGTATGATACATTCCTATGTATTGCCCTGAGCATTATCAATGCCTTCTTCCTGGCTTCCTTGGTCTGTTCTGATGCCTGATTCTGATGTTCTGAAAGCCACAACTCTATCCATTTTAAGATGCTACCTGCAATACCATGGGACTGAAGCTGTATCATTAAACGTTTATGAGGTACTTTGTCAAAGGCCTTACTAAAGTCAAGATATGCTATATCAACCTGATTTCCCTGATCAAATTGCTCTGTGGCGAAGTTCAAAAAGACCAAGAGGTTTGTGAGACACGATCGTCCTTTTCTAAACCCATGTTCAGTATCTTGAATCAATCTGCCACCTTCCAGATAACTAACTATTCTATCCTTGATAAGTGATTCAAGTACCTTGCAGACTAGGCATGTGAGACTTACTGGCCTATAGTTTTCAACTTTCCCTCTTTCTCCTTTCTTGAAAATAGGAACTACATTTGCCCTTTTATTGTATGTTTTATTGTATGATATTGTATGTATGTTATTTTATTGTATGTTATTTTCGTAAAATGATGCTTTCATCCACTGGAAAATATCCAACTTGAGAAACTTCAAACAAATGTGCATTGGTGACTCATAATTATGGTGAAAATTGAGGACGCCTCTCACACAATTAGTCATATAGTCAGGAGCGCTCGGCCCATGTAAGGCACTAAGACAGTGCCTCAACTGAGTAGAGCTGGGAAGTACTTTTGTGTTTTATTTTCATAAAATGATGTTTTCATCCACTGGAGAATAGCAAACTTGAACAACTGGAAACAAATATGTACTGGTGACTCATAATTATGGTGAAAATTGAAGTTCATGTACATTTACACCATTTGCACCTTAGCTTACAAACAGCTCTATCACCGGTCGGCACAGCCTTGCCTTTCGCACATAACGCCATATAGTAAGTTTTCGTTTCATAACAAGCGCGGGGTTGGCAGGGACCCTCCAATATTGTTTGGCAATCGGTTGCGTCACATGAGCTGGACACTTGCTCGGTCCCTTAGGCGCTCCAGCGAAACTTTCGTGTTTTCCACACGATATTTCCGATCTTAAATACCATCGAAATGGGGCAAAATTGGGTTCATTTGAAAGCTTACAGAATCTTGTCCACGAATATGAGCCGTATTTTCCATATTACTAGGATTTTTCCCTTGGACCCACGCTGACTGCATTCATGTCAAGTGCCGCAGGGATCGCGTGGTGCCACGGGTAGTAGCAGTATGATGAGACAGGCCAAATGAAGATCACGGCCGAATAGGAGGTGCAGGAGCAAGTAAGAGATAACTGTCGCAACGTAATTCGTCCCCACTCGTGGCCGGGGCGTAAACAAGGGTGGAGGTACTGGGGGTATGTGCCCCCATGGGAAGGTGGTACTCATCGGCCAGGAAGAGGCGCCAGCATTATATTTAGGCAACTGACGGAGGCACCTATACTGATTGGAATAGTACGCCCTTATCACCCATACGCAGATACGGAGCCTGCAGCTGGTTTTCAGGATTGTTTCCCATTTTTCCTTCAATAGGGGTCTAGCAATGAAAGGGGGTGGTGTAATGCTCTATATGAATAGCTTCTTCAGTTCTCAAAAAGTAGCAGGTGGGGATAGAAATGTGTCTGTGGAGTCCATTTGGCTTGCTGTCACTGTGGGAAAAGGCAATAGCAATACTCTTAGGCTGGAGCTTTCTACCGATCAGGAACCCTGCCACATTCTCAGCAACTGGAGCTTGACGAGATGATTTGTGAGGAAATCAGTAGAAACTTTAAGAGGATGTGCCTTATTCTTGGTGACTTTAATCTAAAAGGTTACGAAAATGCTGGTGGTGGCTCCCATCATACAAAATGTTTAGGAAATGCCTTGAAGAGGACCTGTTCTTACCCCAGTTTGTATCGGAACCTACCAGGCATGGTTCATTCTTGGACCTTGTATTCTCGGATTTAAGTGACTTGGTTCAAGACTTGACTGTAGGCGAAACTCTGGGAAGAAGTGACCATAACATAGTTAGATTCAAGGCCATCATGAAATTCCAACCGTTTGGCAGGGGAAATTATCAAGGATAATTTGGTAAAGGTTCCAAATTTCAACAGACCAGACTTTGACTGCAAGAGAGCGGCTTTATGTGCCATCAGATGGGAAGAAGAATTATCCAGTTTAAATGCCTGTGAAATGTGGGAAAAGTTAACATCTTACTTGAAGGACGTTCAGATTAGACATGTCCACCAAAAGCAAAGACGCAAAAGAAGGGTAGGAAAGCCAGCATGGCTTACACCAGACTTGATAAAAGCAATTAAGGCTAAGAAAACTGCATTTAGAGTCTTTAAAGAAGCATGAAATGTCGTTAATCTAAAGGCGTATCGAAAAGCTAGAGACACTGTGAAGCAAAAAACCAGAGCAGCAAAGCGAGCAAACGAACTGGATTTAGCTAGAAACTGTAATGGGGACAGTAAAAAGTTCTTTAGTTTCTACAAGCTGAGTAAAGTTTCTAGCACAATTGGTCCACTGGAAGTAAACTGGACTACATTGGGTGAGGATAGTGAGATGATTGAGGAGCTGAGCAAGCAGTTTAAATCAGTGTTTATATTGGAAGATCTGACCAATCTGCCGACCGTACACCATAAATCAGTGAGATGGGATCTGACAAATGCTGTTAATTTCATTGATAGTGATGTTGTGTATAATCATATCAGGAAAATAAAGCCAAACAAGGCAGCAGGACCTGATGATATTTATGCTAGGGTGTTGCGGGAAACTCAAAAGGAACTGGCATTTCCACTTAGTATAATATTTTGTAGATCAGTTTTACAAAATGAAATTCCAACCGATTGGAAAAGGGCAAATGTAGTTCCTATTTTCAAGAAAGGAGAAAGAGGGAAGTTGAAAACTATAGGCCAGTAAGTCTCACATCCCTATTCTGCAAGATACTCGAATCAATTATCAAGGATAGAATAGTAGTTATCTAGAAGGTAGCATATTGATTCAAGGTACTCAACATGGGTTTAGAAAAGGACAATCGTGTCTTACAAACCTCCTGGACTTTTTGAACTTCGCCACAGAACAATTTGATCAGGGAAATCAGGTTGATGTAGCATATCTTGACTTTAGTAAGGCCTTTGACAAGGTACCCCATAAACGGTTAATGATACAGCTTCAGTCCCATGGCATTGCAGGTTGCGTCTTAAAATGGATAGAGTTGTGGCTTTCAGATAGACAGCAAAGAGTGATGATAAATGGTAAAAAGTCCTCATGACAAAATGTTCTTAGTGGAGTCCCCCAGGGGTCAGTACTGGGGCCACTACTGTTCATTATATTTGTAAATAACATTGAAAGTGTCCTAAGCAATACAGTTTTGAAATTTCCGGATGATTTGAAGGTCTTTAGGGCAATAACAGGTCAAGATGAGCATATATCGCTGAAAAAAACACTTCCACGAACTTGTGAAGTGGTCCGAAGAATGGCAAATGAAATTTAATTTTGATAAGTCCAAAATCATGCATGTAGGTAAGCAGCATCAGAAGGCTCCATACTTGATGGGTGGCCAAGTGCTATCAGTGAATCAACAGGAGAAGGATTTAGGTGTTATTCTAAACACAAAACTGGGGGCATCAGGACAGACCAAGGAAGCCAGGAAGAAGGCATTGATGATGCTCGGGGCAATAAATAGGAATGTATCATACAGAAGTGAGGAAGTGATCAGGAAGCTTTACTGTGCATACGTCAGGCCACATTTGGAATACTGCATCCAAGCTTGGTCTCCAAGCTATGAAAAAGATTGTTGGCTTTTAGAGAGAGTACAAAAGAGGGCTACAAAAATGGTTAATGGCAAAAGCAACCTGGCATATGACGAAAGATTGAAGAAATTGAATATGTTTTCATTTAGATATAGAAGGCTGAGAGGAGATCTCATCAAGGTCTATACATTTGTCCATGGTCTGGAGAGGAGATACCTTGGGGAAATGTTTTAATTGAACAGAAATGATGCAATTAGAGGTCGTGAATTCAAAATTAAAGTTAACCACAGCAGAACAAGGTTAAGGCAAACATTCTTCACCAACAGGGTAGTGGAACACTAAAACCAGCTGCCAGGAAACATTGTCAGTAGCAGCACATTGAACATCTGTAAAAACAGCATAGACAATCATTATAAGAATAGAGGGCTTGCTTTTCAGTATTACAGGAAGGGCTGATTGACAGATTTGGTGGGCAACTGGTTCAGTGTACAGAGTGCAACCAAGAAGGGCCCTTGTGGCTCATAGTTGCACTAATCTTTTATGTCTTGATGTCTAACAATACTTCCCAGCTCTACTCAGGTGATGCACTGCCTTAGTGCCTTACATGGGCCGACCGCCCCTGCTAATACGGTTCAATCGGCAGCGCAGCGACAGGAGTGAATGACAAATGCACTGGTTTTATAGGTCATTGCTCTCAGACGCTGCAAAATATGAAGGTTATTCCACTGTACGATAAACACCAACCGTACGATCAACGCAGCCTGATAAACCACAGTTTTGCAAACTTACCATACCTAGGAACAATGGGACTTTCTGGCGTGAGATAAATCAATTATATTCCACACAAAAAACAAGACATGTACATGGGTGGCGAAGACGTTCCTTTGAGTCGTGTGGATTACCATGAAAAACATTGGATTCACATTTTGTTCATCATTCGCAGGCATCCGGCGGCCGCCTGGTACTTGTCTGGTAACGTTGTGCATAATGTCTTATATACGTCATACCGTATGCACGTCCCGATTCTGCATCATAGCTTACTCGCACAGCAATCGGGAATGGCCGCCTAGTGGCGGCGTCCCGACCTTGCCTGGCCAGTTCCACCCGAGCGGGAGGCATGAGGAGCAAACGCGTGAAGCGACTCGACCAGCTGTGCTAACACGAGGATATCTGTGCACGCGGGGATCTACCCAGGCGGGGACGTGTGTGTTCAGCTACTTTGGTAATATACTTTGCTTGGCACAGAAGCTATTTGCAACCCATAAGCTAATCTTCTGTGAGCCACCGTAACCCAGCGTACGGTGCACTAGCACTTTCTTTCACGTTTTATATTTTACAACAGAACAGCATCACTCGTGTAATTAGCCAAAGCTCTGGATCTGGTGTTTTGTAAAATGGCCACCGCGGCCACCAAGTGGCGGTTTCCAGACAGCATGATGTCAAAGCCTTGTTATATTACAGTAGATTACCCCCGTGCGAAATTTGGTGCTACTGTCAAAAAAGGGTATGAATATCATAGCGAAACTGTCCCACTATACATTCAGCTTTCGGTGAGGTTTGAAGAATTTGAAGGGCTAAATTGGAACATTCTAGGTTACCATGTGAATAAAATGCACCAAGGGCGAAAATAGAATGCATATAAGTGATCTGTCGAATACGAGTTAGTTAAAGGGATTCCAAATCACAATTGGTCTATTTGTATTACTGACTGCAGCAAAGTACAACATTGGAATAATACGCCCAGCTGACATGGATGTAATTTAACCTTGGCTGAACATGATGATAACACCACTTTTGTTTAAATAAGCTTAACTAAAAGTAACGTTTTGAGCAGGCAAGTCAAAGTGTATGTTCACTTTTTTGGTGTGCCCAACTAGCCTACCCTAGCGAGAAAATACGACTATTCTTGGGTCGCGTCATTTTGTAAAACCATAGTTTCAAAGTATGTGTTCATCGCACGGTTGAGGTTAATCGCAGGGTGCAATGCCATATGCATTGTAAAGCGCTTGAGCGCGTTGACCTATAGAGTCAGTCAATTTCCTATTGATTCCCCACCACTGCGCTGGTGGTTACACTGGAATAGAAATACATTGAAACGATAGCTGGAATGGAACAAAATTATTAACCCCCTCGTGAGTTGACAGGTTTTATTAATCCACTTCCGTACGGCTCGTTGTTTGAATAAGAAGTTCCACACACTCGCTATTTAATTTATATATATATATATATATATATATTATCCATCACCCAAAAACTACGGTTGATCTTCGGTCCGAAGCTGTTGCTGACCGAACTGCCGGTTGCTCTCGTGAAAGCCGACACGAGATAAATCTGTGCAACCAATTGCTAGTGCGACATTTTGTTAACCACATGCAGTGGCCTAGAAATCGCAACTAAATCACGTACGGCTTAATATGTCGTAGCTAACATACGGCTGAGCTAATTTTTGTGTTCTGCCGGTGGTATAATACTTCCAGCGTACGCCACAACCAACCATGAGATGAGACGGAGCACAGCTGCGAGATGAGCACACGTTCCACACGAGTCAAAATGCCCAACGCTAACTCTATGGCTTCCATGTACAGATAATCGCCTTAAAAATATGTGATCACTTCATTGGTGGATCCAGGGGTGATGTTCGGGGGCATGTACCCTCCCGATCGAGATGCGGCCCCCACATCTAACTGGAAAAGGTGCTCCTCCAGTACGTTCGAGGGCACCATTGTCCTGCTGAAGTAAGCATTTTTTATTAGGGAAAGTTGACTACCGCTTTAACAAGAGAGGGAAAGAGAAAGAAAGAGAGAGAACGAGAGACAGAGAAAGAGGGAGAGAGAGGGAGAGATAGATAGAGACAGTGATAGAGATAAAGGTAGAGATAAATCGAGGAATAGAGAGAGAAAGATAGATAGAGATATGAAAATACAGATAGGCAGAGGGTCAGAGAGGCAGAGGCCGGTAAGATGCCCACTTTGGCCATTCGTACAGGTTATCCCCAGAGTGATGTGGGGCTTAACAGTTCTTCTTAATGCTTTATTTCCCATGGGAAGAAGGAGTGGTTAATTAGCACGGGTCGTGCCAAATCTGTGTTCTATTCGCATTCTTTCGAGACCAGGTGGGTCTTCCATCTTTCCTTTGGACGTGAATGAAGGAATCCTTTGGACGTATACTCATGGTAACATGCGCTTTTTCCAAGTTATATATTTCACAGGTCCAGTCAATGAACAGAAGAAAGAAGGCTAACCAATCCTACCACCTTGCAATTTAGGAAACATCACCTACTGTGGTGGTGCACGCTTAGTCCTCACTGTCTGTTAGCGATACACTGGTAGATCACGGTCTCTATAAATTCACTGTGCACGGCCTCACTATGCACGCCGTTATCTCGGGCCTTGCCCTGACGCGACTGGCCCTGTCGGGACGAACAGGCGGGAGTGGGTAGCGCGTCCGTGGTGTGATAACCATAAACCACGGCCTGCGCTCCGCACATGGGATACACGCACAACACCTACCACCTTGCTATCTCCCCCACCTTCTACTATCTCTCCTTCCACCCTCCTGGACGTCGGCCAGTCGGCACTAAATTCCATGGGTCTTTGCATTACGGCAGTTGTTATCCTTACCAACAGGCTTCAAACGATATTTATGAATACAATGCACTTTTGAACTTGGAACAAATTCAGCAGATTTGGCTATACAATGTCGCTTTCCGTATATGAAATGTTATGGAAAAAACAAGAGTGATTGGTAGAATTAGCGCAGTCCCTCCCCTCCCCATTGTCCCTCTGCTGCGAATATCCAAACCGTCTAGCAAAATCGATCGCTGTCACGTGTCAAGAATCTATTTCATGTGATATGCAGAGGTCATGTCATGCGTAATAAAAAGCACTCTGTGGCTGTATGGCGACCAACAGGCGTCGTTTTACATGCTCCAGGTAAAACGATGCCGACGACGTCATCACGCAGCGAATTTTCCACCAATCGACGTCGGTATGCCCTAGCAACTGCTCAACGACCACACGACCGTTGAACAAACACAGCCCGGACATTTGGTGCACTGCTCGCTCTGTCCACCCTCCGCACGGTTGTCGCGACAGTTGGCTCTATTCTGACTTCCACATTTGGTCAGTGGCAGACAGAACCGCTGAACCCTGTCGAGCACAGCACATCTGGTGTCCTGTGGTTCCGTGTGCCACTATCTACCGTGGCTGGGAATTATCGAAGGTGCTCAGTGACGATGCCGCTGCCGCTGGGGTCGAGTCTCCCGCTGCTGCTGGCGATGACGTCGCTGGTGGTGGCGCTCTGTCGTGGCGGCAAAGCGCCATCGTCAGCTGCCAGGTTCACCTTCAGCGGGTCGGCTGCGGCGGCTGTCACGGTACCGGCCGACCAGCTGGCCGCTGAGCTGGCCGGTGTCAGTGAGTGCACCTGTCGGCTGGGCTGTCTTAGCGACCCCGACTGCCGCGGCTACGGCTTCAGCGACGCCCGGGGGACGTGCCGGCGTACCGGCGCACTGCCCGAGGCGTCGGCCACTGAGCCCGACCCGGACACCTGGCGGTGGTTCTCTCGTCTGGCGCCCCGCTGGCTCGGCGAGCCGTGCCACGTCGACGTCGGCTGCGACTCGCCGGACTCGATCTGCCTGGACGGCTTCTGCCGGTGCCGGCCGCCGCGCGAGTTGTCTGCCGACAGCACCGCCTGCAACAGGACGGGCAGCTTCGTGTCGGTGTCGGCAGACCGGCTCGGCTCCAGCCTGGTGCTGGACGACATCTCGGCAGCCACCGTCGCCGACTGCCGGTCGGTCTGCGCCGGCAACGTCTCCTGCGTGGCGGTGGCGTTCTCGAACCAGCGCTGCACGCTGTACGCCGAGGGCGTGACGAGGCAGGCCGGCCCGTCGGACGGCCGCCAGGCGTTCGTCTGGCAGTTCCCGCGGCCGGACGGCGTCCCGCCGGACAGCTACACCCTCAGCGCCGGTGGCCGTTGGCTCGCGTTGAGGCCGAAGGTGACAATGAATCGAGGACCTAACCAGTGCGCTCTCGACGACGCCATCCCGTTCCCTCCGGCATCGGCGGAGGCGGTGGATGACGCCCTCTCCACCGGTCTCATCAGATCCTGGGTGATAGTCGGCGTCGAATGGGGTTTTGGCCAGGAGTTCGTGCTGAGCGACGACGGCACTGCCGATAACGTGCCCTGGAGTGACAGGAACCCCGCCCACTACCGCTGGATAGGTATGGACCCCTATGGCGTTCACCACATCCGCCACCACAACCAATACCAGCCGCTCTGCCAGTTTGTCGGCGAAAATCTGGCGCTCCGCAAGCCGTCCTGGTTGAACGACCCGCTCACACCTAATGAGGCTCCCAAGGCGAACGACGGCAACGCGGGGAACTTAGCCAGTACGTCGACCAGCAGGACGCTTCCCGAGGCAAGCTGGACCGTCGACCTGGGCGACGTGTACCAGGTCACTGCTGTACTGCTGGCGACCGGCCCCTGCCACGTCGAGAACCAGCCGGGCACCGAGGTGCTGGTCGGCAACCACCCGAACCTCTTCGACGAAGCGCACGCGTCCGTGTGCGTTTTCCTGCGGAAGCGCTACGGTCGCGTCAACTACACACGTCTGTTCCACTGCCCGCTACCTCTGACCGGCCGGTTCGTGCGCGTGCGTCGTCACTACAAGGTGCTGGAGATTGGCGACGTCGCCGTGTACGGCAACCGGCTCGGTTAGACGCGGACACCGCATGTCGGCCCTGCTGTACACGGTACCGGTACACCAACATCGCGTACCGGGACCAGGTTTACATGATTGGTGTCGCAGCAGTGCTCGTCATTGTTTCAGCTAGCCGTGCCGCAGCTGAGCAGACGAAACATCAACGACTACCAACGCACCGTCGGCTGTTGCTGGTAGACTAGGTTAGGTGCGGTTCTGCTTCACCTGAACTCTCCGCACCGCGTGTGACCGAGACCGCCCATGGACGCTCTAATGGACGGTCGGCTTTAAGGCTCACGAGCCGAATGTTTTGCTTAAACTCCCCGGATTTGTTTCGTTATGGTGGCGCTGCATGAAATGGGTACCCGCATTTTCGTCAGGCAAATTCCTCATTCGTTACATTGCTTGCGAATCGCGTGTATACATGAAGGATTTGCTCATTAATTATATCAGCTGCAAACGCTGATACTTGTAAATTTTCCGCTTGTAATCGGAGCGTCGTATTGCAATGCTAGCATATCGTTGGTGATTTGTTTACATTTATAGTTATGCGGTTGTTTAATCACAAATCCGGCTGGACAGCAATTACCTGACCTTACTGAAGCACTCCTGCTATTATAAACCAGGGTTGTTGAAACATGGTAACACCTGAAGCATGGCATGGGTGTGACCTCAGTGCTGGGCAAATAAATGCTTCTAGAATATCCTTTTTTGTATGTAGCAGCCATGGAGCCAATGGTAAAAGTTTTCAGAAAATGCGGATGTGTGCCACCCTCTGACATTTCTGCGTCTCTGTTACCCCTCCCGACACCCAGCTTCCGTGACCTTGCGTGGAACAACATGTACAACCATCGAAATGATGCACGAAGTCATATCACGATGGAAAACATTTATTCCAGTGGTGACTACCAAACTGAATTGAGATCCGCCTTGGATTTTGCACGGCCACTGGTGGAAGCCGACTTTCCGCCATTCTGCCGTGACAAACCACCAGTCTGTCAAGAATGACTTCCAGTCTGCCGGCACTAGCAGACAGTCTGTCAAGAATGACCGCCAGTATGCCGATACTAACCGACAGTCCATCAATTATTACCACCAGTTTGTCAAAAATGATCGCTTGTCTGTCGATACTAACCGACAATCTGTTCAGAATGGCCGACAGTCTGACAAAACTGTCCACCAGTCTGTGGAAACTGGCTGTCGGACTGTGAGGACTGACCGTCAGACCGCCAGTATTAAGAATATAACAACATCCTTACTATGATACAGAGTGGCTTCCGGAAACACCGTAGCACTATTGATCTATGTTAGCACTCGACTACATTTTACGCTCTGGGCTTATGGAGCGCCACCATACAGCTGCAATTTTTTACCTGGACGACGCACATGACACGACATGGCGCCACGATACCCTGATGAAGCTTCACAACATATGTGTCAGAAATTCCATGGGGTCTTCTTGGCTCTAATATTTCATCTGCCAGAACGCTTCGCGCTAGAATAGGAGGCTCCCTGTCCGGCGCGTTCTCACACATGAACGGAGTCCTGAAGGATAGTGTGCTGAGTGTAGCATTATTTATTATTGCTATCAATGAAGTGGGTACATGACTGCCAACCTCATGACTGCCAACCTTGATGATTTCACCATGTGGTACTCTTCGCGCTCCGTGCACATGGTAGAGAGGCAACTTCAGCTGGCTGTCCAAAAGGTGGGCAGGACTGGTGTAACAATAAAAATGGCTGAGACTGATGAGCATTCTATTGCGTGGTACTGGTATCGCGATACGCATGCAAGGTCGCACAGTACCGAAAACATACAGCCTATCGCTGCCACATCGGTCAATGTCATCGCTGCCGCGTCGGTCATCCCACAATCAGTGGGGATTACGGAAAGGATGTGAGAATGTGAAGTAATCGTTGGCAAGGTCTGGAACCTGACCGTGAACTTGGGAGGGAGGTGTTTGGCGTGTGTCGCATGCGAGGAGCACGGACCGTGGTTTATAGCTATGGCACAACGGACGCGCGACCCACTCCCAACTGTTTGCCCCGACAGACCCAGTCGCGTCAGAGCAAGGCTCGAAACACCAGCGTGCATAGTCAGTGCATGCACAGTGATGATAGAGACCTTGATTTATCAGTGCATTGCTAGCAGACAGTGAGAACTGAGCGTGCACCACCACATGTAAGTGCAAAATTCGACGAGGATTGCAAGCACAATCACTCCGAGCATCCCCTTTGCATAGCTGACCCAATGCAGACTGACCTCACTCTGTCCTGCTCAAAAAAGGGGAATGTAAACTCCGAATAATTCCGCATGCTGGCGTTGTAAAAAATTGCACCAGTGCCGTGAGCTCTCTCATATCTACATAGACGGCTCCAAGTCCTCTACTGGAGTGGGATGCGCGTTCGTCGGTCGACGCGGTATTGGATATTTCTGTTTACCGAAGTAGGCATCGGGCTTTACTGCTGAACAATGTGGCATTTTACAAATTCTTTATTATATTCAGGATGACCAGCCCACAAATCACGTGATTTTCACTCACTACCTGAGCAGTCTTCGGGCAATGAAGTCTTTCAACCCGGATAACAGTCTTGTCCACAGGGTTCTACGCGTCGATGCATCGATACAAAGATCAAATGAAGCTAGCTGCAAATGAAGCTATCGATATAGCTGCTAAGCATGCTATCAATAATGGCGGTGAAATTCGCCTGCCTCTTCCTTCTAGAAGCATATATCCATCCATATCATCATATATACGATCCGAATGACAAAAAGCCTGGAACTCCAAACCTAGTACTAAGCTGATGGCTATAAAGCCGGAACTAAGAGCATGGTCTATGGGAGCTGACCATCAGTCTATCTGGAGTGGCCCGCCAGCATGTGATGTCTGACCGACAGTCTGTGGAAACTGGCCGCCGATCTGCCTGGACTGGCCACCAGTCTTCCGACTCCAGCGCCGCTTCAACCTTTTCGCGGGGGATCGCCGCACAGTTCATGCCGCGTGGCCCGCTGTGTACGGGAGAGCCCGAAGGTGGTCCGTATATCGGCAGAGTTCCATTTAACAGACGCCGTTCTTAACACCTCTGACCGCCACTACACAGTCGCGTACCACCCCGTCTGGACATGATCAGTGTCAGCTGCTTATGTGTGCCCATGTCAGTCGGTGGAGGAGCTATCATGACCGGGAGTGCAGTCAGGATTATCTTAAGGGGAGGCCGACCCACAACAAAATTGTTATTTGTATACCACTTTCGGAGCGCGAAGCTCGCCGCCAATTTGTGGTTTTGCGTGGGGACGTAAAAATGTTTTGTTTGTGTAATGTAATTTTTCTGTTCGTGGGTGGGGTGGGGTCTCTAATGGCACTGGCTGCGTCTCTAATCACGACATCCGCATAATGGCATATGATGTGATGACACGTGCTCGTGGACAGCCCGTTCGCGAAATTTGCAATCTGCATAAAGAGAGAGAGCCAGCTGTGCTCTGACGACACGGCGGTCAATTTCCTCTCATATCTGTGTCACGACAAGTCTGCTTGCACCCTGAGTGCGGAGTGAGCACCCGGCGTGACAGTCGATCTCAGGCCGCATTCTGCCGCTTTGGACAGCTCAGCTGCAAGTCGGCAGCCCAGACCAGCACATCACCGACACGCCTAAACAAGTAGAATGCTACGTTGCCGGAGACTCTCAGCTGGGTGCTGTTGGCACTTCGTCGTTGTATTCTGTTGTTGTGTGCTGTTAAACATGTCCTTTGTCCTGTATTTTCGCAGACCCTTCAGCAAAGCACCAGTCGGGAGCATGAGCTACACGAGAAGCTGCAGAAGATGGAGACAGAAAAAGCCGAGCTCATTGACAAACTGGCTGCACTACAGGTAACATCTCAAAAATGCATTTCACGACATATGTAGGAGAGGCGCATCATTGGACTTCTGTGGCGTCAAAGAAGATATCAACCTTGGATGTGTGTTGGGTGAAATTTTGGTGCTGCATGCGTGTAATTAAATAGGCTTGGAGGTGTTACTTACTTAATTAGACCCTTTTTCGCTAAAGTGTCTTATTCGTTGTCAGAAGATCACAGTGTTGAAGGTTCGGTGAGATAATGTAATAGAAAAAGATAGTATAGTGATAGGATCGCCAGAAATGAAGACCCAGGTGTCACTAGAGTAAAGCACCAATACTTCATAGTAAATGTGGGTCATATATTGCCATGATATACGGTGAGTGATAAGGTACGAGAGTGCCATCAGATACTATGCAAGAGTCACATCTAAGGGTCGGATGAGTTTGTCAAATTGAACCTTAGAACTGCCTGGGTGGGGGAAATTTGTCTTCCACCACGTCATGTTTTGCCGGTTAGCCGCCAAACACGTGGGACGATGGCGCTCAGATATGGCATACGTTCTGACAATTGAACAGCGGATCTCTTGGTGTTCACATTTTTGGTCTGGGATCCAAGGTCACTGAGCTAGACGAGGTCGAAATTATGTCACTTGTTTGAAAAAGAAGGTAATTGTTGGGTACTTTTGCAAGAGCTGTCGAAAATAGGGGTCCAAATATACCTAAGCGTTTTACATATGGATTTGTAGGTATGTATGTAACGATGACAATTCCGGTGATTTCCGGTCAGAGTACGAGATCAGGCCACTGGCAAAGCCAACCAATTGTTTCCAGGCGAGGCAGAGCAACAACCACAGCGCAAGAACTGGAATAAGGGGGATCGGGTATAGGGGATGCTCGCGATGGTTGATACAGCACCGTTTACCCTAAAGCTATGGAGCCTGTTGCCATGCCTACCTACCACACATGTTGCGCCCCTGGCGCCCTATTCTTGCAGCAAAACAAGCGCAAGTCCCCTGGACGCGCCGGTGCTGAATGGTGACGATGTGGTACATTTTAGAAGCGAAAGTAAACTCTCAACGTCTGTGCTTCGCACTTCAGTCCTAATTCGTCACCCACTTGCAACCTTTTTAGGTGTTGGTTATCATTTCCTTGTTATTGTAGATGTTCAAGGATTAAATGTTTCGATCGTTTGCCGCTACATCGTACTCGCAATTGTTCGTAGCATATTGCAGCCTGCACCAGAAAATAAGCGGGGCAGTTGATGCAGCCTGTATCAACATCCGCACACATGAACGTTTTGTGAGTTGGTAGCGACATAAAATAACAACATAATTGTGTCTATTCATTGAGGTGTTCGGTAGAACTGTTTCAGCATGCTCTCATTCAATATATCGAAGAATGTTTATCACCCGACAGAGAGGACTGAACGAGAGAAGAGTTGCTCTTTCGAAATGAAGGTTTGCGTCTTCCATGCATGACAACCCGTGGCCAGCCGAATTCAAACCTTATTTTACTGTATGTTATGTATTTTACTGTAACCGTATTTCCATAAATGCTAGATATCAGCCTTTTAGGTGACATAGCCTAATGCCACCTTTATATGATATATGTTATCTAGCACACATTTAGTTTAAACTTTTTGCAAGCGTTTTTTTAGGGTAGTCTTCAACGTTGAATTCTAATGCACAGCTTCTTTTCATCCCAGAGATGCATAAATTACACAAATCGGCGTGTAAAAAGTGCACCACTGACATCAAAGTGAAGACCTTGCTGAATCAAATGATCCACATGACCTTCATCATGTACTTGAGCATCATGTGTTGCAAGCATCTTTCCGAATGTGCTTGTTTTCGTTTCATCGCTGTATCATTTATGGATTGCAAGTTACGGTGCAATTACGCCGAACGGGGACGAACGGTTACCTACCACGCGTCCTAATGCCTTGGTCACAAATGGCCTGCAGCGTGTTGGCGGAGGCCATGAGTCCCCAAAATTGTCATAATCGTGCGGTGGCCGTACGGTAGAATACGGTGACCGTGCGGCGATCTGAAGGTTTTCTGCTCGTCCCATGGGCTCACGAATAAACAAAAAATGACATTAAACTATTTTTTTCGGAAGTCGCAAGGCCGTAGGCCGCAACCCCGCCGCACGTAGTATCGCAAGGTTACTATACGGTGGCCGTGAGTTGACTTCAAGGTCACCTCACGGTTTTTACCCCGTCTGGTGTGACTAGAAAATCGTATGGCAGCCGCAACAACAGTAAGGCCTCCTAACTGGAGCCTCCTAAGCTGGACCTCACGGTGGTCTTGCTTCCTCATGTTCTATATATATATATATATATATATAAAATAGTATATATATATATATATATATTATATATATAACCTTTCAAAAACATGATCGCACGTCGGCCACCAACTGTACAGTTGCCGTTAGGCCATCGTACGGCAGCCCTATAGTCACTGCTCGGCCGCCGTACGATATTCAGAACATGAGGAAGCAAGACCACCGTGAGGTCCAGCTTAGGAGGGTCCAGTTAGGAGGCCTTACTGCTGTTGCGGCTGCCGTACGATTTTCTAGGCACACCAGACGGGGTGACCAACCGTGAGGTGACCGTGACCCTTTCTATATATATATATATATATATATATATATATATATATATATATATATATATATATATATATATATATATATATATATATATATATATATATATATATATATATATATTTGCTGGTGTGACACTAACCAGATAGTCAAGGTGACGTTGATTCCACGACAGAGCCTGCGACTGGCACACATGAGGAATTTGGAGTGATACGTTGTCCTTGCGTCGGCCGTAACAACCGTGAGGACGCCTTGCGATTGTCTTTCTGTCGCCGTAAGGGCGCCTCGTGGTTCGTCTATTAGCGCCTCGCGGTCTCCTCACGCATTTTGATTTCATGACCTTTGCGTTTGCTGTGCTGACCCCGTAACATTTGTGAACACTGCTTATGTAGCCCGCAAAACCGTACGATTTGTAAATATCCCATCTGCAAACCGGAGACCACAGAAGCGTGCGGATGCAGCACCATATGTGACCGAGGCGTAATTCGCATCGCATAAGCGAGGCGTTAATTCGCGTCGTTAATTTAAATTGGCATGCTGATGATAACATGGTGTCACGAGAAGCTCAGCGAGCTATTTGTGCAGGGATGTACTGTACGGGCAGCAATTCGCGGGATAGCACGGTGTCGGAGTGTAATAGATGCCAGCGACACGCGCTGCGAGATGCAACACGTACTATGCGCACCGTGAGGCTGTACAGTGCTCCAGGTTGCAGAGAGGTTGCAACACCCGCGCTCTGCTGTCGCGCGAGGCCTGGTCCGAAGTGTGCTGAGTTCCGCTGTGCTTCTTGCAGAGGAAGATGGCGCAGCTGGCAGTGGAGAGCCGTGACCTGGAGCGGAACCAGGTGCAGCTGGAGAAGGATCGCGCGGCGCTCATGAAGACCCTCGACAAGGTAGCTGGCAGGCTTGGCGGCGGCGGGGCGTATTGCATGTGGCAATTTGCCTGTCTCGGAACGGCAATATCGCCGGTTCGAGGCTTGGGCCATGCTTGAGATTTGTCACGACCGTTCGGCGTGAGCGGGCGAGAGAACGCCGTGTGATCTATGTAGCCTCACGCGCCGTAAGTGAACCCAAAGTCCCTCTCCTTCGCAGCTTGCCTTCCTGGATGACAATTGAAGAAAGTGTCTTCACGTTAGGGTATTGTACAATGACACGTGACTATGTGACGCCGAATGGTGTGGATTTCACCAAGAGAGTCATGCCGCCTCTCCGCTAACAGGCATAGAGCTCCATGGTAAAACCCACACAACACAATGCGATTTCATGTGCACTTGTGAGATGTTGAGCAAAAATACTGCAGCGTGATTCCGTGGGACAGGTGGAGCGGAAGCGACTCCCAGTGTGATCCCGTGGTACAGGTGGAGCGAGAGCGACTCAACAGTGTGATCCCGTGGGGCAGGTGGAGCTGGAGCGACTCCCCAGTGTGATCCTATGGGACAGGTGGAGCGGGAGCGACTCCCCAGTGTGATCCTATGGGACAGGTGGAGCGGGAGCGACTCCCCAGTGTGATCCCGTGGGACAGGTTGAGCGGGAGCGACTCTCCAGTGTAATCCCGTGGGACAGGTTGAGCGGGAGCGACTCAGCAGTGTAATCCCGTGGGACAGGTGGAGCGCGAGCGACTGGTGGCGGACGAGACGGCCACCAAGAGCAGCCTGGAGAGGTCGGCGCTAGACCGCACCCTGCACACGGCCGAGCAGGAGAACGCCGAGCTGCAGCGTCACGTGCGCAGCCTGGAGCAGCAGCTGAGCGGACTGGAGCAGCAGCACGCGCAGCGGCTCACGCAGCTGGCGACACCGCGCTCGGGCAAGGTGGGGCTGGACGCGGCCGCCGCTGCGTCGGGCGCGATGCACCAGCTGCGTCGGGCGCGATGCACCAGCTGCGTCGTGTGCGATGCACCAGCTGCGTCGGGCGCGATGCACCAGCTGCGCCGGGCGCTCGTCGGAACATTCCGGTTTTGCTGTTCAGGCACGGGCATGGCACGTGAATGACTCTGCGGTCAACTGGTAGCTTCACTAGCCTTCGAACGGGAAATTGGATGTCTGGTAAAGTGATGTGGGAAAGTGAAGTGTGCAGCGCATGGAGATCGTGTTATTAGTCGCTGTCCATCTTTTCTGGGATTTTCTTCAGTCATAGTCACCTATAATTTTATTATTGTCCTTTTTAACGTCCTAACCAAGTCACAATGGTACATACTTAGGTACATTAATACACCTTATTAGTTAATATCCACATTAGCTAATGCCCACCTCCCAACCCCTCTGCTTCCATTTAACAGATCGATCGTGGCGCGTTTAGTTGTAAATAGCATTCCAGCATGTATATCAAAATTGAACACTGATATGTATTCATTAAATGCTGTAGCATTTCTTCCCCAAATGATTTAGAGCCAGCACATTTGGCCTCTGACATGGCATATGCTAATGAAGCACAGGAATTATCATCGCATGTCAGCTTGAAACCCAGTGTACTTTTGTGGGGGGCCAGTGGCCTGCGGGTCCAAGTTGCTTCATATGCTTTATGCTCATGTTGATGTAAATAATTGCATCTTGCCAGAGACTTGATGTATTTTAGAAATTCACAAACAGTTGACATATCTTTTCAGCCATGTCACCCTAAAAGGCACACACAAAACATTGTCTGTTGATCTGTTGGGAGATTAGAAGTATGTCCGACTAATGTTTGCATTACAGTGTGCCTTACGGCTACATACCTAGAAGTATTATGCACCACGTGTGCATTAGAGGTAGCTGTTTGTACTTTTAAAGCCACATCGTTCACATCATATGTTTCTTCTACGACTGCGTATTTTGCAAGCGAACGGGTTGGAGCATAAAAAGAGCATAAACAATCACAAACCTATTGCTCCCAGACGCTGCATGGCCTTCGCACGCGCTTGATCTCATCTAAACCTACCAATGTATGCTTTTGCTGCTGCATTTAATGAAGCTTATTGAGTGTGAAAAAACGCTTCCCCTGTAAAACATCGTAAGAAAATTATCTACTAACTTGGGAGGTTTGCAAAACATATCCGATTGCACCGTGTTAGTATGTTTTATCGGTATGAATAGATTATTTCGTGTGTGGGTCAATCGAGTTGGCACATACAGAGAAAAGTGAAACAAATGGCATGCGTGATGTTTTGTACACTTTTGAGGGGAAGTGCCTCTCCATGTTCGCTTTGTCCCTAACCCTTAACTAATTTCATCTGGTGACATTTAACCCCATGGAGTGTACCTCCCCCAATCCATTTGGGCCTGCCCGTTTCCTCCATACATCACCCCCTCCTCCCCCGGTAGGTTTCGAAAATAGACGCCTCTGCCAGAAGGTTACACGTGTTTATGTTGTTTTGGGGCATGCTTCTAATGAAAAGTAAGTTAACTTGTTTAAGCCTGGAAGCTAACGAGTGGATTTGGAAAATTCCTAGGTCATTGTAGGATAGCAAACCTCCCTTACCCCCGTCGTAGAGGAAAAACAGCGGTCTTCTTCGATCACAAAACGGTACGTTATTACACGGCTCCAATACTTTTAGAACCTCACGGGTTGCCGTTCATGCCGGACCAAGGCTATTTTTAGTTTGTTTGTTTATTGTTTATTGGTTGGTTCACGACACACTTTATGCACATTCACGGCTAATGGCGCCGCACACACTGTTTCGCCGGTGGGCCCCGGGATTCGGAAATGTCCTGAGTGGCGCTAGAGACGAACCCGGGACCTTTGGTACCCATAGCCCGACACCTTAACCACTCGGCCATCCCCGCCCCGGTTATTTTCAGTGCTACAATGGAGTAAACATTTTTTTCATTAGCTGACAACTCGATCATACTCAATGAGGATGATCGTTCCAAGTGAATTGAGGGAAATATCATGTTTGCTGTTTTGTGATACACAATGTTGTACATTAGTTACATAGTCGTTCCGAAAGTCACACGCCTTCAAGGCAGGTTCGAGAGGTAGGCGAGTCCACTCGACGAGTGCGTTACGTGTCATGGTGGCATTAACGGCGACAAAGACCTGCCCGGCGAAATCGTCGGCCCACACCGTACAACCGATGCGGATGTCGCCAGATGTAGTCACTGGCTTTCCAGACGTTTGCCAGTATTTTTTTTCCAAGTCGGGAAGGACCACAAAAAAAACATCAGATTGGATCCAGACCCAGGGATCCCAACAGTGACGACGACCAGGCACAGCAGGAGTGTATGCAGCACTTAATCGATGGGCACCACGTGTGTGGCGGCCGTGGCCGCTCAGGTGGCGCTGGCGTGCTTAAAAATAGAACGTACACGGGCCGAATTGCGCAGCCGTTACAGCACTGCACTGTAATTCGGAACGTTTTGTTCTAGCCTGGAGTGATCGTATAAGCAGACCTGGAGCCGTGAGTCGGGACACGATGAATTTGATGATCCTACTGAATTAGCCATCTTTAGGTTGATGAGTGGTTCCAGGCTGTTTCATTAGCTTATGTATTGATTCAATCACTTGACATTACTTTCACATTTTCATCCTGCCAACTCATAAATTACACTAGGAATTGAAGTTTATTCATTTCCAGCACGGGATCACAAGCGCTCATCGGTGAAATCCTTTGCTGCGTGAAGATTTTTCATGGTGGCATAGCTTATGCTGGGGGGATTTTGTGATTTGCACCCAGTTAATATCTGAAGGTAACCCTATTGCGGCAAGGTGTTTCCGCTGTGTGGTCTTTTGCCTGCCTTTCCCTAACCCTTTTTGATAGGAGCATGAAACTATGTGACTTTTCCAAACTTCCATTTTGTTACTTCGTGCCAGAGGCGGTTTTGTTCCTTCGTGAGTGAGTAAACTAACCTTGCCCGTTCTAGCCTACTAGACCGCAAGCTACTAGCTACCACCAACACGCTGCACCCGACGTGATAGGCGGTGAGGGCACTTGCCTCCTTGCCCGTGCGGGGAAGATCCCTTGGCGCTCTTTGACAAGATTAGGCTAATGCCGGCACCCTGGCAAATCAACCTTCTTACCAATTCTTTCACATCCAAAAGTACAAATTGTTTTGTGGAGGATTAGGCAAAGTGAACTTAGCTTCCCGCCTTCAGCACCTAATGACACATAGATGATGCCGGGTCTGGTTGGTACAATTTTGATGAAACTCAAAATAACTCGCTACTTTGGAACTCGCACGCAAATCTTTCGCAAGGAGATTAATATACCTACGCAAAGCTTAGACCTAAAGCTTAGACCAGTATCATCCCCGATAATGTTTTTTTTTTCGTCGCATCTTACATAGAGATGTTGAAGGCCAGCTTGAAACAGTTTTAGAAAACACCTCGAGAGGCATAGGTGGTTATTTGATGTCATTACTATCCGGCAGCATCTTTTGGTGCAGGCTAATGTTCATAAAGGCTCATTAAGTTGATAGAGGTTGTATTAATTTACCCCGGCATGTTTTATCTGCAACATGGTATGGAGCATTGCGAGTGCAGTGTAGCAGCAAGTACTAGGAAATATTTTAGTCAAGATGAAACTGCGTATAAATTGGGAAACTCTACATCAGGTTAACCCGCGCCGTCTTTCCGGTCAAATCCTCACACCCCGTCTCAGGGGGCGGTTGACGACCCCCCTCTAAAATCCAAACTAAGCATCGCACTAAAACAAAAGAGGTGTCATCGGAAAGCGCTCGACGACTAGGGTTCGTCCCCCCCCCCCCAAAAAAAAAAAAAATCCCCCAAAAGTGACGTCACCAGGGAGCTGGATTTTCACGACTTTTCACGACTTACGTTGCTTTTTTTCTCTGGGGAGTTCATTTTGGGGGATATATGAAAGAAATGTATTTGGAATGAGAAAAGGACAGCGAAATCGAGGAGGGCTAGAATTCCTTTTGCCCTCCAAAGTAAAAATAATATATTTTTTGAAATTTCAAAATTTTGAGTTTTCAAGTTGTCTTTAATTTTCCTTTTCCAATGCGTAGAGCAGGCCGAGAAAGGTTGTTGGAAGGCAACTTGCACTAATATAAAAATGCTTACTTTAGCCAGAATCCTGTATTTGAACTGCAATATGGCAAATACGAAAAATTTGTACGTAGTCAAAAACGAAACAAATTAAAAATTAAACCCGTACGTTTTGTTGCATCTGTAACAATAAGCAAACGCTGAAAGTTTCACTAAAATATCTGTGTCCGTTGAAGCGTGACGACTGGTTGAACTTTTTGGAGGTGACCTCACTTGACCTTGACTAACTCGTTGACCCTAGATGACCTGACCTCAAAATTTTGAATCAGCATGTCAAATTGATGTGGGAAAAGTTATGCCAAATTTGGATGCGCTGCCCCTGCGCCGTTCGTCCGCTATCCGCGAAAAAACCTGCGGGGGCAGTTGAAGATCCCCCCGAGACGGGACGGGTTAAGAATTCACAGACTGACACTATATGTAACTTCCATTAATTTTCACCATTTGCAAATGTAAAGAAGAGTTGAATTATATGACAAGATTCCAATTTGGTCAGTTGAGTGCAATTGTCACTGCCATAAAACATCACCACGAGAAAGGAAATATTTCAACGCATACGAAATTCGGTAAACATGAAAAATCTTCGTCCAACTAACAAGAGAGTGGTTCAAGCAACAATTTTCACCAAATTCCCATGTGGATAAAGTTACACCCTGATTCCGGCGATTGGCCTTCATGGCCGCATGTGTCATGTGCGGATTTCTTTCCTTGCTGGCACTACCCCGTCGATGGTGGCGCTGTCCAGTCTCCAACCCGGCAGATGACCCTGCTAGACCCGTGTTCCTCATTTGGCCCTTAACTTCCGGTATCCAGGTTTGTCTTGGGATCCTGATCGGTTCGTTCCCCTCTATCAACCCTTCAGCTGTGACACCCGGCAACGCCATGCGACTCTGCCAGGCACTGCCAGCACCGAGCCTCGATCTAGTTCTCTCTCTCTGTGTGTGTATGTGTGTGTGTGTGTGTGTGTATATATATGTGTGTGTGTGTGGGGGGGTGTGTGTGTGTGTGTGTGTGTGTGTGTGTGTATGTGTGTGTGTATGTGCGTGTGTGTGTGTGTGTGTGTGTGTGTGTGTGTGTGTGTGTATGTGTGTGTGTGTGTGTGTGTGTGTGTGTGTGTGTATGTGTATGTGTGTGCGTGTGTGCTTATGTGTGTATGTGTGTGTGTGTATGTGTGTGTGTGTGTGTGTGTGTGTGTGTGTGTGTGTGTGTGTGTGTGTGTGTGTGTGTATGTGTGTGTGTGTGTGTGTGTGTGCTTGTGTGCTTATGTGTGTGTGTGTGTGTGCGTCCGCACGTGCCCGTGTGCTAGGTGACCCTGTACGTCTGCCGCAGGACGTTCCGTTCGACCTGGAGCAGATGAGGAGCCGGTACAGTCAGCTGGAGAGGACGATGGAGTCGGCCGCGCGTGGCTACAAACAGCGTATCGCCGGTCTCGAACAGCAGGTAGCGGTGGGATGCAGTCTTCCCGCCATCATGCCCGCGCCATTGTTCGCAGGTTTACTTTGCACTCATGCACCGGTGCTGGTTTCTGAAAACTATTGGGGAGGGGCAAAGTGCATGAAGGCAATGGGCAGGCCTAAATGGAATTGGTGGGCACGCTCCATAGGATCCAATGTTAACGGTTGAAATTATTTCGCGGGTCGGAGCCATTTGTAAAGTTAATGAAAGTGCACTTGGCCCTTAAAAGCATATAAATCAACACTCCTGCACTGGTGGCAATCTGTGTACTTCCGTTCCTGGTCATTGGGTTCGTAGTTTTGTTAGCAGGTCGATTTTCGGTCGCTGAGTGCACTGCTTAGTTTGTGCGATGCGACCGCAGCCAATGAGGCCGTGTCAGTGTTGTTGACATGCACGGTTCACTTTTCGAGCGCTGTTCCGTCCATGGTGTACGTCTATATATGCGAAAAATGGGCGACCCGCACAACCGCTAGGCCACATGAGACGCGACAGTATTGTGTGTGTCAGCGGACCACGTGGTCGCGGGCCACCGGCTCAGCGCCGTGGAGCAGATCAATGTGTGTCCAGAATTGTGGAGCGGTCGTCCAGTTGCGGCGACCACTGCTGTTCCACTAGGTGGCCGAGTCACCACCAGGCGACCGGTTCACTGCACCAGTTTCTATCGCCAGTTCCGATCACCACTTTGCCAGGCCACCGTAGGACCGGTAGGTGATCACGGACGGTTGTCGGCAGATCAAGACGCTGAAGGAGCAGCTGCAGCAGGAGATCAGCAAGCGACAAGAGTACATGCTGCGCAGCTCACGCGCCGGCCATGACATCCGAGACATCCGCTCAACGCTGGACGACAGTCTGCAGAGCGTTCGACGCCAGCACGGTCAGCCGGGGGGCTCATGACAATGTCCTGGCAACGTGGCATGTCTGATGCCTGACAATGTCCTAGTAACGTGACATGTCTTATGCCTGACAATATCCTGGCAACGTGTCGTACCTTATGCCTGACAAAGTTCTGACAACGTGGCATGCCTTATGCCTGACAATGTCCTCACGACGTGTCATGTCTTATGCCTGACAATGCCCTGACAACGTGTCACATCTTATGCCTGACAATGTCCTCACGACGTGTCATGTCTTATACCTGACAATGCCCTGGCAACGTGTCACGCCTTATGCCTGACAATGTCCTCACGACGCGCTGCCAAACACTTGGTAATGTACTGACAACGCGTTGCCTGATATGCTAACAACGTCCTGGCAACTCGCTGCCAGACGCCTGACAATGTCCTCGCATTGTTCTGCCAGACACCTGGCATTGTCCTCGCAACGCACTTCCAGATATCTGATAATGTACGCACAACGTGCTGCCAGACACGTGACCATGTTCTAACAACGTGCTGCCAGACACGTGACCATGTTCTAACAACGTGCCGCCAGACACGTGACCATGTTCTAACAACGTGCTGCCAAACACCTAGTTATGTCCTGACAGCGCTCTGACAGACATCTGGTGATGTCCCGACAACAGTTATGTCCTGCCAACGCACTGACAGACATCTGGTGATGTCCCGACAACAGTTATGTCCTGCCAACGCACTGACAGACACCTGGTGATGTCCCGACAACAGTTATGTCCTGACAGCGCTCTGACAGACATCTGGTGATGTCCCGACAACAGTTATGTCCTGCAACGCACTGACAGTGTATGTCCCGACAACAGTTATGTCCTGCCAACGCACTGACAGACATCTGGTGATGTCCCGACAACAGTTATGTCCTGCCAACGCACTGACAGACATCTGGTGATGTCCCGACAACAGTTATGTCCTGCCAACGCACTGACAGACATCTGGTGATGTCCCGACAACAGTTATGTCCTGCCAACGCACTGACAGACATCTGGTGATGTCCCGACAACAGTTATGTCCTGCCAACGCACTGACAGACATCTGGTGATGTCCCGACAACAGTTATGTCCTGGCAACGCACTGGCAGACATCTGGTGATGTCCCGACAACAGTTATGTCCTGACAACGCACTGACAGACATCTGGTGATGTCCCGACAACAGTTATGTCCTGACAACGCACTGACAGACATCTGGTGATGTCCCGACAACAGGCTGCCAGACGGTACCTTGATAGCAGGCGAATGCTGTAAGGCACCGTCTATAAGCATTGATATTGTTTAACTCTATGCTGCCTGAACGGTGTAGTATGGAACACCGCCAAGAGTAAAAAACCGCACTAATTATGAAATACAAGAACTGGTCCGTTGGCCCGGTGCATGAGTTATACTTGTCAATGAAAATGTCCCCCCGGCTAGCCAGTGATTACTGGTTTTCACTGCCGGCCGAATTCCAGCCAGGCCGACCTGCTGCTCGCACTGTATTCGATTGAATCTCCATTCGCGAATCCACATGCCCACACCTTTCGGCCCTCGCCACCGCCCCAGGCCGTAGTGGCCAGGTCATTGCCCAATGGCAGCCGTAGCGCGGCCAGTTCGGGGAGACGCAGCCTCCCTGTCAATATTCCACTTGGACCAACGTCGATCTGGATGCAGTTCCATGAACAGCAGCATGGCCGTCACCAGGTATTCGATACTGCAGGGGATGGGGCGGGGGGGGGGGTAGCCAAGACCTTCGCCCGATTTCTCCTAATGTTCTCCAATGTTATCCAATGTTATTTGAAATCCGGGAAGTCCCCGGATTTCAATCGGTGACTTTTCTGGTACAATGTTTTGAGGTTGGGAGGGGGCAACCTCCCCCGGTGCTGTCCCCTTTCTCCGTGGCGACTTCTATCAGCCGACCACTGTGATCTGGTCAATACTTGAAGCGCGACGCTCGGATTGGTGATTCGATCGTGCGACATAAGTCCATCGAGGCGGTGGTGTGACATAATTATGGGTGCGGGGGGGGGGTCTGACCGACCCTTGCGTCCCGGGGCGCGTCGGAGCGTCGGAGCTGGACACGCCACTGACCGACGACCTTGCCGTCGGCTCAGAGCTGGAGATGATGGCGCTGGATCTGGAGTCGCGCCGACTCGACCCGCTGGCTGGACGACACCGCACCGTCACCATACCGGCCCGGGCCGGCGGCGGTCGCGCCGCGCGACTGGCCGCCCACTCGCCCATCCGCTCCCGCACAGTCAGCCCCAGGTCGGCCAGGTCAGTCCAGGTCGGCTCGGCCCAACTACAGGTCAGGCATGGGTCAGCCAAGCCGTGCGGGCTACTCGGGTTGATCTCAGGCTGACTCAGCTCAATTACAGGTTCGCCAAGCTGGTTAAGCTGACTGCGGGGTTAGCAGGCAAGTCACAGGTCAGTCAGACCAATCGAGCAGGCTTGTCAATTTGAATCGGTCCCATGCCAGTTCTAATTCAGTCAAATAACGAAGCCGGGTACATGCCAGGTCGGTCAATGCCGGATCATCCAGGTCAGTTTCAGGTTGAATAGGACGGTGAGTTATCATGCAAAGATCAGTCAGATCGCTGAACCAGGCTATTCAGTTGTGTTCTAGGTCGATAAGGTTGGCTTTCCACGCGGCAGACCATCTTGTTCTTCGCTTGAATCAGATAACTGTGTAGGTGCTGTATTAGTGCATTGTTGCTCCTTGCTAACACGTGCCCTGGAGGCGGTGGCGAAATCCGACCACCCCTCCGGTTTTTCGTACATAACTCCAGCTTTTACCGGTCGATATACGCCTTTTTTGCGCACCTGCTTAAAACATGACCGGTGCGTTGTTTAAGGCAGGAGGAACAGAAATCGTCTGGACATTTGTCGAGTTAGGGGCTGAAAATATGAATACATTTCGTAGCGCCGGACCACAAAAATCGGCGCTGATGCACTTCCCGTACATTGGCAATTTGGCAATGGGGAAGTGTTCTTGGCAACACCAGCGACTTGTTTGACGTATATTCTTATACTATATAGCTTAAAGGGTCGTGTTAGGTCACCGAGATCAAGCCAGGCCATGTTCACGACAGACTAATGGAACCAAACTTGGTCAACTGGAATGTTGTCATAAATGCAAATGACTGTCATGCGATTAATGTCAATTTCCATGTTACTCCCTGCACATCCCCAAAACTGCTGTTTGTCATTGTGTACTTCAGCGATTCCATACTTTATTCACGTACTTCACTTCTTTTTTCGCGAAGCCGATTGCGCCGAACCGCCCGACGGAGCATTCGGGCAAGCGGCTCGGTTCCGGTGCTGGAGCGAGTAATGACCTGATAAAGTGCTGCTGTATGAGTGCTGACCTGATAAAGTGCTGACCTGGGGTTAAGTTCCGGGGCTAGCATCCGTATTACATCATTTATTTTTTTAATGCCCGCCACCCAAGATCAGGTGACCAGGAGTGCCCCCCTCCCCTTACCCAACGACTGCAAGCACCTTAATAAACATCATTGAAGCACCGAAACATCATTGATGCCCATTTTGGAGCATTCAAAAACAATCAGAAATTCATATCAATGACAATCCAAGCCACGCAAGATATGAAAATGTTGGCATATATGATCGCATTTGACCTTGAAGATATTGACCTAAGATTGTGAAATTTGCACACAATAGAGTTCACTAACGTACCCATCTAACTTGAGGATTTGGTTACTCATGCTTTAATAGGAGCCGAGATCTTGGGGGCGGAATCCCTCCCCCTCAGTGCGCGTAATCTTCAGAGGCTCTCCAGGGGGCATGTTAAAGAGGCTGTTTTGTAGCGATGATGTTGAATAATCAGTGTTTCTGCGGATTGATTACTTTGATCTTTAATACTCCGCTGTAATTATTATTTTCGTTCGGTTTTTGTGCCGAGACCTTGCTGCGGACAGTGCTAAATTAATCGCGATCGCGGTTAGTTGAAGCGCGTAGTCAAACAATGTTTTCCTAAAAACATTTTTGACTATGCGCTTCAACTACCCGTCATCGTATTTGATATATACACCGTAGTCACAAACATTAATGTGAATGCTATATATTGATCGTGTCTCGGTTATAAACAGCCGTGTGCCGCGAGCACTTGTCGCATGGCTGTTTTTTCTTATGTGAGCTCGCATTAAGCCCGCGCCGGGTCAGCGCCGACCTGTGACCTGTCACCTGTGTCGGTCAGGTCGCCGAGATTCCGACCATCGGGTTCGCCTAGCCGTCGCCTGTCGGCCGCGGCTCGTCGCAGTCTGGCACTCGGCTGAACGTGCCGCGCCCAGACCTGCCACGCTCGTCCTACAGACGCGTCACATGCGTCCCTCTGAGCCTGCCACGATTGTCTACACATGCGTCACGCCCGTCCCTTTGAACCTGCCGCGCTCGTCCTACAGACATGCCACACCCGTCCCTCTGGACCTGCCGCGCTCCTCTCAACCGAAGTGTAGCCGCACACGAGCAGCCGCCGTCCACGCGTGGCGCAGCGACCCGCTGTTCCGGCGGGCGCCCTCCGCCGCGCCATTCCATAGAGTATAGTGCCTCGCGCGTGTGTGGGTGTGCGTTTGTGGCGGCAGGGTACCGCGGCCGTCGCTGTGCGTGTGTGGCGGCAGGGTACCGCGGCCGTCGCTGTGCGTGTGTGGCCGCAGGGCATCGCGGCAGTTGCTGCCGAGTCGTAGCTAGTCGCGCTGCGGCCGGCCTGGCCGGCCGCGCCACCACTGCCAGTATCGTGTCAACAGCCGCAGCGTTCCCGCCAGCCTGTGTTCACCGCTCTGGGCGGGTGTCCCGCCGCTGCCGCCGCTGCCGCCGCTGCCGCCGGCTCGGCTGCTGCTGCTCCGCGCGGCCCCGGACTGGGGCCCGGGCGCGGGGCGCGCCGGGCGCGGGGCGCGGCGGGCGCCGTCGGCCGTGATGTCAGCGCCGGCCCTCCCGGCCAGATTTCGCGCCGGTTTGCTCACCGTCCGAGCGCATGCCGTCCGTCCGGAGGTTGGACACCCACCACGTACAAACGAAATTCCGTCCGGCGGTGGTGCGTCCGCAGCACGCAGCGGATCCGTCCCGCAGGCTGGCAGTGCAATGATGGATCGTCAGAGCGATCGGTGACGAGTGTATGAGGGAAGGTTCAGTGATGCCTACGGTGGCATTATGCTGGAAGACTGGAGAAATTCAAACGCATGTCAGCGAGTGGCAGTGGCGCAGCCAGGATTTTCTTAAAGGGGCCCGGCTAAATAAAATGGGACAGAACAGAGAAAGCTCCCAGTGCGCCGAAAATTAATGGTTTTACGTGTTGGAAATCTCAAAACAATCGTTTTACCTAGTGAGTTTTGGATGCTACGGAGAACCCCGGCAATCCCTTGGCTGCGCCTTTGGGCAGTAGCATATCACAGGACGTGGTCAGGAGCTCGCAATGGCGTAATTTTACTTTAGCATTTTGCATTATAGATAACCATGTCGCAATAAACAGGATTAATGGAATTTAGCATAATCTTGTATGGTTATGTTCCAATCGTATTGCCCAGATATGACGTAATGGCAGTTTGCCACTCTCCTGGAAAGTCCTTTTTATAGCTCCGAGAGTAGCATTGATTCCTCTAAGTAGAGTTTGCGAAGAGCGTATGACGTTTAAGAGCTAGATATTCGATGGTCGATATTTGTATTTTTACCTATTGTTATGCTCGGTAGACACGCTGATGAACTTATTTGCGTGCCTAACCCAAACGAATTGTTTTTACCGTCTGTATCGCGATAAACATCTGTCATTTACCTCAGTGACCGTACACGACCCAGTCTGTTCGACCAATTTGCAGCCCTCTCCCGGTCTCGTGCCACTTCGTCCCCCCTCGCCTGGCGTACGCCCGGCTGTCTGACCTCGTATGTGCCGTCGAGCGCGACGGCCCAGACACAGCGCCGTGTGTCGCATGTGCGCCACTGCCGCCGCAGCGCGCGAGTCGCGTCGCCGCCTGTCTGAGCTGTGAGACGGGTCGGCGACGGCCTCTTCCTCACCCGCCGAAGACCTGCACGCGTTCTAATCTCGGTAGAACACCGCTGCAGTCTTGAACGCCGACCTAGTCCGTCCCGCGGCAGCGGGCCCATCCCTCGGCTCTGACCTTTCCTCACGTCGGCCCTCCACTGGTCCGGCTCCTAACGTCCACCCAGTGCTGCCCTGACCCAGCTCCTCTCGACCCCACCCCGCTCCAGCCCTCTGCCTTCTCCCATGTGACCTGACCTGACCTTTCTCGTTCCTGACCTGACCCGTTCAAGTCGCGTGTTTTTTCCCATTAGGTGAGCTCACTACTGCAGTTTGGTGTTTTTCTGCAATGTTTTGTCTTCTGTTTCAGTTGCTCGATGTGCTACAATTACGCGCAGCATCAGTGCTGGGAACTGACGTGTTTCGGTACGCTGATGTACGAAAAATGTCGTGCCATGCACAACAAATGTCACGTCAAAACTTCGATTGTTGCCACTGATCAGATTGCGCGCCCCTCGACAAGCCATGTGACGAAGGATTTCAATTGGTCGGGAGGGCTCACAATGTATGCGTCATTGTGTGTGGCTGCGCCACGTGCGGACCTTCCCCGGGAAGCGTATCAGTTATCTGCTGGAAGACCAGATCAGTGCTTATTGCTGGCGAACGAACCGCATCAGTGCTTTACTCATGTGTTGCGTGTTCCCTGCATCTGTTTCAGCGAGATTTGGTGTTGATAAGCATATGATAGACGTAAGTACGTTAAGACATACAATTGCAATGTAGAATATATGAAACGCACAAGAAACCAGGCGATCTTCACAGACCCGAGTACACGAGACCCACCAGTGCGTGAAAACTTCGGCCACAGGCTCGATGGAAAACAATTGCCATTGCTAGATGTTCCTAGCGAATGGGGCAGGATGGTTCTTTAATATACTCTGGGATGGATGTCCGTTGAACCAGTTAAATATCCGGATTTCCCTTTATCCTGAACTAGGCACAAGCTATCGTCCACGAATCGGCCGCTGGTTCCAGTTCGCTGTGTGGTTCCTGACAACGTGGTGAGCAACGTGTACCGTTGTCCGCTGCCACGCAATATCAGAGGCCGAAGTGATCGCCATACGCTACAGGATTGTAGTCATGAAACAGACGACAGGAATTTACGGGAAGGCCCAGCGTCGTAAATGTGCGCTTGGGTGCAGTCTGATCAGCTCACCGGTACCTTTTCACCTACAATGCCGTCATGTTATTTTTGCGACGCATCGGTTGCTGAGTCATCTGGCACGTCACATCACTGAACTGCGTGGAAGCCGGAACCCTGCATACTTCTGCAAAACGGGGTATCCCCAGCCCCCGATGGTTAAATTTACGAAGTGACAATTTGACCATCGAAGTCGGTCGAAGTCGGATCGACAATGCTTCATCGATCCAACTCGAAGACATGGTTGCTAATAGTGTCGGCATTTCCAGTGCACAATGTTGCATGTGCAATACATGTCATGCAGTCTGTATCATTATACCAACGCATTCAGCACATTAATTTTGCCAATAGTGTACGAGTTGTAGCTGATGCGAAACATTCATAACGTAAACACGTTTATTGCAATCTGAAGAATCGTGTGTTTCGCACAAGCATTCACCGACAGGATGTACTCTAAAAACACCTCGCATACACGGCTTGACACCTAATCCCTATCCGCCCCACACTCAGCATCCAGTAACTATAACGTGGGAGGGACGAGGGCTCTCCTGGCACATTCGTATGCGGTTACCGACCCCTTGAACTTCACACATACCAGCATACATCCAGGTCTGCCCAGAATTTGCAGTCTCCTGGTCCGCTTTCACAGCAGACTTCGTAGTCCAGTTGACATGTCCGTCGAAGATGTGGTTCCGTCGTCGCCACGCGCTCCGCAGATCCGGCGCTGTGGCCCACCTCCCCGAAGCCCAGCTCCGCAGATTCGGCGCTGTGGCCCACCTCCCCGAAGCCCAGCTCCGCAGATTCGGTGCTGTGGCCCACCTCCCCGGAACCCGGCTCAGCAGTGCACGGATTTGTCGGACTGCAATCCTACTGAGCGTCCACGCGTCTGCACCACCCTAGCTCCGGTCTCGTGTGGCTGTGTGCGCAGCACCGACGCCGAAACCCGACGGGCCCCAACGCCGCGTCCACTTCGCAGCCGTGACCTGACCTGACCCAGTCGCTGGTGACAACACCGGACTGTCACCGTGACAGGCGCCCGCAGCCATGACACCTGACCACGACGAACGTCGTGGTGACGACGGTCGTCATCACCAGGGCGGACGCGCTCCACAACGGCAGACGGCCGCCGCCGCGATGGCCGCCGCGATGGCCGCCGTGATGGCCGCCGTGATGGCCGCCGTGATGGCCGCCGTGATGGCCGCCGCGATGGCCGCCGTGATGGCCGCCGCGATGGCCGCCGTGATGGCCGCCGCGATGGCCGCTGCGATGGCCGTCGCCACGAGACAGACGTCCGCCAGCGGCGTCACCACGGCCGGCGCGGAGACTGCATCACGCCCGACAGCACCCACTGCGACTGCGGCCGCGGCAGGATGCTCATCTGCTTGTGGCGCGGGTGGACGGGACACTCGATGTACCAGCGCTGGTGGCGCGCCACCATGTAGCAGTGCCGGCAGCGCCGCCGCAGACGGCCCTTCACCTTCATGCCGCAGGAGGGCAGCACCTGCCGGACCAGCCGGGCGTCATGGGCAAGCGGTGCGATCGAGCACGTTGTCAGCGGCGCGTGTCTGGGCACAGTTTGGTACAGATGACTAGCTGGCGACCACGCGGGGTTCGTCAGTCGTACATCTTAAAGCTGGCAACATGCTCTTATTACGGAAGTGGTGCAAACTCTCCTTCATACATCGGCCTAGAATGGAATGCAACGCTGTCCATTCTAGGCCATTATATGAACAACGCGCTGCTACCCTACACTAGAGTGGTGGAGCCACGCTAAACATCAAGACTTCACTTCACGCTGGCAGCTCAAAGGGAGTGATATTTTTAATCATGAGTTTCACTAACCCACTCAAAATGGAAAAGGGATTCGGTCATTGCACCAGCGCAACCAACTATAGCTATCCACACCCAGGTAAAAGCTGAAGCTTGCGAGACTTTACCTAACCTAATCAATACTGCCCAATCTCACGAACCATCGACTGCTTCACTGACTGAATGATTGTTGGGATCTGAGGACGGAACTTTGGTGATTTTACTCCAACACTGGTCACTGATTGGTGGTAATTTGTCTGAGCATTACAGTTCCATCAGCGCTGCATTTGACACGCCTGACAAGACACATGCACCACTAACAGGATACCGAGTTACACGAGTGTAGCCTCCTATTATTAAGTTCCAGATGCTACGGCTCATCCCCATAGACGTAGCAGGAGTGCTTCACATTTCCACTGTGGTACTGCATGTAAATATTGGTATATAAAACTTATTGAAGTTCTTAGGCTGAGGTGAGGCGAAGCGTCGGAACGGTGTTTGGAGCTGCTGATCTGTCTGAGCCCCAGTGTCGTTTCGACTTTACATATTCCGGTTCGTCTGAGCCCGAGTGTCGTTTCGAGTATATATATTGAGGGCTGTCTGAGCTCGAGTGTTGCTCCGAGTTGAGATATTCCGAGCCCGAGTGTCACTCCCAGTTCAGCCATCCCCAGTTGTCCGAACCTGGGCGTGCGGTGAGGGTGACTGACCTGCGGGGTGGTGGCAGCCGTGTGGTGAGGGTGACTGACCTGCGGGGTAGTGGCAGCCATGTGGTGAGGGTGACTGACCTGCGGGGTGGTGGCAGCCGTGTGGTGAGGGTGACTGACCTGCGGGGTGGTGGCAGCCGTGTGGTGAGGGTGACTGACCTGCGGGGTGGTGGCAGCCGTGTGGTGAGGGTGACCGACCTGCGGGGTGGTGGCAGCCGTGTGGTGAGGGTGACTGACCTGCGGGGTGGTGGCAGCCGTGTGGTGAGGGTGACTGACCTGCGGGGTGGTGGCAGCCGTGTGGTGAGGGTGACTGACCTGCAGGGTGGTGGCAGTCAGCAGGTGGCCGTGTGGTGAGGGTGACTGACCTGCAGGGTGGTGGCAGCCGTGCGGTGAGGGTGACTGACCTGCGGGGTGGTGGCAGCCGTGTGGTGAGGGTGACTGACCTGTGGGGTGGTGGCAGCCGTGTGGTGAGGTGACTAACCTGTGGGGTGGTGGCAGCCAGCAGGCTGAGGTGGCCGTGTGGTGAGGGTGACCGACCTGCGGGGTGGTGGCAGCCGTGTGGTGAGGGTGACTGACCTGCGGGGTGGTGGCAGCCGTGGTGGTGAGGGTGACTGACCTGCGGGGTGGTGGCAGCCGTGTGGTGAGGGTGACTGACCTGCGGGGTGGTGGCAGCCGTGTGGTGAGGGTGACTGACCTGCGGGGTGGTGGCAGCCGTGTGGTGAGGGTGACTGACCTGCGGGGTGGTGGCAGCCGTGTGGTGAGGGTGACTGACCTGTGGGGTGGTGGCAGCCGTGCGGTGAGGGTGACTGACCTGCGGGGTGGTGGCAGCCGTGCGGTGAGGGTGACTGACCTGCGGGGTGGTGGCAGCCGTGTGGTGAGGGTGACTGACCTGCGGGGTGGTGGCAGCCGTGCGGTGAGGGTGACTGACCTGCGGGGTGGTGGCAGCCGTGTGGTGAGGGTGACTGACCTGCAGGGTGGTGGCAGCCGTGTGGTGAGGGTGACTGACCTGCGGGGTGGTGGCAGCCGTGCGGTGAGGGTGACTGACCTGCGGGGTGGTGGCAGCCGTGTGGTGAGGGTGACTGACCTGCGGGGTGGTGGCAGCCGTGCGGTGAGGGTGACTGACCTGCGGGGTGGTGGCAGCCGTGGCCGTGGGTGAGGGTGACTGACCTGCGGGGTGGTGGCAGCCGTGCGGTGAGGGTGACTGACCTGCGGGGTGGTGGCAGCCATGTGGTGAAGGTGACTGACCTGTGGGGTGGTGGCAGCCGAGTGGCGGGGTGAGGGTGACTGACCTGCGGGGTGGTGGCAGCCGTGTGGTGAGGGTGACTGACCTGCGGGGTGGTGGCAGCCGTGTGGTGAGGGTGACTGACCTGCGGGTGGTGGCAGTGCCGTGGGTGAGGGTGACTGACCTGCGGGGTGGTGGCAGCCGTGCGGTGAGGGTGACTGACCTGCGGGGTGGTGGCAGCCGTGCGGTGAGGGTGACTGACCTGCGGGGTGGTGGCAGCCGTGTGGTGAGGGTGACTGACCTGCGGGGTGGTGGCAGCCGTGTGGTGAGGGTGACTGACCTGTGGGGTGGTGGCAGCCGTGTGGTGAGGGTGACCGACCTGTGGGGTGGTGGCAGCCGTGCGGTGAGGGTGACCGACCTGTGGGGTGGTGGCAGCCGTGTGGTGAGGGTGACCGACCTGCGGGGTGGTGGCAGCCGTGCGGTGAGGGTGACCGACCTGTGGGGTGGTGGCAGCCGTGTGGTGAGGTGACTGACCTGTGGGGTGGGAGCAGGCTGAGGCGGCCGTGTGGTGAGGGTGACTGACCTGCGGGGTGGTGGCAGCCGTGTGGTGAGGGTGACTGACCTGCAGGGTGGTGGCAGCCGTGTAATGAGGGTGACTGACCTGCGGGGTGGTGGCAGCCGTGTGGTGAGGGTGACTGACCTGCGGGTGGTGGCAGCCAGCAGGCTGAGGCGCGTGTGGTGAGGGTGACTGACCTGTGGGGTGGTGGCAGCCGTGCGGTGAGGGTGACTGACCTGCGGGGTGGTGGCAGCCGTGTGGTGAGGGTGACTGACCTGCGGGGTGGTGGCAGCCGTGTGGTGAGGGTGACTGACCTGCTGGGTGGTGGCAGCCGTGCGGTGAGGGTGACTGACCTGCGGGGTGGTGGCAGCCGTGTGGTGAGGGTGACTGACCTGCAGGGTGGTGGCAGCCGTGTGGTGAGGGTGACTGACCTGTGGGGTGGTGGCAGCCGTGCGGTGAGGGTGACTGACCTGCAGGGTGGTGGCAGCCGTGTGGTGAGGGTGACTGACCTGCGGGGTGGTGGCAGCCGTGCGGTGAGGGTGACTGACCTGTGGGGTGGTGGCAGCCAGAGGCTGAGGTGTGGGGTGAAGGTGACTGACCTGCGGGGTGGTGGCAGCCGTGCGGTGAAGGTGACTGACCTGTGGGGTGGTGGCAGCCATGTGGTGAAGGTGACTGACCTGTGGGGTGGTGGCAGCCAGCAGGCTGAGGGGCCGTGGGGTGAGGGTGACTGACCTGCGGGGTGGTGGCAGCCGTGTGGTGAGGGTGACTGACCTGCGGGGTGGTGGCAGCCGTGTGGTGAGGGTGACTGACCTGTGGGGTGGTGGCAGCCGGCAGGCTGAGGTGGCCGTGGGGTGAGGGTGACTGACCTGCGGGGTGGTGGGAGCCGTGCGGTGAGGGTGACTGACCTGCGGGGTGGTGGCAGCCGTGCGGTGAGGGTGACTGACCTGCGGGGTGGTGGCAGCCGTGTGGTGAGGGTGACCGACCTGCGGGGTGGTGGCAGCCGTGTGGTGAGGGTGACTGACCTGTGGGGTGGTGGCAGCCAGCAGGCTGAGGTGGCCGTGGGGTGAGGGTGACTGACCTGCGGGGTGGTGGCAGCCGTGTGGCGAGGGTGACTGACCTGCGGGGTGGTGGCAGCCGTGTGGTGATGGTGACTGACCTGTGGGGTGGTGGCAGCCATGCGGTGAGGGTGACCGACCTGTGGGGTGGTGGCAGCCGTGTGGTGAGGGTGACCGACCTGTGGGGTGGTGGCAGCCAGCAGGCTGAGGCGGCCGTGTGGTGAGGGTGACTGACCTGTGGGTGGTGGCAGCCAGCAGGCTGAAGTGGCCGTGGGGTGAGGGTGACTGACCTGCGGGGTGGTGGCAGCCGTGTGGTGATGGTGACTGACCTGTGGGGTGGTGGCAGCCATGCGGTGAGGGTGACCAACCTGTGGGGTGGTGGCAGCCGTGTGGTGAGGGTGACCGACCTGTGGGGTGGTGGCAGCCAGCAGGCTGAGGCGGCCGTGTGGTGAGGGTGACTGACCTGTGGGGTGGTGGCAGCCAGCAGGCTGAGTGGCCGTGCGGTGAGGGTGACCGACCTGCGGGGTGGTGGCAGCCGTGTGGTGATGGTGACTGACCTGCGGGGTGGTGGCAGCCGTGCGGTGAGGGTGACTGACCTGCGGGGTGGTGGCAGCCAGCAGGCTGAGGTGGCCGTGGGGTGAGGGTGACTGACCTGCGGGGTGGTGGCAGCCGTGCGGTGAGGGTGACTGACCTGCGGGGTGGTGGCAGCCATGTGGTGAGGGTGACTGACCTGCGGGGTGGTGGCAGCCAGCAGGCTGAGGTGGCCGTGGGGTGAGGGTGACTGACCTGCGGGGTGGTGGCAGCCGTGCGGTGAGGGTGACTGACCTGCGGGGTGGTGGCAGCCGTGTGGTGAGGGTGACTGACCTGCGGGGTGGTGGCAGCCAGCAGGCGGCCTGCCGCCGCTCCGGCCCAGCTGGCTGAGGCGGCGGCAGGGACAGGGACGGCGGCGGGGGCGAGGCCAGCGGCCATCACGTGCAGCGGGCGGGAGCAGGCCGCCGCCGGCAGTCTGACGGCCGCCAGCAGAGCTCCACCGACCCGCGCCAGTGCGCTCATGACCGGTCTGCCGGAGCGCCGCCGTCAGTCGCGTACACCTACACACCACACAGCTAGACACCAAGGCATCAGGCAACTGCACACATTTGCAATATGGAGTAGATAGCATGACATTGTGATGTTCACACTGTGGTTATCTCATGGTTTCACATGGCTTTACTCATGTGGAAGAATGGAAAAAAATTAAAGACATGAGAACAACAGCAACAAACATGGACAATATTGACAATCTAGGATATCAATGGCAAAAATACAGGAGTATTCATAAAATATCATATATACTGACATGATTATAATGTGTTGTGAATAGAATACAAAACTGCTAAAAGGGCAATAGTATCAGCAATAGTAACAAAATAAACCTAAACCACATGTATGCTTAATGGCCAAAACTTCATTGATGTTAGATAATGCAATATTTATGGACATTGGATTGCATCTAACTTATAAGTGAAATTTATCAAACTTTTTGGAATCATGGATGAATGTTGTCTCCCCACTGAATATCCGGACTGCAAAGTATCAATATATCACCAGAGTGGGAAACTTACTTTCTGGGTTGGGAGTCAGAGTGCAAACAGACTTCTTCCAGAGTACATTTTCATGAACAAAATATCTTTTGTATTGTTGTCATTTGGTCATATCAAAGCATAGGAACAAACAAGTGAACAATGGACAGCATGGCATGGCATACTCATGATAATCAGCACAGCTTCATCTCTCATAACTCACAGGACCAGTGTGCTTTCCTTTCACTGTTGGTCTGAGCACAAGGCTAGCCATATGAAAAACAAACAAAAATAATTCACACTTCACTCTCAGATCAGGGTGAATACCTACCTATGCAGCCAACTCCCAATGTAATATGAACCTAAAACCACTACAGCACACTCCACAGCCAGATGTTATTTTGGATAGTGGTGCACAAAGCAAAAAGGGTCAAGCAATGGTTATGACATCATATAAAAATCCTTGCATTGATTGGTTGACAGACAGATTTCAGAACAGAAAACACTAATGAAGCAAATTCTGATAGGTGGCCTCTGGAGGATGTCTCTTAAAACTGTCAAATTTTCCCACCATATGGGTTGCAAAAACTCAGGTTTTCAGAGGTATGGCTCTGGAAACAGAGAACATTGCACTCAGTGTGCATGTGCACCATTTTACACACTATTGGTGCTTTGTTGTCTGCACTTCCAGTGGTTTGGATTGAGGGAAATGTGGGAAGCTGTGGTCAGGCTGCTGACTGCCAAGAACAGTGGTTAGTTTTAGCAGTAACTGTGTGTGGAATTAGCCAGTGTGTTTGTGGGTGTCATTCTGTATTTTTTATTGACATCTTTGTTCCCACATTTGTGTTCGAGTATATGTGAAGCCCATCCTATCCAGTATGAACATTGTGGATGAGAGGTTTAGGTGGATGAGAGGATAAGTGCCATCAGATGAGAAGAAGAATTCTCCAATTTAAATACCTGTGAAATGTGGGAAAACTTCAAATCTTACTTGAAGGAAATTTAGATTAGACATGTCCCCCAAAAGCAGACACAAAAGAAGGGTAGGAAAGCCAGCATGGCTTACACCAGACTTGATAAAAACAATTAAGGCAAAGAAAACTGCATTTAGAGTCTTTAAAGAAGCTTCAAATGTTGTTAATCCAAAGGCATATCAAAAAGCTAGAGACACTGTGAAACAAAAAAAAACAGAGCAGCAGAGAGCAAAAGAACTGGATTTAGCTAGAAACTGTAATGGGGACAGTAAAAAGTTATTTATTTTCTACAAACTGAGTAGTTTCTAGCACAATTGGTCCACTGGAAGTAAATGGGACTACATTGGGTGAGGATAGTGAGATGGTTGAGGAGCTGAGCAAGCAGTTTAAATCAGTGTTTACAATGGAAGATATGACCAATCTGCCGACCATACACCATAGTTCAGTGACATGTGATCTGATAAATTATGTTGATTTCATTGATAGTGATGTTGTTTACAATCATATCAGGAAAATAAAGTCAAACAAGGCAGCAGGACCTGATGAAATTTATGCTAGGGTGTTGCAGTTAACTGAAAAGGAACTGGCATTTCCACTTAGTATAATATTTTTTAGAACAGTATCACAAAATGAAATTCCAACTGATTGGAAAATAGCAAATGTAGTTTCTATTTTCAAGAAAGGAGAAAAGGGAAAGTTGAAAACTATAGGCCAGTAAGTCTCACATCCCTAGTCTGCAAGGTGCTTGAATCAATTATCAAGGATAGAATAGTTAGTTATCTGGAAGGTAGCAGATTGATTCAAGATACTCAACATGGGCTTAGAAAAGGATGATTGTGTCTCACAAATCTCTTGGACTTTTTAGCTTTGCCACAGAACAATTTGATCAGAGAAATCAGGTTGATGTAGCATATCTTGACTTTAGTAAGGCCTTTGACAAGGTACCCCATAAACTGTTAATGATGCAGCTTCAGTCCCATGGTATTGCAGGTAGCATCTTAAAATGGATAGAGTTGTGGCTTTCAGATAGACAGCAAAGAGTGATGCTAAATGGTACAGTCACCATGGCAAAATGTTCTTAGTTGAGTCCCCCAGTGGTCAGTACTGGGGCCACTACTATTCAGTATATTTGTAAATAACATTGAGTGGCCTAAGCAGTAAAGTTTTGAAATTTGCTGATGATTTGAAGGTCTTTAGGGCAATAACAGGTCAAGATAAGCATATCTCATTGCAAAAAGACTTAAATGAACTTGTGAAGTGGTCTGAAGAATGGCAAATGAAATTTAGTTTTGATAAGTGCAAAATCATGCATGTAGGTAAGCAGCATATGAAGGCTTCATACTTGATGGGTGGCCAAGTGCTATCAGTGACTCAACAGTAGAATGATTTAGGCGTTATTCTAAACACAAAATTGGGGGCATCAGAACAGACCAAGGAAGCCAGGAAGAAGGCACTGAGAATGCTTGGGGCAATAAATAGCAATGTGTCATACAGAAGTGAGGAAGTCATCAGGAAGCTTTACTGTGCATGTCAGGCCACGTTTGGAATACTGCATCCAAGCCTAGTCTCCTAGCTATGAAAAAGATTGTTGGTTTTTAGAGAGTACAAAAGAGGGCCTTCAAAAATGGCTAATGGCATAAGCAACCTGGCATATGAGGAAAAAGATTGAAGAAATTGAATGTTTTCACTTAGATATAGGAGGCTGAGAGGAGATCTCATCAAGGTTTTTAAATTTGTCCATGGTCTGGAGAGGGGATATCTTGGGGAAACGTTTGAATTGAACAGAAATGATGCAATTAGAGGTCATAAATTCAAAATTAAAGTTAACCACAGCAGAACAAGGTTAAGGCAGACTTCCTTCACCAACAGTGTAGTAGAACACTGGAACCAGCTGCCAGAAAACATTGTCAGTAGCAGCACATTGAACATCTTTAAAAACAGCATAAACAATCATCATAAGAATAGATGGCTTGCTTTTCAGTATTACAGGGAGGGCTGATTGACATATTTGGTGGGCAACTGGTTCAGTGTACAGAGTGCAACCTTATGAAGACCTTCAATCACCTGCACACTTCCAAAATCTTACTCCTTAGGCCACTTTCAATGTTGTTTATAAATATGGTGAACGGTAGTGGCCCCTGTAGCGACCCCTGGGGGACTCCACTAAGAACATTTTGTTTTGAAGACTGCACCATTTAGCATCACTCTCCGCTGTTTATCTGAAAGCCAAAACTCTATTCATTTGAGATACACATACGTAGAGAACCATCCACCCTGGTAAAGCTTTCGTATGGAGGTACCTACCTAATACCTAATATCCCTTTATATTGCACCAACCACTGGAGTGAATGAACCTTGTTGCAGCCGGATGCACTAATCAGAGAATGGGAATGCAGCAAAACACTACATTGCAAACGCCAGCGCCGAATATGTAAACTAGTCGGTAGTGGGTGAAAATCTGCTGATTCCTGACGTCAGAGAATACTCGATGGTAGTAGATACGAGATATCGCAGCTATTATAATGCTATGTTTTTGGAATGTGCTATTTAGTATACTTAAGAATAACAAAACAAATCGTTTTATTAGTCTAGGACATGGAGTGGTGACCGTTATGTACCATTCAAATTCACTGTGAACAAGAGATTATAATCGAAAACACAATAGTAGACCAATTGTTTTAGGTTTGTATTTTTAGGTACCAAGCGAGCAAGCATTGTATAAAGTATATTAGCACATCCCGACGCAACTAACACAAACCACTCGCAATTAAGCAGCTTTGTGATTCCTTTTTTGCGATAAATAGTGTGTAATGCTTCCCATTTCTTTTAGTCTTCATAAATAAAAGATTGTGTCTTTGCGAACACCAGTAAGTAGGATCGGCAGGGCGTGGTGAGTGGATTTCAACCTATTACCAATGAGGGTTTTGCTGGGATAATATATAATTAGCAATGGTGTAAAATTTCAAACACCTAACCTAGACTAGCTTAGCAAGCATTGCCCAATGTTGTATGTCTGCGTCACTGAATGAGTAGTTAGCATCAACATGGCGGGTAATGCAAACTACTCATTCTGTGATATAATGATATAATGAAAATGCCACTTAGCATGAACCTGGCAGGCAATGCAAAGTGGCATGATTATAACTAGTGAATGTCTTGTTTATATGTGATTTTCCAAAGAAATTGGAGAAGAAAAATTTAATCAGTAAGCTTTAACAGGTGCAGTCCATGCATTTATTTTTCAATTTGTACTCAAGGGCTTTTATGTGAATACCACAGATTTTCATTTCTTTTTCAAATTCAGCTTTTGTTGATGTGATGTTGCCACTCATTGCTGTTTGAAATTGTAAAAACTCAATTGGTAAGCAAAGTAGAAGGGGGTTTCAAAGGTGTGAGTAACATATAATGAATAATATAGTATTCCACAAAAACATAACCTAACTTAGTCTGACTTCTTTTAAGTTTTTCTCAAATATGAACAAACATTCAAACTTGAGAAAAAAGGACTAACCCAGCCTAATGGTGTTTAGCATTCTTCAGGATTTTGTGCATCAAAAGTGACAATTTTCAAAATTTAAAATTTACCATTACCTAACCTAGCCTAACCTACTTCTCCATGTGGAATGCTTGTATTTCTCCATGTGGCAACATGTAATGTCAAGCCATATTTTTAGCTCAACTCTGCAGATATTCACCACACTCTAACCTGTCTCTCTCACTTGGTCTCATTGGACTCTATTGTGGGACACCTGTGTCCCATGAATGAGAGGATGCCAGATGTCTGCCATGTTGTACAGGGCAGGCACACCTTTGTACAGCCAGGAGAGAGACACCAACCCAATGGTACTTCAGCACTGTCCATCCCTTGACCCCAGCAGGCTGGGTCTGTATGCACTGGGCCAAAACACATGCAGTGTCCAAGGACTACCTTCCACTTAACTTGTGTGCTATGGACCTGCTAGCCCTTCCAAGATATAGCAACCAGACAGGTGTGTTGGGTCCCCATCACAGCTATCATCACACTGATGGATTTCAGTTTCTGGGCATTGGCCGATGCAGGCCAATGGGGCATTGGCTACCCTGATAAAATTGAGCAGATGGGTTGACAAAGGAAAGCTGGCCTGCATGGGTGTGGCATGGGAAGGGTTTGAATCTTGGGATTGGATTAAGAACATAGCCAGGGATGTTGACAATCAACAGTCAATGGGATAGGAAGAGAAAGGACACACAGATAGGGTGGGCATGGTTGTTAAGCATATCACAAGTCAAAACTGACACCCTTGCAGGTCACAGAAGCAGGTAATGGGAAAGCCACAATTGCTGGAAGACCCAGTTTTATTTTGGCTCTTCAAGCATTGGAGTTGAGATGCTTAGGCATTCAATTAATCCCTTGTTTTCATTTTGCAATTTTAGAACACTCATTGATTTCAGCAACTGGTGAAATTAAGGGTTTAGAGGGCTTTCTGATTGTTATGTGTGGTTGTTCTGCTGGAGATTCATTTATTTTGAGTTGGAAGGTAGAAATGGTGGTACCATTCATGTAAATACTGCATTTTCAGCATAAATATATGAATGTATCTGATTATTTGTATTGTTCATAATAAACATGCTATGTAAGGTAGATAAAGCATGTGTTTACAATTTTTTTATTAAAAATATAATCCGAACTATTGCTGGGGTGGCTTGAGGAACCAGGGTTCTATTGCTAAGCAGAGCTTGTTGCATGAACCCTGGCCCCACCACCTGATCCATGAACTCCAGTTCAACAGCAGAATTTAGACCGAAAGTTTAACGTGCCGCCAATGCACCGACACGGCCGCCCGGTAGCTCGTCCCCGGCCTTATCAGGCCAGCTGCCAACTGACACTCCCGGCTGGGGGCTAAATGCGAGCGGGCGAAGCGACTCGAACCCTGTGTTGCCAGTACAGGGGAGACCAGTGCAGGCCAGTGCTCTAACCAACTGAGCTACTGGGGCAATGTTAAAGGAAGTAGTAAATGATATCTGAGTTATCACACAATTCAGTTATCACACTTCATGTAATATGATGTACAACTTTTTTATGAATATTACATGCAAGGACTCCTAAAAGAAAGTGCTGGAATTATACATCTACTTCATAGCAGAGAAAAAATGAGTTGTGACTTACCATTGCCCTCTATAGGTGTCAGTATGCAGGAGAGGAAACAATGCCAGATGAGCAAAGTCCAGAAACTTCGAAGAAGAATCAGCTCAAGCTTTGGTCGTCTTTGTAAGTTTTTGGTTGTTGTTTTTGTTCTATCTCTGAGTTAGTTAGTTATTTGGGCTTTCAGGCTGTTCTTTCTCTGAATGTGACCTTAAGCATATTGATCATCAAGATGCTTTGCATTTTTGTGACCAAGACAGCCTTGCTAGGTAAGGTGACTATTGAAATGTAGTCATATGTGCAGTGCCACACAAATAAGAAATATCTTAAAAGCAAGCTCATTGATTTGATTATGATTTCTTAAAAGCAAGCTCAATATGGCCTTCTATGCAAGGTAAGGCTTCCAAAGAAGATCATTTGAATGTACCCTTATGATAGTCTTCCCAGGATAAAATACCCTCACATCAGTTGCTTCTGTGGTATTAAAAGTATTGTGGACCTTTCTGTGATTATAGCAGAATGGGCTGCCCATTAGTTTATTTTACTTTTGACTGTGGTACTCATGTTAGTATAGACAGCAATGCAGTATGTTGTGATGTCAGTACATACAGTATAGTGTAGTGACATCAGTGCAGATGGTAGTGCAGTAAAGTGCAGTGATGTCAGTGCAGACAGTAGTGCAGTCCATTGTGGTGGCATCAGTACAGACAGTAGTGCAATCCAGTGTGGTGACATCAGTACATATGGTAGTGCAATACAGTGTGGCTACATCAGTAGAAACCAGTGTTATAATAATGATGATTTATTGTTTGGTGTAGGATGTCGAAACGAGTACAGTGGGATGTCCAAATTGATATGGAAATAATGCTGTTTAAAATATTTAGGTCCTTGAAACCCAATTTTGGGACATTTGTGTAGTACCATATAACTAGCCATTTTGCATGTATTGAGAGGCACCTAATTTGGGGATGCCAATACCAATAATATATATGCAAATGTGCATGCTATAAATTGGTATTATGTAACAAAGCACATTATGGGCATTCCTTTGCATGGAATTGCACTTCGGGAATTTCGTTATCACAATTCCGGATCTGTTATGATTAGCATAAGCATGATTCATATATATGGGATAGTGTTAGAAACAAGGCATGATGGCTTCACAAGCATGCACCAAGAGGCACCATGTCTCTAATTATTTAGGATTATGTCAACTCAGTGTTAAATAAGTGGTAAATTGCACCCCATTTCACGAATATTGTATCACTGGTGCAGACGGTAGTTCAGTCACGAATTATCAAAACTGGTTGAAGCACCCTAAAACCCAAACAGTAGTGCATTCCAGTGTGGTGATGTCAGTATGGATGGTAGTGCAGTACAGATAATAGTGCAGTCCAGTGTGGTGATGTCAGTGCAAACAGTAGTGCATTCCAGTGTGGTAACATCAGTGTAGACAGTAGTGCAGTCCAGGGTGGTGACGTCAGTATGGACGGTAGTGCAGTACAGATAATAGTGAAGTCCAGTGTGGTGATGTCAGTACAGACAGCAGTGCATTCCAGTGTGGTAACGTCAATGCAGACAGTAGTGCAGTCTAGTGTGGTGACGTCGTTGCAGACGTTAGTGCAGTCCAGTGTGGTGACGTCAGTACAGACGGTGGTGCAGTCCAGTGTGGTGACGTCAGTACAGACGGTGGTGCAGTCCAGTGTGATGACATCAGTACAGACGGTGGTGCAGTCCAGTACAGTGCCTCGTGTCGACAGCGTTGGCGAGTGGTGCCGACGCTGCCGAGGGCGAGGCCAGCGAGGACGGTGCCGAACGCGCCCGGCGCGGGGCCGCCGAGCCGGTGCGCAACAGCAGCTACTCGGAGGAATGTCTGGACCGTCTCGAGACCAACGGCAACGTCACCAAGGACGACTCACTCCGGCTGGGTGAGGCGGCATCAGCGTTGAAGTGATGGCCTTTCGTTTGTGTGAGATGGCATAATGAGTACAGTAGAATGTCGAATTTTGGCTCCGAAATTTGTCATCGAATCATGCTTGCAATATTGCTTAAGTTCTTCAAGTTTAGTTTTAGTCAATAGCGATATCATAATTGCAGGATGCTTTCGTTTATTTTAGGAAATCCATACTATAGGGAAGTCTATATTAATGTTTGTGATAACGATAACAATATCACATTATCAACTTATGGGATTGCATACAAGACCACATTATATGTAATCTCCATATATAATTGTGCTACGAAATGTGTGTGTGTTAAAAGACGTAAAGACATAAAAGGCAAAGGTGCAAAAGACATAAAAGACATAAAAGACATAAAAGGCATAAAGACATAAAAGGCATAAAAGGTGCAAATATGAGCCACAAGGTCTCTTTTTGGTTGCACTCTGAGCACTGAATCAGTTGCCCACTAAATCCGTCGATCAGCCGTCGATCACTAAATCCCTGGAATACCGAAAAGCAAGCCCTCTATTCTTATGATTGTCTATGCTGTTTTAAAAGATGTTCATTGTGCTGCTACTGACTATGGTTTCTGGCAGCTGGTTCCAGTGGTCTTCTACCCTGCTGTTGAAGAAAGAATGTCTTACCCTGTCCTGCTGTGATTAACTTTAATTTTGAATTAATGACCTCTAATTGCATCATTTCTGTTAAATTCAGACATTTCCCTGATATATCCCTGTTCTTGACCATGAACAAATTTAAAGACCTTGATGAGATATCTCAGCCTTCTATATCTAAGTGAAAACATATTCAATTTCCTCAATCTTTCCTCTTACGCCAGGTTGCTTATGCCATTAACCATTTTTGTAGCCCTCTTTTGTACTCTCTAAAAGCCAACGATCTTTTTCATAATTAGAGGGCCAAGCTTGGACACAGTGTTACAAATGTGGCCTGATAGTTCCAAATGTGTACAGTAAAGCTTCCTGATGACATTCTCACTTGTGTGTGATACATTCTTATTTGTTTCCCCAAGCTTTCATAGTGCCCTCTTCCTGGCTTCTTTGGTCTATTCTGGTGCCCTCTATTTTATGTTCAGAATAACACCTGAGTCCTTCTCCTACTGAGTCACGGATAGTACTTGGCCACCCATCAAGTACGAAACCTTCATATTCTGCGTACCTACATGCATGATTTTGCACTTATTAAAATGAAATGAAATTTGCCACTTCATACCACTTCACAAGTTCATCTAAGTCTTTCTCCTCCCGACACCGTGACACCCGTCTGGCGCGCTACCCGACACCGTGACACCCGTCTGGCGCGCTACCCGACACCGTGACACCCGTCTGGCGCGCTACCCGACACCGTCACACCCGTCTGGCGCGCTACCCGACACCGTCACACCCGTCTGGCGCGCTACCCGACACCGTGACACCCGTCTGGCGCGCTACCCGACACCGTCACACCCGTCTGGCGCGCTACCCGACACCGTCACACCCGTCTGGCGCGCTACCCGACACCGTGACACCCGTCTGGCGCGCTACCCGACACCGTGACACCCGTCTGGCGCGCTACCCGACACCGTCACACCCGTCTGGCGCGCCACCCGACACCGTGACACCCGTCTGGCGCGCTACCGGACACCGTGACACCCGTCTGGCGCGCACCCGACACCGTGACACCCTATCGTCTGGCGCGCCACCCACACCGTACACCCTGGCGCGCCACCCGGACACCGTGACACCTGTCTGGCGCGCCACCTGACACCGTGACACCCGTCTGGCGCGCCACCTGACACCGTGACACCCGTCTGGCGCGCCACCCGACACCGTGACACCCGTCTGGCGCGCTACCCGACACCGTGACATCTGTCTGGCGCGCCGCCTGACACCGTGACATCAGTCTGGCACGCCACCTCACACCGTGACACCAGTCTGGCGCGCCACCTGATACCGTGACACCTGCCTGGCGGGCCACCTGACACTGTCACTTCTGTCTGGCGCGCCACCCGACACCGTGAGACCTGTCTGGCGATCCACCTGACACCGTGATACCGTCACATATGTCTGGCGCACCACCTGATACCGTGACGCCTGTCTGGCGGGCCACCTGACACTGTCACATATGTGTGGCGCGCCACCTGATACCGTGACACCTGCCTGGCGCGCCATCCGACACCGGTCGGCGTCTGGGCGCTACATGACCAATGAAGTCGATGCGCCCTAAGGCCCTAATAACCAACTGACCGTTTCTTCCGTTTCAGGCTGGGAGCCGGCTGCGCGGCCGCTGTCGCTGCCGTCCAGCAGTGACCTGCGCAGTGACCTGCGCAGTGACGACAGGCCGTGTCGCCACGAGCCGGACCAGGTCGTGCTGCGCCAGCGGAGGCCGGCGCGGCCCAGGTCGGAGGTGATACTGTGCACCGCCGCCGCCAAGCCCAAGCGGTACTCGGCGTTCGGGGTACGTGGCCGGAGGAGGTGGCGCGGTGTTGGTGCTCCCGGCGGGCTGTGGGGACGGTGGATGGCTTCTGTGACCGGGCCGGCTGCCGGCTCGCTTTTCGTTGTCGCGCCTAAAGGGATGCCGCGGAATCGCGTTGTGCGTTGGAAGAAATATTCCGAATTCTTGTTGGGATGGCTTCTTAGACCAGGGTCATATTGCTGAGCAGAATTTGTTGCGTCGATCCTGGCCTCACCACCCTTTCAATGAATTCCAGTTCAATTCCAAGATGTCGACCGACAGTTTAACGTACCGCCATTGCACCGACACGGCCTCCCCGGAAGATCGTCCCCAACCTTATCGAGCCAATTGCCAACTGACACCATCCCAGTTGGGAGCTAAATACGAGCGCGTGAAGCTACTCGATCCTTGTTTTGCCAGGGCAGAGGAGACTGGTGCAGGCCAGCGCTCCAACCAAGAGATACCGGGGTGGCGCGTGCCATCGGCAACATGCGGTTTTAACCTTAGCTGGCGACACATTGCTGAAGCGAAGTGCTCTTACGGATGTCTGATCTGAGGAATATTAGGGTTCGCTATTTATTTTAAGGCACATCAACGTCATTGCTCATGTAGCACCCATCGAAGCACATTCGAGCTCACCATGTGCTGAGAAATGTAAGCTTATTTTAACCACAACATTCAGTCACCTTCTGCACTTTATCTATATGCGCTTCGAGTCACCATGCAGTTTCTGCACATGAAACCCCAAATAGCATTCATTAACTGCCATACTCTGCTGCACAGTGACTTCGTGGAAAAAGCAGTTAAAAATTTACCTACATTGAAGTATTTTGCAAAACTGACGATATCGCCCTATGATTTGTTGGCTGCGCATTGTTGGGGAGTGCATTGACATGAATTAATACATGCGTTGCCTGCGAATGTCATGATTATGGTTTGGCGATACGCTGCGAGTGATACGCTTTATAATACGTTGCGGGTAATGCGTTTGGCAACATGCTGCGAGTGATGCGTTGCGGGTGATAAGTGTGGTGATACGTTGAGAGTGATAAGATTGGCGATACGTTGCGAATGATACGTGTGGTGATGCGCTGCGAGTGATACGTGTGGTGATGCGCTGCAGGGCGACTCTCCGTTCGGCCGACAGGATGCGTACGTCAAGCTGGACCAGCTGGGCGAAGGCTCCTACGCCACCGTCTACAAGGGCTACAGCAAGTGAGTGGCGCTGTGCACGCCGGGCGGAGCTGTCTGACACTCTCCGATGCCACTTGTCACTCTCCGATGCCACTCGCCACTCTCCGATGCCACTTGAGTCTGTGCGATATCACTGGATGCTGTCCGACACCACCCGATACTGTCCGACACCACCCAATACTGTCCGATACTGGTCGATACCACCTGATGCTGACCGATACTGACTGGTATCACCTGATGCTGTATAATACCACTTGATGATTTCCGATGCCACCCGATACTGTGCGGTGTCTATCAATACTGTCCGGCGCCACTCATTGCTGTCCTGTGCCTCTAAATGTTGTCCGATGCCACCCGATAGTGTCCGGTGCCTCACGGTTCCGTTTGGCTGAGACGCGAGACGGCCAACCAGAGCCCTCCCAAAACATTGTTCATCTAGTGGAGGCAGTCAACTGAAAACATAAGATATGGGACGACGTGAAAAGAGAGTGGGCGTGGAATGGCATTGGAATATTAACCAAAGAACGTTTAAAATGAAATATAATGCACGTGTTATGAAAATCGGTTCAGGATGTCATACTTTTCCTCCTGGTTAGTTCAAGCCAGTTTCTACTAGAGGTTCGTTTGTATTTGAACGTTGGAATGTGAAGACACTGTTGCCACCCTTGGTGCTGATGTCCTGAAATGGAGCTCGCCTCTCTCCCTCTGTGTGCTCCAACCCTCTGAGTCGCATCTGTTATTTCTCACCCAGTGGTATATTCATGGAAGGGCAGGTTTTGTGCAATTACCATTTGGCAGGGAACAATTCTTTTTATGGTTCCCCAGTGAAACAATTTTTTTTCTGACGAAATGTATGCTCCTGGCGATTTTGGAATACCTCGCTGCACGTAGTAACTATTCAGTATGTATTTTAGTAGTTGGTATCCGAAATGTACTAATGGAAAATAAGCTATGACTGAAAATTGACCAAAATGAACTAGCGTTTATTTAGCATCGACAACTTTACCTGATTGTCTGCCCTGGTAGCCTTACTCAGCAGGTTGTGGCACTGAAAGAGATCCGACTGCAAGAGGAGGAGGGCGCCCCCTTCACAGCGATCCGCGAGGCCAGCCTGCTAAAGGAGCTGAAGCACGCCAACATCGTCATCCTGCACGACATCATACACACCAAGAGCGCGCTCACCTTCGTGTTTGAATACGTGGTGAGTGGTGAAGCCGTGCACACCGGCGTAGTTTGTGCACAAGAGCACACCGTCTCGTTCTATGGACTCAGACGCATGTGTTCTGTGAACTGTGTTTCTGTTTAGTGCGAACTTAGCGTCATTTAGTGTAAAGGCTCTGCCATGGAAGAGGTAAATGTAGTAAAAGTTGGAACAGGATAAAGGTGGTAGGGTAAATAAATAATCCTTTTGCAAAAGAGCATATGTAAATATATCATTATAATACAAGCTGTGTTTGACAGTGTGTCGGAAGTTCTGGATGGCAAATGATCGTGATGGCAATGCCGTGAGGGTAAGGTTGTACGTGATGCGGCTGGACTTAATAGGGCAAGCTGGTGAACGTAAAAGTATAGCCCAACCCGGCGTAAAATCGCTCATGAATTTTAATCAAGTCCAGCCCGACGCAGCTCCGCCGGACCGGTTGTATTTGGTATGCATGGTAGCAGAAGAAACATTTATTCCACTGTCATTCCGATAGACATGAAACTGTAACGTAATCGTAAATAGGTGACATGTTCCAAAAAGGATCATTCAGCATTTGAAAAGCCAAGGCATGAGGCCAGTGTTAAAGTAATCTTCTCTCGTTAGGTGTGAAATGTCGAAGCGAGTAGAGCTAGATGTCGAAATTGCCATGGAAATAATGTGAGTTCAAATACTTAATTCCTTCAAACCCAGTTTTTGGACAATTGAGTAAATATGACTGTACCCGGTTTGCGTGTTTTCATAGGTACCTAATTTGTGGATGTCGATTTCAAGGATGACGATGCAAATGCCTATAAGCTGGTACTATATAGCATATCACATCATAGGTAATCCCTGTACCTGGATTTTCACTACGGGATGTTCGGTATCACGATCCCAGATCTGTTATGAGCATAAGTATGTTACTCATAAACGAGATACTGTTAGAAATAAAGCATGGAGATTTAACAAACACACCGAGAGGCACTATGTCGATGCATCTTTAGGAGGGATGTCGATTTAGTGTTCAGCAAGTGGTATATTGCACTCTTTTTCAAGAATAATTTATCACTGCATGAGGCTGGACCGGATGTCAAGCAGTAGATGTTTTCGCAACAAAAGTGGCAGGTACTGTAACAACCTGACATTTGTTATGACGTCTGCGTTATCCATATGGGACATGTGTGTGACTAGTGTTACCCATGTGTGACCTGTGCGTGTATGCCGCGTTTTGGCCCATTGTGTACCCAGTGCATAGCGTGACTTATGTATGTAAACCATTATAACCTGTGTGAGATCGGTTTTTGATCTGTGTATACCCCATGCATGTAGGGTGACCTGAGTATGACTATTTTACCTGTACATAGCTCATGTGCTGTGACCCGTTTTTGGCCGACCCGCGTGTGGCGTGGCCCATGTACACTAGGGTGCGACGTATTCGTACTTTTTGTCACGGGGACAAAATGCCAGGGTGGGGTTTTACGGGGGCGATGGTAAAAAAGTGATTTGTTGCAAAAAAACGATTTCAAAGCGACTTGGAGCTTGCCCTCACGCTCAGAAGGTTCCCCCATTCACTTACTATAGCACACTAGCGCCATCTATGTACGTGGTTTTTTTTGTATCTCAGCTTGTAGCGGACGTACAAAGACGAGACAAGGACCATCGTATTGTTCATGCTGAGAGCGTTCCATTGTTACCCATTTTTATGACCTGGGGTTACTAGGTCGCCGTCGAAGGTCAGGTCACATCTCACTCAACACTGGAATGGGTCATTCAATGTATTGCAGAACTAAGTAACTGAACACTGTTCACTTACTCTCATTGCGATGTTGTGGACTCTTAGGGGGTACAGTGAGGAATATTTAACCACCGTGACCTGCAAAAAGTAAAAGTTCAGATACCCAAGGTAGTGGAGAATTACCACCTACTTACCCAGCTGAGATGTAATTCTCCACTGCCTTGGGTGTCGGACCTTTTTACCTTTTGCAGGTCACGGTGGTTAAATATTCCTCACTGTACCCCCTAAGAGTCCACAACATCGCAATGAGACCAAATGAAGTGTTCAGTGACTTAGTTCTGCGATACATGTTTATGGTCTCTGAATGACCTGTTCCAGTGCTGAGTGAAATATGTGACCTGACCTTCGACGGCGACCTAGTGACCCCAGGTCAACAAAATTGGTATCAATGGAAAGCTCTCATCATGAGCAATACGATGGTTTTTGTCTCGTCTTTGTACGCCCATCAGAAGCTGAGATCCCTAAAACACGTGCATAGATGGTGCTATTGTGCCATAGTAAGTGAATGGGGAACCTTCCAGGCGCGACGGCAAGCTCCAAGTCGCTTTGAGATCGTTTTTTTTTAAATACATATCGTTTTTATCATCGCCCCCATAAACCCCACCCTGGCATTTTGGAATCTGCAATCGACGACACACCCTAGTGTACACCCTCCTGGGCAGTGTTTATTTTTTAGGTGTGCTATGTCAAACAAGTATAGCACGGTGTCGAAGTTTGTCATGGAAGCAATGTCGCTGAGCACGCATACTTCCAACACAATTGATCCAACAGCATACTCATATGTGTACCTTTTTGTTTGTTGCCAGATACCAATTGCAGAGATAACTTTTGCATGATATAATAACGATACAAACTGTCTATGATTACCAAAGATAATGTATGACAGACCAAATCATAGGTAAATAGCCAACCTGGAATTATATTAAGAGGTATTTGTGTATCATGATCTACAGTGGTGATCATAGGTATCATGTTTATCAATTAGTTACTGTTAAAATCAGATATGAAGCCATCATGAGAACTCATCCAGATGCACAACGTCGATTCTTCTTTGGAAGGGACGACGATTCAGTGTTCAGAAAGTGTTTTATTCGACTCTATTTCACCAATGATGTGTAACTGCTCGTGGACAGCACACGGACCTGTCGCAGTACCTGGAGCAGCACCCGGGCGGACTTCATCCGCGCAACGTGCAGCTGTTCCTGTACCAGCTGCTGCGCGGACTCAGCTACTGCCACCAGCGGCGCATCCTGCACCGGGACGTCAAGCCGCAGAACCTGCTCATCTCGCAGGTCGGCGAGCTCAAGCTGGCCGACTTCGGTGAGAGTCCGCTCGGGGAGATGCGCTGGGCGAGACTGCTCGAGGAGGTACTGGAGCGGGCTAATCTGGAGGACTGGGGAGGAGAAGAGAGACTTCAAGGGGGACTGGAGCAGGCTATTCTGGCGGACTTAGAAAGGCTACTCGGAGAGGGAGGACTGGGAAAGGCTGCTCGGGAAGGAACTGGGAAAGGCTTCTTGGGAGGGAGGATTGGGAAAGGCTGCTCTGAGAGGGAGGACTGAGGAAGGCTGCTCGGTGAGGGAGGACTGGGAAAGGCTGCTCGATAGTGGGGACTGGGATTAACTGCTCTGGAAGGGGAGATGAGAAGTAGCTTGTTGTAGTAGACTGAGAGGCTGATCTGGATGCTTTCTGAAGCATTGTAGTCTGATGCCTGGTCAACTAGTGTGGGGAACTATGAACCTGCTGCCACTTGTCTTTTCTCCAACCTGGTTGTTTCTGAACCGACGGAGTCGAGCAAAGAGCTGAATAAAAACAAAATGTCAGGCATGGCGCAAATCTAACTGGATGGCAACCCCCAGAATGGGTAATTTCTAAATTGATGGGGATGAAGAACTTCGGAAAGCAGTGTAATATGCAGTCATGCAACTGCTAGTGTTCCAGGTAGCTTTGAAGCCAAGGTATAATTTATGGCACTGATTTGTATTTCCATGGAACATTATTTATAGCACCAGCTCATTTTCACTACAGCTGGCATTGATAATCTGGTCTGTTGGGCGTATCAGCTATGGTATGTGACCGTACAGCGATGATGATGCCGACGCCTCTGCACGACGTGATGGCTCAAGGAAAAAACTGGCCAGAAATGCATTTCTTGATATTTGTTTTGTATACCATATTTGTCGCGTCGTTGTATCGGCAAATGCTTCAAGCGCACCAGTTCATATTTTTCAGGAGTTTTTTTCAGAAGATTTGATATAGTAACAAGTCTGTGAACATAGACAACATTACGTGTGGAAAAACGATGCACATGTACACAAGTGTTGTTGGAGTGTGATGACTGATCAAAGTAAGATGCATTCTAAAAACCTGGGCAAGTGATATATGAAGTGATAGCTGAGAACATTCTCAATTGTGTTAAGCAATTTAAAGAGGCGTATGCGATTCACAGGTTGCCATTTTGTATCATACAATAAGTTATTGCAATAGTCGTTCAACTTTTTAGTACTTTCCAGTTAGAATAAGGTTTTTAAAAACGCACAACAGCGCACAACCATAGACCAATCCCATTGAAATCAGCGATCATTTGATTACATGTACCGTAAGTTTCAGCTGCACCAAACTGCTCCAACACCGACAGTGATCAATGGTATCCCGGGAGGCCTCGGTTAGGGTGGATCGAAAATTATAAACCAACTTCCGCGGGGTCAAAACGCGTGCGCGTGAATGTTAATAGACGGAAAATCGCGGCTAAACATTTTTCAAAAATATTCTAGATACCGCGCACGAAACGTTTTTGAAACGGTTCTTAGCCCCGCCAAGCGTTGAAGTCTCCATTAGTCTTTGCCTTGTTATAAGAACATAACACCATAAGTCTTGTTCACGCTATTCCCCCACTAATTCTCGGCTACCGTTGCCAAGCTTACTAGTGTCTGCATGTCTATAACACCGAAGCTTTAATTATGTAATGAACCGTCAGCAACAATTACGTGATTAGAGGTGCACAATATTTACATTTTTGGCCACGTTTTCAGTTTTGCATAACAAGAGATACGTTCAACCGAGGTTTATTGCAGTTATTGCATTGCAGTTTTCGGAAACTTGTGATCACCACCATCTATGTAGGAACATAAATACGAGTCTGCCTAACTCTGTACTTACAACCATTTAAACACACCATATCAACTAAACCATCATTTCAATCATCAACAGACGTCCTGAATATCGGCTGTGCGTTTTGTCTAGGAAACACTTTCAACTTTCAACGCATGGCAATAGATTATGTTACCAAATCATGGCGACAGGTCACCTCAGAATGGCGAAGCTGAACTCAGGAACGACCGGCTCCCTGAAGCCAGCTGTAAAAGTCCTTCTTTGTATCCATCACCGGAAGATCGGCTCTGGACCGTGCTTTGGCCAGAATCAGAGCATGGCGTGCCAGTACCCGGCCTTCTTCTGTGCCGCATCTGTCACCTCCTTTACCCAACGTTCCACGCCTTGTGAGTGACATGGAAATGCGCTGAAGTCCATGGGGTGTTCACATTGCACAGCCGCTGTGATTTCCTCGTCTGACATGTCCATGGTCAGTGGTGGCTCTGTTGCATTTGTCCAGTCGATCATTTCTTGGTAGTCATCGGCATCGAAGTTGATGTCCGGAACGACGAACCGTCTGATGTCATCCGGGTCATCGTCCTCGCGTCTCTTGGCTCGGCACATCCTGATCCGCTCCACGGCCGCCACCCTCGTCTCCTGTCGGCTGTCGGTCAGCATGGCGGCGAGGATGTTCTCACTGTGTGCCCAGAACCCGTTGCGTTTCAGAACCTTTTGCACAATGTTGCGGTCATCTTCAGGCAACTTCCTCGACAGACGGATCAGTTCGAACAAGTTTTTAGCTCCATCACTGATGTGTGGGCGAACTCTGTACATAAACCACCCAGGGACGTACTGGTTCAGTATCATGAACACCACCCTCACTAGCTTCGGCGTTGGCGACTCCGTCGACACGTACAGGCGGAGGATCCTGTTCGCCAGAGTCACCCAGCGGGCCTGATGGATTGGACCAGGGTCTGCAGACAGCACACGCTGGAGGACTTGTCCTGGTCCTGCTTGGACTGCCATGCACATGTTGCACAGGTACTGCTGGTCTTTGTTCATCTCCTTCAGAACATCGGCTGGAATGGGAGGCACTTGACCCCTCACAGGCTTAAACTGAGCAAGGGGCAGTGCAGTCAAATCACCCTGAATGGCCTTACCAATCGGCCCTTTGAAGGAGGACGGGCCACTCGTCTCGCCATCAGCGTCCTTGAACACGTGTCTGAGCGTCAGTTCGTTGGTGTGTATGCCGCAAATAGCTTCCTGGAGAGGACGACCAACACCCAATTCAATCCTCCTGTTAACACCGCTATTGCGGCCTGTATTCACCGATGTGCCGTCCGACCCTATCACCACTGGATGGGCATCATTTTCCTGAATGACAGCCAACATCTCTTTGGTTATGTCCGCAGCACCGGCGCTCTGTGGAGACACATGGTCGACGTACCGGTGGCCTGGTTCAGCAGCGACTACTTCATGCAGTTCTTTGACCATCTTGTTCTTGTTACCCACTCTATTCGGCGTTATATCTTCCCTATCATCATAATAAAATCCCACCAGGCGATCACGTCGGTTTTCCTTTGAGCTCTCATCCAGTTCCTTCTTACCCCATTTGTCTCTCTGTCGCCGGATTTTATTGCGGTCAACCAGCTCAGCCTTGCTGTTGTGTGTGATTATCCCATAATATACTAGAGCTGCGTTCAGCAAGCCGGCAGCGGAGCGGTCAGAGGTACCATACCGATCACACATTCGCGAGAAGTTGGGAAGCTGTCGGCGGTTTTGTCCTCCACTACCACAGACGTCGTCATCAGAGCTTAGCGAATCAGAATAGCTAGCACCAGCCTCCTCCACACCATCCATTTCAGAGTCCTCACTGCTCTCTTCCACGTCTGCGTCCATGTCACTGAGCTGCTTCGCCTCTGAACTCTGCTGCACGCCCTTTTTGTCACGTTAGAGGGGTTAGTTGCGACACGTTAGAGGGGTCCGCGCCAGCTGCGGAGTCCGACGCGCGTGGTGCTATCTTTTTACGTGCCATGCTTCAATCATTGGAGACTTCGACGCCTGGCGGCGAAGAAATATTTTTGAAAACGATTCGTGCGCAGTATCTAGAACATATTATATATTTTTGCAATCGTGTTGTCTTGTCTCTACCGATGCACGCGCACGTGTTTTGAGCCCGCGGAAGTTGATTTGCGAGAAAAAAAAGTTGCATTCAATCCACCCTAGCCTCGGTGCGCTGCGGGCGGGACGGGGAAGCCCGAGCCGGACGCCGTGACGCGTCGGCTGTCGGGGTGTTTTGGCCGGGTAACCTGATTTAGCGGTCGCTATGCCAAAAACTTTCCTAACTGACGAGGTTATTGAATCAGGATAGGTGTTTAATTCTAGTTTCCAGTTGGCCATGGATAAAATCCCTCAGAGCTATCTTCTGGGTGAGTCATCGGTTATGGACATGAAGCGGGCTACCGACTTGATCGTCAAGAATTTAAAGGAAAGTCGGTTAGATGTAAGCGAGCCCAGGATCAATTCAGAAGTCAGTGTGAGAATTCTTGGACAAATTTGCACCTCTCTTCAAAAACCCACCTCAAAATGTCAGGTTTTCCTATCATGCCCGGTCATCAATGTGTCAATTCATTAAATTGAGCTTCCTTTTGATGCCACAAGATGGCAGGAGCGTGCGGCCAAATGGTGAAACAAAGGAAAAGCACTGTTGTGGTGAATGATGGCATAAATATAAACAAGTGGTTGGAGTGGGGCGAACTTGGCGGCTATGTGGCCCTTGTACAGACTCCATTAGAGGTGGATAAGAGAATGGTGCTTCAGTGAGGTTACTCTTCATAATTCATGCTTCAAGCATCAAAGACATTGTCAGAACTTCTTCAATAGTTCATCATTCATGTAGCAAACTCAAACATCAAGATATCAAACTAAGAGACAAAGCAAATAATCACAACATTGGGTAGCAAGACTTAACGTTTTCCATTGGTGTAAATTGACTAAGTTTACAAGACGTGAACAGGCTATGAAGAACCGAATCGACCTTTACCTAACTTAAGGTAAGCGAGACTTTTTGATTTGGCACTACTTGAAATGGACAAAAAACCTCATATCAGTTTGCGACTTATATTTCGGGAGACGAAGTGTTCTCCGTGTCCCTGAAGCGTGATAAGCACGTCGCGAGTGATGAAACCAAGACCAGCTTTGATGACGAGACCGTGGAGGGAACACGAGGACGACCATCCATAGGCGCACCGGAGGGGGGCTCAGGGGGCCCGGGCCTCCAATGAGACCAAAGTTCCCTCTTGGCCGGAATGCCCTAAATTTAGCCCAAAACTCACCTGCCTTATGTGCCCTGCCTGTGCCAGAGGTGCCTTTTGGGCCCAAAACTGCCCTCTTGGCCTAAAAATGACATTCCCATGTGCCCTTTCCTGTCCAATGCTTGTCTCAATTAGGTGCCCTTTTGATCTAAAAGTGCCCTGTACCCTGCCTTGCGCCTTGTGCTGTACCGTGAACTCTGCCCTGCCCTGTGTCCTGCCCTATGCCCTGCTATGTGCCCTGCCCTATAACATATAACGTGTCCCATGGAAAACCCCTTTTTTTTCCCCCCCCCCCAAATAACTTTTTTTTGGCCGGCCACTTTTTTTTTTTCTCCCCCCCATTAAAAATTCTGGGGCCGCCCGACCAGCTATAATCTACGATCAGCTCAGCGCGTCGGGAGTCCTGAAGGGTTGCTTAACAGCACAGTTATTTGCGGCTCGTGGAGGCTACCAAGCAAAACGCTGGTGCTGAGGGCATGTAGGACGTGGCTTTCGTGCTGCGACAGGTGGGGGGGGGGGCATCACCGAATCAGTCCAGCATGATTCCTGGGCTCTCGGAAGCTCTAAAGTGAGCCAATCCGAGTGCGTGACAAGAGACCGGGCGCTGGCAATGTGTGAGTCAGCTGGCTTGACTGTGTACGGCTACCGTATGGTCCGCCGAGTGACGAATGATGCGGCAAAGACAGACATCCTACCCGCCTATGGAAAGGTGCATGAGGGCAAGGTACGGTGCTATCCGGCAGTCAGCAGCTTACAACTCAATGAGACGTCAGCTGAGGTGACTGCAGGCTCTCTTGGACCATACGACGCAGCGGCTGGTGACACGTCTTCCCGTACCGATTCAGCTTCACCTGCCCACTAGCCGTCGACGCCATCCAGCACCTACACTTCGGCCGTGCTTCACGTCAAATGGTGATTTGACCGGGCCACAGAGAAGACACAGACGAGAGACGGCGATGAGGCTGCAGAACAAAGTCTGTTCTGTGCCGCTCTGATGTCTTTGCAACTGACGGTCGGTGGCACTTGCGTCTGGACCAACCCAACGCCGTCTTCAACCCGCTTCTGCCGGTTGTTACGGACCCAGTACAAGCGCGAGACAGCAGAGGGCTCCCGGAAAGAACGAAACCGTGTTGAATCCGAGATACGTCTACTGAGGTCGACTTGCGTCACCGCAACAGAAGGCACCAGTCTTAGAGTGGCGTACAATCTTCAACTCACCATGATTGATGGCAAGGTGGCGAACGCTCTGACCAACACCGGCGGCAGCATGACACGCCCAATCTGAGATGCACACCTCGTCAGATATATCACCTGTCTGGTGCCGCGGCTGAACCTGGCTGCGGAAGTAAATGCCAGCTCGGTCTCTAAACTATGCATACCTGCATTTGATGTTTTGGATGCCTCCTCCACATATCTTACCATCTGTAAGTCAAAGTGTGGACGGTGTCTGGATAGGAAACAAGATGTGTGTGAAAGAAAGGAAGAAGAAATTACAGCGGCAGTTCCCCGTGCGATTGGGTCTTGTCGTGCATCAGCCACGTGTGGGTGGTTCGGGTGCATCTAACAACGAGAACACGGCTCGACGTACCTTCACTCTTCAGAGACCCAGATTCCATCTGTTCCATCTGTGTGCACAATTTCAACTGTCTACCTCAATTGGTTCCCGAGATATTCCGCGGAAGCAAAATGAGAGGAGCGGAATGTTCCCTTCCATCTAGCAGGTATAGTCTCTCTGACATCCCTGGGTTAAGCAATCTTCAAGGCAATGGAGCTCTTCCATATGTTCTAAATTTCGAAATCTTTCGATGAAGATGAAGATCGTCCCTGTAACTAGCATGCTTTGTCCGCAATTATTTTTAGCCAGTTTTTTCTTAGTTAGTTGCTTAGTCTGAGTTTTTTTCTTACGAGTTATCACTGCTCTGGTGTGCAGTTTTCATGAACTCCGAAATAGTCACATTGGATGACCTTACTCTGCCAGCTGCCATCTTCAGGCAGTCGGTGTAAGCAGAGCAGAGCAATACATCATGCTGCTTAAAGGAGGTGTTGAAATACTGCGGACACCAGCAACATAAGTGATTCTTCCGGGCGTAGAATATGTGGGTGCTGAAATATGTAGAAATTCCATGATTCCTCAAAGCTGTGTCACCTTGCTGTAACCTGACCCGACGTGACCTGACCTGTGTACTGACCATGGCCATGCTGCTGGCAGGCTTGGCTCGTGCCAAGTCGGTGCCGAGCCACACCTATTCGCACGAGGTGGTCACGCTGTGGTACCGGCCTCCGGACGTGCTGCTCGGCTCTACAGGTCAGTGTAGTTCTGCCGCGCCAGCCAGTGTCGTCTGTCTGCTGATCAGTGTCATCACACTCCCTGCTGATCAGTGTCATCACACTCCCTGCTGATCAGTGTCCATCACACTCACTGCTGATCAGTGCATCACGCTCACTGCTGATCAGTGCCATCACACTCCCTGCTGATCAGTGTTATCACACTCCCTGCTGATCAGTGCCATCACACTCCCTGCTGATCAGTGCATCACACTCCCTGCTGATCAGTGCATCACACTCCCTGCTGATCAGTGCATCACACTCCCTGCTGATCAGTGCCATCACACTCCCTGCTGATCAGTGCCATCACACTCCCTGCTGATCAGTGCATCACGCTCCCTGCTGATCAGTGTCATCACACTCCCTGCTGATCAGTGCATCACACTCACTGCTGATCAGTGTCATCACACTCCCTGCTGATCAGTGCATCACGCTCCATGCTGATCAGTGTCATCACACTCCCTGCTGATCAGTGCTATCACACTCCCTGCTGATCAGTGCCATCACACTCCCTGCTGATCAGTGCATCACACTCCCTGCTGATCAGTGCATCACACTCCCTGCTGATCAGTGCATCACACTCCCTGCTGATCAGTGCATCACACTCCCTGCTGATCAGTGCATCACGCTCCCTGCTATCACCCTCTGATCAGTGCTAGCACACTCCCTGCTGATCAGTGCCATCACACTCCCTGCTGATCAGTGCCATCACACTCCCTGCTGATCAGTGCCATCACACTCCCTGCTGATCAGTGCATCACGCTCCCTGCTGATCAGTGTTATCACACTCCCTGCTGATCAGTGCCATCACACTCCCTGCTGATCAGTGCCATCACACTCCCTGCTGATCAGTGCCATCACACTCCCTGCTGATCAGTGCCATCACACTCCCTGCTGATCAGTGCATCACGCTCCCTGCTGATCAGTGTTATCACACTCCCTGCTGATTAGTGTTATTCCACTCCCTGCTGATCAGTGTTAACCAGTGTTATCACACTCCCTGTTTATCTGTGTTGTCACATTCCCTGCTGATCAGTGTTATCACACTCCCTGCTGATCAGTGCTATCACACTCCCTGTTTATCTGTGCTATCACACTCACTGCTGGTCAGTACTATAACACTCCCTGCTGTAGTGTTGTGCCACTCACCATTGATTATTGTTATTCCACTTCCTGCTGATCCGTGTTATTCCACTTACTGCTAATCATGGTTATCACACTCACTGCTGATTAGTGTTATTCCACTCCCTGCTGATCAGTGTTATCGCACTCACTGCTGATTAATGCAATTCCACTCCATGCTAATCAGTGTTATCACACTGCCTGCTGATCAGTGCTACCACACTCACTCCTGGCCAGTGTTATTCCACTCCCTGCTGATCAGTGTTATCACACTCCCTGCTGATTAGTATTATCCCACTAATTGATGATTGGTGATGTTCTGCCACCTCGTGACTCATATCGTTCCCCTCCCGCTCTGGTGGGAACTGTGAGTTAATGGTGACTGGTCTACCCCACCAAACGTCGCTCCCTATTCGTCTAGAGGGCAGACTGTGCCTCACTGGTGGAGTGCTCCATCATAACAGGTGCATCACGGGGGCAGCGCATCCATCGATCAATGTCATTGCTACAGCTAACCAATCTGCACTCCGTCGCCCACTACCAGGCAACCAGTGGTGTCTTCTTGTTGTCATCTTTTCATGCAACGTATATGCAGATCAGAAAATAAAGTATAATAGTGGCGGTGCTGCACCCACATCAGTTCTGAAGGATGCGCTATTACTTGATTGCTCTTGATGCGTGTTGGGCATCGATTATGAAGCGTGTCCTGTTTCTTGTCTGCACTTGATGCATGTGTGGCATCATTTCTGAGGCATGTGCTGTAACTTGTGTCCACCAAACGCACCATCAAGGACCTATGATGAGGAAATCTTTCAATTAATCGCTCGTCGTATCAGTCACGTCTGGCTGCCAGGTGATATTGGTGCCATGCACATGTCCCCTTTGGCGTGCAGTAAGGCTGCACTGCGGGGCGTGGATGGCCAAGTGGTTAAGGTGTCGGGCTCTGTGTATCAAAGGTCCCGGGTTCGACACTAGCGCTGCTCTGGACATTTCCCAGTCCCGCGGCCCACCGGCGAAACAGTGTGGGCGGCGCCATTAGCCGTGAATGTGCACAAAGTGCGTGAACCACCCAATAAACAAACAATGCTGCACTGGCGGCGCGGGTGGCGTGCTAACGTGGCCGTGCACACGGCCCTGCAGACTACACCACGTCGCTGGACATGTGGGGCGTCGGCTGCATCTTCATCGAGATGGTGGCCGGCGTGCCGTGCTTCCCGGGCGTGCGCGACGTGTCTGACCAGCTGGACAAGATCTTCCGCGTGACGGGCACGCCCGAGCCGAGCGGCTGGCCGGGCCTGACGGCGCTGCCGCACTACCGGCCCGGCCGGCTGCCGCCGCACAGGCCGCGCCGGCTGGCCGACTCGTTCCCGCGCCTGCTCGACCTGCCGCACGCCGAGTCGCTGGCCGCCAAGCTGCTGCACGTGAGTGTCCCTGGACGATGGCGCGCGCGCGTGTGTGTCGCACCGGCAGAGCTGCTGCACGTGAGTGTCCCTGGACGACGGCGCGCACGCGTGTGTATCGCACCGGCAGAGCTGCTGCACGTGAGTGTCCCTGGACGACGGCGCGCGCGCGTGTGTGTCGCACCAGCAGAGCTGCTGCAACCCTGGACGACGGCGCGACGCGTGTGTGTCGCACCGGCAGAGCTGCTGCAGTGAGTGCCTGGACGACGGCGCGCGCGCGTGTGTCGCACCAGCAGAGCTGCTGCACGTGAGTGTCCTGGACGACGGCGCGCGCGGTGTGTGTCGCACCAGCAGAGCTGCTGCACGTGAGTGTCCCTGGACGACGGCGCGCGCGCGTGTCGCACCAGCAGAGCTGCTGCACGTGAGTGTCCCTGGACGACGGCCGCACGCGTTTCGCACCGGCAGAGCTCTGCACGTGGTGGCCTGGACGACGGCGCGCGCGTGTGTGTCGCACCGGCAGAGCTGCTGCACGTGAGTGTCCCTGGACTACGGCGCGCGCGGCAGAGCTGCTGCACGTGAGTGTCCCTGGACTACGGCGCGCGCGGCAGAGCTGTTGCACGTGAGTGTCCCTGGACGACGGCGCGCACGCGTGTGTGTCGCACCGGCAGAGCTGCTGCACGTGAGTGCCATCTGTTGACGGGCAACACTGGAGACGAGTAGTCTAGGGGTAAGTTGCTCATCTCACAATCGAAAGGTTGTGGGTTCGACTCCCACCTGTCGCTACCCTTCGCCCGCGATCAGTCGGCGTGAGAGGGTGGCGACGCTACATGACTCAACTGTCGTAAAACCCCATAACCAACCGACGAGCAACACCAATGGCAGTCCCGCTGGTCAAGACCGCCATGCTGTACGTGAGACATGTACATCATGCAGTTGGTGCAAAACCCAAAGACGAAGTGGAGCCATGATATTACCTCGGTGGGCGGGTTAGGGGCGCTTCAGCCACAGATGTCCGTACTTTCCATAAACCGCGGCAGCCAATTAATCAATGAGAAAGCGAAATGTGCCGTGGTGTTCTCTCGCAGCGGACGGCAACAGCACACGTCTTCCTGGGCGTCCAGCGCCAACGAGTTCTGCTTTTGTGAGTTCCGGGGACGACGAACGTGTTCCTGACCAGCAAACTGGCACACCTCGCAGTGCTGGGCGACCGTTGTATCCCTTGATACTTGTCTGGTAAATTGTGGTCCGTTTACGCAATCGCTTTGAAACTTGATGCACCTTGCAACACTCAATGAGTGCACGGTGTATCCCAAAACTGAGTGCTTGACTCTTACAATAGCGTAGCCGGGGCGTGCCGAAGCCAGGCACCACCTCGCCTCGGCACGATTTCTGGATGTACCTCGAATCGTTTGTCACATGCAAACCAGGCATTGGGCAATCAAAAGTGAAATATAGGTATATGCATAAATGATGAAGAAGATTTAAAATACAGTGTCCTGGGTTCAGTTTTAGAGGTCGAATCAAGGTTTATGCCTTTGTTCCTTTCCGCATACCTTTGTTACTAAAATGAATGTTTCTGAAAGACCTGAAATATACATATATATATATATATATATATATATATATATGATGGATAATTATGTCCTCTGCTGCATTGCACACTGGGGTCAGTATCAGGTCAGGTTGTTGAGGTTTGACCTGAAATTCCTTGAAGGTATGCATATTCCAGGCGCCATTGCAGCTAGCCTATGGGGTATTACTGAGTATAAATGGCTAAGTGGCTGGGTCCTCACATTCTATTTGAATGCTGGATATTTCCCGATTTCTTTAAGCAAGAAAGGTCTCGGCATTTCTGGATTTCTTTCTTGAAAATTGCCAGGCAGGGTGGAAAACACGATGTTTTCTTCGACTCATTACCATTTCCTGATTGCCATCTGTTTCGAAAATTGTTATCTTTGACAGTTTATGAGACATTTTCAAATATTTAGCCCGGATGGGGTCGGAAACCTTGTTTCGGCACGTTTGAGTGTGTCAGTTGTGTTAAATAAAGCCTTCAGTTTGCTTATTGGTCGGTTGTGGTCTGGAGTGGAATTCGGTGGGGAGCAAAAGGAATCAAACTCCTTACCTCTGGCATGCCACACTCCCAGTTTAACCACTGAGCTATCGATGTTCCCAGTTCACTTATCATCAATGCAATACGAAGCTTGGCCCTTGCCGGGGTTCTTTTACGACCAGGGTACCAAAGCTACCAAGGGGGATGGATAAAAATGCGTCGTGGTCGCCTAATAGGTGAGGGGTATGGCCACACCAGGCCATTTACCACATCGTCGTCTGTCCCAGAACACATTGGTGTGCGAGAGGGTCAAAATGATAATCTCGCCCCACATTGTGAAAATTCAGCTGGAGTGTGGTTAGGTAACATCGTTTGGGCGACCATGTTCCTGCATAGCTGCATGGCCACTGCTGTCGATGCGTCCCTGAACTCGTGATTTTCCTGAGTAAGTTGTACCCACTGAGCGCCGCCGCTGGTGCTGTGCGCGCGGCGCTGGTGACAGTGGTGCGCGGCCGTTTCAGCTGGTGCTGTGCGCGGCGGCGCTGGTGACAGTGGTGCGCGGCCGTTTCAGCTGGTGCCGGAGCGGCGACTGTCGGCCGAGGCGGGCCGGCGGCACCACTACTTCGGCTCGCTGTCGGCGCAGCTGGCCGCCCTGCCGGACACCACCAGCGTGCTGGCCGTGCCGTCCGTCCGGCTGCACGCCGAGCCCAACAACTTCGCGCCCGCCGTGCTCAAGATGGCGCAGCAGCTGCGCAAGAAGCGCTAGCGGCCGCCGACGACGCTGGCGGCCACGGCGCGCGGGTCGCGTGCGAGCGGGCGTGTTTATACGGGAGCGAGTGGTGGCGTCGAGCGGACACCCGCCGGCCGGCGCTGTCTGTGCGCGCTCGGCGCGCGTCTAGTCACACGCTGTCACGTGCTTGTGTGTGTGTGTGTGTTGAGGGCGCGACGTGGTCGTGGCCGGTCGGGCGGCGGGCTTGTTCCGTGCGCGACTGAGACGCCATCTCCGGCCTCCCGGTGGAAGGCGGCAGAGAGGGGAAGCACACACATCCTGTCGCCAAGCTGGACGCGGAGGTACGTCTCGACGCGGCCATGACTCGGAGCCGCCGGGAGGTGCTTTCGATCGCGAGGCGTGATGTCACACCTAAATGCCGAGTCATTTCGGTCCGGCGCATGAAGCGCGGCGTTGTTACTGTTGACTGTTGCCGCCCCATCGAACCTCAGGAAGCTCGCCGGGGTTCTGCGCCAGGAAGCTCGTGCTTGGCAGGGTGTGTCGTTTCGTTTTGGTTGAGGCTTTCCGTGCGGGAGGCTGTGCTCTAGCTTTCAAGACGTACATGAGATGCGCATGCTTGCGATGTTGGCTGTTCTTATCTTGCGACGCGTGTTGTGACCCAATCACACGAATACGTCCTGGTGATGTTTCCAAAGTCTGGCCCGTCTGTCCGACCGGGCGATCGCTTCTCTACTCGAGACAGGGCTGAAGCGAACCGTGGAGCGTGTGTGGGCCACGCGTTCAGGCGGTGGACCGCTGTCGGTACCGCTCACAGCTGTCAGTTCGTGCTATCTCCCGCGCCGCCGCGAGATGGCACTAAACCGAGCACGCGAAGCGTGTTGTGTAGTGGCGAGTCTTTCCTTGTTTGTCGAGTGTAGAAATGGTCGGCATGCCGTTGGCATAATGTTGCTGGTTGTTTTCAGCCGTTGGGGGTCGCAAATGGCTCCTGTCTTCGGAATGCTGTTGGGTGCATGTGAGGAGGCTTTTACGCAGGCATGACAATGAAAGTTATGTGAGAGGACGGTGAAACCGAACGTGCCTTATGCTGCCGTCGAAACACTTCAGGAAAAACTGTAATAGATTTCCGTGACAATAAATCGTACACCCCTTCAAGGACACCGGTGCTTGAAAAGCGTTCCGCTAATCGCTGTCCGTTTATACATGGTGTCATGATATATGAGGTAAGGACTTAATATGCGACCGCCGGCCGTTTCATTTAATATATAATGCCGTACTGCGCATTAAAATAAAACGCCAGTCTGAACGCTTTAGAATGATGTGGCGCATGGCGGTTATTTGCATTGCTTGTCTCGAGAGTCGTGTCTCGTCTCAAGTCATGTTTGTGACATGTAGTCTCGATATGTTGCAGGACGATCTTAATTAGCTTCTCATGCCGCAGCAATTAATGCCTGATAAAATACCGCTGTCCTAGGAGAAAGCTATACCGAAAGCATACACTTTCATTGTGTTAAGAGCAAAAGCCTGGACGCATTGGCGTCTGTTCACCATTAGAGTGCTCTTGCTGGTAGCCCGAGTGCCGACGTCGAACCTTCTATGAATTCAATGTTTTATGTTGTTGACAATATACGACCGTCTCCTGGCGTAAACAATGGGTGTGTGTGTGTGTGAAGTATCGGTTGCTGTGTCGCCTCAGCGTTCTTCTCGGATGCATTGTGAAGTTTTGCCCTGCTGTCTGGAGCTTCATGTCTCGACCCGTCTTTTTTTTACTCGCCACTTGTGTTTGCAGCCTGGGGCTGTGAGAGTCGCGATGGAAGCGTTCCCGTTCTGCTGTCAGCTGTTTAGCTGAACTTCATTTTTAAAATTTAAGACAGTCTAAAATTGACGCCGTAATTTCGAATGTTCGAAAGGTCATCACCAATTGGTGATGACCTTAAAGTACGAAGTGTAGCCTCGCAAACGTGAAATTCCGCCGCACGCGGTTGCTTCGCACAACCATGGTTACTATGATCGGAGATGGTTGCAGAACGTGAGTTGCAACAATACGTTGAATCTGGTCGGCGTATGGCCACAGTGCACTCGTTACTTACGCCATCTTGGAGGTCGCCATGTTTGCTCGTTTTTTCCCAAAAAGTGACGAATCTTGAGTACATTTGTGCCCTATAATATTACGTTTTGGTCGCAGGACGCAAACTGCATCCAGGCTATTTTTCCCACGCCGAAACCAGTACTGCGTATCCAAAACGAAGTAAGGAGCATTGGAAGGTGCTTTGATAGGAAATACAGCATTGTAAGGAATAAACAGCAATGGAAGGAACATTGGAAGGTGGTTGGAAAGTAAGGAATATCGTATAGTCATCATCGCGGGTTCGCCGACAGGAAATGCAAGGCACAAAATGAGGAGAGGGAAAGCGGGAATGCTTGGCAAACACTGAGTAGTTTAAAGGGAATACCGCTGCGGTAGGTGGGTGTCGGTGGTGTGGTGCTTGCAGCAGCGATACAATTAATTAACAGGTACGGGGTGGAGACAGGCAGACAACGCCAACGGGGATGTCTAGTTGTGGATATATAAACCATTGACTCCATGGAGAGCGAGGAGAGGAAATAATGTGTCCGATGAATAAGGGATAATTTTCATAGAAGGTTGGGGCATATGTAGAAAAGGCATATTCCGTAATGAGTGTTTAATGCTTCAGCGCCGTATGTCGATATGTTAACGTTCACATGCTGTGCCAAAGCGGAAAGGTGGATTGCGCCCACATTTTCAGACGTGATGCGGCGGTTCGGCGGACAAATTATGGCCGTGGGGCACGTGACACAAGTCGTCAACCAGGGTCATATCGAAATACGTCGGCCAGGGTCAAAGCACATACCGCAGTCGCACGAATGGAACATTTCGTCAAGTTGCGCGCACAGTGGCGGTTTGCGTGCTTTTGTGGTCGACGGCCGGGTGCGCTGTATTGTGTGCCATGCGCTTGCTATTTTCAGTAGGCACTTCCTAGTTGAGAGAGGTGAGTACTAGAACTGTCAAATTTGGCGAGTGGGCGGTCCCTCACCAGGCTGCCCGGTCAAGCACAATCTGCAGCGGTGGCTGAATTATGTTGCCAGATTTTTTATGGAAATCGGTATTTTGTGGTGCCTGCAATGGCCTAGATTTGCCTGTGCAATTTTAAGCTCGATTTGATCGACGGCTTCAGAGTTATAGCCACCGACTTTTTGCATAGCCTGTATACAAACGAATCGAGAAGTGTATACGAGATGAAACCACATATCATATATTTGTAATGAAACAATGATTGTCCGATGTCATTTTATTTTATTTGCCAACATTTTTTTTGTTTGAACCTCGTGACCTAACCTGACACGCAAAATATTTGTTTCGACGATTTGGGTTTTTGGAAGGTCATTGACGAGATTTGAAAGACCCTAAAGTGATATTCCGGGTAAGGATATATTTTTGAGTGGCAGTTGTGACTGTCTGGGTCCTGTGCTACCCTTGGGCCCCCAGTGTGGTTTTCAAAGGCTGCGACACGACGCTTTTGGTCGCTTTATTGGGCCCCGGCGACATTTGTATTCCTAGTGCGAGATTTAGCGGCTTCGACACGCTTTTGGGGGCCAAGTACGCTTTGGGGGCTCCTCGCGCGATTGTTGGGGCCCAAGAGTGATCTTTGGTGTCCGGATTTTTTTTTGCCAGACTTCATTGGTTGAGTCCCGATGAGATTTTTGGCCCCGGTCCGACCTGTGAAGCCCTTAGTGTGATTTTCATGGGCACAGGCGCGAACTTTTGAGGCCCCCAACGCAATATCCCTTCGCCCGACCCGTCTTCTGTGGTCTCCAGTGCGGTTTTCAAGGACGCCGAAACGATTTTTTGGCCTCCAGCGTGTTTTTCAGGTGCCTGGTCAAACGTTTGATAGTCGGGGACGATTTTCATGGATCCCGGTCCGACCTTTTGGGCCTCTAGCGTCATCTTCAGGGGCACAGTCCGTCTTTTTGGCCTTCAGCGTCATTTTCAAGTGCCCTGGTGAGCTTTTTGGGCCTCAGCGTGATTTTAAGGGACCACGACCGAACCTTTTGGGGCCCACAGCGTGGTTTCAGGGGCCCCGACCCGAACTTTTGGGGTCCACAGCGTGACTTTCGGTGGCCCCGGTACGACTTTTCGGGCCCCAAACAAGAATTCAGAAGTCCGGCCAGACTTTGGGTTCTGGGCGCTATTTGGGTTGTTTGTAAACCCTGCCTCGAAATGGACGATTCGCAAACACAGTTCTGAAGACTTTTCATGTCTTGACAGGTTTACACGTGCTTTTTTAGCGACATTTGTATCGGATAGGCCGGAAATAGAACTTTTTTCTCAGTTTTTACCTGCACGGTATAATCATGATAATCGTAGACAAAGTATGGATAATCGTATTCTAATCATAATTATCAAGCCTCCTCGTCTGGGCTATGATATGTCTAATGGCCATGTGTTCGTACATTTTTGTCCTCCAAAAAGTTAGCCTTCACAGGCCACACACACACACACACACACACACACACACACACACACACACACACAAACACAAAAAAAAAAAAAAAGCACGCACGCACGCACGCACGCACGCACGCACACGCACGCACGCGCACACGCACACACGCACACACGCACACCACACGCACACGCACACGCACACGCACACCAACGCACACCCACCACCAAACCAACAACGCACACGCACACGCACACGCACACGCACACGCACACGCACACGCACACGCACACACACACATACACACAATATATATATATATATATATATATATATATATATATAAAGCATGCAATATTACCATCTTTATTATGTAGCATCACTAGAACGAATTCTGGCAAAACATATTTAAGAAAAATGCTTGTTCAGTGCAAGAGCGGATCGATAACGTTCAATTGAAATAAGCTAAAATCGCTGGCGTTTTCCTCAGGGTGGTGCTGCCACTAATGTCATCCTGCACAACTATACATCGCACGTGTTTCGTTTGATAAGTGATGCAGTTTTCTTTTCAAAAGTTTCGGATTTTTTCCTTTTGGTAAGTGTTGCCTGCGAATGCTAACCGGAATTGACATCAGAAAAATATGCATTAAAATATCACCATTGCACGTGCCTTGGTCCGGACAAAAAAAAAACGAAAATTGATTGTGGTTAGGATCCGATCCTCTATCAGTTATCTGCGATAGTCGTGATTATACCATTCCGGTTATAATCGTGGAGTTCCATTTGCGGCCAACCAGGTACATATGTCAAGACATGTGTAAAGCTGTCAAGACATGAGAAGTCTTGGGATCAGTGCTTGCAAATCAGCCACTTTGGACGGTATGGTCGGATTGGTTTCTGGATACTCAGGGGTATTGTTTAACTTACAGGTAAAGCATAAAAACAAACAAAAATATAGCGAGCTGCTGGTCGGTCGGGACGGATCAAAGCGGGTAAAAAAACTTAACCATCCCTCTTTCTTGGTTGTGCCCCTTTGCAGCTAATATCAGCGTCTCTTGGGATCCTTGTGGCCTTTTTTGCTAATTGTACTGCCCATGTATTGCCTTTTTCATTATTTCCGTTTTACAGTCTGGCTCACTTCAGACGATTTTGTACTGCTAGTTACGGCCACTTTAGGAGACTACAGCTGAATAGTTGTGATGCTAGCGCTCATGGAAGGTAGTAATTTTTTTAATGCTGGCTCTGCCCCTGGAGCCACTGTTGAAGTCAACAAGAAGGTTAGGTCTTTCCTTCCCATGCAATACAGCGTTGTCACCGGAACCGAAAATTTCGCGGGTATCCTGGATCCTTCCGGGTAAGCGTTGTAAACGGGGAAAGCGCGGCTGTTGCGCGAGATGCTCAGGGATAGTCGCGAGCTCTCTCCGGAGCGAAACGACAGCTCAGAATAAATAATGACTTCATATATTTGTATAAGCCACGAACAATGAAGAAAAGATGAAATTCTACAGTATGAATGTCTGTCCGTCTATTAAAATGTACACGTGTATCATCGGCAGGTCGTGGTCAAAAGAACTCGGCGCGCAATCAGAAGACCGCGCGCCTACGGCTGCCATGCGGGAGCGACAGTCCGCCCATTCTGCGGACGGCCTAGGGCTTCCATCCGGGGAGCGACAGTGAGCCCAGTCTTCAGACACGCCACAGACGGCCCGGTGCTGCCATCTGGGTAGCGACAGTCCGTCCAGTCTACAGCCGCGCCGCGCGCACAACAGAAAAAAGCAACAGAATAACAACGCGCCTGGCGGCCGCAGCGGCAGCCGCAGCAGCAGCCCAAAGCCCCGCCCCCGACTACGGGCTAGAGTACACGAGCCTACAAGGGCCGGGCGTCGGCCGGCCGACCGAACCGGCGAGGCGCGCACCACCAACGCAGTAACCAGACAGCACGCGGCGCTCGACACCGCCGCCGCCGGCAGCCGAACGCAGAGACAGCGACAGAGAGCAGAACGGAACCGTGACCGGGCGGCTCGCCCGCTCCAAGCCGCGACACCAAACATCAATGTTGCACAAAATAGCGGGCGGCCGACGCGGCAGCGTTGGCGTCCCCGGCGCACACACACTCCGCCCCGCTGCCACGTCTCCACGCGCCGGAGCGCAGTCGCCTCAGGCCGCATACACCGCGACCGGCTCCGGCGCGGCCCGGCGGGCGGCAGCACCGGCGCACGGGCGTCCCGTCTGCGAGCGTTGCGCGCGGCAACCGCGCAGAGGGCGCCGCCGGTCGGCCGGCAGGCGGCAGCACTGTACCCGCTCGCGCGTGCGCCGTCTGACTAGCTGCCGCTGCCGCCGGCGCCGCAGCATCACATCACATTGTCGCGGCGCGGCAGCGTGGCGTCCCGGCTTCCCGGCGTCCCGGCGCGCGCGCGTTCACTATTGCACCACGCAACACTTGCCGCGCGGCTTCTTTTTCAAGGTCACCTGCTCCACCTGGGACGCGTCCTCGGGCTTGACCAGCGAGTGCTGCACCTCGACAGTGCCGGCCGGCTGCGCCACCACGGCCGTCTGCGGCGCCGCGCCGCCGTTGCGGTGTGTGGCGCCGGCGGTCGGCGGCGGCGCGGCCGCCACGCTCGTCTGCACGGTGGCCTGCACGAGCGGCTCGCCGGCCGGGCCGCCGTTGTGTGCCGGCTGGCCGGCGGCGGCCGCGGTGTCCGGCGCATCCGCCTCGTCCATGCTGGCGTCCAGCGGACGGCCCGACTGGATGGCGCGCACGATCTGGTCGGCCTCCTTGCTCAGCTCGCCGCCCGGCCGGAACGGGTTCTCCCAGCCGGCGTCGATGCTGCAACAGTGCGGTACGCGGCGTCAGTCGGGCGCCATCGATGACCAGGGAGGTTGCTAGCGACGCCAGCTGTTCGTGCATTGTTTGGGGCCTCAGCGGGTGTGAGACTTGGAAGGAATCATTTAGATGGGCCAGCAACGGCAAAGCTGAAGTAAAACAAGCAAGAAGAGCACGGATGGTTGGTCAGATGGACTACATGGTCGCCTGCTGAAATACCCTATTACCAGAGTTTCAGTGGACATTGGAAGGGCTCAGATCCCACAAGTGGACAGGAAGCTCAAATAGTAACGTTCGGGATACATTGAGTGCATAATCTAAAATACATTCAGGGCAGCAGTCGTTGCAACAGCGAATGCTGAATCATTCGGAATCCCCAATGCCGATCAAGGTCAGTGGCGCTGCAGCAATGCGAGTCGCGTGTTAAAAGTGGGACGGACCAGACCAGTGTGAGGCCGCCTAGCGTGTGTCACGCAGTGATAAATTATTCGTGAAATAGGGTGGAATATACCACTTTCTGAACACTCAATCGACATCCTTATCCAAGAAGCATCGACATCCTGGTCCTTGGAACCTACACCATCAGCTCGAATTTGAGTCTCACACATCAAAATCATTTTAAATGACACTAATTCCCTGGCAGAGTTCAGCATCCTACTGTGCTAGTTTCGACATCTCACACCTAACGAAAAACCAGTATTTTAACCATGGTGTCACGTCAGTCCTGGCCAATCCGCACAAACGCAATCACATCTGGGCCGGGCCACTGCAGACGGCCAGCTGGAGTCAGCTGGGGTCAGCCGGGGTCAGCCGGGGTCAGCCGGGGTCAGCCTGGCCGCCCACGGACGCGGCTTACAGTCCACGTCCGGTCGTACGAAATGCCAGCGAGTAATGCCGTAACTCGTGGAAGACGGCCGGCAGCTACTATCCATGAGCGCTTCACTCCACACGTCCCCGCCAGACCGGGACGCCGACTACTCGCGAAATTACACACACATGCCTCGATACCCCCCTAAACTCCAGTAACCAACCAACACTGCCATGCAGAACAGCACAGCCCGACATGGGCTAGAACAACGTAGCCAGGCATCAGCGCGGCTTCACGCGAGTCGGCCACTGCATCCGATATTGGCCAGCAGCCAGATCCATACCGCCATCCGGGAGTGGTCAATCAATAGCTTCCGCGGCACAATAATTGGTCAAAATGTCATGTTCCGGAATAGGACAGTGGATTTCTCCGCATCGGCTTCGTATTAAGCATTATGTATCGCAACTATGCGCATGTCCTGCCCCATATTCGCGTCCCTTCGCCAATATAAATAGCTGGTCATTTTTGTTTGTACGGCGGCGATAACCTGACGTCGCTTCCCATCTCTGTGCGACTGTGAATGTCTTGGCGTGCGCTGTATTATCTGTGCGCGGCAAGTGACGCCAAAGAAGGACCAGCATCACGTCAGCATACATGCTACACAGGCTGGATTATTACAGCATGGACAGGCGATGCACAGTCTGTCGCCATGGCTAGGCATGAGTCTGGGAGAGGCGGGTTCACTGCAAGATCAGCAGGTGGACAGGCAGTTTGTTCTGTTTTTTTTTTAATGGTTTATATTGTTCTTCTCAAAGCGACATTCTTCTCGAAACATCGATTTAAATAGACCCCTGTGTCTACGGAATCCCAGGGGTGGATCCAGTGGCTTCGGTTGGGGGAATATATAACTCAGACTTCGAACAACTAAAATTTCAGCATTCTGATATATATATTGAAGGCAATATGTTATAGAATGCTCCTAGGATTGGAGCAAATGCCATTTAAATACAAAATAGCGACAAAAATCGGCCACTTGGAGGGGTGGCTCTTTCACTCCTCAATAAGCCTGCGTTTAAGAGTAGAGGATTCGGGGACGAGTAGTCCGGGGGTAAGTTGCCAGTCTCAATCGAAAGTGTGGGTTCGAGTTTCGCCCGTCGCTATTCTTCGCCCGCGACCTATCGGCGTGAGATATCGGCGACGCTGCATGACCCAACGGTCGACGTGTCGTAAAACCAATAACAGTCACCAAGAATAGAGGATTAAAAAATATATAAAATGCCTACCCCTTCAAAACTAAAGAATTATAATTATCCAATACTTCAAAATTTGAAGGCAGCAGCGAAATGGCGACGCGGTTCCAGTCGGCATTTATCTGGATATTAACCTTGATAGTCTTGCCCAACAGTTTCAGGACACGCCCACCAGGGGACACGCAGTCGGCACCCGCTGCCTTCGTTCCCCGCCGCCCGAAACTCCATGCCGTAGCTTTCGAGGAAACGGCACTCGGTGAGTGTCTAGGCCTGAACCTCACCTTCAAATCGATCACGTGACGAAAGTGACTGGACACGTCGCAAATGCAGGCGTCATCGCACGCTCGTACACTGCGCCCAACGACTCAATCACTGTTCAGCCTGTTCCGCTCGCACTGTTCAGCCCATTGCCAGGCACTTATTCAATCCCGTGGACGCCATAGGGGCGCGGGGGCACCGGCGCAGCAGCTGATTGGACAGCCTAACCGGCGGAACTGGGCGCCGGCCGGGAGTGCGGTGCGACATACCGGCTGACCGACCAGAAGGTCACGCCAGCTGCACTGCCACCTACCGCGGCCTGGCGACTCATCTCCAATCGGCTGAAGCCGGCGACCTTCGAGCCATTGCCAGTCGGATTCAGCTGGCGACGCTGAGGCGCTACCAGACAGACCGAGCTGGTGACTCTCGGCCACTCCCAGTTAAGCCGAGCTGGCGACTCTCGGCCACTAGCAGTCAAGCCGTGATGGCGACTCTCGGCCACTAGCAGTCAAGCCGTGATGGCGACTCTCGGCCACTAGCAGTCAAGCCGTGATGGCGACTCTCGGCCACTCCCAGCCAGGCCGAGCTGGCGACTCTCTGCCACTCCCAGCCAGGCCGAGCTGGTGACTCTCGGCCACTCCCAGCCAGGCCGAGCTGGTGACTCTCTGCCACTCCCAGCCAGGCCGAGCTGGTGACTCTCGGCCACTCCCAGCCAGGCCGAGCTGGTGACTCTCTGCCACTCCACGGCCGACCTGGTGACTCTCGGCCACTCCCAGCCAGGCCGAGCTGGTGACTCTCGGCCACTCCCAGCCAGGCCGAGCTGGTGACTCTCTGCCACTCCCAGCCAGGCCGAGCTGGTGACTCTCGGCCACTCCCAGCCAGGCCGAGCTGGTGACTCTCGGCCACTCCCAGCCAGGCCGAGCTGGTGACTCTCGGCCACTCCCAGCCAGGCCGAGCTGGGACTCGGCCACTCCCAGCCAGGCCGAGCTGGTGACTCTCGGCCACTCCCAGCCAGGCCGAGCTGGTGACTCTCGGCCACTCCCAGCCGGGCCGAGCTGGTGACCCTCGGCCACTCCCAGCCAGGCCGAGCTGGCAACTGAGCCGTCTAATTGACGTATCGACCCGATCCACCTAGTCGATCGTGCGGGTCAAACAGCACACCTGCTCCGCGAGTGGCCTGGATCCACACCGCAGCGACGTGATCGGCACCGTGCGAGCGAGACCGCCGCCAGCCCGGGGCCGGAGGGGCGGGCCGCCAACACTGTCCTGCTCCTGCTGGGTCCGCACCACTCCTGACGAGGTCTGGCCTACACAGTGACCCGTCTCGAGTCAGCTGGCGTCGCCATCCCACGGCGACAGGTCGGCATCACACAGCCTGCTGGTCAGCACGTGGTGGCTGTCGGTGTCGTTCGACACTGCCGCTGCATGAGCGACGGGAGGCTGAACACTAGCCGACGTGCAAATACACAAGCCTAAACGGTGCGGCAGGTGCGGCGTGCAGGGACGACCGATGACGCGGGAGTAGTTATGGCGACACTGTCTGTTTAAAAAAGCCGGCATTATAGGTGGTGCGGACCACTACACTATACTCGACAGCGCACTGTCTGCTGGCTGCCAGGTGGGCAATTCATCACCGCAGGTGGCGTGCGTTCCAGCAGAGCTTGGCGACACAACGCCCAATCCACCCAGCACACATTGTTCTCTCAACACATGGCGGCGCAAATTCACCGCTCGTCAACCGCTGGCTCTGCCAGGCGCAAACAGCCGTCAGCTGTTTGCGGTTCACGGTACCTGGGCCTTGACCTGTCGCCGCATTCGGCCCAGCGGAACGGGCACGGGTGGGCGGACGGCGAGGATATTGATTGTGATGGCCACGTGCAGTGCCAGGCGAGCGAGCGAGCGGCCGCCATCTGCCCCTCCCCGGCGACCATGACTCGCAGACGATCGGCGGTCGCCGCCCCATCCAGCCACAGCTCCAGACGGCCGCCACCAGGTGTCTCGCCGATCGCGGCAGAAATAGCCCGACACGACCGGCGGCGGACTGGGCCGGGCCGGGCCGCCGCCCGCTCCCGACCGCCCCCGGCCTCGGCCGTCTGCCGCCACCATGGCCAGCCTTCATGCCGAAGCGGTTGACACCCTTCGCGGCCGAAGGCTGGCAACCGCTACGACGTCCGCAGTGGCGGATCCAGGGAGGACTGTGGGCGTGCGCTCCCGGTAGGCGTGTGGCTCCCCGCCAGGACGCACGAGCGCACCCCTCCTCCACGATCAACCGAGTTCCTCAGCCGATGGCAGCCCTCGGTAGAAAAATGCACCACCCCAGAACACGGCGCTGTTGGCACGCGCTCAGTTTCAGGCCCCCCCCCCCCCATAATCCGATCAAAACTCCTGGATCCGTACCTCGGCTCGTCTGTGCCGGCTGAGCCGTGGGTCCGCTCGCCGTGCAAGTCTCGTCTGGTGCCACGTGTACCGCACAGTGGCGACCGGCACGGCCACCTGGCCTGGCGTGTGGCGGCCGGCACGGCCACCTGGCCTGGCGTGAGGCGGCCGGTGGGAGGCACGACCACCTGGCCTGGCGTGTGGCGGCCGGCCCCACCTGGCCTGGCGTGTGGCGGCCGGTGGGAGGCACGGCCACCTGGCCTGGCGTGTGGCGGCCGGTGGGAGGCACGGCCACCTGGCCTGGCGTGTGGCGGCCGGTGGGAGGCACGGCCACCTGGCCTGGCGTGTGGCGGCCGGTGGGAGGCACGGCCACCTGGCCTGGCGTGTGGCGGCCGGTGGGAGGCACGGCCACCTGGCCTGGCGTGTGGCGGCCGGTGGGAGGCACGGCCACCTGGCCTGGCGTGTGGCGGCCGGTGGGAGGCACGGCCACCTGGCCTGGCGTGTGGCGGCCGGTGGGAGGCACGGCCACCTGGCCTGGCGTGTGGCGGCCGGTGGGAGGCACGGCCTGACCTGGCCTGGCGTGTGGCGGCCGGTGGGAGGCACGGCCACCTGGCCTGGCGTGTGGCGGCCGGTGGGAGGCACGGCCACCTGGCCTGGCGTGTGGCGGCCGGTGGGAGGCACGGCCACCTGGCCTGGCGTGTGGCGGCCGGTGGGAGGGCACGGCCACCTGGCCTGGCGTGTGGCGGCCGGTGGGAGGCACGGCCACCTGGCCTGGCGTGTGGCGGCCGGTGGGAGGCACGGCCACCTGGCCTGGCGTGTGGCGGCCGGTGGGGGCACGGCCACCTGGCCTGGCGTGTGGCGGCCGGTGGGAGGCACGGCCACCTGGCCTGGCGTGTGGCGGCCGGTGGGAGGCACGGCCACCTGGCCTGGCGTGTGGCGGCCGGTGGGAGGCACGGCCACCTGGCCTGGCGTGTGGCGGCCGGTGGGAGGCACGGCCACCTGGCCTGGCGTGTGGCGGCCGGTGGGAGGCACGGCCACCTGGCCTGGCGTGTGGCGGCCGGTGGGAGGCACGGCCACCTGGCCTGGCGTGTGGCGGCCGGTGGGAGGCACGGCCACCTGGCCTGGCGTGTGGCGGCCGGTGGGAGGCACGGCCACCTGGCCTGGCGTGTGGCGGCCGGTGGGAGGCACGGCCACCTGGCCTGGCGTGTGGCGGCCGGTGGGAGGCACGGCCACCTGGCCTGGCGTGTGGCGGCCGGTGGGAGGCACGGCCACCTGGCCTGGCGTGTGGCGGCCGGCACGGCCACCTGGCCTGGCGTGTGGCGGCCGGTGGGAGGCACGCCACCACCTGGCCTGGCGTGTGGCGGCCGGTGGGAGGCACGACCACCTGGCCTGGCGTGTGGCGGCCGGTGGGAGGCACGGCCACCTGGCCTGGCGTGTGGCGGCCGGTGGGAGGCACGGCCACCTGGCCTGGCGTGTGGCGGCCGGTGGGAGGCACGACCACCTGGCCTGGCGTGTGGCGGCCGGTGGGAGGCACGGCCACCTGGCCTGGCGTGTGGCGGCCGGTGGGAGGCACGGCCACCTGGCCTGGCGTGTGGCGGCCGGTGGGAGGTGCGCCGCCGCAGATGGGTCGTCCCGCTGCAGTACCGGTATTGGCCGCGTCGGGCCGGCCGATCATCACCGGTCTTGTCATCTGCCTCTGTATCCAGTGGAGGTAACTCGACAGGGCCGCCATCACTACCGGTCCGGTCAACTCCCACGGTAATTGTAGTGGATTGAAGTAATGGATTGAAACACATTGTATAATAGAACAGGTCATACATACGGCGCCCACCGGTACCTTCCGAGCGGTGATGGAAAGCCGTTGTTTTGAAGGTGCCATGCTCTCCTATCAGTACAACACATATTGGTTGCGTGCCCAAGACTTGCCCATGAGCGAAGACGTCTCTTCGGGCGCAGTGCAGTCTCGCCACGGGATGTATTAGGGGATGGATCCCCCTTTATACAATCGGAAGGCCATTCCTTTTCCTTGCAAAGGTTCAGCTTTCTGTGGTATATACACCCCATTAATACGATGGCAAGTATGTGGATGGTTATGCTGTACGGCATGACAATGGATTTGATGTGTGGCATTTAGTAGTTTTAATCAGTCTCCGCTTTACAAGTTGATATCATTGACGATGTTTTTGGCGCTGCATAACAATTGCAGTCGATGCACCCCTAAACCCCAACAACCAACCAACCAACCAACCAACCAAGTATATTATGGAAAGCCCCTCTTACCGCTTCCCGGTACTGTGCAGTCGGGATGACAGCGGAAAAAAATAAGGGCACCTGGTATTTCAGACGATTCTTCTCAGGTAGCGGATTGCGGTCGCACTAAAGTGAAGCTGATGTTGAACGAAATTTCACAATGTTCCGTGATCGCGATTTCGAAGTACAGAAACTATACTCCAAGGGAAGTACTCGACGTCAAAGACAAAGACAAAGACGTATATGCAGGCCATCCACAATAAACTCGTGACTATTACAGCCTGTTGTAGAGTTGAGGCATACAAAAACAGAAGTTTCTCATACCAGCGGCACAAAAAGTCAGCAATTACGGTAAGTATGGTAAGAAGTCAGCAAGTATGATAATAAGTCACAAGTTTGAAAAGAGGTCACAGTATGATAAGAAGCCAGGAAGTAGATCAGATCAATCTGACCGGTCTCGTGCACAAATGCCGCCTAAGGCTCGGTTCACACAATGACAGACAAATGAGAAGAAATTTTCTTGTCTGCAGAACAAGAACGGCAAAAGTTTGGCATATGGTAACATGGGAAATATTCAAGACACGAATTGGTAACAACGGGCGAATCCGCCGGGGCCAGGTCTCCTGGTGCTTGGCTTACGAAAGTGGCGCACCTCACTCATTGCTTGTGAGGTACCTGAAGTGCGCTGATATGGGCGAATTTAATTGCGAGCTGGCTTTTATTAATTAAGCGTCGAGGGTTACGTGCTGTATTCCTCCTCGGTATTGTGGGGACCATACCACGTTCGCACAGTTTACACACTGGCAGGGGCGGACCAAAGGAATTTGATTAGTTGTGAATTTTTGTTCTGGAGGTGCGCCATTTCTCCGGATGGGGTGCCTTCCCCACTCTGAGAGGCGCCTTTGGCTGAAAAACGCCTTGAGCGAGGAAATGGGCACACGCCCGCACTGCACCGTCGCCGCCCGGTGAGTAGCGCCCGAGACACCAACGGCGTCTCACGGCGTCCGTGGACACAAAATCCGCCCCACTGGCGTTGCGTTTCGGCGACTGATGTCTCAAGTCCCTCCTTTAATCACACCTAGTCAACTACGTCGTCGCTAGTTGTTCAGCGGAACTGCAAAGGTCTGAGTACCAGTCTGTAGGAACTCAGTTATAATGAGTGGGCACAATCCAGTAGCCGCATATCTGCAAAATAAAGCTTTTAGCCGGAACCCCGATGTATTTATGAGACCACCAAGTTTAGTCATGACAATCAAACAGACATTATTGCGCATCTTGCGAATGGAGGTGTCCTGATGGTTGTTCATCACAGTGCTCCTGTGCTCCACCTGCCACTGAACACGAACCTGCAGGCAGTTAGTCATTTGGGCTTAAAGGACGCACCGACTGCAATCGTCATATGGCGCCCATGACATTCTTATTCATAAAACTAGAAGTAAAATAGTGGTAAAACATTGTCATACTGAGGTGTAATTCCCCGCATACTATCTCAGTTAAAACATTTATTCACAATCAGCTGTTTAGAGACATGGTATGGTGCGTGCACGGGTGTTACGGTCAGGATGGTTGTCTATCCCACACGTCTCGGCTTACAGGTCGTCCTCACGTCATCACGGGCGATTCAGCGCGAGGCGGGACCTGGGACTCGCTTCGGTCGGTGGTGAAATAGACGTTCGCTTTTCGCTGGTAGGTGGTGTAAGTGACTGACCTGATAATGGGACAGGTGGAGGTGGACCCATTGATTCTCGGGAGTGGCCAGGTGGTGCGCGCGGTACCGACGGTGAGCGTTCTCGCGTACAGAGCTTCGCAGCCATGGAACATTTTCACACTGCACCCTTGCCACCGATGTTTGGTGCCGCCCTCTCAGATCGCTCTGCTCGACCTCGCGCCGTCAGGTCCGGAGCTACACTTCGCGCAGGAAATGTAGTGACGGCAATGAGCTGGTCGACCGAAGAGGTGAAATAGTCGATGGGGACGGTAACCTAGGGACTTCTGCGGGAGTTGTATGATTGGATGCCATCGTGATCGGTTCAGTCACCGGAGTTGCCGGAGCGTCAGTTTGGCAGGCGATCGCGCGCTGCTCAGGACGACGCTGTCTTGGGGAAATGCACGATGTTTCTGTCTACACAACAGCAGGGCGAGCCGGTAAGACGTAGTGGGCTGCAACTCCAGTTACTGACGCCGGGATTTCATCCTCTGGGTTTTCCTGTATTATTCCCAGACCACATTCATTTAGCAAGCCAATCAATTGGTGTGCCGTTGTCTTGTCCAAAACATAGCTTCCAGGAGGATCACAGCTTGGTGGTGCTGGTGTAGTAGATCGCATGTCTGTTCGTTCCTGGGATGACTCGGGTTGAAGGGGATGGGCGGAGCCGGCCACCACGACCGCATAAGAGCGAGGTGTAGTGGCCGTCTTGCGGCACCAGAATTATTTCCAGCGCAACTTTCCAATGCCAAAATGAGATTTCCCGATCCTTGCGCGAGTTTGTGGTGCCTATAGTGACCGATAGTGGACACTCGCCACCGTGGTGGATACAGTCGCCACCATAGTGGAGACAGTCGCCACCGTGACGGGGACAGTCGCCACCGTGACGGGGACAGTCGCCACCGTGTTGGGAGATGGAGCATGTGCAAACGAAGGCGAGATAAACTCCATTATCAAATATCGTCATAATATTCTGAAAGACAGCACAGCGCGCAACTACTCGCTATCGTGATGACCGCATTTTTAGTCAGTCAGGAGCGGAGACAGGGAGACACTGGGATCATGTGCCCCTTCCCATGGAAAGGTGGCGCCCCTCCGGCCGGAAAAAGGTCCCTGTGTGTAGGCTTGGGTGCACATGCGCCCAGCGGATTTGTCGGCGGAAATCGTCGCTTCTAGAGGAACAGGCGCCGCTTTCGGACGAAAAGGCTGGAGACCTCGAGTCCACCCCTCCCCCCCCGACCCTCGAATGTTCCCATCGAAGGCGCCCCTCCCCATGAGAATTCTTGCGGAACGGGCCGCCGCTGGGAGATCTGGGATGGGCAGACTGGACGACCGATCGGGGGGGGCGAGGCCGGAGATGCTTTCGCTCGGGGGAACTGGGATGGGCCGAGGCGGGGTCAGCGGAGATAGCTGGCGCGGTGTTGGCTCGGCGCTGTGGTCGGACCCAGCTGTGCCGAGGAGGCGGCGGACGGGCAGCACAGGTGTCCGCAGCCAAAGGTGTGGTGACTCACTGCCGCCACTGCAACACCAACACGCGAAAAACAACGTGCCGAGCCAGCCCATAGGGACCGGCCGGTGGGCGGCGACGAACCGCCTGCCAGACAGTCCACACCGGCGAGATCTAGTGCGCTGCCACCTTGGCAGACAAGTCCGGTGTGCTGCCACCTTGGCAGACAAGTCCGGTGCGCTGCCACCTTGGCAGACAAGTCCGGTGCGCTGCCACCTTGGCAGACAAGTTAGGTGCGCTGCCACCTTGGCAGACAAGTCCGGTGCGCTGCCACCTTGGCAGACAAGTCCGGTGCGCTGCCACCTTGGCAGACAAGTCCGGTGCGCTGCCACCTTGGCAGACAAGTCCGGTGCGCTGCCACCTTGGCAGACAAGTCCGGTGCGCTGCCACCTTGGCAGCCACCTTGGCAGACAAGTCCGGTGCGCTGCCACCTTGGCAGGCAAGTTAGGTGCGCTGCCACCTTGGCAGACAAGTCCGGTGTGCTGCCACCTTGGCAAACAAGTCCGGTGCGCTGCCACCTTGGCAGACAAGTCCGGTGCGCTGCCACCTTGGCAGACAAGTCCGGTGCGCTGCCACCTTGGCAGACAAGTTAGGTGCGCTGCCACCTTGGCAGACAAGTCCGGTGCGCTGCCACCTTGGCAGGCAAGTCAGGTGCGCTGCCACCTTGGCAGGCAAGTCAGGTGCGCTGCCACCTTGGCAGACAAGTCCGGTGCGCTGCCACCTTGGCAGACAAGACCATACTCGAGGAGGTTCAATGCACTAAAACTAACCCAGCGTGTGATGATTGGAACCCGATCGTAATGATTGGAATGAACCTAATGACTGGAACCTCTGGAAGGAGACAGCTTTGCCAAACACGACTGCGTTGGGTGACCAATAATTCCGCTCTCGAGTTTACCTAGTGTAATAAGAAAATTTCCAGGGCTAATGTTGGAAATAACCAGTGCTTTCGATCTTTCAACGACGAGCATGGCAAGCATTGGGACCAACTAACACTCACTGCTTCTTCTCCACCGGTATGACGAAGTAGCAGATTTCCTTGGTGTACGTGCGAGGATCGCTGGCGGCCATCGTCTTCAGCTTGGCCATGGCCGGCCGGTCGCCACGCGTGGCACTGACACACCAAGGGCGGTGGCCCGACACGGGCCCGGCGGCCGACAGCACGAGCGCAGCCCGCCGGCGACCACGACTGACGACCGCCGACGACGCGGCCGGCCGACGGTGGCGCCGCCGGCGGCCGCGCGGCGCAGCGCGGCGCTGGCGTCAACAGGCGGCGGCGGCGGCAGCGGCGGCGCGCAGCGGCACGAAGCGCCGTGGCCGGCCCGACAGCGGTCAATCAATACCACGGCCTGCAGTCCCTGCCACCGCACGGCGGCCCGAGCCGGGGCAGCTGTCCAGGAGCGGCCGACCACTGCCCAGACATGGCGGCCCGAGCCGGGGCAGCTGTCCAGGAGCGGCCGACCACTGCCCAGACATGGCGGCCCGAGCCGGGGCAGCTGTCCAGGAGCGGCCGACCACTGCCCAGACATGGCGGCCGCTGTCCAAACCTGGCCGAAGCTGCCCAGGTTTTCCAATAAATACCCAGACCTGCCGACAACTGCCCAGACATGAGGAAGCTGCCCAGACCTGCCAGCAGCTGTACAGACCTTCCAGCGCTGACAGACATGCCAGCAGCTGCCCAGACCTGCCAGCAGCTGTCCAGACCTGCCAGCAGCTGTCCAGACCTGCCAGCAGCCGTCCAGACCTTCCGACAGCTGCTCAGACCTGCCAGCAGCTGTCTAGATTTGCTGGCACTCTCTCAGATCAACCAGAAGTGGATCGCGTCTACAGGCGTGGATAGCTACAGGAGCTACCAACACCTTCCAAGTGCCGAAAACTGCCAGCAGCTTCCTAGCGCCTGCCCAAATCAAGCAGCTGCTGTGAATTTCCGACAACTGTCCACGACTGCAGACAGCCTAAACGTGCCAATGGCCATCTAAACATCCTGCTTAGTCATATTCTAAAACCATCTTACCTTACTTATACCTCGCCCGACCTTACCAACCTAACCCTAGCGTAGCTGGAAGACTTCACAGGAAGCAAACAAATACGTAGGCAGTTGTCCAGATCCCGGCCAACTGCATAGTCCCGCCAGCAACATAACTCTAAACGGGTACCAAAACACGCCGACAGCCCGCAAATCTACAGGTGGTTGCCCAGACATCCACAGACTAGAATTGCCGCCAGCTGCTCTCTGCAGTTGACAACTCGACGGCAGCCCAGACACGCGGACAACAGCTCTTGAACGCACGCCGCCGACCGGGTGATCACCCATCATCTCCAGAAGGTTCCAGCGCGGCGCAGACCGGGCGATCACCCATCATCTCCAGACGGGTCCAGCGCGGCGCAGACCGGCCGATCACAGATCGTCTCTAGACGGGTCCAGCGCGGCGCAGACCGGCCGATCACAGATCGTCTCTAGACGGGTCCAGCGCGGCGCAGACCGGCCGATCACAGATCGTCTCCAGACGGGTCCAGCGCGGCGCAGACCGGGCGATCACCCATCATCTCCAGACGGGCCCAGCGCGGCGCAGACCGGCCGATCACCCATCATCTCCAGACGGGCCCAGCGCGGCGCAGACCGGCCGATCACCCATCATCTCCAGACGGGCCCAGCGCGGCGCAGACCGGCCGATCACCCATCATCTCCAGACGGGCCCAGCGCGGCGCAGACCGGCCGATCACAGATCGTCTCCAGACGGGCCCAGCGCGGCGCAGACCGGGCGATCACCCATCATCTCCAGACGGGTCCAGCGCGGCGTAGACTGGCGCGGCCAGAGCGCGCGCGCGCGGCAGATCCGCCGCCGCCCGCCCACCTCGCCGCACAAAAACGGCCCGCTCCCTGTCCACGGTTTGTAGCCGAGCCGAGTGGAGCGTCGGGCGCCGGCGAGGCCGTCCACAAAAACCGGCCGCCGTCGGGCCGGCTGACCCGGCGACTGGGTGCCGCACCGACTGGCGGCTGTTCCCACTGGGCGCCACCCGTTGTCCGGCGCGGCGCGGCTGGGCGGGGTCACGTGCACCGCGACGGACGTGGCCGCCACGGCACGGCACGGCACGGCACGCCAGCGCGCAGGTCGGCCGCGCCAGCTCGTCAACAACGCGCAACAGCCCCTCCCCATCCCCATCCCCACCGCCACCGCTGCGGCCGCCGCCGCCGGCTCGGCAGCTCTCCGTATTGAGCGCTCGAGATGGCGGCGCAAAGCGCACCTGCACGGAGCGCACTGCCGAAAAAGGCGGCCAGTGGTGGCAGATCCATACGCACCGCGTGGCCAAGCAGAGCCATTCCGAAGCGCGAGCCGAGAAGAGGCGGTGGACTTGGAGAAGCTTTTTTCTGGCCCGGCGAGGCGTGATAGATATGTCGTATCAGCGGGGCTGAAGTAGCGCAAATAAACCGCGCTGCCCGCTAGCAGAACATATCAGGCTGGTAGTTTGGAACTCCAACAAACATAGGTCTCTCCCCCACTTTTTCATTTAAATCTCTCTCCCTCGGCAGTACTTTATTTTTCTTCATTCATCATCTTCATTTGCTTCCCTGCTCCATCTCTCTTCCTCCCTCATCACTCCCTTGCACTCTTATTCACTCACTCACTCACTCCACTTCTCGCAGTGTCCACACGCCTTTCACCTTTGACCTTTATTGGCCTTGTCGCTTCGCACCTTCGCTCTCACTTCCCTGTATTCCCAGCATCAATAGCACCAGTCAGGATTTCGCGGGGACGGGTGGGAAAGGGTGTTAAGTCATCATGGCGGATGACCACCACTCGAGAGAAAGGCTGTGCAACGTCCGCGAATTGGCAAACAATTTCCTTGTGTTGTCAGCGCATGTCTGACGCTAGTGGAAACAACCAAGAGCAGGTGTTCCCGGGGGCATTGCACCGTCCAGAGTACTCCCGTGCTACCAGCAGTTTGAGGCGAGCTTGTGGTAAAGTACAACTCGCAATAGTTGTTCCCGGTTTGTTAGTTAATTAGTTACTGCTATTCCCATTAGTTGAACTGAACTTGGGCAAATGTACCCAACGAAAATTATTGATTAAAACATTACCTCCCGAGTGCATTTGGGTACAATAAGTTAAATTCCCGTCTTGCCCCGTCACCATTCCCGACCATCACTCTCCCTTGCCCAAGCCACTATTTGTACCTCATCCCAGCTTGCATGAACCAGTACCAGAAGCCAGTACTCAAACCAAACCTGTGGCATCTCATTCGATTAGTCCCAATATCTTCTCCGATACGGCCACAAATCAGACCGAAGTGATTTCGCGCGCGATCCGCACGCCCGGCGACGCCGGAGGCAGTCCGGCGGCCGGTTCGCGCCACCAAGGGACCCGCGCCGGCAGCCACGCGTGACCACAACAAAGCGACGCCGCCGCGCCGCCGCCGGAAGTCGCTGTCCGTGCTGCGCGGTCGGCCACCGCCGCCGACAACGGCGGAGCGCCACGGCGTTATCGCCGCCGATCGCGGTGTGTCATCTGCGGAGAATGGGAAGAAATGGCGGGAAGAAACGGCAGAAGAAATTTCGGGAAGAAATGGCGCGGTCATCGCGGTCTGCTGATGGGCCGTTGCCACTGGGAAGCGCGTGACCGGTAGAGAGATTACCTATGGGAGATTACTCTCTTAGGTAGCCATCATTGCTTTTTGAAAGTTTAACTTCTTCGTTCACCAACAACCACGTCGGTTGTGAACGCTGAAACAAACCTGGGATACAATTTTTGGTTAAAAAAATGTCAACAACAAGAGGTTGCAGCTGCATGAACTGTTTCGGCTACCATATTAAATTATGCCCAAGACGAGTATAAAGGATCGCTAGCCGAATCGACATGATATACAAATATGCCAGCATGCGCAAGCCATCTAGCAGAGCGTGTACGCAGTACACGAATAAAGCCTCAACCACATTCGGCGCGTGTCCTTTACAATAGAAACCTCGCACACATTGTGCAACTGCATTCCCACCATACCGCACACGGAATTTGGTCATTTCCCATCTTGGCAGACTGTTTGCGGCGCAGGCTTGATTGCGTCAGACTCTGAGAGCAAACGATTTTCCGGCGGCCGCGGGGACCGGAGCGGCGCGCACGGCAGCCGCACAAACGACAGACTCCCCGGCAACCGTCCGGGAGTAGCCTCCACACTCCAGACTGCCAACCAGACTCCACCAGACTGGAGCGCGCCCGGCTCTCGGGCGGCCCGTCGGACGAGACGCACGGGACCGGAACGCGGCAGCCCATCTCTCGGTGGTCAGATCGTCGGCAGCCGGGCGCCGGCGCCGACGCCGCGTCTCGGCGCTGTACCAACAACGAAGCCGTTCCGGTGCCACGCACGTACGCCGTACGCCACACGCACCGACGCGTCGTCCACGGCCGGTGCTCGAGGCACATTGCGGCCCGGCAGTTAGCAGCGGCGGGCGAACAGTGGCCCCAGCGAGATTGCAGCACCAGCAGAATTGGCTGCCGCTATGGCGGAGCAGACAGGCTCCAGATTATCGCCGACATGGCCGCCGACGGCACGTTGTCTTCCGGCGCTCATCCCCGCAGCTGAAGCAGCGTCAGACTCAGAGCCGAGCGAGCGCAGGCCGTCGCGTGTAACCGGCCCGACGACCTCGACCGCACTCACAAGCCGGAAGGCATCGACCGGACCTGATGAGCCCGAGCGTGCGCCGCCTATGAAGAGGCTATCGAGCACAAAGGCTTTCCACCCGATCGGTGGATGGCCTCGGGCGATTATGTCACCTAACGAGACACCGACTGCACCAGTTGTTGGTTGGCTGGTTATTTGAGTTTTAGGGCGCATCGACCAGGTTTGGTCATTTAGCGACCACTGCACCAGTTGTCCGGCGCGTGCATAATCGGAGCCGACGCGCCGCGCTAGCTGAGCCGAGCCCAGCAGCGACGTCACCCAATCAGACGCCAACGCCCTCAATCTCAGCCGAAGGCCGTACGCGACAGGGATGAGCGAAAATAGCCGACAGATGTGCGCGCTCGTCCCGGAGACTGACCTCGGCGCATCCGTTAATGCCGACGAGCTGCTCTGCAATATTCTACGCAGCCGGATGAAGGTGAAAGGCCGAGCTCGTCGACGTCCATGAGCTCCGACACGGCGCCCGGTCGCCTCGCAGACCCTGGCGCGGGCTGCGCATTTCAATTGCCAGTCCAGCCTCTTTTCGAAAACATTCGTAAATAAGACCGGCCGCCCATATAAATATCTACAGGCCCCCCAAATAAATATCTACAAACTACACCCACACCCCCACACCCACACCACACCCCACCCCACCCACACCAACACACCCACCCACCCACACACGCACAAGATAGGGCCGAACGTAACCACAGAGACGTCGTCCTCCGCCAACGACTTCCGCCGCGAACGTGCCGGGCGTTGGCAGCGTTCGGCAGCCTTTTAGGATGCCATCCGGCCTTCTGGGACGGCGATTACTCCAGCGTCGTGACGCCTCGACTGGCCCTCCGGCCTGCTCGGATCTGCTGATGCCAGACCTCGGCCCATCTAAGGGCCGGCACGTGCACAATGGTTATCCGGCCATCCCCCGTTAACGCCACCGCCAATGCCGCTGCCGCCGCTGCCGCCGCTGCCGCCGCTGCCGCCGCTGCCGCCGCCGCTGTCGCCCCCGCGTGCCGCCCACGGTCCGTCCTCACGTCGGCGGCTAGCGTCGGACCGGTCCGAGCGCCCACGCCGGCCGCTTGTGTGGTGGGCGGGCGGCACTGCCGACTGCCAGCCGGTGCACGCGAGTCTCGGCCACACGACACGCCGGTACCGCTGGACGGTTGGCGATGAGGCCAGACGGCCGCGACCACTGTCGACAGGCGACGCCCACGGCACAAGCAGGTGTGGTCACTGCCTCATCAGCTCCCCTCTCTGTCGCTGCCTCTTACAACACAGCGGCACCGCCCTGACCCGCCCACCCTTGGCAATGTCACCTCCCTCTGACTATATAGCGGCACCGTCCTGACCCGCCACACCCCAGGCAATGCCACCTCCCTCTCGCCACACAGCGGCATCGTCCTGACCCGCCACACCCCAGGCAATGCCACCTCCCTCTCACCACACAGCGGCACCATCCTGACCCGCCACACCCCAGGCAATGCCACCTCCCTCTCGCCACACAGCGGCACCGTCCTGACCCGCCCACCCCAGGCAACACACACCTCCTTCTGACTATACAGCGGCACCACCCTGACCCGCCACACCCGAGGCAATGCCACCTCCCTCTCACCACACAGCGGCACCGTCCTGACCCGCCACACCCCAGGCAATGCCACCTCCCTCTCACCACACAGCGGCACCGTCCTGACCCGCCATACCCCAGACAATGCCACCTCCCTCTCACCACACAGCGGCACCGTCCTGACCCGCCACACCCGAGGCAATGCCACCTCCCTTTCACCACACAGCGGCACCGCCCTGACCCGCCACACCCCAGACAATGCCACCTCCCTCTCGCCACACAGCAGCACCGTCCTGACCCGCCATACCCCAGACAATCCCACCTCCCTCTCACCACACAGCGGCACCGTCCTGACCCGCCACACTCCAGGCAATGCCACCTCCCTCTGACTATACATCGGCACCACCCTGACCCGCCACACCCGAGGTAATGCCACCTCCCTTTCACCACACAGCAGCACCGTCCTGACCCGCCCACCCCAGGAAACACACCTCCCTCTCACTATACAGCGGCACCGTCACGACCCGCCACCCAGTGGAGGGGGGTGGGGGTGCGAGTTGGCCGAACCCATCACGAGGCGCCATGGGTATCGACCGGCCGCCCTGTGTCTGGCGAGGTCGTGTCGGGGCCGACCACGCGACCCTCTACTCGGCGGCGACGACGACAGCGGCTGACGCAAGGTCGCCACAGTCGGGGTGTGCGCAGCGGCCGTACCACAGCACAGCCCACCGGTGCACGGCTACGACGGTACCACAGTGGCGGCGGCTCGCGTTGCCAAAACGTAGAGTCGTATAAGATGGGAACGAAAATAGCACACCTTCTCGACTCGGCGCTCGGAAATGAGCCGAATTGATATCAAGGATCCCTCAACTGGCAGCAGCCAGAGGCAGATGCAGAGAGGTTAGGGTGTGGGAGTACTGAAGGCATTTGACCACTAGACCAAAATGGCGTCCTTCCGGCCGGGAAGGGCGCCCGTTCAAAAGGCTTGGGTGTGACTCCCCACACACAACTTCAGCCCATAACGCTTTTTTTCAGAAAAAAAACGGTGAATGAGAAGAGAGAAAGAGAAAGAAAGAAAAAGGGAGATACGGGGCAGGGGCGGAGGGTCAGTGGCGGAGAGGGACAGGGGCGGAAATGGGCAGGGCCGGAGGGGCAGGAGAGGAGGGTCAGGGGCGGAGAGGGGCAGGGGCGGTGGAAGAGAAATGGATAGAGTAGAGAGACCGAGGAGACCGGGATAGAGGAGGGCAGAGAGACCGGGGTAAAACAGCACGTATTGTTAGTCGACAAGCACGATTCGCGTGCCGGATTTAATCGCTGCCTTCCTGTTAATTGAAGCTGCGACCCTCCGCCGCCAGTGCCGTACCATCATTCGACTGTTCTGCGGCCGGGCGGACATCAGCGGAGGCGGACGCTGTTGTCCGGCGGCGTAGTCAGAGGTACGGCCGAACAACAACACCCATCGTTCTGAATCACACACAGGCCAGCCGGGATCCGACCCGCATGTGCCGGCGCGGCCACGGCCGGGTCACGGCGGACTGCCGGCGGCAGCGGAGGCGACCGAGGCCGGCGGTCTGGCTAATAATCTGAGCGGCAGTCGGCCACGCGGAAGTGATTGAGGGCGGCGCCAGGTAGCCCGGAGGGACGAGCTCCGCCGCAGTGATGGTGCCATGCCAGCACCAGCGCCGGCCCCGGACCGCTCCAGACATGGCCGCAGTGCGCCACCTTTCCGGAACGCCGATCAATAGCCGAACACTTCAGATGCCGGCCCGTCAGACCTACTACCGCGACCATCCTTCACGTGGGTTTGTGGGAGAGAAGGGAAGTCGTCAGCCCAAGGTGGATCGGGATGCCGGGCTTGATGCAAGTCGGACAGGACCAGTCTCGCTGGTTTTGATCTGGTGAGGCGACGGTCGCACCACGTCACCAGCCGGTCAGTTCGCGGCTGGGTCAGACGAGAGTCGGGTCAGACGAGAGTCGGGTCAGACGAGTCGGGTCAGGCCACGGCTGAGCCGGGCGTGGGACGGGTCAGGTCACGTCTGGGTCAGGTGATGGTCAGGTCAGGTCACAGCTGGATCAAGCGAGTATAAGGTCAGGTCAGGTCACGTCTGGGTCAGGTCAGGTCACAGCTGGTTCAAGCGAGGATCAGGCCAGGTCAGGTCACGTCTGGGTCAGGTCAGGTCACAGCTGGTTCAAGCGAGGATCAGGTCAGTTCAGTTCAGTTCAGTTCAGTTCAGTTCAGTTCAGTTTCCAGTTCACGGCTGGGTGAGGCGAGGGACGGGTAAGGCCACGGCTGGGCCAACCGAGGGTCAGGTCAGGTCACGGCTTTCGGATCAGGTCAGGTCAGATTTCCACAGCATCAGGTCACAAGTCAGGTCAGAGTCCGCTCGGGTCGCGAGAGGGCCAGTCTTCGATCCAGTCAGGCCACGCCCACAGGCCACGCCCATGCTGTGTCGCGGCAGGGTCAGACAGGCGGCGCTGCGGAATCAGGCCAAGCCAGCCCGATGCCGCGGAGTCTCGTGCCGCCGGAGCGCCTCCTGATTCAGACGCGGGACGGGTTGGGTTGCAGCGCGGTTCAGCTCTCAAGGTGACCCGCTCACTGCACTCGGCCCGGCCGTGCTTTGTAAGCGGGGCCCGAGGACAAACAGCCGCCCCCCCCCCCCAGTGTTTGGAGCGCCTCCGTCCACAGGCGCCACGTCTCCGGTCCATCCGCAGCCACAGACGAGGCGCTCTGCACACACTCACACAAGAGCCTCGCCGACTTCGCAAGCGCCTGGCTGACGTCACCCTCAGACGGAGCCGGCCGCCGGTCGCCGACCGAACGGTGCATGCATTTATCTCCATCAGCCGACCGCAGCGTTCCGGACGGTGCGGCTCGTCCGCGGACACCACAAACACACACACATACATACACATACATACACATACATACACATACATACACATACATACACATACATACACACATAGCCCGGCCGCTCCCCGGCCATCGGCGTGCTCGGCGATGCGTGGGCCGACCGCTGTCGACGACGTCCAGCCGGACGTCGAAGCACTGTTTGGCTCGGACAAACACGGTCCGCCGACCTTGCCGACCTTGCCGACCTTCACGTCTGCCCCAGGCGGCCGGGACGTTCCGCGAAGCGAGACCGAGGCGCGGCCTTCCCAGAAAATCACCGCTCCGAGACGGGAGAAAATATCGACAGATCGGTCATCGCGCAGGCAGGCGCCGATCTGGCCGCCAGTCCGCCGTGCCAAAGACGCGCGCTCAGAACTCATGACGTCGAACAGACGGGTGGCGGCTCAGAACTGGGTCCTGATAGCGGCGTCTGAATGGGCGCCCACGGCAACCTTTCTCCCCAGTCGGTCTTTATGCCCAGCAAGCAATGAACGATTGCTTCCGCTTCCTATTATATCGCCTGGCCCGTTCCCTGGAGAGAATACTCATGAAGCCCTGGCGCTTTTATTTGGCTTCGCATTACGTATTGGAAAATCCCGCACACGGCCTGCAAAAATCCTGGGCGCGACGCCAGGCGTATGGATAAGGAGCAGCACGGTATCCGATGGAAGGTCCTGTTGCACGTAATTCCCACTTCGCCCGACACTGAGTGGCAGACACGTCAGAAAGGCACACCCAGCCGGCTCCATTGCGCAGCCAGCCGACCAACACCACATCGAATACGGCCAAAACAAACCACATGCTGCCACACAGCTGAACGCCGGCTGTGTGGCAGATCGCGTATGGACACACGTCTAACACCTGCCCACCGAACCAACCGCGGCCACTACGTCGCGTCGCATTTAGAGAAACAACACTCCACCCAGACACCTGTTGCTGTTAATCGCCGAGAAATATCTCGCTGCTGTTTACCCACATCTGGAGGCTCAGCGGTACATGCCCACCCCACACGAGTCCGCTGTCCAGACCGGGTGCACGCTCCCCACTGCACGATCCCGCTCAAGATCCCCGCGCTGCACTTCTTGTCCAAGATACCTTAGTCACGAACCTAACTCAGATCCTCAGTGCAGATCCAGCCGTATATCCCGTCTCGGATCCCTCAGTCGCAAATCCCCTATTCCTGATCCTCCAGTACAAATCCAGCTGTATACTCCGTCGCAGATCCCCAGTCCCAAATCCCCCGATACAGATCCGTCCACTGCAGATCCCCGTTGTATATCCCATCCTACTCCCTCAGTCGCAAACCCACTGTTCTAGACTCCCAGTGTAGATCCCCGCCGCCTGCCCCGTGCCGGTCCGCCGGCTGCAGACCTCCGACGGCGGCCGGCCGGCCGCAGTGTCGGCCTGTGTCCGCCGGCCGGCCGCAGTGTCGGCCTGTGTCCGCCGGCCGGCCGCAGTGTCGGCCTGTGTCCGCCGGCCGGCCGCAGTGTCGGCCTGTGTCCGCCGGCCGGCCGCAGTGTCGGCCTGTGTCCGCCGGCCGGCCGCAGTGTCGGCCTGTGTCCGCCGGCCGGCCGCAGTGTCGGCCTGTCGCCGGCCAGACGCGGCGGCCGGCCGCAGTTCGGCCTGTGTCCGCCGCCGGCCGCCGCAGTGTCGGCCTGTGTCCGCCGGCCGGCCGCAGTGTCGGCCTGTGTCCGCCGGCCGGGCGGCCGCAGTGTCGGCCTGTGTCCGCCGGCCGGCCGCAGTGTCCGCCGGCCGGCCGCAGTGTCGGCCTGTGTCCGCCGGCCGGCCGCAGTGTCGGCCTGTGTCCGCCGGCAGGCTGCAGTGTCGGCCTGTGTCCGCCGGCCGGCCGCAGAGTCGGCCTGTGTCCGCCGGCCGGCCGCAGTGTCGGCCTGTGTCCGCCGGCCGGCCGCAGTGTCGGCCTGTGTCCGCCGGCTGCAGACCTACGACGGCGGCCGGCCGGCCGCAGTGTCGGCCTGTGTCCGCCGGCGCCGCACCGCGCCGGCCGGCCGCAGTGTCGGCCTGTGTCCGCCGGCCGGCCGCAGTGTCGGCCTGTGTCCGCCGGCTGCAGACCTACGACGGCGGCCGGCCGGCCGCAGTGTCGGCCTGTGTCCGCCGGCAGGCTGCAGTGTTGGCCTGTGTCCGCCAGCCGGCCGCAGAGTCGGCCTGTGTCCGCCGGCCGGCCGCATTGTCGGCCTGTGTCCGCCGGCCGGCCGCAGAGTCGGCCTGTGTCCACCGGCGGCTGGCGTCCACAGTGGTGGTGACTGTGACGCCAGATCCGGCCCGCTCCAGGTGTTCGTCGGCGAGTCTTGGAACCGGCCCACGATGCCAGACGCCGATCCAGGATTTGATCGCGCGGGGTCGCCCAAACCGGCAGCCCGCCGAACCCGCTTTGTTCTCACAGAAGCGAGTAAAAACTCGTGCTTGGAAAACTTATGGAAGTCGGGAAACTATGGATACAAGGGTCGTTTCAGATACAAATAACTATCTTCATATATAGGGGATATAGAAACCATATATGTTAGATCGCTATGTATACCATACCGGAACAAATCTGCTACTCGGTGATACATGGTCAGAATGGTCCCCCGGATCCGGCACGGCCACCACGGACTGTTTTTGTTCGCTATTTCCTCGCCCAACAATGTTGAAGCGCCTCACGTAAATGTGGGGCCCGACAGTGCAAGGGGACAGTACAAGTTAACCAATGGGGCAGTACAAGGGGCTCGCGATCAGTCAGTAAAAGTCGCGGCTCTCCCGTCCGGCACATCGGTGCCTGTGGCGCCCACGACGATTGCGCCGCCCACCACCACGAGACGCTGGCACGCCCAGCCAGATGGACGCTGTACCACTGCAGTTGATGAGCCCTAAAACCCTAATAACTAATTAGCTAACTAACCACGCCCAGCCAGGCGGCGGCCGCCGCACGTGTGCACTCACGTCTGGACGATGTAGGTGGTGGGCATCTCGCCGGTGGTGGCGGTGACCTGCGTGTGGCCTGGCGGCGGTGGCGCCGGCGCGTCCGGCTCGTCGGGCGTCGGCGCGTCGCTGGGCTCGGCCGCCGGCACCAGCAGCGGCTTCTTGCTCTCGAAGTAGGTGACGCGCACGCGGGAGGCGGGTCGCTCCGCCGCGCTCGGCTCCGCTCTGAAACGGCACGTTAGTCAGTTATTGGAGTTTAAGGGTGCATCGACTGCGTCGGTCATGCAGCACCCATTACATCGTCAGTGAAACAGCGAGCTGCAATCATCAGTCGAATATTGGAATCGAAGTCACACCACCAGACAGTGAAAGCAAGCGAAAGTCAGTCAGTGACACGTCATGGGGTGAAATGCATTGTGAAATACGACTACCTCCCTGGATAGATGACAGCAAATCGTATTTGTGAGAGAAACTCGAACAGGCGTCCACTCCGAACCGAACGACACGGTGTGGGGTCAGCAGGGTCAGACGATGTCAGCGCTGTGGTCATGGGAAGCAGCGACCACGTCGCCGAGATCAAGACTCAACAGGGAGCCTGACCTCAGGGCTCGGCAGGTCGCAGAGTGGTAGCGGCGGCATATCAACAGGTCAAGGTCGGGTCACAGAGGCCACGCCAATGGCTCCGGTTACATGGTGGTCCCCGTGTAAAGGTCAACGACTCCAGTCACATGTGAGCAACAATTGTTCAGGTCTCAGGGAGGTCCGGGCACGGACTCGTCCTCAGTGAGGCTGACACCACGGTGAAGGTCAGGGGCACAGTAGGCTTACATATCCACCTCCGTGGCACGCAGTGAGCACACAGCTGCATAACTCGGCCCCCCACACCACCCTCCCCACACGCACACTGCACATTGTTATTCAACAGTCAGGCATGCAGTCTTGATCGGCATTTCGTGTTTTATCGTTGGACTTTGATTGCGCTACCGATCACTGGCTGCAGCGAGTAGCGCGAGCCCTGCAGAACTGAGCCGGCAATGACATCACCATCGAAAATCGACCCCGCATTCCGGACAGCACCCACGCAGTACCGCAGAGACTGAAACGGCAGCCTTTCTTGGCGGACGTGCGAGTAACAGTTGAAGAAACTGCTCAACAGCGGAGCAAAACAAACGAGACAGGTGATCCGGATCCATGACAAACGATCCAGGTGGTCCGGATCCATGCCTCAGCGCCTATATTCCAGTACTGGCATGCCACTGAAAGCGTGTCATGTGCACCAACCAAGAGCACCTGCTCCGCGCAGAGCCTGGACGTCCCGTTTCTGGTATTTCGACGTCCGGCGGCGGGTCGGGACTTCTGCATTAATAACATCGCGGATCCAAGATGGCGGGCGCGGCGCGGTCGATACGGTCGGGGTGCTCCAGGTGCCGGACCGACTGGACGGGCGGACCTCCTCCAATCAGCGAACCCCCTCCTCCAGCACGGCGTTCAGAGCGCGCTGGGTTCACTTTAGAGGGGCGGAGAGGCTCTCTGTCGTGCCTGCTCATTCCCCGCCCACTCGACAGCCAACCAGAGTATGGACGGAGCGCGTGAGGACTGCACCAGCGTCAAATGATGGCCCGATGGCGTACAGATCGCGAGCCGGAGCGGACTGGATGAGGGAGGCGGGTCGAGAGGGAGGGGAGGGGACAAGCCGAGGAGGGGGATGGCGTGGCCGGAGGCAGGCAGAGGTGGGAGCAGAGAAAGTAAGCAGGGAAGGCCGAGAAGCCAGCCTGGGATTTTGGCTATTAGGTTTTGGGGTTTGGGCAGTCTTAATCATTCGCAATGCAAGCTGGGGAAGCAAAAAGGAAGGCCGATGCGGAAGCCGAGCGGGAGAGGTCCGGTTGGGCGGCGGGAGACAGTGGGGAGGAGGGCTGAGGTGGGACACAGGTCGACAGGAGAGCAAGCTGAAATGGGGGCCAGAGCAGCAGGGAGGTAGGCTGGGGCGGGAGGCAGAGCAGCAGGGAGGAAGGCTGAGGTGGGAGGAAGTGCGGAAGGCAGTAAGGACGCGAGGTATGTGCGTGTGAGGGGAGGGGAGGCTGGCGACGACGGACGGTGCGCTGTCTTCGGACCGAGTCTTCCATGGCGACATCAGACGCGGGCGAGCAGTCGCGTGCAGAGCAAAAACGCCGCAGTGACAGCAGTGTGACAACAACAGGCTGGCAACCACCAGGTAAGAAGCCAGCGATACCAACATAGTCAGCACCCCGAAGCACAGACAGCATAGGCCGGAGGCGAACCAGATCGAGAATGGCGAGGCGAGGCGGAGCGAAGATCAGGAAGGTGACACGAAAATGTCACTGCCAACGATAAGGTGATCACGTGCCAACGAGAACAAGATTACGACTGAGTGAACCCAAAAGGACGGACACAAAAGATGGGCCGGGATTGCTCTCAGTTGGCACAGCAGGATGAACTCTGGACGGGTGCAGCAGCCCTAACAGAGTCTGGCCCCTGACAGCGTCTGACCGGACACGATGGCGTGCCGGACGGCCCTGATCTTGCACCGGTGAGGTCATGATCACCATGAATTCGGACCGAGCCGGATGTGAGCGCCATGAGATACGTGCTGCCAGAAGGTGCGCCATGGTGCTGGATAAACGACATAAAAACACTTGTTCCAGCAGCAAGCGTGTACAATGTAGCGCAGTTGGTTAGAGCGCTGGCCTGCACTGGTCTCCCCTGTCCTGGCAACACAGGGTTCGAGTCGCTTCGCGAGCTCGCATCTAGCACCCGGCCGGGAGAGTCCGTTGGCAGCTGGCCCGATAAGGCCGGGGACGAGCTACCGGGCGGCCGTGTCGATGCATTGGCGGCACGTTAAACTTTCGGTCAAAATTCTGTTGTTGAACTGGAATGCATGGATCGGGTGGTGCCAGGGTTCACGCAAAAAGCTATGCTTAGCAATAGAACCCTGGTTCATAAAGCCGCCCCAGCAATAACTCAGATGAAATTGATTTTATTTGTTTCATGTACTTGCTGTAGCAGTGGGCGATTGCTCGCGAGACATGGACGGAGCACAGTCGGGAATTATCGGTAATGCGCCCAACAAAGCGCCAGACGAACATGTGGGGCTACACCTAGGAAGCCTGAAGCCGCGAAGTACACCGGTACTGCCGACCGCCTGGAGTGACGACTAAATGCTGAAAATTCTTCATAGCTTTCCGTTGTTTTCTAAGGTTAAGCTCCTCCACAGATTAACAGCCACACTCATCCGGATACTGGGTCAGACTGTTTTCCATTCGCTCTTTCCCTGTTCAGAGAAGCTACTCGCACTGCCGCCGGAAGACCGCTATAATTAACATGCCAGCATGAGCCTTTAATTTCAATTATCGAGCGCTTGAAAGCAGCTGGACTCGTTCCATCACCGCCGTCACCAGGCAATTTCACTTCCTGCGCCAGCCGACTTCATTTGAACGCCAGCGAGACAGATGACGGCTTAATTGAGTGGGTTCCAGTTGTGCGCAAAGACGTTGATCGCCTCAATGAGTGGTACTCCGGTGCTCTTCGGAACCTCAGTACTTCCGTGCTCTACTGCTTCCTCTTTATGGCTTCAGGAGCGACCACACAGGTGCACGAGCAACTTCACGAGCCGTGAAGAGCAGCTTAGTCATCGAAGCGATTACGGGAGCTTCAGGAGCCGTCGGCAGGATCTTCAGATGTTACTGGAAGAGCCGTCAAGAGAGTCAGGGGCTCCAGGACCGTGTGCACGAGATACCGTCGCCCTCGCGGCGCAATCGGAACGAGGCGGCCCACAGCTGGCGCACGATCTAATGGCCACGCGGCAGCACCGCGCGGCGGCACCATGCGGTACAGCCGCGCCGGGGTGCCGCGACACAGCTGGCGGGTCAAAGGTCGACGACCGCGGCCCGCTTTGAAGGCTCGCCGCGACCCGCCGGCACAGCGTCGGTCGTGCGTCGTGCCCGGGACCAAGCGGCACGCGTTTCCGCCCAGGCCGCGGGATGGGTCGGCCCGCGGGCCGGGTCAGGGACCAGGGAGCACCGGTACGCACCACGCCCCGGCCGACCTCGCGGCCGCTGACAGATAGTCTGGGTACTGCCTGGAAGTCATGAATCATGCAGGACAGCGAGACGGCACCGGCGTGCCGCCCGTGTGGCAGCCATCAGCCAGCGGGTGAAATCACCTACAGAAGTGGATCGGAAGCAGGAAAAGTGAGAATCGTGGCCCCAAAAGCGGAATGGCTCACAATGACGACGCATAACTTGGAACAGTGGGAATGACTGGCATGGGGAACGGACTGGTCAATAAGAGTTCAACAACCAGTGTCGGAACGTTCGGAATGTGAGCAGTAATGAGCCATTTTACAGTCATGTCTCATTAGTTGGTTGGTTGTTTAGTTGAGTTTTATGGCCCATCGACCAGGTTTGGTCATTTAGCGCCCATATGTCTCATTAGACCAGAAGCACAAATGCGGCTCCACTGGTATCAGACGCACACCGTTAGGTTGGTTGGTTGGGCTTAGGGGCGCATCGACTGCTTTGGTCATACAGCAAACGCACACCGTAAGTTAACAAATACCATGGTAATCTCCAGATCAGGCGGCGATTCGGATTCACCTCGCAGGTCGCCAACTCAGCAGCCTGCCACTTGGGCGGCCTGCGGCCGGTGGCCAGCGGTGGCAAGAGCGCCAGCAGGTGCCTGGCAGCCGGACCAGCTGTCACAGTAGTGGATCGCGCGTCCCAGCTGACGTGCGCGCAGCACGTGACACTCCGCCGTGCCAGCAGCGCCCAGACGGCGTCCAAACGGCCACATGGCCGCCCCACATGCCGCCCAAATAGCGCCCAAAATGCGCCAAACACCGCTCCGGCGGCGTCCGAATGCACGCAAACGGCGCCTGAAAAGCGCGCAACGCCTTCAGAAACTCACACCTGCATCCGATAATGTTGCGCCTGGTGTTCTTACGTGTGGCTGTGTGCCTACTCCAGTCCGTCGTTAAGTGCCGCGATGTGCTGGTTGCTCGCGGCTGGTGGTTTCTCGCGGGAAATCCAGCAGACCAATTAATTCAAATTTAAAACAGCATGAGCTGGTCAGCCCACGGGACGGCGGGTCATCACCGGCACGCTAGCCGGGCGACGCAAAGGTCACACGCGGCCGACGGGCGGCACAGGCCTCATCGGCCAAACAGCCGCCATCACGTCCCCAGTGGCGCCGCCACGTGGCCGCCACCAGACGAGAGCGGCACATCGGCGACCACGCTGTCTACCGGCTCGGCTTGAAGGCGTGCGAAGGTTTCCGGGTCGCGCGCGAAGGTCACCAAGGGCGCGGCAGATCGCGGCGCCAAACGCTTCTTCGTCGCGCGCCGGATTACTCATCGGAACGTTCAGCCGAGGTTCAGCCATCAACTGAGTGCGAATCTGGTCGGAATTCGCCAGAAGAGTGCGAGCCACCTTCAAAGCAAGTGCGCCAAACCGGCGTTAGCCGGCTACGCACGCAGATGCCTCCATTCAGCACCGCCAGCCACGAGACGGCCACACTTCGTCAGACAGCCGCGGGGCGGCGGTCAGTTCCAGTTAGCGGAGACACGTCTGATCGGACGGCCGATCAATGCTGCCGGCCGCCCGACTCGGCCGCCGGTATTTCGGGACTCCGTGGCGTCGCGTATTTCGGGAGCCGGCGGCGCGTGACTGCGCAGTTCGCAAAGGCGGGGCCGCCGTCACGCAGTGCGGAGTCCGAAATCGTACACGCTGGTTTTTCGGCCAGGATACAGTCATTGCGCATTGTGTGAATATGCAACTGTGCTGCGCACTTCGGCAACCCGAGCAGTGACTTGATTCTGAATCCTAGAGCCCCACCACGAATTCCGCGGTCACGTACGCCGGGGATCTTGGAGCCGACACGCCATACTTCAAAACACGGAACCGTCACGGCGCGTTTCGGGACTGCGGCGCAGAGGCCTGCCCGAGCTGCGGACCACCCCGACAAGAGCCGAGAGAATCGCCGCCGCGGATTACCTGCAGCCGATTTGCCGAGCCAGCGGTGCACGCCCGGCCCATTGTTGACGGTGGATCGGCCGGTTCCGCCCGATGAGATGGATATCATGGCCGCCGAACACGCTCCACCAGCTGGCTGGTCAGTCACTGGAAGGCGCAGCGCCGGAGACGCGGCACGAACACAAAGGGAACGCTTCTGGGTGTGATGGACGATGCAGGTGCACGACGAAATAGCAAACGGAATGGCGCAAAAGCTCACTTGTGTCGGTCCATCGCGCTAGTTGGCTGGCCATTGCAGCTTAGGGGCGCATCGACTGCGTCGATCATGCAGGGTCCATCGCGCTACAGAACGACTCATTCACATCGGACGGAACAAAACGACTCATTCACGTCGGACTGTCTGGCGAGCCGCCCTTTGCTACGAAAATCTGCACGAACGTATTTAAAGCACATCGACATGAACACCCAATCGACCGCGCCGGCGGCCCGTTAGTTGGCGGCACGGCGAGGACGGCCGAAAATGCACGGAGTCGCCGTGGATCGATCCGGCGCGGCGTCTGGAACGTCGAGCAAGCTCACCGACAAGCCGGGCGTGCACGAGCGGCAGGGTCCGCGGAGCCGAGCTGACGACAGCACCCTCGCCGGGGCCACACCACCCGACTGACGTACCCGGCGCCGGCGGTTGGCAGGAGAGGCACAACACGGCGGCCGGCGCACAGTCAGCTCGCGCCGCGCGCCAGACACGACATGCCAATCGGCGGCCCCGCAGGCCTGCAGCTCAGCACGTCCGCGGACCTTGACCGCCGCTTCAGCGTGTTTTGCCAAGCCGATTGTGGAATCGATGCGTGTGTTGGCTGTGGCGTTCGGAGCATGCATGCAACTCGACACAGAGCCGAGTTGGATAAACAGAAGAGAAGTGGATACGTGGAGGATGTACCCGAAAGGTGCGCACGACACCTTTGCCGGGGTGCCGGCGCTGTGCCTGCAGTCGAGCCGAGCGTGCCTTGCGGCGGCGAGTGCCGCACGACTGTACAGGTTGGCAAGAACGGCGGCGGGCCAGGACGGTAAGCACAGCGCCCACCCGGAGGCCTGTGCTTACCGTCGGGAAGCACAGGCTTCCGGGTGGGATGAGGTGCCTGGCAGGTCTCACGGCAGGTCACGGCTGGCAGGTCTCGTCCGACGAATGCAGCACAGCTATGCCCCACGCTCAAGGGGAGGAGATTTCCTGCCTGCCAAAACTCAAGTGTGGCTTCGAAACATTTTTTCTTTAAAATCGTACGCAATAATCCTAACTAACAGCACTTCTCAGATGTGGATGGAGCTTCACCTCAGCCTGTTCCCATTACCACCACGTCTAAGCTACGTCTATCCTAACCATACCCACTATTATCACCTCACTCGACCGTTCAGACGCGCACCAGTCGCATGACCCCCAACCATGCCCAGCCGGCGGGCTTCTAAGACCGGCAACGGGCGACGCCGCATCACCCGACTCGGACTTCCCCAGCACAGTCCCAAGGGAAGCTCACCGCCACCGGCGTCCCGCCACGCTGCAACTTTTCCAGCCTACTCCAAAAGGGTCACGTCCCTAACGCTCAATTCACCATCACCATCCAAAAGGGCGTCCCTGAGAGCGTGAGCCTCCGATGCCAGTGTCCCGTGGGAGCGGGCGGCGGCCGCCGCAGCCGCCCAGCCGGCCGGTGTTCGCCGCCGACCGGCTGGCACGGCTCCGACCGACAACACCTCGGACGGCTGTCGGCGGCTTGGCCACGGCCGCGCCGCGCAGTATTTTTGGCCGGCCGGCCGGCCGTGCCAAGCGGCCGCCGCCCGCTTCAAAGCGGCGCCCCGGCCCGCGGCCGTTTGCGCTCATGACGTCGCGGCGGCGGCCGAAGTTCGCCCGGTGCGGCGGCGGCGTAGCCGGAATTTTGGTCACGGCCGCCGCCGTCAACGACGATAGTCGCGCGTTTCGGTCGCCGACTTCAATCGCAACAAATTCTCCTGCGGCCGCGCGACGGCCGGCTCGGATGCGGAGCGCGAACGCCGCTCGCGTCACCACCGCCGCCTCTCCGCTCAGTCAGACCGGCAACCGCAACGCGACTTCGGGCACGGCGTCCCCGGCTCGAAAGTGACGTCATCCGACGTGCGACGACTAAGTCAGACGAGGTCGCAGGATCGCTACGGGGTCACCGGGCGCGTTCGACCGCTGGCGGCGTCCCCGTCGGCACCTTATAAGGCCAACGTTGCACAGTCATCTGGCCATCTGGCTTCGCCGATGCCGCTGACGTCACCGCTGATGGTCGCGGTGCCGTCACCGTATTGGTGCACCGCAGCCTGCAGCACACCGCCTCCGCAACCGCGGCGACTTTCACCAATGTCGCGCCGACCAACGCTCGAAACCGCCGCCCAAGTCTGGATCAAAACACCGCACCCACCACTTGGTCAGCATCGTCGTCACCACCGGCCGCCGCCTGCACAACACGGTGCAGCATGTTCGCGGCGGACAGAAGCCCTGGTAGCTGCCGGCGCTCTGAGCAGCCGTGACGTGTGTTGATTACGAATGCCACAGAGTGTTGCCTCGATGTTTATATAAACGTGGTTAATTGTTTTCAGCGACACGGCCACCCATGCTCCACCGAGTTAGCCTGAGTCGTCATACAAGGCTTTTGTCAACAGGGTTCATCATTCACCTCGACAGAGACACAGTATTCATCACAGAAATCAGCCCACGTTGGTGTTCTGCTTCAGTAAACTAAGCTAATCACCGCCGGCGACATAACAGAGTAACCATGTTCTTTAGTGATTAACCCGTATCAGTTGGGTTTAGCCACCGGCAGCAGCATCTGACAAGGCCGACCATAGGACCCAGCGGTCTGCACACCCAGCGTCGACCCACACATTGACCAAACAAACAAAGCAATCTGCGTCCCGGGCGACCGGCGGCAGCAGGTCCACCGGGCGTCGCCGGCGCCGGGGTGGTGACCGCCCCTCCCGGCGCCGGCCAGCCAGCCAGCCACACCCTCCTACCGGGTCCTGTGCCTGCACGTCGTCCGTCCGCCTCCGCCGCGTCCACGCACTCGCCGTGCCGCCGCGCGCACCCACCTCTCTGCGACACACTCGCACACTGGCGCGCGCACCGCGGCCACCCCCCGGCGTCCGAGCGCCGCCGCCGGCCAGGGGCGGCTTCAGCGGCGGCTGGCCGCCATCGATCCGGCGGCTCTCAACTGCACGCGAGCGCCGCGCGCCCGGCACACACCGCCGCCACGTGCGGTTTGGGAGCCACTGGCGGGCCCGTCGATACCGCCGGTAGCGCGAGACGGTCACGACAGCGGCGACGGCCGCGCCCCAAAAAAATCGTGCGTTCTTTGTGCGCATTCCAACGGGTTGGTGTAATCGATATGAGGGAAAGAGGGGGACGTAATATGCTCGCTCGATGGTATTATCGATTATAATTCGTGCGATTTAGCTGAAATAATAATGAACGCCACGACTTGGTCTGGAATGTTTCTGTGGGCCGCTATAAAAATGTTTATATAAAAGACAAAATAACTGATCCCGAAGTACCACTGCACCATCAACAACCAAACCGTACTCGACCTGAACGGTCGGTCCATCTCCGATACCGCCCCTGACCGCGACCAGATCTGACGCAACGCCATGCCACGCACATCATGTCATAAATCAGCCTCTGGGCGGCCGTGTCGTTGAGTCCTGGCCGCGACCACGTCAAACACGCCGCAGTGTCCTCGGACTGTCCACCACCACACGTCAACACACCGCCATGTCCTTCGATCAGCACGCGTCAACACGCCTCGGTCCTCGGACTGTCCATCAGCACACGTCAACACGCCTCGGTCCTCGGACTGTCCATCAGCACACGTCACTCGGTCCTCGGACTGTCCATCAGCACACGCTAACACGTCCCGGTCTCCGGACGAGCCATCAGCACGCGTCAGCACGCCCCGGGCGACAACACCTCGTCACGTGACACACGATCGGCACTCGGTCCCGTGACACGTGACACTGTCAACAGACGACCGGAGGACTGTGAGACAGCTGCCCGTCAGGGAGGCGGCACGTGCCGTCAGGGGCAGATGCAGTGGTAGGTTGGAAGTGAGCAGATATATGCAGTCAGAGGCGGATGCAGTGCTGGGTTGGAAGTGAGCAGATATATGCAGTCAGAGGCGGATGCAGTGCTGGGTTGGAAGTGAGCAGATATATGCAGTCAGAGGCGGATGCAGTGCTGGGTTGGAAGTGAGCAGATATATGCAGTCAGAGGCGGATGCAGTGCTGGGTTGGAAGTGAGCAGATATATGCAGTCAGAGGCGGATGCAGTGCTGGGTTGGAAGTGAGCAGATTATCAGTCAGAGGCGGATGCAGTGCTGGGTTGGAAGTGAGCAGATATATGCAGTCAGAGGCGGATGCAGTGCTGGGTTAAGTCAGATATATGCAGTCAGAGGCGGATGCAGTGCTGGGTTGGAAGTGAGCAGATATATGCAGTCAGAGGCGGATGCAGTGCTGGGTTGGAAGTGAGCAGATGTATCCAGTCAGAGGCGGATGCAGTGCTGGGTTGGAAGTGAGCAGATATATGCAGTCAGAGGCGGATGCAGTGCTGGGTTGGAAGTGAGCAGATATATGCAGTCAGAGGCGGATGCAGTGCTGGGTTGGAAGTGAGCAGATATATGCAGTCAGAGGCGGATGCAGTGCTGGGTTGGAAGTGAGCAGATATATGCAGTCAGAGTGGTGTCGGATGCAGTGCTGGGTTGGAAGTGAGCAGATATATGCAGTCAGAGGCGGATGCAGTGCTGGGTTGGAAGTGAGCAGATATATGCAGTCAGAGGCGGATGCAGTGCTGGGTTGGAAGTGAGCAGATATATGCAGTCAGAGGCGGATGCAGTGCTGGGTTGGAAGTGAGCAGATATATGCAGTCGGGGGCAGATGCAGGGATGTGTTAGAAGTGAGCGGATAGATGTCTCAAGATAACCAAACTGCAAGAAATAAACTCGTATCGTGTGAATGACAGTGACTTAGCAGGGCTCAACCTGTTAAGAGGCATGGTGTGTTCGTAGCCTCTTTGCAGGGTTCATTGGCGGTCCGGACACCCAGACCACGAACAACTTACCCAACGATGTCTTCCCATCCTATCCTAGCACTCCTAACATTTAAAAAGGCTTGAAAATGTGTGATGAAACATTGATCCGGCTGGAGCACTGGACCTGGGGCACGATTTAGACCGACCACATCGGAACGCAACGCCAGTTGGTCCCCAGATGACCAACGTAGACCAACGTAGTCATTGACCGTAGTGTAACTGAGGTCTGTCAACTGATGGTAGTATGACTGATGTGAGCCACCTGACGGCAGTGTGACTGACTCGAGTCACCCGACGGTGGTGTGACTGACGTGACAGTCACGGGATGGTAGCGTGACTGGCGTGACAGTCACGGGATGGTAGCGTGCCTGACGTGACAGTCACGGGATGGTAGCGTGACTGACGTGACAGTCACGGGATGGTAGCGTGCCTGACGTGACAGTCACGGGATGGTAGCGTGCCTGACGTGACAGTCACGGGATGGTAGCGTGACTGGCGTGACAGTCACGGGATGGTAGCGTGACTGACGTGACAGTCACGGGATGGTAGCGTGACTGACGTGACAGTCACGGGATGGTAGCGTGACTGACGTGACAGTCACGGGATGGTAGCGTGACTGGCGTGACAGTCACGGGATGGTAGCGTGCCTGACGTGACAGTCACGGGATGGTAGCGTGACTGACGTGACAGTCACGGGATGGTAGCGTGACTGACGTGACAGTCACGGGATGGTAGCGTGACTGACGTGACAGTCACGGATGGTAGCGTGACTGACGTGACAGTCACGGGATGGTAGCGTGACTGACGTGACAGTCACGGGATGGTAGCGTGACTGAGTGACAGTCACGGGATGGTAGCGTGCCTGCGTGACAGTCACGGGATGGTAACGTGCCTGGCGTGACAGTCACGAGATGGTAGCGTGACTGACGTGACAGTCACGGGATGGTAACGTGACTGGCCTGACAGTCACGGGATGGTAGCGTGCCTGACGTGACAGTCACGGGATGGTAGCGTGACTGGCGTGACAGTCACGGGATGGTAGCGTGACTGACGTGACAGTCACGGGATGGTAGCGTGACTGAGGTGACAGTGACGGGATGGTAGCGTGACTGGCCTGACAGTCACGGGATGGTAGCGTGCCTGACGTACAGTCACGGGATGGTAGCGTGACTGACGTGACAGTCACGGGATGGTAACGTGACTGGCCTGACAGTCACGGATGGTAGCGTGACTGACGTGACAGTCACGGGATGGTAACGTGACTGGCGTGACAGTCACGGGATGGTAGCGTGACTGGCGTGACAGTCACGGGATGGTAGCGTGACTGAGTGACAGTCACGGGATGGTAGCGTGACTGACGTGACAGTCACGGGATGGTAGCGTGACTGACGTGACAGTCACGGGATGGTAGCGTGACTGACGTGACAGTCACGGGATGGTAGCGTGCCTGACGTGACAGTCACGGGATGGTAGCGTGACTGACGTGACAGTCACGGGATGGTAGCGTGCCTGACGTGACAGTCACGGGATGGTAGCGTGACTGACGTGACAGTCACGGGATGGTAGCGTGACTGGCGTGACAGTCACGGGATGGTAGCGTGCCTGACGTGACAGTCACGGGATGGTAGCGTGCCTGACGTGACAGTCACGGGATGGTAGCGTGACTGGCGTGACAGTCACGGGATGGTAGCGTGACTGACGTGACGCGGCCAACAGTCACGCATCCATTGCCAGTCAGCCGTCACCACAACTAGCCGCTAATGCACTGCTGAACATCAAAGGCCGGCGTCGTCACCACCACCAACAACACCGGCTGGCACGGCGGCGTGCACTGTCGCGCCACTCGTGCGGCGTTCGACGCCCGCCGCAAGGTCAGGGTCGTGTCCGCTGGCCGACATTGAGCTGGCTGCCAGCACGTTCTTGGGGGTCACCCCCCCCCCCATCCACCCACGATCCTGCACGACGGCCGCCAGCAGGTGCGGCTGTCGTCTGACGTCCGCGCCGTCACTGGCGACACCATCGTCACCAGGCACGTCATCACCACCAGCGGCACCAGCCACGAGGAGTAACTACCCTCAACAGTCGCCGCCAGTACGGCGACACCGCCAGCAGCGGGAACCTCGCCGCGTCCGGAGCCGGCCGAACAGCTCACGTACGGCGGCTACCTGTCGCCGCTTCAACGTCCGCCGCTGGTGTGGCACGTCCGCCCGGCTGGAGATCGACGGCGGCAGTCCACGTCAGGTAGCGGCTCCGTGTCGCCCGATCTGCCCACGTGCAGCGTGACGCGCGATAGGCAGTCCGTCCCCGTCCCCGCCCCCACCTCCGCCCTGCCGCCGCGCCGGCGTCGCTCGACATCTGCGGTGGATGTTTGTAGCGGACGTGATTGTACGGCTTCGATCGGTAGAATTGGTACTTGCAGGGGTCCACGTTCAAGGATCCTTCAACAAGCCGGATCTACCTTGAAAGCCTTGGAGGAGCCTCCGCAGAGATCCATGTGATGCTTAAGGGGGCTTCTAGTCATGGCAGTCGGCAAATGTGGCAGTTGCCCCAACAAATAGCGCACGTGGGACGTTCGCGACACGAAGGAAAGTCGTAAATCCAATGGCATGATGAAAGCGATGATTCCGCGAAGACCAGCTGTGATATCGATGGTCGAGGTACATCAGACACGACTAACGGCCAGGTTAGATCGCATCTCGAGCGACCAGTTCCGGGTGTCGTCATGGCTCGGCCAAGGATCGGCTCGGTCAGATCTGGTCAGGTCAAGTTCGGGCCGATGGGCACGTCTCCAGCATCCGGCGCACGAGCCAGATCTGAGTCGAGATCAGGGTCAGTGTCAGGGGTCCAGGTTAGTGACCCTAACCTGGACCCCTGACCCTAACGGCCGGAGGCTAAATGCGAGCGCGCGAAGCGACTCGAACTCTGCGTTGCCAGGACATGAGAGACCGGTGCAGGCCAGCGCTCTAGCCAACTGAGCCACCGGGGCGGCTCAGTTGGTTATTTTAACCCTGTCCTTGACGCTGCGACAGATGCTCCTGGACCGGCTTCTGGCGACCACACCCGATATACGCGGGGTGGTGTCGCCAGGCTCCGGCGTCGCAGCGGTGCCGCCGGCCGGCAATGGGCTCAGGGTGCGGCCGGCGCGTGTTCGGTTGGAGCCGCCAGATCCGGCACAGTTTCCGGCCCGGCTCCGGCTCGCCCTCATGACCTGTGGCCGCGATCAGACTCCTGCCCCCATCCCCACCCCACTCGTAACGAACTGGCCAGCGTTCCGTGCCGTCCGGCGCAGACGGCGACGCGTGCGCGCGCCCCTGGCAGCGCGTGCCGCGCCAGTTCCCGCGAGGCGTGCCTGCCGGCAGCTGCGGCCCGGGGGTGTGGGGGAGGGGACGGAATCGACTGAGCATCGGCACGGTACACATCCCCCGATCGCATCCCTCGCGGCTGCACCTCATCGGCGCCGACGGCACGCGATCCGGCGATCCCCTGCCGCAGCGAGAGGCCCAGGGCGACAAACCCGAATCATGTGTGCCGGACGACCGGACAACTTCGCGGGAGGTGGGAAAACGCGGCTCAGGCGACCAATCCCGCCCTCATGGAAATCGCAACACCAGCGTCGATAGGCTCAACTTGGCTCAGTGTGGAATTATGAAGTGTTCTCATTTCCTGACCTGGTTAATCTTGGCGATTAATGGGAGCATACTTGGCCATGGAGAGCCGTCTCTACACGATGACAAACTGTACGTCACGTTGCTTTCGTCTTAGGCCGCTTTCTCCATCCATCCAGCTTATCCAGCTTGTTAAGAACGGCTACGTTCGTGACAAGAGCAAGCACACGATCGGTCGAAACGGTGACGTAAGATGCTGCACCAGGCGGCCGGTGTCAACAATAGAGTCAACCGTGTCTGATTAGTTAATGGCAGCCAGCAGGTCGCGGGCGTATTGCGCCGGGAAGGGTAGGGGTGGAACTCAGTCAACACGATTGGGGACTGGGGACGGGGGTCAAAGGTCTCAAACTCTACCAGCTGGTGCACTTCATTAAACTTTGAGGTCTATGACGAGGATCTGTGTGGCGGGGACTGGAACCCTCTAAAACACATGGAGGCTCCACCTGCGCAGAAGCCAGTTACATATCACAAGAATCTCCAAAATACGAGCTCCCAATGGTTCGCACGAAGTGCACGCTTCCGTTCACCCATACGTGTTGCAATCGGGCACCTCTTCCTTCTTCGACTACCAATCTCGCCTATCGGTCAACTTCATCTCGTCCCGATTTGAACTTCCGATAAGCTGCAGGAACACGGACAAGCCGACACATTGGACCACCTGCCGAGCCTGCGGAACACCAGCTCAGAGCGCCGGCGGAGCACCGACGGAGCACCGACGGAGCACCAGCGGAGCACCGACGGAGCACCGACGGAGCACCAGCGGAGCACCGACGGAGCACCAGCGGCTGGCGAATTCACCACCAGTCGACCGTCAGCAGGCCCGGCCATGGCAGACGACGGCCGCCAGCCGGCGGCGGAGGGAACGCGTCGCTCGCGGCAAAAACCCACCTCAATCACCGCCGATACGCACAAAAACGCAGACGGATCCGAGCACCGATCAGAGAAGACATCTGGAGGCAGGGCGCTTCCGGCTGTGAGGCGACACGCACGAGCTGCTCCTCTGCAGACAATCGATGGCGTCCCCAGCGCACACCGGCCACAAGCGACACGTTGCGTGATCAGTACCTTCCACGCAGTATCCACTGATGCGGGATTATCTATAATGTGATATGGCAAACACTGCAAGTTTATAGTATATGATTATTCTCCCTATACCGAATATAGTTCTTCCTAAATTATGAATCTCAGAAGAAATAATAAAGGTGCAGTCATAAGTACCTGCACCATTGGCTCAAATTTGAGTCTGAAAGCCATCAAAAACATTTTAAATGGCACTAATTCCATGGCAAATGTCGGCATACTGCTGTGCTCGTTTCGACATCTCAAACCTAACGAAAAACAATTATTTTAACCCTGCGCTGACGTCACGACCCCGGCAGCCGGCGCAATCCCACCGACCACGGCCCCGGCTCTCTGACCGCCGCCACTGGTGTCAACATGGCGGTGAGACACACCACCCGCCGCAGCGAGACGCTTTCACTGTCCACGGGCGGCGGCCCAAGCCCGTCGCCCCGACAAGGCCGAACCCTGGCCCGCCGATACCGGGCGGCGACCTGAGACCTGCATACCTGACCAGACTTTGGACTCCGATATGGGGCGGTGGAGTGTCGTCTCGCGACCCAAGCCGGCGATGAACCGTCGCGCTTCTCAGCCCAGCCACCACCAGGAGTGCCCCGCCACCACCAGGAGTGCCGCGCCACCACCTGGAGTGCCCCGCCCCACCACCGGGAGTGCCGAGCCACCACCGGGATTGCCGAGCCACCACCGGGAGTGCCCCGCCACCACCGGGATTGCCGAGCCACCACCGGGATTGCCGAGCCACCACCGGGAGTGCCCCGCCACCACCGGGAGTGCCGCGCCACCACCGGGAGTGCCCCACCACCACCGGGAGTGCCGCACAGTGTAAAATAATTGACGATGTGACCTGGAAATTCACAGTTAATGGAATTGTGCTATTTCATCCTTGTCTTAGGTTTTTACGAGTTTGCCACATGATGTATGGGCAGTCATCATGCACACGACTGCGAAATACTGTAAAATGCATCTGACTGAAGTGAAAGTCATTCCGCTCTTGTAATCCTTAAGTGGCGATCCTTTATTTTCTTCCAATCTTTCACTATTCCGAAGCAACTTCTTTCTTCATCCACACAGTTAATGGTGAAGTATTTTTAGGACACTGGTGCCGCACCACCACCAGGATTGCCCCGCCACCACCTGGAGTGCCCCACCACCACCGGGAGTGCCGAGCCACCACCGGGAGTGCCGCGCCACCACCGGGAGTGCCCCGCCACCACCTGGAGTGCCCCGCCCCACCACCGGGAGTGCCGAGCCACCACCAGGAGTGCACCGCCACCACCGGGAGTGCCCCGCCACCACCGGGAGTGCCCCGCCCCACCACCGGGAGTGCCGAGCCACCACCAGGAGTGCCCCGCCACCACCGGGAGTGCCCCGCCACCACCGGGAGTGCCGCGCCACCACCGGGAGTGCCCCGCCACCACCGGGAGTGCCGCGCCACCACCGGGAGTGCCCCGCCACCACCTGGAGTGCCCCGCCACCACCAGGAGTGCCGCGCCACCACCGGGAGTGCCCCGCCACCACCGGGAGTGCCGAGCCACCACCGGGATTGCCGCGCCACCACCGGGAGTGCCCCGCCACCACCGGGAGTGCCGCGCCACCACCGGGAGTGCCCCGCCACCACCGGGAGTGCCGCGCCACCACCGGGAGTGCCCCGCCACCACCGGGAGTGCCGCGCCACCACCAGGAGTGCCCCACCACCACCTGGAGTGCCCAGCCACCACCAGGAGTGCCCAGCCACCACCAGGAGTGCCCCGCCACCACCTGGAGTGCCGCGCCACCACCGGGAGTGCCCCGCCACCACCTGGAGTGCCCCGCCACCACCTGGAGTGCCCAGCCACCACCAGGAGTGCCCCGCCACCACCAGGAGTGCCCCGCCACCACCGGGAGTGCCGCGCCACCACCAGGAGTGCCGCGCCACAACCAGGAGTGCCGAGCCACCACCAGGAGTGCCCCGCCACCACCGGGAGTGCCCCGCCATCACCGGGAGTGCCGCGCCACCACCGGGAGTGCCCCGCCACCACCGAGAGTGCCCCGCCATCACCAGGAGTGCCCCGCCATCACCAGGAGTGCCGCGCCACAACCAGGAGTGCCGCGCCACCACCGGGAGTGCCGCGCCACCACCGGGAGTGCCCCGGCATCACCAGGAGTGCCCCGCCACCACCGGGAGTGCCCCGCCACCACCGGGAGTGCCGAGCCACCACCGGGATTGCCGAGCCACCACCGGGAGTGCCCCGCCACCACCGGGAGTGCCGCGCCACCACCGGGAGTGCCCCGCCACCACCGGGAGTGCCCCGCCACCACCAGGAGTGCCCAGCCACCACCAGGAGTGCCCCGCCACCACCAGGAGTGCCGAGCCACCACCGGGAGTGCCGAGCCACCACCGGGAGTGCCGAGCCACCACCGGGATTGCCGAGCCACCACCGGGATTTCCGCGCCATCACCGGTCACAGGTGAGGTGCGGAACGTAGCGAGGAATACGTATGCTGATGATGCCATGGGCACACCAACTATTGGCCGAGGTGCCTCCTATAACTTCCACACCCTCCAATCACCTCCAGGTCACCCAGCACGAGGTTGCGGACGCTCGTTGAACAGATGATCATGTGAGTGTACAGGACGCAGCGAGCTGAACCGGATATCCCTGATTAGCCTGTAAACGGTCATCGTTATCCCATTATCAGCGGTCCGGCGACAAGTCTGCAGTGTGTCCAACAATGCTTCCGTCGGCTCGCACTCTCCAGCGTGGGAGAACACTAACAAGCCACTACACCACGCTGTGGTCCAAGTCATCCTCTCATACACGCAGACAGACGTAGTGGACCGGCGGGCAACCACTGTGCTCGGCGGCAAGTCCGAACACGGAGCACACAAAAAAACGCCGACACCGCGCCCGAGTGAGATACCCTCCACGACGCTCTGGCGACTAAACCCCCCGCGCTGAACCTGCCAACCCAGACCGCCCGGAGCTGGTCTGACCACCGACGACAGCCACACAGCCCCACATGCCACACACTCACGCTGTCACCGAGCGGGCCTCGATCCTGCGGCGAGCCATCGCCCGGCAGCTGATGACGTCACGCCGGGGCGAGATCGCGCGACCACCGCGTCACCGCGCGTCACCGCAGCAAGCGCCGCCGCCGGCCGGACCCGGGTTCGATCCCGACTCGCGGCGCCGCCTTCACAGACGCGCGCGCCGACGACGCTCCGCCGGAGCTGGACGAGCAGCGGCGACTGGTGCCGGACGGACACGCAGCGCGCCCGGCCAGGAGTGGCTGCATATCTTACACGGCGGCCCGGCGAGCCGACGGGCCACTCCTCGCCTCGTGCATTCTCTCCACCGCCACTCCCCCTCCGACCGCATGCCAAATACGGGCGGAGGCGGCGCAGCCACTGCAGACCGTCTCGTCCGCGCAGACTGCGGCCGATTACGTCAGCTGGGGGATTGGCCCGTGTTCTTCGCACCGGACTGGCGAGCATGGCGGGTAAACTGGATGGCGGGTAGACTAGATGGCGGGTAGACTAGATGGCGGGTAGACTAGATGGCGGGTAGACTGGATGGCGGGCAAACTGGATGACGGGTCAGACTATATGGCGGGAGACTAGATGGCGGGTTGACGAGATGGCGGGCAGACTAGATGGCGGGTAGACTAGATGGCGGGTAGACTAGATGGCGGGTAGACTAGATGGCGGGTCAGACTAGATGGCGGGAGACTAGATGGCGGGAGACTAGATGGCGGGAGACTAGATGGCGGGTAGACTAGATGGCGGGTTGACGAGATGGCGGGCAGACTAGATGGCGGGTAGACTGGATGGCGGGTAGACTGGATGGCGGGCAAACTGGATGACGGGTCAGACTAGATGGCGGGTAAACTGGATGACGGGTAGACTAGATGGCGGGTAGACTAGATGGCGGGTAGACTAGATGGCGGGTAGACTAGATGGCGGGTAAACTAGATGGCGGGTCAGACTAGATGGCGGGAGACTAGATGGCGGGTTGACGAGATGGCGGGCAGACTAGATGGCGGGCAGACTAGATGGCGGGTAGACTAGATGGCGAGTCAGACTAGATGGCGGGAGACTAGATGGCGGGTTGACGAGATGGCGGGCAGACTAGATGGCGGGTAGACTGGATGGCGGGTAGACTGGATGGCGGGCAAACTGGATGACGGGTCAGACTAGATGACGGGTAGACTAGATGGCGGGTTGACGAGATGGCGGGCAGACTAGATGGCGGGTAGACTAGATGGCGGGTAGACTGGATGGCGGGTAGACTGGATGGCGGGCAAACTGGATGACGGGTCAGACTAGATGGCGGGTAGACTAGATGGCGGGTAGACTAGATGGCGGGTTGACGAGATGGCGGGCAGACTAGATGGCGGGCAGACTAGATGGCGGGCAGACTAGATGGCGGGCAGACTAGATGGCGGGTAGACTGGATGGCGGGTAGACTGGATGGCGGGTAGACTGGATGGCGGGTGGTTTTGAACAGATTCCGTGAAGGACTGTGGAGTAGACTGTAGGACTGGCTGTAGGTCCGACGGCACGCCGGACGGCAATGTAGGTCTGTAGAACAGACTGCACACGGACTGTAGGACAGACTGCACACGGACTGTAGGACAGACTGCACACGGACTGTAGGATAGACTGCACACGGACTGTAGGACAGACCGCACACGGACTGTGGGACAGACCGCACACGGACTGTGGGACAGACCACACACGGACTGTAACAGCAAACGGACTGTAGGACAGACTGCACACGGACTGTAGGACAGACTGCACACGGACTGTAGGACAGACTGCACACGGACTGTAGGACAGACTGCACACGGACTGTAGGACAGACCGCACACGGACTGTGGGACAGACTGCACACGGACTGTAGGACAGACTGCACACGGACTGTAGGACAGACTGCACACGGACTGTAGGACAGACTGCACACGGACTGTGGGACAGACTGGACACGGACTGTAGGACAGACTACACACGGACGTGGGACAGGCTACACACGGACTGTATGACAGGATATATACGGACTGTAGGATTGTGGGATAGACTAGACGCGGGCCGTAGGACAGACTACAGACCGGCTGTAGGACAGACTACACACGGACTGTATGACAGGCTATATACGGACTGTAGGATTGTAGGACAGACTAGACACGGGCTGTAGGACAGACTACACAGGGGTTGTAGGTCTGCAGGGCAGACTGTACACGAACTGCATGACTATAGGACAGACTACACAAGGGCTGTAGGACAGACTACACATAGACTGTAGGGCAGACTGCACACACGGTCTGTAGGACAGACTGCATATGGACTGTATGGCAGACTGCACACGGAATGTAAGCCTATAAGACAGACTGCACACGGGCTGTAGGAGAGGCCAGACTGTCGATCAGACCGACCCGCTGCCGGCGACCGGCGCTTCCCATTCCGCAACGCCCCCACCACCGGTCCGACTTTCAGTGGGCGTGACGTGACGGTGGACCGTCGGCCGCTCTGGCCACCATCTGTCACCAGGAGTGTGACGCACGTGACGGCGCACTCAACGGCCACTGAATGGCCGTGTCGGGCCGCTGCTGGGTCCATCTTCGGCCGGCGCAAACAAACTCCGACGAGGTCACACACCAGCCTCAACAATAGCAGGCCACCGTCGGCGGACGCGCACGGGCGTCCTCAGAACAGCTCAGCCACCAGAGGCGGAGCGCCATCTTCTGCACTCTCCCACCATCGTCCGCGCTTGGCTGTCCCACAACACCGTCCGCCCAGGTATCTGTGATCTTGTCTCCCCCACCCCTCATGGGATGATGTAGGGTGCCCGATAAAAGTTAAACTCTCCCACCATCGTCCGCGCTTGGCTGTCCCACAACACCGTCCGCCCAGGTATCTGTGATCTTGTCTCCCCCACCCCTCATGGGATGATGTAGGGTGCCCGATACAAGTTAAACTCATCTATACGTTAGTTATTTGGGTCCGAGGGCGCCTCGACTGCCGTGGTTATTTTGCGCCCATAACCGAGGGAGTTAGCAAGGTGCAGTTGACTGTAGTATCAAGCTTCATATCGTAGATAGCCGTCAGCCTGGCCCTACTATGCTACAGAGTGGACACGCGGTGTATATCAGCGACGGGTATATATTGCTGAGCACAACACTTCAGATAAGAAATGCATCAATCGTCCCGATTGGACAGTGGAGGAGGTATCGGACAAAATTCACCAATGGATGCCACCTGGGCAGACCCAAAGTGACGTCTACGTTAGTATAAAAAGGTCACGAGATAAGAGCACGCCGAACTGTCGGTCGTACACGACACCTGGAGCACTGCGTTTTGTCGCCAATGCATAGCAGATACTACAACATTAACCCAAACATGAATAGCTGCTCTCAGGCGCGTATATTTCCGAAAATAATTGGGGGCCACAATACATAGAAGCAATGGGAGGGCCGAAATGGATTTCGGGACACACTCCTTAAGATTCCATGCAAAAATTCGCAAGTATTGGAAAGAAAAGACAACATTAAGGGGACACTTGCCTGGTTAAAAGCATGCAAAACAACACAAATGGTTGCTCATATAATTTCAAATGGATTCAACTTTTGACCTCTAGAGAAGTAATTCAATCGATAAAGATACTCGAGGAGCATTGGTATGTTCACAAGACAGCATTCATAATTCATAAGTTCTTCACGGCTATTCGAAAACAAGATATGACATAAAAAGCTTACACCTATCACAGTTCGAAGCGATTTTTTTATCTCCGTTCAGGATCCACTCGTGTTCATAAGTGCAGGCCATTCGGCTGTCCACCGCCTCTTCACTACATTCACAACAGTCGTCCATCCAGTAGCCCCACCCTCATCTCACCCCCACCCAACAGTTGCGCCACTGTACGCCCAAGGGGCCCGTCAGCCTCCAGCGCGAGCGAGAGGGAGCCGCGCAGTTCGTCCGCTCGATCAGCATACCGCCGGAGCCCGACTGACGTCTCAACAAGTCGTGTCGGCACTCGGCGACATGCGCCGCCGAGCGACGCACTACACGACCTGTCGCCAGCAGCTGATCTCCTCACCGGAGGAGCCGAACCGCCGCGGGCTGCGAGCCCGCAATTTGTCGGCTGGCTGACGACATAAAGGAGCTGGTGATGAGATCCAGCATCGTTCAAAGCAGAATATGACTCCCTTTGCCAGCCAACCGAGAATCCGCCCGAAGGCGACAATCTCGAGATACCGCCCGACAAATAATGATCGGAAGCATTTCTACGATCCGGGATGGTTCGGAAAATGTCACGACTCGCCGGCATTAATCTCCATCCGGCGCCCAATTTGTCAGCGCCGCGACGACCATCCCGCCTCCAGTTTGATCCTGCCGCGCCGTTTCGCCCAGTTCGCCCAGTTCGCCCACGTGCCGGCGACAAACGGCCGATCTCGCGCGCCAGTCAGACAGCCGCGTCGTCCCGAGAGGCCCAGCCGGCCGTTCGGCGGTACTCGTGTTCAGACAACGCAGTGACCCGCGTCGGTGCCAACGGTGCCGCCCGCCGAGCGGCACGGCCTTGTCGGCGGTGCGGTGCGGTGCGCTTTCTCCTGCCGTCGCCTGCTCTCCGATTGGCGGCGGTTTGCGGCCGCTTAATACCGCGCCGTGTCGGCGGAGATTGTGACGGCGTGCGAAGCTGCGACAAGACCCGCGGAGATACAACGCGCCGCGACAGGACCCAGGTAGATACAAGGCGCTACTTTGACAGGACTCGCGCGAAGACACGAGGCGAAGCAACAGCGCCGGGAGCGATACGATACTCGGCTGCAGCTGTGAGCTTGTTGCAGGCCAGAGGACAGCAGCAGGGGCGGATTCAGATCTACGTTGAGGGCGGGGCAGTACGGCTTGAGACAGCCGAAAAAATGTCCATGTGTCTTAGATTTCCCTAGAACTCGAGTTTGGACAGTTCGCATGAGTGTGATCGTTGCAAGCGATATTCTCTACATGAGATATTGATAATTTTGTATCAAGGCATCAATGTTTGGTGGGAGTTATATTCCACTCCCCAGTATACTTTACACCCTAGTATACTCTACACCCTAGTATACTCTACACCCTAGTATACTCTACACCCTAGTATACTCTACACCCTAGTATACTCTACACCCTAGTATACTCTACACCACTCTACTCGACTCTACTCGACTCTGCTATACTCTACTCGACTCTGCTATACTCTACTCGACTCTGCTATACTCTACTCGACTCTACTCGACTCTACTCGACTCTACTCGACTCTACTCGACTCTGCTATACTCTACTCGACTCTGCTATACTCTACTCGACTCTGCTATACTCTACTCGACTCTGCTATACTCTACTCGACTCTGCTATACTCTACTCGACTCTGCTATACTCTACTACTCGACTCTGCTATACTCTACTAGACTCTACTCTACTATACTCTGCTATACTCTGCTATACTCTGCTATACTCTGCTATACTCTGCTATACTCTGCTATACTCTGCTATACTCTGCTATACTCTGCTATACTCTGCTATATTCTGCTATACCCTGTGTACACGCCTGGTGGGGAGGCCAGGTGTTTACCCGGCTTCCCCACCAGGCCCGCCGGCCGGCCACGCCCATACGTGGCCGGCCGGCGGGCGGTCGTGCCGCCACGTGTCGACGGCCGTTCTGCAGCGTCACCGTCGCCGTCCGTGCCACCATACCGCCACGTCGCTATAGTCACGACCCGCCACCGCCACCGGCAACTAATCGCACAGTCACCGTCTCCGGGTCTCCGGTCTCCGGTCTCCGGTCTCCGGTCTCCGGTCTCCGGTCTCCGGTCTCGGGTCTCGGGTCTCGGGTCTCGGGTCTCGGGTCTCGGGTCTCGGGTCTCGGGTCTCGGGTCTCGGGTCTCGGGTCTCGGGTCTCGGGTCTCGGGTCACAGTCACAGTGACAGTCACGTCACAATCACGTCACAGTAACTGGCGGCGACGGCGAAAGTGGCGCTCTCACAGGCGGCCGCAATCGCGGTCCAATTGTCGGCCGCCTGCAGTGAAGGTGGTGTGGGAGAACAACACCCACCCACCTACCCACCCACCCACGGCAAGTGGTCGGCACCCAAATGAACGCCTCCCTGCCGGGCGTCTCCGCCGAGCGTGACTGGTGACGCCACAGCGGCATGACGTCACCGCGCGTCACCTGTCGCGGTCCGGCCCCGCCCAGCCGTGCACCTGTGCGCCGGCCGGCACACACCTGTCCGTATCATCCGTCCGTCAGGCGAGCGGCGGGCGGCGGGGGCGGCACGGACGCAGAGGAACGCCGCGCTCGCTCCCTCCACCTACGCAGGTCGATTACAAATTGGAGGACGGGCGGCGGCAGGGGGACAGAGGCCCCCTCAACGTGCGCTGGGATTACTGATTGAACGGTGGGTGGAGTGGTACCGAATTGATTTTCCGATTGGTAGTCAAACGTCAAGGAGTATTTCCAACACTTGCGATCGTGCAAACACGGTATGAGGCCGCATATATACAATTTGTGCGCAGGTATAAGACATTTATCATTATCACTTATCCCACACTGTTTTACAGGGAAGCCAATAGAGCACATAACTGGTGTTCTCCAGCAATGCGTGAACAGTGCCCGCTCGGGAGTTGCGCGCATGACCTTCCGATCACTGCCTGAGCCGACCGGTCAGCGCAGCCCGCCTGAGGCAGAGAGATGGCGCCACCAACGTCACCAGTCGGCCGGTCAGTCGACGCTGCCGCGTGTTTACCCGCCGTCTAGCCCGGCACGGATTCAGACCGTGCAGCGCTGCATTTACTTGCCATCCGACTGGCGAACTTCACCAAACAGATGGAATCAATCCGCAGGCCAAACATAGTCGTTCCAGGTGAAGAATAGCTGCGTCAAACTTCCATTGGTGTTGAATTTCAATGCTGGCACCCCTCCCATTCTGCTGGGAACCTGCAAATGAACGAGCCAGAAACCAGCTACTGCATAGTAAACCACCAACGCCATGAAGCAGCCATCACCCGAACGGACTGTCCGCCTTGGCCTCAGGGGCAATCAATTGAACGGACTCGGTGTCGGATTCGGACTCGGACTCAGGTTTCGAGCGGCACCGCTACCGGTCCAGTATCGATACCTAACCGCTACCGGTCCGGTATCATCCCCTCAATGTCAACATTTCCTTCCCGGTCTGAGAGCAGTGAGCACCAAACGCTCGTGAGAGCCGGCAGCGAATTCCCACCCGGTGGGAGAAATCGATTGGATTCGCAATCGTGCGGCCAGCATTTCCCGGCCGGACCGCGCGTTTGGCAATCGCCTTTGCTATTGCGGCTCGTGCGAAATAGACTGGCGTCAGCCAGCAGTTCCACTCCATGACACCCTACGACTTGCACGCGCCGAGAAGCCACGCTTGCTACGACACCCCCACTCACCGGTCTAACCTGTCTCGCATAGTCGCGAACATTGCCGCTCCGGTAGCTCAGTTGGTGTCGGCTTTTCCCGGCCGGAGGGGGCGCCAGCATTCTATGGGAGGACACATTCTCCCAGTGCCCCCCCGATGTATCCTCCCCTGTCGCACCACGCACGCGTACGATTACCGTTGGTCGTATGGCTGCGTCGGTGCGTGCGAGCTGGTCGCGACATTTCAAGTTATCCGATGGCATATAAAACAGTTCACGGTACGTCATGGCATGTCAGGAGACATCACAATACATCGTGGCAACGGAGATAATCTCACAAACAGCTAATGATACGCCACAACGCCCCACGAGAGCAGCTTACCAGATACTGCAAACACCTCGCGACACCCCACACATGTAGACACCTGACACCTCACAACTCATGCCACCTCGCCACACCTGACGACTCGCCACGACCACTCACGACACCTCATGCTATTTTACAACACATGACGGCGTCAAATCGACCCCCTCCCCCCACCCAAGCCATTCACAGCGATGACTGTGGCGGTGCGGGTAAACAACGTCGCAGCAGAGCGGCCCGGGCGCGGCCCGTGCAGAGCCTGACTCGGCATGACTCAGCTGGCCTCACGTGCCGCCGAGTCGGCCGGTGGTGGTGACCTCACCGTCAGCCAGATCCGGAACGACAGCTCACAGTCCAGTCCACCGCCGAGTCGGCCGACGGTGGTGACCTCACCGCCAGCCAGACCCCGCACAACAGCTCACAGTCCAGTCCACCGCCGAGTCGGCCGGCGGTGGTGACCTCACCGTCGGAACGACAGCTCACAGTCCAGTCCACCGCCGAGTCGGCCGGCGGTGGGTGGTGACCCTCACTCATTACTCCCCCCCCGAGGGCGGCGGGGGGGGTGACCTCACCGTCAGCCAGACCCGGCACAACAGCTCACAGTCCAGTCCACCGCCGAGTCGGCCGGTGGTGGTGACCTCACCGTCAGCCAGACCCCGCACGACAGCTCACAGTCCAGTCCACCGCCGAGTCGGCCGGCGGTGGTGACCTCACCGTCAGCCAGATCCGGTACGACAGGCCAGGGTCGCCAGGGTCTGGATAAGGTCCAGATAAGGAGCGGACGCCAGGTAGCTACCGCACGCGTCACGTCCCGCATTCACCTTCGATTTTTGCAGGGGGATCCTTGATGTTATTTCAGCGGGTCAGGCGAACACGCCGTGTGCCAGTAAGAAGTTTCCGATAACAAATCGTGCGTTCTCTTTAATTTGTTTCACTCGTTCCGACAAGTCGCCCAGAGTTGCCGGAACGCCTGCCCGAGAGTATGAGGTCTCCGCCTGCCCAACGCCTGCCCAAGGAGCGGTCTCCGCCGGTGACCGCCAACCCCGGCCAGTCGTGCCCTGAGCCGCTGCTGTGAGCGACCACGAGCCGCCGATCCCCGACGCCCGGATAAACACACGCCGCCCGACGCACAGCCTCCACGCCCACACTGTGAGCCCGCCGTGCCGCAGATGGCGCAGCTGGCCGGCTCTGGGCCAGACTTCGACCTCGGCAGAGCCGCGCCGCATATACACGAGACGACCGGCGGACGCCCGGAGGTTTAGGAGCGTTCCCAAGCCAAGTGACACAACTAGCTAGTGAACATTCATAGCTAGTGACTCTGAAAAACCCAGAAATTATGGCACCCTACTCCAAGCAAAGTTGAAGTTAAGTGCGTGACATTCCTATGTAGGGGTCCCACATTCCTCTCCAAGAAGCGCCTCTGGCTAACAAATCCGTTGAAGTTAAATGGGGGACTCGAGGTTTCCCGGAGTGCCACATTTTCCCGGCCGGAGGGGCGTCACCTTCAGGAAAATTCCCCACTGCCCCCCCTGTATCCGCTACTGGTAACCACTGAGACGGTTTCATGGTGGCTTCACGCTGCTCTAAGTTGCATATAATCGTGCAAAACCTCTGGCTTCTTGGCAATTTCACCACACTCACAGCCAGATTTGGAAACACCCGGCTGATTTGGGAGTCCATCCAGAGCGGGCGAGTGTGTGTGTATAGGCCCCTCTTTTACGTTGCGCGCAAGGCCAGCCGAATGACCTTGACCGGTTCCCGCACGGCTCCCTGCCATGTGAGCGAACAGGTCAGTTGAGTGGGAGCGTGCAATAATGGACTATGAGACTCGTTCTCCGGAGGGTACGTCCAGAAGTGCTCAGTACTTCCGACTCCGTTCACAGCAGGCTGAACACGTGAAGGACACTTCTGATACGATTTTACCTAGTGTTCACTCACATGCGTAATGTTAAAGTAGGCCCCACATACCTGGGTAATTCGGGCATATGGTTCGCTGGGTTAGGGGCACGTGCTTACTGTGCCCCAGCGTGGTTAAGCACGCTGCACCAATAAGCCATAATATATCCGATATTGTGGCTTATATCGGACAATATATCCGATACCTACTAATTACACGATATATTATATCGTCGTGTAATGACTAGGTACCTACCTCTTTGGCCTTGGTTTGGTGCTACAAAAGTAAATCGTTACCGAAACATGACATAATTTTTGGGGGAGGGGGGATGGACGGGGAAAATTTCGGCTCTCATTGAGAGGCTCCGAATGTTACAGATATTTAGCATGGGATTTACGAACCCCGTCTACCCTTGGCCGCCTGGGGAATTCAAAATGTTGCTTATGATTCCCGAACCGATCGATTCCAGAGCCTAGGGTTGCCCACCATCAGCGACGTACCTTGTAATGTAGCGGAACCGTTGGAAAGCTGAACGCACTAGAACGAAGGACCCAGTTCCGGACAAGTACCACGTCACTGCAATTCCGACTGAGCTTCGGAATGGAGACTGAACCAGAGTGAACCAAACCAGTTTGTTTGCGCGGCCGACTGCCGACTGCGCGCCGCTTTCATCACTAACCGCCCATTTCGGGAGAGTCCATTCTACCAGACTGGTCCAAGCCAAGGGGTGTCCGTTAACCACATGGCATATTTAACAATTTTCTGAGCCAAACTCAATGAAATGGGGACATACTTTGAACACCTACCTTGGTGTATTAATTGTTTTACCAAAAATATGAGATCAATAGTTTCAATAGCTAGCATACTTCAAACAGCAGTAGCCACATGAAGAATGCCTCTGCGACATCTAGCGGGGAAATTGTAACCTCTGGTGTTATGATTCGTACCGAGATGGCCCACAATGGGGAAACCTGAGGTTTTACTAGCGTTGCCTACTTCATCAGTTCGATCGGTACACTACAGCACGGGTCTTACGGTCATGAACAAACCAAAAACATCGCATAATGCAATAAAATCGGCATGAAAGAACTGGTTGAGCCGCGGTGGACGACCTTGGGTACAGCTGCCTACACTATTGGTGAAGCCTGAGTCCTGGCACCACTAAGTTGCTTGCATATGAATGAAAATATGATCATGAAGTATCGAGGCTTAAGTCAGGTTTACAGGGCCCATCTGAGTTAATCACCTCAAGGGAAGATATTACAAAACGAGAAAAAGGACACATAAGCACCCTGATCAATACATATATCTTGTGTTCTAAAGAAGTCATCTACCCGAGCCTCCTTTAAATAGGCCCCATCAATGTGTTTGCTTTCTTAGCATGATAAATAAGCGTATGGGGTGAGCCTCATGAATTAAAATGGAAACACACATTGCCTTCGTGCATTGGACCCGACCAATGGCTTCTCCGCCAATGGCTAGAAGTAGGCATCCGAATGTTTTCTGATTATGTTCCACGAGATTAACAAATAGTATTTGTATAGGTCATGCTTGTTCAAAGAGGATTTCGACATCCTACCGCACTGTTTTTCACGTCGCACACCTCATGAAAGCCCATTAGTTTAACCTTGGGTCCATTAGATCTGAATAGCAGAGGTGTGGAAATTATTGAAGGTGAGCGGAATATTAAATGCTGCCACTACCCTTCCTTAGTTGCGCTAATTCCCCTGAGAAATCTATATTTTACATCGAATTGGGTTCCTGTTGGCTCCCGGGTTACTACGCCTATAAATGTCATGTTCGCTCATGAAATTTTCAGCAGAATTAGCCTTGTTGCTTCGCATATAAAACGGATTTTCTCGGATACCTATTTTCAAATTCTCTCAAAATGAGTAAAGCTTACAAACATTAATCGCAAGATTGATAAGCCCTTTAACTATTTGCGGAAAAAGGCCATTGCTAGGTGCATGGCCGACGAAGTCGATGCGCCCCTAAACTCCAAGGCCAGCGAAGCTACTGATGAGCATAGAATGCCTAAAATGTACTTCTGAGCATGGGTGTTGCGACGGTTTTTTAATAGGAATTGGAACTGGGGGAGTCCTTCGTGGTCCTTACGGTCTATTTGTCAATGCTACGTCATTGGCTTTATGCTAGATTCCAAAAAGTCCGCTGATCACAAAGTGCCATCCCCCACCGTGACAACGCCCATGTTTCTGACCAGTTAGCCTACTCGTACTTAGGAATGGTCCGAACTGAAATGACCAGGTAAGTAGTATAATAATATATTGAATAGCCAAGGCTGTGCAATACATGTGCGTGCATATGATCACCCAAGCAAATTAATTCGGGAATACAGACATTTCAGCTCGGCAACCGGATACCCAACATAAAAGACACGCAATTGCGTACAAATAAGCACAATTTGCCATAGGTAGACCCGACCCGCTCTCATGCGCGGATGCGTTTTAAGTACGCTACACCATGTCTGGCCTGCAGTAACACAGTTTTCCTGCAAAATGGAATGCAAAAATGGCAGATGACAGGTGGCGGATACGTTTAGAAGAGGACAGATGGCATATGTCATAAGACATGTGTCAGACGACAGGTGGCAGATGACAGATAGCGTGTGCCAGATGGCGTGTAGCATATCGCGTGAAGCAGAAGCCGGATGAGATGACAGATTGCAAGTGTAGATGGCATATGGCAGATGGCAGCAGACAGATGATATGCGACAGATGGCAGATGCCTGATGGCAGATTGCACATGGCAGGTGGCAGATGGTAAGTGGCAGATGACAAGTGACAGAAGTCAGATTGCAGATGGAAGATGATGGATGAAAAATGGCAGATGTCAGGTGGTAGATGACAGATATCAGATGGAGTGTTGCAGACGGCGTTTTTAAGATGGTACATGACATATGTCAGGTGGCAGATGGCAGATGGTACATGGCATAACAGGTGGAAGATGTCAGATGACATGTGACAGATGCCAGATGACATGTGACAGATGGCAGATGATATGTGACAGGTGGCATCTGACAGGCGTCATATGATATATTGCAGATGGTATATTGCAGAAGGCAGATGGTATATGACATGTGGCTGGTGGCAGATGGCAGGCGGCAGATGACATGTGGCAAATGGCAGATGGCAGACGACAGGTGGCAGGGGAGATGGCAGATGGCCGGCACCGTTCGCATCAGCCGATGCCGCCCGACAGTCGGAACACAGAGGCAGCCACACCGCCAGACAATATACCGTCTGGCGGTGTGGCTGTCACCGCCAGACAATGTACTGTCTGGCGGTGTGGCTGTCACCGCCACACAATGTACTGTCCGGTGGTGTGACTGACACCGCCAGACAATGTACTGTTTGGCGGTGTGGCTGTCACATCCACGCAATGTACTGTCTGGTGGTGTGGCTGCCATAGCCAGACAATGTACTGTCTGGCGGCGTGGCTGACCGCCAGACAATGTACTGTCTGGCGGTGTGGCTGTCACCGCCAGACAATGTACTGTCTGGCGGTGTGGCTGTCACCGCCAGACAATGTACTGTCTGGTGGTGTGGCTGTCACCGCCAGACAATGTACTGTCTGGCGGTGTGGCTGTCACCGCCAGACAATGTACTGTCTGGCGGTGTGGCTGTCACCGCCAGACAATGTACTGTCTGGCGGTGTGGCTGTCACCGCCAGACAATGTACTGCGGTGTGCTGTCACCGCCAGACAATGTACTGTCTGGCGCGCCACCGCCAGACAATGTGTCTGGCGGTGTGGCTGTCACCGCCAGACAATGTACTGTCTGGCGGTGTGGCTGTCACCGCCAGACAATGTACTGTCTGGTGGTGTGGCTGTCCCCGCCAGACAATGTACTGTCTGGCGGTGTGGCTGTCACCGCCAGACAATGTACTGTCTGGCGGTGTGGCTGTCACCGCCAGACAATGTACTGTCTGGTGGTGTGGCTGTCACCGCCAGACAATGTACTGTCTGGCGGTGGTGTGGCTGTCACCGCCAGACAATGTACTGTCTGGCGGTGTTTGGCTGTCACCGCCAGACAATGTACTGTCTGGCGTGCTGTACCGCCAGACAATGTTCTGGCGGTGTGGCTGTCACCGCCAGACAATGTACTGTCTGGCGGTGTGGCTGTCACCGCCAGACAATGTACTGTCTGGTGGTGTGGCTGTGCTGTCACCGCCAGACAATGTACTGTCTGGCGGTTGGCCAGTTGTTGGGGTGTGCACCGCCAGACAATGTACTGTCTGGTGGTGGCGGTGTGGCTGTCACCGCCAGACAATGTACTGTCTGGCGGTGTGGCTGTCACCGCCAGACAATGTACTGTCTGGCGGTGTGGCTGTCACCGCCAGACAATGTACTGTCTGGCGGTGTGGCTGTCACCGCCAGACAATGTACTGTCTGGCGGTGTGGCTGTCACCGCCAGAAATGTTATTGGGGCGGCTTGTTCACCGCCAGACAATGTACTGTCTGGCGGTGTGGCTGTCACCGCCAGACAATGTACTGTCTGGCGGTGTGGCTGTCACCGCCAGACAATGTACTGTCTGGCGGTGTGGCTGTCACCGCCAGACAATGTACTGTCTGCGGTGTCGGCTGTCACCGCCAGACAATGTACTGTCTGGCGGTGTGGCTGTCACCGCCAGACAATGTACTGTCTGGCGGTGTGGCTGTCACCGCCAGACAATGCACTGTCTGGCGGTGTTGTCACCGCCAGAAATGTACTGTCTGGCGGTGTGGCTGCACAAATGTACTGTCTGGCGGTGTGGCTGTCACCGCCAGACAATGTACTGTCTGGCGGTGTGGCTGTCACCGCCAGACAATGTACTGTCTGGCGGTGTGGCTGTCACCGCCAGACAATGTACTGTCTGGCGGTGTGGCTGTCACCGCCAGACAATGTACTGTCTGGCGGTGTGGCTGTCACCGCCAGACAATGTACTGTCTGGCGGTGTGGCTGACCGCCGCAGCATCAGCCTGACCGCGCGGAAATCACTTCAGCTGAACTGTCGTTTGGAGCGGCGACCTTGGAGCGGTCGGCGAGCTGCGCACCAGCCTGTCATCCTCCTCCATTGTGCCTCGCCGTCGCTCGTGTCGTGTCGGTGTGCTGCTTCCAGGGGCGCTGACGCCATAGGTGGAGAGGGTAGGGGATGACAGAGGACGCGGCACCTTGGAGAAGAATTCAGCATTGATCCCCGGGGCGTGGCATGAAAATAACCGACTTCAAAATGGGTCTTGCCCCCGCTCCGCCTTCCGAGTTTGAGAGCGTGTCCGTGTCACTGGCCGCCTCGGCATTAATGCTTTTATCGTGTCTCTGGGTGTCGTTGTTGGCACCGGATCCTATTACATGCAGGCGATCTCATTGTTCAGTTCATGGACGACCGACGTGTTTGGATGACATGGATAGTGGTTCACAGTCTGCAGTCTGTCGTTGTCAGTTATCCTACTTCATTCTGTCCTGCATGCACTTCCTGCTACAGCCGGGAGCAAAATTATCCGGATGAGAACCATGGTAACACATCGGCGATATGGTCGGCGAATACTTGCGGATGCTCGTGCTTGTCCCTTCCTATTTGCAATCAGCCATATAATCACTGATCAATCAAAATATCATGAGCTGATGTATGCACAGCTCCCTCGTGTGGGTACCGTTCTGAGGCTATCCGGTGACATCGGAGGGGCGGATGATTATACAATCTGTCGATTACAGCTCCTTCTGTCTGCCATGCTGATCCTGTGACGTCATTGGTCCCCGACAAACAATGACGATAGCCTCGGGGAGTTCCAGTCTGCATGAATAAATATCAGCCCTGCTATGGTACGATTAGTGGAATACCCAATGGGTGACGAGGTGGAACAGTGGAACACCCAACGGCTGACGAGGTGGAACAGTGGAACACCAACGGCTGACGAGGTGGAACAGTGGAACACCCAACGACTGACGAGGTGGAACAGTGGAACACACAACGACTGACGAGGTGGGACAGTGGAACGCTCGATGGCTGACGAGGTGGGTAGTGAAACACCCAACGGCTGACGAGGTGGAACAGTGGAACACACAACGACTGACGAGGTGGGACAGTGGAACGCTCGATGGCTGACGAGGTGGGTAGTGAAACACCCAACAGCTGACGAGGTGGGTAGTGGAATACCCAACGGCTGACGAGGTGGAACAGTGGAACACCAACGGCTGACGAGGTGGGTAGTGGAACACCCAATAGCTGACGAGGTGGGTAGTGGAACACCCAACAGCTGACGAGGTTGGTAGTAGAACGCTCAACAGCTGACGAGGTGAGATCAGTAAGCACCCCATGACCACATTGTATCAAGCATCTCAGATAAATAATTTGTTGGCTTGCAGCATTCGCAGAGTTAGCACACGTTAGCGCCCTGTATGACCGGTGATCTAACCAAAGGTCAAGTTTAAAATATTACGCGCCAGATTAGTTCTGAACTCGGAGCCGGCCGTCCAGACATCAGAAAAATGGCGCCAAGTTGTCAGCCACAGGAGTGGCGGCTCGGCCGCATCACGTGACTGCTTTCCGGATGCATGAGCATTCCACGTGGTTAATCCCAACATGCTTACCGCAATGCTATTCAGGTTTCAAATGTTGTGCATCGATTGCAAATTGTGGTGAACTTGCCCTGTTTCCCACCAGTGATTCTGAAAGTTTCAAAATCAGTCGGGCCAGTCTAACCTCAAACCTACGATACTTCCTGGTATTGCGGTGAACATTAACACCGTACTTCGCGCCTATTTCGGTTTCAAGAGTAAAATAGAATGGGTCATGTTCGAAGATTCCCAGTTATCTGCTAATTCGTTTATGAAATTATGTCCAGGAATTGGATCCGTATACATGGCACATGATTTGGTACACATGATTTGGTAAGTATATATATGGGTAGAGAGGACACCATGACATGGTTACCCCGCACCATGCTGAAACAAAACACTGCAACGTCAAAAAAGTCATTATCCACATGATTCATGTACATTCAAATACGCCAACGAGTACTCATATCCGAAGATGAATCAAGCGAACACCAACATTTCATATCAGTTCAACCTTCCACGTTTTTCCACGAAACGTTTTTCGACCACCGCACGATCAACAAGTTGTTCCCGCATCACCCTGACCACGCGCTCCAGTTCCTAGGAGCACATGAAGTTCAACATCATCGTAACGGCCTGACGTTAGTTGCATACAGACACCACGGGGGCGGCGAATTTGGGAATGAAGGGAATGCATTTGGGAATTCCTTTCCCGGAAATTTATTAATTTTAGCATGCATTAAGCGAGCTAGATGACGATGTACGGTATATAGTGAGTCTACAACGAGTGTGCACCCTCCCGCCACCACTGGCCAAGTGAGGTGCCGCCGCCATTGGACACACCACCCCATGTCACACTATGTCCACAGCTGACACCACCCCATGTCACACTATGTCCACAGCTGACACCACCCCATGTCACACTGTCCACAGCTGACACCACCCCATGTCACACTATGTCCACAGCTGACACCACCCCATGTCACACTATGTCCACAGCTGACACCACCCCATGTCACACTATGTCCACAGCTGACACCACCCCATGCCACACTATTCATACAGCTGACACCACCCCATGTCACACTGTCCACAGCTGACACCACCCCATGTCACACTATGTCCACAGCTGACACCACCCCATGTCACACTATGTCCACAGCTGACACCACCCCATATCACACTATGTCCACAGCTGACACCACCCCATGTCACACTATGTCCACAGCTGAGACCACCCCATGTCACACTATTCACACCCATTATCACAGCTGACACCACCCCATGTCACACCATGTCCACAGCTGACACCACCCCATGTCACACTATGTCCACAGCTGACACCACCCCATGTCACACTATGTCCACAGCTGACACCACCCCATGTCACACTATGTCCACAGCTGACACCACCCCATGTCACACTATGTCCACAGCTGACACCACCCCATGTCACACTATGTCCACAGCTGACACCACCCCATGTCACACTATATCCACAGCTGAGACCACCCCATGTCACACCATGTCCACAGCTGACACCACCCCATGTCACACTATGTCCACAGCTGACACCACCCCATGTCACACTATGTCCACAGCTGACACCACCCCATGTCACACTATGTCCACAGCTGACACCACCCCATGTCACACTATGTCCACAGCTGACACCACCCCATGTCACACTATGTCCACAGCTGACACCACCCCATGTCACACTATGTCCACAGCTGACACCACCCCATGTCACACTATGTCCACAGCTGACACCACCCCATGTCACACTATGTCCACAGCTGACACCACCCCATGTCACACTATGTCCACAGCTGACACCACCCCATGTCACACTATGTCCACAGCTGACACCACCCCATGTCACACTATGTCCACAGCTGGGCGACCTCAATCGGCCACACGCCGCGGCACGCAAATAAGCGAAACCCAGCGCACACAACGACGTTGCCCAGTACGCCATCGGACGCGCACACAACAGCGAACGAAATTCGGCACACAGGCTAACGGACCGAGCCAAAATGAGATCGCGACCCGGTGCCCCCGTTGCGCCAGTTGCGCCAGTTGTGCCAGCTGCGTCTTTTTGTGTGACCGCTGACAGCCGGCCGGCGTCGAAGGTCGGCATCGTATCGGGTATCGGTTCAGCCCTGCACCAACAGGCGCGCTCTGCCGAGCCACCCTGCCGCGCCCCGGGCAATGGTCAGGGGCCTGGTGGTGGCCGATGGCTGGTGGCTGGTGGCTGGTGGCTGGTGGGTGGTGGCTGGTTGGGTGGTGGGTGTGTGTGTGGGGTGGTGGGTGGCTGGTGGGTGGCGGCTGGTGGGTGGTGGATGGTGGGTGGGTGGTGTGGTGGCTGGTGGCTGGTGGCTGGTGGGGTGGTGTGGTGGTGGCCGATGGCTGGTGGCTGGTGGTGGTGGTGGTGGGTGGTGGGTGGTGGGTGGTGGGGTGGCTGGTGGCTGGTGGGTGGTGGTGGTGGTGGTGGGTGGTGGCTGGTGGCTGGTGGCTGGTGGCTGGTGGCTGGTGGCTGGTGGGGCTGTGGCTGGTGGCTGGTGGTGGCTGGTGCTGGTGGCTGGTGGGTGGTGGGTGGTGGCTGGTGGCTGGTGGCTGGTGGGTGGTGGGGCTGGTGGGTGGTGGCTGGTGGTGGTGGCTGGTGGGTGGTGGGCTGGTGGGTGGTGGTGGTGGCTGGTGGGTGGTGGCGTGGTGGTGGTGGCTGGTGGGTGGTGGGGCTGGTGGGTGGTGGTGGTGGCTGGTGGTGGGGCTGGTGGCTGGTGGTGGTGGGTGGTGGGTGGTGGCTGGTGGGTGGTGGCTGGTGGCTGGTGGTGGTGGGTGGTGGGTGGTGGCTGGTGGGTGGTGGCTGGTGGCTGGTGGTGGTGGGTGGTGGGTGGTGGCTGGTGGTGGTGGGTGGTGGGTGGTGGTCTGGTGGGTGGTGGCTGGTGGGTGGTGGGTGGTGGGTGGTGGGTGGTGGATGGTGGGTGGTGGGTGGTGGCTGGTGGGTGGTGGCTGGCGGCTGGTGGCTGGTGGGTGGTGGGTGGTGGCTGGTGGGTGGTGGGTGGTGGCTGGTGGGTGGTGGGTGGTGGCTGGTGGGTGGTGGGTGGTGGCTGGTGGGTGGTGGCTGGTGGGTGGTGGATGGTGGCTGGTGGGTGGTGGGTGGTGGCTGGTTGGGTGGTGGGTGGTGGCTGGTGGCTGGTGGCTGGTGGCGTGGTGGGTGGTAGGTGGTGGGTGGTGGCTGGTGGCTGGTGGCGTGGTGGGTGGTAGGTGTCTGCCGGCTGCAACACGTGGTGCAGTCCTGCAGGGGTCCACCACGAGACTGATGCTTCCCAGGACGTTGCACGTGCGAAAGCAAGCGGCACTGGATGGATATATGCGAGGCTCCTCACATGGTTGAGGAACGTTCAGAGTGTTTTTTGTATTGTTGGGGGTGCGAGTTGCATAATGTTTGTTTTTGTTTTCAGCAGCACCTGCCAAGCCTGTATATACATCTGCACACCTACTAATGCCTAGCTTAAAGTCATAAATCATAAAGTGTTAAACTTAATGATAGGCACAAGGGCCCATCCAGTTAAGTCTGTAAACAAAATATACCAGAAGCCCGTTAAAAAGATCCACCCAAGCCATCACCACATCTTAAAGAAACCATCCACCAACATCCCACACACCTATCAATGCCTATCTACCCTAACTATCCAGCGATATTCCCTTAGTCCCTCTTAATACATGTGGATTGAATGTCTTACCAATAATTTTCAAACTGCATCCATGCCTGCTGGAACGGTTCTGTGCCGTGCACACTTACCTAGCATAAATATCACCCCATCCATCACTAATTAGAACCTAAGAACAAGATTTTCGTGTCTAAAAAGTTTGTCCACCCTACTTGTAAATACATTCAATGAGGGGCTCCCAACAACATAAGCAGACAGCCTATTCCACTGGTCCACCCTTTAACCGAAGACCTGCTGCCGCTTAACTATCACACAACAGTTTGTCTTACTTGAATTGATGACCACTATGTGATACTCCGAACCGAAGAGCATCATTGACCATTGACCATTCAAATTGACCTGATCTAGCCCTTTCACAATTTTGTACATTTAAATCATGTCCCCCTTAACCTCCTATACTTGAATAAGTACATACATAATGCCCTAAGCCTTTCTCCACGTTCAAGGTTACCTACTCTACGGATGAGTCTAGTGGCATTGTGCTGCACCCTTTCTAACATATCTATATGTTTTTGTTTTTCTAGGTATGGGCTTCATGCTTGTACATAATATTCCAAGTGGGGTCGGACATATGCTAAGTACCTACAGTTTTTCATGACTTCCTTGCTCTCATATCTCACACTCCTATTAATGAGTCCCAGCATTCTTAGTGCCCTGTTCCTAGCTGAGATACATTGTTTTTCTGCTTTAAGGCCTTTTGAAACCAACGCACCTAAGTATCTTTCCTCTTAGTAGCTTGATCTGGGTCACATGGTCTGGATATATTATCCAGTGGAACATCTAGCATGTGTACAATGCGGAATTGGATCTCAATCCTTCTCAAAGCCCTAGCAGGAGACCAAAAAAGGAACTGGAAATAGCAATTCAATTACTTCGGCAGCTTCGGAAGAACTTTACGGTTCAATAATTCCTTTCCTGCCTATTCTAACTAAGTTGCAGACATGCAACAAATCAACAAAACTTAATCGAATCGAATCAATCGAACTTTACGAGTGCACACAGCGGGCCTATGGGTGGACAATTCAGATTTGTGAGTACGTCTGCACCCATAAAGAGCAACAGAGCTACACCCCTGGGAAGCTCGCTTCATCAGCACCGCACCTATTCGTGGCAGCTCACGCGTGACAGACACGTGGGGCCGCCGACTCTGGCACGTGGCAAGGAGTCGACGGTCGGCACGTGGCAGGGAGCCGACGGTTGGCACGTGGCAGGGAGCCGACGGTTGGCACGTGGCAGGGAGCCGACGGTTGGAACGTGGCAGGGAGCCGACGGTCGGCACGTGGCAGAGTCGACGGTCGGCACGTGAGCCGACGGTCGGCACGTGGCAGGGAGCCGATGGTCTGCACGTGGCAGGAAACCGACAGTCGGCACGTGACATGGAGTTGACGGTCGGCACGTGACAGGGAGCCGACGGTCGGCACGTGACAGGGAGCCGACGGTCGGCACGTGACAGGGAGCCGACGGTCGGCACGTGGCAGGGAGCCGACGGTCGGCACGTGGCAGGGAGCCGACGGTCGGCACGTGGCAGGGAGCCGACGGTCGGCACGTGGCAGGGAGCCGACGGTTGGCACGTGGCAGGGAGCCGACGGTTGGCACGTGGCAGGGAGCCGACGGTCGGCACGTGGCAGGGAGCCGACGGTCGGCACGTGGCAGGGAGCCGACGGTCGGCACGTGGCAGGGAGCCGACGGTCGGCACGTGGCAGGGAGCCGACGGTCGGCACGTGGCAGGGAGCCGACGGTTGGCACGTGGCAGGGAGCCGACGGTCGGCACGTGGCAGGGAGCCGACGGTCGGCACGTGGCAGGGAGCCGACGGTCGGCACGTGGCAGGGAGCCGACGGTCGGCACGTGGCAGGGAGCTGACGGTCGGCACGTGGACGATGGCAGGAGCCGACGGTCGGCACGTGGCAGGGGAGCCGACGGTCGGCACGTGGCAGGGAGCCGACGGTTGGCACGTGGCAGGGAGCCGACGGTTGGAACGTGGCAGGGAGCCGACGGTCGGCACGTGGCAGGGAGCCGACGGTCGGCACGTGACAGGGAGCCGACGGTCGGCACGTGGCAGGGAGCCGACGGTCGGCACGTGGCAGACGGCGGAGCCGGCGGTCGGCACGTGGCAGGGAGCCGACGGTCGGCACGTGACAGGGAGCAGACGGTCGGCACGTGACAGGGAGCCGACGGTCGGCACGTGACAGGGAGCCGACGGTCGGCACGTGGCAGGGAGCCGACGGTCGGCACGTGGCAGGGAGCCGACGGTCGCCGGCGGGCAGCCGCCGGGTGGGCTCGCGTGATTGACCGGTGGAATGAGGAACTGGTGAGCGGTGCCCACGCCGCGCCGACCACCGGCCATTACCGCCCGATTGATTGGCTGTTTGGGGCCTGGGAGCGCGTCGACAATCGGCCGGTGCAGAGCCGCGCCACTATCATTTCTGGTTGAAAGTGGCGCGGTAGTGCTGTGGAGCTTGTGTTGAACACTGCCACCTATTTCAATGGAGGCCGTGAATTCCATATTTACCGCTTCTGGAGGGCTGTACGCCGGCAGTGTCTAGTGAGGCTGCGGCTCGGCCGTACAGTCTCGCGGCTGCGCAGCGCGGGTGTTTCGACTCGCCATCACAGCGTCTAGTGAGGGCTGCGGCTCGGCCGTACAGTCTCACGGCTGCGCAGCGCGAGTGTCTCGACTCACCATTGTTCTTCAGCAAGGACTTCAGCAAGGCTGCCGTCCTTCAGCACTGACGACAGCCATCCAGCCGTCAATACGGACCAACGCCACCCTCGACCCTTCCGTCTTGCCGTTCCTTCTTGTTGTAATTCATTTTATGCAGATTATGCTCCTTCAGGTCAACCGGCATGGTTAGTTGGCGAACTCGCTGGCGATATAGACGGATTTGTTTTGTTTGTTTTCGTTTTCGTTTCATTTTGCAGCGAGCTTTGTTCGACAGGCATTTACAACGAATGGAAATGTCGCTTGCCCTTGTACCGCCCGTCTCCCCACAGTTGCGGACGGGAGGCTCCCATGCCGCCCGTCTCCCACAGTTACCGCCCGTCTCCCCACAGTTGCGACCCCATGCGCGTGGACGGGAGGCTCCCATGCCGCCGGTCTCCCAACAGTGTACCGCCCGTCTCCCCACAGTTGCGGACGGGAGGCTCCCATGCCGCCGTCTCCCCACAGTCCGCCCGTCCCCACACTGCGGACTCCCCATGCCGCCCGTCTCCCCACAGTTGCGGACGGGAGGCTCCCATACCGCCCGTCTCCCGCCCACCGCCCGTCTCCCCACAGTTGCGGACGGGAGGCTCCCATGCCGCCGGTCTCCCAACAGTGTACCGCCCGTCTCCCCACAGTTGCGGACGGGAGGCTCCCATACCGCCCGTCTCCCCACAGTTGCGGACGGGAGGCTCCCATGCCGCCCGTCTCCCCACAGTTGCGGACGGGAGGCTCCCATGCCGCCCGTCTCCCCACAGTTGCGGACGGGAGGCTCCCATGCCCCTCCCCACAGTTGCGGACGGGAGGCTCCCATGCCGCCCGTCTCCCCACAGTTGCGGACGGGAGGCTCCCATACCGCCCGTCTCAACACAGTTGCGGACGGGTGGCTCCCATGCCGCCCGTCTCCCCACAGTGTACTGCCCGTCTCCCCACAGTTGCGGACGGGAGGCTCCCATGCCGCCCCGTCTCCCCACAGTTGCGGACGGGCCCATCCGCCGGTCTCCCCACAGTTGCGGACGGGAGGCTCCCATGCCGCCCGTCTCCCCACAGCTGCGGGCGGGAGGCTCCCATACCGCCCGTCTCCCCACAGTTGCAGACGGGATGCTCCCATGCCGCCGCCGCCCTCTCCCCACAGCCCCCCCTCTCCCCACAGTGTGCCGCCGTCTCCCCACAGTGTACCGCCCGTCTCCCCACAGCTGTGGGCGGGCCAGAGTGCAGCCCTTCACCTTCCTATGCTCCAGGGGTGGCGAGCGGCTGGGCGATCTTGGCCCGCCAGCCCGTGGGACTCCACCGGTCGGCGGCGGATCGGCCAAGTCCCACGCGCCCTGGATTCCCAGCCTGGTGGCCGCAGGTGGGTCGGCAAAGTCCGGTCCACAACTCACGGGGGGTCACGGCGCGGTGCAGTACGACCGCCGCCGCCAAACCGGTTCCTTCAGCACCGGTCAGCGCGTGGGCGGGACACCCCTGCTGCATGTGCAGCACAGCGGGGCAGGACAGCGCGACCATGGTCTCGACCGGGAGACTGCGATAACTCTGAGTACTGTCGGGAGTCTGCGCATGCTTTCGAGGCCGCCTGGGGGAAAATAGAGTTTACGCGACGTCGGATACAATCTTGATTCACGCATTGGGAGCGTGCGGCGTATTTTACCCACGCGTCAGCTTAAATGTTGCTGAGACATACCCACGGCAAATGTACACATATATTCTGTGGCTTTATAAAGGCGGAAAGCCGACCTGTAATATTGGGCTTTTAAGTACTATATCCCCTGCAACTTCCACGCTGAAAGAATTTCATGCGACTTGCGTTTTCGGGTTAGAATCTGCCAGGCGATGCTTGGTCGTCAGGACGGCTTCGAACAGCAAGCCTGACATTATTTTTCCGACTAGCTATAGATTCTGGTAGATTATTTGTGTCGTCCGGGCGGCCTCGCATGCCCACCAGGTGTCCGAAGGGTGTGACGATGTAACAGTTACTGACATGGTGACAAATTGTCTTCCAACGGGCTACATCACCTCGGTCAGGTGGTAGCCATATTCTGCAGCATTAGCTTGAAAAGCATACAGCTGCGTCCGTATTAGTCCAGCGCAATGATTACAGGACGCACGAATCCTCTGATCGCATACTTAGCTCACTTGAGTTAAGATCCGTTAATTCAGACGTCCTTTCATTCTGCATGTATAAGAGACATTCCTCATCAAAGGCTAACTGTGCCGCCGAAATGATCCGGATCAAGACAGATTAGGAGGTGGTTGACCTGAAATCCGGTCAGGTCGCGGGTCAGCGAGCTGGGCTCGAACCGGAACGAGCCGCCGGAGCCGCTTCTCCCTCCTCCAGTACCCACAGAGAGCAGCATTCTGAACACTCCTGCAAACATGCGCATGGTGTTTCTGAGGTTACCTACACCAGAGACATTAAAAGAGGGAATACACCGGTGTGCACTTACTGTGAACCGGATTGAATCTGCAGTAACGGGACACAGTGTCCGTTCACATATGAGTTAACCATTCCACGTGTTGTATGATCGGTCAGGTTTTTGTCTTTTGCTGGCACCAGTGGGCGCCAATACAGGATTTGTACGGGTGACAGGAGAGTTTTCAGCTATACGTTTTCCATGGAACGCAACAGGCATAATGCCTAGCTTCACGGACATCGGAGGACGCGTTCATCGTCCATCGTTTGGGATCATATACGTCCCTCGTTGGGATATCGTATACATATCTCGTTGCGAATTATGCACATCCCTCGTTGCGGACTATGTACATCCCTCGTTACGCATTGTGTGCATCCCTAGTTGGGGATATGATAGCGCAATATGTACGTACCTATGCTGGCACCATAATCTTGTGTACGGCTGGACTCCACTCAATCACGATTCTGCCAGTCGCCTTGCGATAGGCTCCGCCCCGCGCGATGAGCGCATGCTTCTCTTTTGTTGGGAGCAGCAATGGCCTTCGCCAAAGTACCGGGCCCAAATCGATATCCTGTCCAGCAGCCCACATCCATCATTTCTGCCGCGCGCACCAGCTTCGGGCCCAGCGACTTTACACAATGTCCGATGCAATCGCCAGATGGTGTAGGCTACCCGTGGCCAGGGTGTAGCGTAATCCCCAGACGGCGTACATTACCCGCTACCCGTGGCCAGGTGGCAGCGACATCCCCAGACGGGGTACATTACCCGTGGCCAGGGGATAGCGTAATCCCTAGACAGGTTACACTACCCGTGGCTAGATGGTAGTGTAATCAACAGACCGGATACGCTACTCGTGGCTAGGTGGGAGCGCATACGACTACGCATACAACTCTGCACAATGTCCGATGAAATCGCCCCAGACGGTATGCGCCACCCACGGCCAGACGGTATGCGCCGCCCACGGCTAGACAGTATGCGCCGCCCACGGTCAGACGGTATGCGCCGCCCACGGCCAGACGGTATGCGCCGCCCAAGCGCGCCCACGGCCAGACGGTATGCGCCGCCCACGGCCCGGTGACAGTGCATACGAGACAACGTGTGTCTGAGTTAAACACATTAAAGTGGTAAACGGACAAATGTAAGGATGCACAGCTCATGCGTACATTACGTGCATTTGTGTCTACGTATATTTGCGCATACGTACATTTGTACTGAGGTTCTTTCACGCCTACGTACATTTTGTTTATGTACATTTGTGCATACATGCATTCGCACTCAAGGCCATTTGAACATACGCACATTTGTACTGACATACATTTGCGCTTGCGTACTTTTGCACTTGCGCACATTTGTGCATGCATAAATTTGCACTTTTGTGCATTCGCTTACGTATATTTGCGAGACGTATATTCGCTCTCACCTACCTATGCCATAAGCTTATATTTGATGAGTACTTTGGCGATTACGCACATCTGCGCTTACATACGTCTTTCACACGTACTTTTGCACTTTTGCACGTACGTAAATTTACGTGTGTACATTTGCTTACGTGCATACGCCATGCGTACAACCATGTGTGTATCTGTACTTCCGTACATTTGTCCGATAATCCTGTAAGCTGATTGTTCTGTGTGGCATCACATGCTATCTATGCAGGCGTATCTGCAGCACGATCGGGAACATCAGTTGCGCATCACATGTCGCACCCACCGTGGCTAAGGTCACCACTCAGCTGCACATACAGGCCAGCGCTCGGCTCGCAGCCCACACCAGGCCGATCAGGCATCAGATGTGTCTCAGCACCACCCAGGGAACATCGAGACACTTGCACGTTGCCAGAGACGAGGCGTCGCCTCCATCAACGACCATCGGCAAACCAGCTCGCGGTGTTGTCGGACGATGGGTGGTTTTCGGGCGCCCCCTCGGACGACGGGTGGTGCGGGAGGCCCGGGGACGTCCCCAGGTGGGTCGGGTGAGGCCGGACCGGGATTAGACTCAGTGTTGGCCTGGTTACGGCTCAGTGAACCTGTGCGAGCTGGGAGGGCGGCCCGCTTGGCGCGCGGCGGCGGCGGCGGCGGCGGCGCGGCATTGTGTACGACTGAGCCAGCACGATGGGTGCTATCTCGGCGCGACACCAGGACCGCCGTCAGCGTGGCACGTGCGTCGGCAGAGCCGACTCGGTTCGCGCTCCCGTTCCCACTCGGGGAGCAGGGCCAGACGTGCCCTTTGTTCCGGGGAGAAATGCCGGCTGTAAGCTTCGCTACCAGGGGGTATGTATGGACAGCTTTGCTGTAGAGGCGATGATGGTAATGATGGCAATGTAGGCAATGATGGCGTTGTCGTTGGGTATCGTTCCCGTGGACGTGTGAACCAGGCGCTATCGACAGGTGAAGTGAAGTGAAATGAAGTAGAATGTGTGCAAATGTTATTGTTGTTGCGCTTTGTCTGGTGGAACGCGACACAGGGGCGGCCGCCGGCCGCCCCTGTGGCTACAGCCGTCCAAGCGGAGACGGCCGTCCAAGCAGCCACTGGGACCGCCAGTGGACGGGTGTTGGGACCGCCAGTGTCAGGAGGTGGTGGTGGCAGGGGAGCGGTCAGTCCGTGCGGGCCGCCACTGTGGCTACAGCCGTCCAAGCGGAGACGGCCGTCCAAGCAGCCACTTGGACTGCCAGCGGACGGGTGTTGGGACCGCCAGTGTCTAGATGTGGTGGTGGTGGGGGAGCGGTCAGTCCGTGCGGCAACAATCAGCGCCGGCGAGTGCGGGGGCGGGTGGCGGGTGGCGGGTGGGGGGACGCCCCCGCCGACACCCGTCCAGCGGCCGTGCAGCCGGCCGGGCGGCGCTGACGTCTGAAGGGCGGGCAGTCTGCGCTGAGGTCTGAAGGGCGGGCTCAGTCTGCGCCGACGTCTGAAGGCCGGGCTCAGTCTGCGCCGGACGTCTGAAGGGCGGGCAGTCTGCGCCGGACGTCTGAAGGCCGGGCTCAGTCTGCGCCAGACGTCTGAAGGGCGGGCAGTCTGCGCCGGACGTCTGAAGGGCGGGGCAGTCTGCGCCGGATGTCTGAAGGGCGGGCTCAGTCTGCGCCGGACGTCTGAAGGCCGGGCTCAGTCTGCGCCGGACGTCTGAAGGGCGGGCTCAGTCTGCGCCGGACGTCTGAAGGGCGGGCTCAGTCTGCGCCGGACGTCTGAAGGGCGGGCAGTCTGCGCCGGACGTCTGCAGCTGAGAGCGCCATCACTCGCCGCAGCGCGGTCGCACCGGTCGCCGGACAGCCGCATGCGCCGTTACAGATGGCCCTGTTGTGCTGCGCAGTCCGCGCGGGTGGCCAATCAACGGCACGGGGGCGCCGCGCACGAGAGGCACACAGCACGGAATTTGCGGGGGGGGGGCGGACACGAGAGGATTCGAAGGTCGGTTCATCTACGCAACGTCACGGGCGCAATGCTAGCGACCGTGTCGTGTGCCGCACACTTCGCGAACTGGGCGTGTTCTCTGCTTGGGCCCCTCGCAGTGCTGGCACCCGCATAAAGGAGCCAGGGTCGGGTCTCGGAGCGGAGACGAAGCGCGCGGCACACGACACGGAAACGTGGAGCTCAGCTGACGCGCTGAGACCGAGTGTCAAGCGACACGTGGAGCTCAGCTGACAGCAGGTGGCACGACACGTGGAGCTCAGCTGACACGCTGAGATGTCACGGCCCGTGTCAAGCAGGGACGACACACAGCGCGACAGACAGCACACGGGCCGAGCGCCACCGTCGACGCGTACATCGCCCATCCTACGTGGGCCGCTCTGGCGGCCCGCCGCCTGCACCACGTCGGCGCCCAATCAGCCCTCCATCTCGTTATCGCTCCGGCCCGACCAACCGTGTTCCACTGCCGCACAAGATTCCGATTCTGATTCCAATCAGCGCCGCCGTCCGGCCGCGACGCCGGACGGGCTGCCAAATCGCCGCTGCCATATCCCGCCGGCGCGGCTCGCGGCCCCGCGCGCGACGTGGCGATCTCGCGGCCGCGCCGGTGACGTATGGCGGCCGTTCGGAGTTGTTTACGGCGAGCAACAGCCAGCCAATGGGAGGACGAGGTGCGGCACACGCACACGCAGGGCACCTAGCGCAGCAGCGAGCCGGGGAACGGCACATTTGGAGATTGTCAAACAGCCCACCACGCATCCGGTGCCAGTCTCGTTCGTCATAACGTGGCGGACTATAGCGCTCCGGGGAGTGACACACAATGGCGGGGGAAGGGGGCACCCAACACCAGGCGGGCAGCCGCACGCGCAAAAACAAACACATTAGCGGCAATATCTTCGTCATCACTTGTGCCGGTTGGTGTGTCGGACATCATCAGACTCTGTCACGCAGCGCGCTTAATCATCTGATGGATAACATGTATCTCGGCCTGGCCACAGCCCATCGTGGGTGGCCTTCTCCTCCTGCAAAAATCACCCAGCCACGAGCTGATCCACGAACAACACTATCCGCCGACGCTGGCCTAAGTGCACGCTACGCATACGTGGAGTTTGAAACCTCAGATAGCTGCAGGTTTGCGATGTGATCGTACGGACCGGATTACTCAACGCGCTCTGGAATTCACTAGTCTTAGCACTGCAGGGCCCTTAAAGTACCTCCCCGGACTTAAGCGCTGTCAAATAAGCCCCGCCCCTCTTTCCAATTTCTACCACCACTTCTATGTCGTACAAAAACTACGGATGGTAACCGACCATGTCAGCAAAATGGTGCTATACATCTAGCAATATTGGTGCGCCATGAAGCTCAAATAACTTTAGTTCTATATTTAATGATGATGCTAGTTGATGCTACATGGTGTTAATTCTAGCATCATGGCGCCAAGCTAGATCCTCCTGGCTGTATACCACATCTGACAATGTCCTTCACCGTGGTAAATCTACCTTCGGTCTAAATCACATATGGAGCTAGATATTATATAGGGATCAATTCGGCTTAGAGTAAGATCCTAAGTCTGGCAAGACTGCATCGTGCCACGTCCCACATCTAACCGATCTTATGCTAAACCAGATCCAACAGCGAGTAAGATCCTACACCGGCTGCACCGGCACTCCTCCGCCGGTCTCAGGCTACATCTGACCGATCTTATACTGAACCAGATCCAACAGCGAGTAAGATGCTACACCGGCTGCACCGGCACTCCTCCGTCGGTCTCGTGCTATATCTAACCGATATTATACTGAACCAGATCCAACAGCGAGTAAGATGCTACACGTCGGGCTACACCGACACTCTTTCGTCTGACTTGGGCTACATCCGCAGGACTCCCCGGTTCGCGTGAGCGCACCTGGCCTCGTCATCCCAAGCGACGGCGACGGCGACGGCGGCGGCGATTGCCCGCGGGCCAGTCCAGTGGGCCGAGCAATAGCCTGAGGCACGCCCGGGGTGCTGGCGTCATTCATCAGCCGATAACACCACCGACCGCAGCACAGTGACGCGGCCCGCCTCCGTGAGAGCTGTGGTGCGGCTCACCTCCGTGAGAGCCGTGACGCGGCTCACCTCCGTGAGAGCCGTAACGCGACTCACCTCCGTGAGAGCCGTGACGCGACTCACCTCCGTGAGAGCCGTGACGCGGCTCAGCCTCCGTGAGAGCCGTGACGCGGCCCACCTCCGTGAGAGCCGTGACGCGACTCACCTCCGTGAGAGCCGTGACGCGACTCACCTCCGTGAGAGCCGTGAGGCGGCTCACCTCCGTGATAGTCGTGACGCCAGAGGGGGGGGGGGGGAGTCGGTACCGCGCGCCGGGTACTAGTAGAGGTGTACCGAGCCGGCCCAAAGGTATGTGCGTGTTGCAGGTGCTCACACGTTTGAGGTCCGGAGGATAGGCGCCGACGGCGAACGAGGGGTCAAGGCTTGGATGCAGACGGGAGACAGCTCTACGGCTGAGACATGGTCGGCTTTGAGGTCAAGAGCTTCGCGTCGGGTGAGTTTGTCAGCTCGAGATCGGGTGAGGTTGAAGCAGCAGAGGTTGGACCTGCGACTGAGGTACAGAGCTTCTTTCCGGATTTGAGACGGAGGTTGACCTTGACGCAGCCGACACAGGGGTCAATCAGTTCGGGAAGTTGCACAGGTCACATCAGCGAACAGTTCTGAGGTCGTAACATCAACATCTGAGCCCACAGGCAGAAGAAGTGCCCTCTGAAGTCAATACGGAGGCCAGCTGTGGGCTCGCGACAGAGGTCAGCTCTGAGCTCGAGCCCGACGTAATCACCGAACAGCTCATGTCTCGCACCCCGGAGACGGTCACCTCTGGGCCTGTTAGCGCCGACAGCGGATCCGGCGGTGTCAAGACGGAGCTGATGGTGGTCGCGTCACCTCTCGGCCTGTTAGCGCCGACAGCGGATCCGGCGGTGTCAAGACGGAGCTGATGGTGGTCGCGTCACCTCTGGGCCTGTTAGCACCGACAGCGGATCCGGCAGTGCCAGGCCGGGGCTGATGGTGGTCGCATCAGAAGACCAGCCGGCGACATCGGACCTGGCGCAGGCACTAATAGTCCAGTCGGCGTGACAGGGTCGTTAGTGGGGCGTCGGCTTCGACGCATGAGCGCCCAGAGACGTCGGTGACGGGGTGTGGCTCGCGATCGAAAGGTCACGGCCTACGCGCACGGGAGGGGCGGAGTTTGGAGTGGCCTGACGCATGGGCTGGGTGCCCTCCACATGCAGTGGCTATCACAAACGGGGTCTATAGACTGGCCTCTGGACACAGGGGCGCGATGTACACCACCTGCAATAAAACGAAAGCCCAGCTGGCCTTGTACATCATGGTATCCTCTAAGCTCGAGTGTTGTGAACACGTTGACTGCTTTACTCACTTTGTCTGCCTACTCCATCTGCCGTGCCAGGTTAAATGTGTGTGAACGTCAGGCGCATCTCGTTATTCGGTCAGCTGCGTCCGGCACCGTGAGAACCGCTGACCACCGTCTGAGTCACCAGGCTAGCCGGCCTTCGGGCACATGATGGCCGACCGTGGAGCCACAGCGCGCCGAGCCAATGTCGACTCTCATGGCGCACCAGGCAGGCATAAGCCACGTGGAGAACGCCTCGTGCAAAGCGGCGGTGTCCAGCTCCCAGCCAGCCTGCCCCGCCGAGGCGGCAACTCCGTCCGCGAGGACAATCCAGATCCTGTGGCAATTTCGCGACAATCAATGTTCGTGAGGATGTGGCATTCCAGCGACAATCCATGCCCGTGACAATCCATGTCCGTGACAATGCCGCATGCCCGTGACAGTCCATGTCCGTGATAATGTCACATGCCCGTGACAGTCCGTGTTCGTGATAATGTCTGATGCCCGCGACAATCCACGTCGGTGACAGTCCGTGTCCGTGATAATGTCGTATGCCCGTGACAGGCCGTCTGCGTGTGACAACCTCGAGCGGCAGCCACGTGGTGAGAAGCTGCAGCTGTTGTTGAGTCGCTCGAGTGCCGCGCGACGAGCAGCCGACAGCTGCGCTTCTCACGGCCCTGGAGTCGCCGCCACCTCCTCCTCACGCTCGCCCCGCGGCCGACCGGCAAACGCCGTCATCGATTATTTCGGCAAACAAAACACACGACACAGCCGGGCCACGAGCGACTCCGACACGCGCACCTCCGCTCGGGAGAAAGTTAACGTGGCAGGCGACATAGCTGTCCAGCTATTGATCGCGTTCAGCTCCCGGCCAGCCGGTACTTGGTTTCTGGTGCAAAACTGGCACGGCTGTTGGCGACACTACTCAGCGTACATCTCTCACATCGACGAGAAAGCAGACCCATCTACTGATGGTGGCCAGGAGGGATGTCGAGCGCCCTCGGTCCAAGCCGTGGGGGGCCGATTGATTATTTGGGCTTAAGGGCGCGCCGACTACAAGGTCATTTAGCGCCCATGCTGTGGGGGGCCGGCGACAGACGTTAATTAGCCTGGACAAACGCACGCCGGCAAATTATTGGCTCGGTTGAGACGAATGGGCCGGCCCCTGGCAAACATCAATTGTGCGCCTCTCCCACCGCGACACGGCTGGCCGACATGGCGAGCGCGGGAAGTGGTCCGTGACAAAGAGCATGGACACGATGGATGAGGCTGCCGCGAATGGCACCATTGATCAGCCGCTGTACGCGCGATCTGACGAAGCGGCGTCGGCGAGTGGCGAACTGTGTGCGGCGTTCGCAACAGGGCGGTCGCTCCACGCGCGTGCCGATCGCAATAAATCATGCTTATCGACGATCAGCTCGACATAAAGTGCCGGAAAACGCAATTGCAGCAATCGGCAATGGACCGAAGGTAAACAGGGTGCCGGAACTGCCGGCCGCTGGCTAATGGCGGGTTTCGGGAGTGCAAAACGGCACCGCGGCAGAAATAGAACAGTGCGATCGGGGGCGGATCTAGACATTTCATCCGAAGGGGACTCTGCAAAAGTTCCTGGAAGGTCACTTTGGGCAGAAAATTGGTGGAGCGGTGGGGTGGGGTGAGTGCACATTCGAGCATAACTGCGAATTGGAGCCGTGCGCACTCGAGCCTTCTCTCCAGAAATATTCTTCTGAGAGGGGACACTTGAATATGGTGAGCGGGGGCACGTGTTCTCCAGCATCAGCGGGGGAGCACCTTTTCCCGGCCAATGGGCGCAACACTCACATACGAGGGGAGGCGGCACATGCCTCCAGTGCTCCCAGGACTCCTTGTATCCACAATCTGAACACCCAGGGCCCTATAAGCACAATCGCAGATCACAGATGAAGCGACCGGTGAATATTTGTGGTCATGCCTATCATCGGTGTGTACATCTTGTTACAAAAACGGCCGGTGCGATGCGAGGTACCTTTAAGTTGCCAAATATGTCAAAGGTGCGCAATTTGTGTTGGCATTCGCTAAAACTACCTGACAGGATCGAAGACCTTTGGATAGATTCATCGAGGTTCGGATACGATTATGTCGCCAATGGAAGTGGAGTTTCGTGAAGCTTCGAACGGGACAAAGCTGGCAGGGGAGCAGACCGACAAGCTGAGCAGTGTGCTGGGCGTTGCTGGGCCGCACGCTCATTAGGTACGACGCAACTCGGTGCGGTTACGGAGCATAACCTGACTCAGAACCCGTGACCTCACGAGTGCATTGGTGGATAGCTGCATGTATTTTCAGGTGCTTTTCTATTAATTGCGACCAGCCCTGACAACTTTCAGGGGTGCTTTCTTATAGTGTTCTATGCTCAGCATCAGGGGTGCCCGGCAGCTTTCAGGAATTCACGGCACCCCTAAAATGATGCAATCCTCCACACAGCGCACAAGTGGCTGGGCCAGTGCACCACCCCGGCGTCGGCGCCCAGCCACACAGGCGGCTAGTGCCGCGGCGGTCTCTGTGGCGCGCCGTGCTCTTAGCCCTGTCGTACGTCCAGCTAACAATGGGCCAACACCGCAGGCATGCTCTGCCAGCAAACGTAACCGGGTCAACGGTGTGGCGTGCAGACCTGGCAGCGGCGCGCCCCGTCGCTCAGGTGGGCTCTGGCCGTCAACCAGCGGTGCCGGCCGGACTTTGGTCGGACTTTGGCCGGACATTTGTCCGGACTTTGGTCTGACTTTGGTCGGACTTTGGCCGGACTTTGGTCGGACTTTGGTCGGACTTTGGTCTGACTTTGGTCGGACTTTGGCCGGCTTTGGTCGGACTTTGGTCTGACTTTGGCCGGATTTTGATCGGAATTTGGTCGGACTTTGGTCGGACTTTGGTCGGACTTTGGTCGGACTTTGGTCGGACTTTGGTCGGACTTTGGTCGGACTTTGGCCGGATTTTGGTCGGACTTTGTCCGGACGAAGCTGACCGGACGCGCTCCAGTGGTGCGCGCGCTCTGGTCGCCAGCAACGGCGGCTGGGAGCGCGGGCTGGGAGTGCCAGCCGTGATCTCGCCAGAGATCCCGGCAGTCGCGGACACGTGCATGTCACAGGCGGATCTCGGGAGCTTAATGTGGGGAGGGGCGCAAGTCGGGGGGGGGGCACATGTCTCCGGAAGGGCGCCACTGGTTTCGAGAACAATTTCAAGGTCGGGAGATGGGAGTGGAAGTGTACTCGAGGCCACCCAGAGGAGCTCATTTTCTATTTACAAGGAGCATTTGGCTGAAAATTCAAGTGTGGGAAGCGTCCGACGTCCTGAGCTCCGCATGTCATGCCCGCCATCAGCGCAGTCGATACCCGCAGACCACACCGGTTGTCAGAGCAGGGCACCAAAAAAATCCGTCTACCATGGGAACGGAGCCCAAAGCACCTGGGTGGTCTCCGGAGTAGAGTACACCATTGAACTACATCAGCGAAAGCATCTGCAGACGTGGCTCAGGCAGGTGGTTGAGACCTTGTCGGTGGATCCAGCCAGCCTCTCGAGCCTGCCCCGATTCTTCGGCGTCAGCATCATGAGATTCCTCACGAGACCTCGGCGGCGGTTCCAGCCTAAGGCTAAAGACTTCGAGCCTGTCTTGAGTCTTCGGCCTCACGAGTTGAGACATTGGTGGCGGCTCCGGTCAGCTCCTGAAGCCCGTGATGAGTCGTCGGCGACGTCAGCACGTGATGACGTCACGCCATTTACTAGTGTCAACACGGCCGGCCTCAAAACGGTCACGCCCACGCTTCGTGAGCGTGCACAGCCCGCAGCACAATTGTCCACACAAATCGCCGGCCAACCGATGACGTCACAGCGATGACGTTGCGATGCGCTGACTAATGACCACGACGGTGGGCGTCGACACGGTGGGGAACGGGGCAGGGGGGTGGGCGTGAGACGAGTCCTCACCAAAACTTCGTAAATTTAACATCATACCCCCAACATTGCATGAAAGGAACCGATTGAAAAAAACGGCTCTCGCCCTCCCCCACCCCACCTTATCTTTTTTTTTTCAATTCGTGGCGACATCCATGACCAGGTCCGGAACCGGCCGAACGCGCTAATTCTCCGAACGAGCCCCTCGGCACGGACGGCCACGATGGCGGCGCGGAAGCCGATGGTAAGAGATCAGAGAAGATGGCGGCGCGGAAGCCGGTGGTAAGAGATCGGAGAAGATGGCGGCGCGGAAACCGACGATAAGAGATCAGAGAAGATGGCGGCGCGGAAGCCGATGGTAAGAGATCAGAGAAGATGGCGGCGTGGAAGCCGATGGTAAGAGATCAGAGAAGATGGCGGCGCGGAAGCCGGTGGTAAGAGATCAGAGAAGATGGCGGCGCGAAAGCCGGTGGTAAGAGATCAGAGAAGATGGCGGCGCGGAAGCCGATGGGAAGAGATCAGAGAAGATGGCGGCGCGGAAGCCGATGATAAGAGATCAGAGAAGATGGTGGAACGGAAGCCGGTGATAAGAGATCAGAGAAGACGGTGGAACGGAAACCGATGATAAGAGATCAGAGAAGATGGCGGCGCGGAAGCCGATGATAAGAGATCAGAGAAGACGGTGGAACGGAAACCGATGATAAGAGATCAGAGAAGATGGTGGAACGGAAGCCGGTGATAAGAGATCAGAGAAATATGATGGTCGGGGGCTGGAAGAGAACGACGGCCGTAGATCCAGGAAGGCGATAACGGTATCGGGAGCTGGATGGATTCGTGTGTACCGTGTCAGTCACACTGTTCTCGCGGTGATCCGAAGCCTGCTCGTTATGGGTGTCGCCGTGGGTTTTAGGCAGCAGAGACGAGAGGATTTCTAAGTTGATTTTTTTACACAACACCACAGGCGTAATGTTTAATCTCATAGAGTTTGGGGAACGCCTACTCCCATCCCCAGCGTGGCGACGCCCCAGCGTGCCAAGGGCCATGGCCCATGGCCCATGGCCCTTGGCCCATGACAACGCCCATGGTGCATGGCTCGTGGCGACGCCTGTCGGTATTTCGAAGCCAGCAAAGTCGTCTGCCGAATATCGGCAGGTCACTTGAGCGATCTTGGAGATTGCAAGGTGGAGACAGGTTACGTGACATCTGTGTTGTCAAATTTGCAGAAAACCGATCGATCGCGAGGATTCTTTTGGAGCCCAATCGTGCTCGGCTTGAACTTCGCCGGGGCTCTTCCGGAACAAATTTAGCCTTACTCACTCGACACTCCTTCCTTCTCCCCAACCTAGTGGTGGGGGAGGAGGGGCTGTGAGGGACTGTGATCATCCTGAAGAGGGCGTCTGTTGCAGTAAGAGGAGCGCCGCAGATAGGGGCACACCTTCCACCTTCCTCCCTCCTCCCCCCCCCCCCCCACTTCGACGTTCATGGAACCAGTCCCGCCAGTAGCTTCAGAGCCAGCCGCATTGTTGTCGTGCTTGCCACCCACCAACCACATGACGTCAAGGCATCACGTGAGGTCGGTAATTTCGCTTGGTGACGGATTTCATGTTTTTGGGTCCACCAACGGGGTCAGCTATCCAACAGCCAACCAGCGGTCGGCTGACCGGCAGGTCGGCACAGCCTCCGCACCCCAGTACGAGTGAAATCCAGCCGGTGAGACTGGGTCCACGGGTTTATTCGCTGTTTGGAGGGCCGTATGAACGTTACCACCGTTCTCAGATGAGGTGCCAAGGCGAGTTTTACTCGAAACGTGGGCAATAACAGCAGGCCTACAGCACAAGCAACACAGCAACCTACCAATTGAAGCTTGGTACTAGATACCATAAGGATATTACATCTTAGAGAGTGCAAGGCGGAATCGGGTTACGGGACACACGTGTTGGCAAATTTACCGCCAGATGTCACCACGCTGTGCCAACACCGGCATCGGTGTCAATATTGGCCCGGCCGGAACCGGAGGACGCAGAACGGAATCCGACACGATGTACACGGGGTCGACGAGACACGGCGGACACGGCCGACACGGCGGACAGGGCGTACACAGCGGACACGTCGGACACGGCGTACACAGCGGACACTGCGGACATGGTGGACACGGCCGACACGGCGGACACGGCGGACACGGCGGACACGGCGGACATGGTGGACATTGCGGACATTGCGGACATTGCGGACACGTCGGACACATCGTACGCAGCGGACACCGCGGACATGGTGCACACAGCGGACACGGCGGACACAGCGGACACGACGAACACAGCGGACGCTGCGGACATGGTTTGCACAGCGGACACGTCGGACCCAGCGGACCCAGCGGACACGTCGGACCCAGCGGTCACGTCGATCACAGCGGACACGTCGGACACAGTGGACATAGCGGACACAGCGGACACGTCGGACACATCGGACACGTCGGACACAGCGGACACGTCGGTCACAGCTGACACTGTAACAGAGATGCCATACTTCACGGATGACGTCCAACACCGGGACGGCTCGCACCCCGGTACCATCCCTGGAGGCCGATCGACTGCTTTACGGCGTCGTTTTGCTGTCGACCTCGCCAGTCGTACTCCACAAGTCAACGTGTGAGGGCGCTACTCGACTGGTCTTGACCTTCAAGCCATCGGCTAAGTACTGGTGACATTCGAGCCTTAAAGTTAGACAAACGACCACGGCCAAGTACGTGCTAACGGAGTATATTGGTGCGGATACGCAGGCATGGCCCTGCAGCGGTTCAGTTGAATATTTGCCTTGGCAAAATATGACAATATGACAAGGGCACCTCCGCTAGGCTGTGTTGCAGTAACCATGTAACCAGTAACCAACGACTTGCCAATGGCGCAGTTGCACTATGTGCTGGATGAGATCGAAGCCAAACAGTACGAGCGAGAACACCCGTGAAGTTCATGTTTCCACATTCGCCACGAGCGTTAAGTTTGTGGCGCCGCATGACAGGAGTCGAACTGTGGAGACGTCCTCCACCTTCTCCACCACCAGCCAACTTCCTTATGCGTGCTAATGCCCCAGAAGAAATGCCTACGTCAGGAAATGCCTACCAAATGAAAAATGCCTACATCTAGGGAAGAGATTAGCATTTTGTTTCGATGTACAATGAAATATTCCCGCCATATTCCGGTGTAAATACTTAATACTACGCATGGATATATGTCACGTTTTCTTGACGCCAGTGGTCTGCTGCGTCTGCCTAAGAGATGTCTGAAGTTGTGAAGCGTGTCGATAAGCAATTTATGTATGCATATGTGTAATTATGTTCCCAACATGAGTTATCTAAGCCACTTCTACTCTTCGGTTGAAAATGCAGGGGTGGGGGTGCACTCGACCATTAGGAAAAGGCGCCTGTTTTCAGTCAGAGGAGTGCCACATATGGGGGCTGGGAAATATCCTGAGCGGCGCTAGTGTCGAACCCGGGACCTTCGGTATCCATAGCCCGACACCTTAACCACGTGGCCATTCCCGCCCGTTTTCCGAGGTAGCGGGCTTTCGTTTGCATATCGCGTCTACTGTCATAAGGGCAGCACCTTAAGTGTGCTTGGACGGACCAGACAAGTGTTGGGAGATTCCTCTCATCCACATCGTTGCTGTATTGTACATGACCTCGATGACCTGCCCAGCACCATGGAGCGTAGTTCAAATATTACAATGCAGGAAAAAGAACTATCTGAACACCAAATTTCTGGTTTGACGCGTCTGTTTATAATGATTTTCAACTGAAGCATCAGGAGTGAAATAAACATACCCTATAACGTTCGAGACCAGTTCTTCCTTTCTGAAATACTCCCAGCTTAATCATACTTCGGTGAAGCCTACGCTCAATGTCGCCCGGTATCGTATATGTGAAGGCATGACCTACACCACCACCAGCTACACCACCAGCAGCACCAGTGATGCCCATGGCAGCTACTGCGTTCAGCGCCGTCGCCGCAGGCTTTCCGCCGATCAGCCGGCGCAGCGGTGACTGAGGGCACCTCCGCCGGACAGATCTCGCCCGCCTTCCGGACGTCGGTGCGCCAGTATTGATCGGCCCCAGCCGGAGACTTTGGTGGGTGCGTGCGTGCGTGCGTGCGTGCGTGACCCGGCCGGGCAGGTCTGCGGCTGCAGCGGGTCGACGTCGAGTTATAAAGTCGCGCACGACGAGGACCCAGCTATAAAGCTGTGTCAGCACCAGGCGCTGCGCTGCCCGGCGCTGCCCGGCTGCCCTGCGCTCGGCGAATTATCACGCCGGCTGGAGTAGAGCCGAGTTGCAGCGCTCGGTGAGGCAGCGCTACAATTCGGGTTGGGAGCGGACCCGGGTACCAGGCCGCAGCGTTGGGCGGACTAGCGCGGAATTATAACGCTGAGCAGGCTTGCGTCAAATTATGCATAACGCCGGACGGGCTGGGACCGATCTACAGGACGGAGTGGCGGGCGGAGGCCGGGTTATAGCGCTGGGTGAGGCTGGCACAGAATGTTAAGTCAGAGCCAAGCTGGAGGGAGCTAAACCAACCTATGAGGCTGGGTGCGGTAGCGAACAAGCAGTGAGCCTGGACGAAGCTGGTGCCAAATCGTAAAGTGGGAGGGTGCGGGGGGTTGACAGAGCCGTGAAGCTGAACAGGGCCGGAACCGAGCATCGATTGAGCAAGGCGAGCCGGGACGGGCTGGTCACGGCGCAGCACGATCCTGCGACAAATGCACACCGCTCCGGCCGTCCGACCGAGGCCCAAAGCCACGGCCGCCGACAGCCGGGCCAAAGCCGGCGGCCGTGGCCGGCCGGCGGAGTAGGCGCCTCGTCGGCGACGGACGGCGCCGGGGTCGGGGCTCCGGTTACGACTGGCCGTCCGACGGCCGCGAGTTATGGGGCTGCTCGACTTGTCGCCGTGACGTGCTGCAGCCGGCCCACTGCAGCGCGCTGACGGCCGTGATTCAATCTGGGCGGCGCGATTAGGACCGCCGAACGGCGGCGTACGGCCGGACCGACGGCGGCGCCGGCATCTTTACCGAGCTGTACCCGGAGGCGTTTTGCAGCAGCTGCAGACGCCTGGACACCTCCCGGACACCGAAATCTACGACTGGAGAGCCGTCGCCGACGATGCTGCCGACGAACAAATTGGTAGTCACCGTACACTGGCCGGACATAAATCAGCGCCGCGACGGGTGCCGATGTTTTCTTGAGCACCCGCGGCGCTGTATTACAACTTCGGGTCTGCAGGGGCCACAGACGGCACTGAAGCGGCCAGTACGCCCCAGGGGTTTTCAATTCACAGAGCCAACAAATCTGAATCAGATCCACTCCAGGGGTTCTCAATGCACAGCTCCAATAAATCTGGATCGGGTTTACTCCGGGTCGAGATTGGTGCAGCGCACGAGACATCAATTGCCACGTGACCCTTCCGGGAGCTTATCACGTGACGCCAGCTACACTAAACCTTGCATTTCACCTCGCATCCAGATGTACCAGACTTGGATAGATCCTATTTGTCGGTCGGTATCCTGTCGCCCAACTGACCTGCCTCGGTCGGATTTTATACCCAACTGACCTGCCTCGGTCGGATTTTATACCCAACTGACCTGCCTCGGTGGGATTGTCTACCAAACTGACCGGCCTCGGTGGGATTGTCTACCAAACTGACCGGCCTCGGTGGGATTGTCTACCAAACTGACCGGCCTCGGTCGGATTTTATACCCAACTGACCTGCCTCTTCAACCGGTGGGATTGTCTACCAAACTGACCGGCCTCGGTCGGATTACTACCCGGATTCAAACTGACCGGCCTCGGTGGGATTGTCTACCAAACTGACCGGCCTCGGTGGGATTGTCTACCAAACTGACCGGCCTCGGTGGGATTGTCTACCAAACTCCTCGGTGGGATTGTCTACCAAACTGACCGGCCTCGGTCGGATCTCGTATCTGTGGTAGTAGTAGAGTCTTCACTGTCCATGATTGATGCACTACAAGATCACAGTCTCTCTCCGTGTTGGCTATGCTATGACTATGTCTGGCTGTACGCGCTGTTGGTTAGAGCTTTGCTCTCATATGACTCGCCCTGCCCGGGCGGAAGCTCTTCAGTGGACATCTGTGGTGCTGTACCCCCCATAAGCCACGGCTCGCGCTCCACACATGCGACACACGCACAACAGTACCCAACCGACCGTTTCCGGTCGACCGGTCCAGCCAGATCGATGGGTCTCAGTTAGGCTGGTCGGGGTCGACTGGTGTCGCACTTCCTTCCTCAATTTACACTCATCGCCGCCAATTCAGACAGGCTCGGGATAGTACTGTACCGGGTCGGCAACTGTACTGCACAAGTGGGGACCGGAGGAGTCGATAATAGCGCACACATCGATAATCACACATGGAACCACATTGGGTTATTACTCCGCATCACATGTATATATACATATATACACACACACACACACACACACACACATATATATATATATATATATATATATATATATATATATATATAGCTACATATATTTATATGCATATGCATACATGCGTATGTGAGTGTGTATGCATGCATGCGGTAAGTCGATATGTTCACATTAATGTTATTTTAAAAGTATACTAGAGTGATGATCAACCATAGGGTATCAAGATATTTGTCGCATCCCTGTTTCTTCTGGCAAATGTCCAATCCATTGACACGCAGCAACAGCATCCTCTAATGAATGTCGCACCAAATAGAAGGAAAACCTTCGTGAGGAACATTCATACATATGTATGTGCAATACGATCGATAGCTATTCATGAATCGGTAAAAATGCGCATTCTCCGGATGTTAGTTTGCTAGTGTTGAACAGAAGAGCCACACAGTGACTCACCCACCTGAAACATTCATAGCCTGTCTTGGCTGACAAGTCGCTTGTTTTGACATTCGACGTGCACTGCTGCATGTGAAATGGGCCATGGAGTGATTCATTACCGCATCGTCGGCCCGGATCAGTGAGATGTGCATGCCGAGGCAGGCGAGAGAATGACTTCATCACAGTGGTCATGGCGCAGCGACGACGAGCCATGATGCGGGGGAGGTTCATTGTCTGGGTTTCCGTGCGCCATTCGGCGATGCCAACGCGGAAGGAACACGGACAACGAAAGTCAAAAGAATTTAATGGAAAGATGTGCTGGCACCCAGGGCAGATATGGGACAGAGGGCGGCCTGTGAATAGGAGGACGGGAGGAGAGAGATAACCAGACGGAGAAAGAAAGAGAGAGAGAGAAGATAGGAAAATGAGAAGACAAGAAATCGATGGAGACAACCTTCTAGGGGACCAAAAGATAGAAAGAGACCGGGAGAGGGATACACAGAAAGACGAAGAGATGTAGCGGAATGAAAGAGAGAGAGAGAGAGAAATTGAGAGAGAGAGAAAGAGAGAGAGAGGGAGAGAGAGAGAGAGAGAGAAAGAAAGAAAGAAAGAAAGAAAGAAAGAAAGAAAGAAAGAAAGAAAGAAAGAAGAAAAAAAAGAAAGAAAGAAGAGAGAGAGAGAGAGAGAGAGAGGGAGAGAAAGAAGGGGAAAAATATCAACCAGAAAGAAGCCGAGGAAACGGGGCAGCAGCAGAACTACCAGCAAACTGCCGTCGACAGTCGCCCACCAATGCGATGCTCTCCTGAGTGAACGTATCTGGTCTCTATCGATCTCCGGCCCCAGCCTTCTGCAGCATCATTGCCTGTCGCCGCCGGCTGTCCCGGCGAGCGACAGGAGCACAGAGGGGGCGCGAGAGCCGCACAAAGGTGACAGCAGGAACGCCGTGGCAGATATAGAATGTTAATATGGTGATGGATGAACAGGGAGATAGGGAGGGAAAGGAGAAAGATATATATATATATATATATATATATATATATATATATATATATATATATATATGTATATGGATATATAGGCAGTCTCTCTTTCTTTCTCCCCCCCTCTCTCTCACTCCCTCCCTCTCTCTCCCTCTCCCTCTCTCTCTCCCTCTCTCTCTCCTTCTGGACTTGATTCCGACCAGCGTGGAATTGTACCGATCTGTTGAGCAGCTTTCAGCATCCGGGCAACCTTCTCCATTTGCTAGCGCATGTGGTGAAGTCGATGATTATTTTACGTCAGTCACCATCACGCTTCCGTCAGTTATCGTCAGCGCTACTGTCAATCTCAGCTGCCGTACCCAGCAAACACCGCGCTGACTATGTCACATCAACACGAGGTGCTGCCGAAGTTGGGAAATCCGTATCGCCAGGTGCCGGTTCGAGCTACAGATGACATCTGGGTCGTTGGATGCTGTCCTGGTGCTACTAATGGGTCCGAGTCATTAGTGGGCTCGGTTCTGGATGTTGATGCGCATCGGAGAGTATGCCATTACTTCAGTGTGTGGGATTCGTTTGACGTGCTGCGCCTCACGGGTCGGCGAATGCGCGTCAATAGCAAGACAATGTATCCTGATGCATCGTCATGTTGCAGCGACTAACGATGGAGTACGGCATTGCGCTGCCGCAACATTCCAGCCGCAAACGTTTGCAGCTTTTCCATGAAGCAGCCAATATAAGCAGCCGCCGCCGGCATGGAAGTCAGTCCGTAAACGACTGGTCTGCAGCCCGGCCATTATTTTCCCGGCTATCTGCTGGATTTAGGAGACGTTAAGATGCACTGCCCACAGCGGCCACAGAGCCAGATGAGGATAAACACATCGGCCATTAGATTCCCGAACGCTCTTCGCGCCTGCCGGCGCGATCATTTTCCTCCCCCCCCCAAACCTCGACAGCTCCCGCCCGATGTGGACATAAATTACCCGCATGCCTCTCGCCTGGAGACGGAAGCAAAAACGCGCCGGCGCGCAGACGAAGCGGTAAACCTGCACCGGACGGATGGCGGTCTCTCGTCTGCGCGTCCCCTGCGGCCGGTCCGCCAGCTGCCCGCAGGGGTCCCGAAGGGGAAGAGGGTCATGTCTCCCGACCAGACTGCCTTTGTCGGCGCCGGCGCGTGCGTGTGCGCCGCGCGACTGGCCCGGCAGGCGCCCTCGGGCAGTCGGGGCTCTCTCACCACTCCAGAAGAGACAGCCTTTGTCGGCGCCCTCTGTGGCGTCGCGACCCGGCTGGCTGCTGACCCTCCCTCCCCCTGCCCCTCCCCACACTCATGTCAGGCGGCGCGAGGCCCCACCGAGCCGTCGGCTGGCTGAAAGGACGTCGCGTTTATGACGCTCGACCGCGCCGCGTTTGAGTACGACGCGGCGACGGATTCCGCCCGCTGGCGCCGAGGTTGCCGGATGAAAGCGCTGCTCCCGCTCGCCGACGTCGTTCTCGGATGATGGCCGCAGTTTCTGTGCGCACATCAAGAGCAGCGCCGACGCTTGGACATCTCGGACTCCTCGGCGGTGGCCGAGGAGGCGAGCCGGACGATGACCGGGGGGGGGGGGACGATGGCCGAATGGAGGGGGGCGAGCCGGACGGTAGCCGAGGGAACGGGAGTTTAAGGGCGCATCGACTGTGTGGCCGAGGGGACGAGCCGGCCAGTGACACGAAGGGCGGGCCGGCAGGAACGACACTGGAGAGTGAAAGGGAAAGCAGCAGCGGAGCGCGATTCATGGCGTGTTCGACAGCAGTTCGCGCGCGCGGGGCGTTTCCCCAAGAGTGCTGTCAGCGTGCAGCGGGTCGAGGCCGGTACTACAACTGTGCACGGCGGTGTAGCCGAGTGTTTCCACGTCGACGGCTGTCACGATGGGGCACGACGGGCGCGGACGTGAGCACGTGACCACACTCCACCGACAACTGGTCGACAATCCAACACCCTCGACATGGCGTTGCCAGAGGGATGGCGTTTAGGGCAGACCCGTGCACGAACCCCGACCGCATGAACCCAGTATCTTTCGTATTCTATCTGCGCGATTTTTTATTAGCACGATTCTGGCGAACTTTCATTTCATGGTGAATTTTCGTCATACGTCGCTGGTTTGTTCCGAGCAGACAAAGGAGATAGCCTACAAAGGTTAGTAAATGTGGTGGCCAAGACCAGCGATAATAAACTGCAGAAGTGAACTTCCTATTTTGGTTGGCTAGCACAGCAGCGCATGCAAGCTGGAAGATCTACGTTAAGATCAACGTTAAAATACAGTGGTAAGGAATTTCCCTCCAATTGCAATTGTAGGGACGGCAGGAATTCGATGCTACGCAGGTTTTCATCACTTAGTTGGTACTGTCTGTACTGGTAATTGGTACTTGGTACTGCACTGTAGTTGTTCGGTCTGGCTTTATTGTTGAACAATGCCTGACGTATTCACTCCCTCATCAATGTACGTATGGGACCAAAAAAAATATCCTGTCATAGCATTACCATTCAAGAACCATTTAAGCGTGTGTAAATTAGTTTACGATAGTTTCAAAATTATGCACATTTTTTGTATCAGAGAACGAAGCAAAACAATTGGAGCCACTAGTTCTCTGAAATTATACTCTTCATTGTGGTATACACCCCACTATGTTGCAGCGGCAAAGACGAAAATATTGTGAACTATATCGTTAAACGTCATACTTATACACGGATTGTCATGAAAATATGTTTCCCTTCAAGCAATGGAAACACCTGACATTTTCATTACACGAATACACGTTGATAAATAACACGTCCCTCATATGCCCAGTCGGAGCTGACAATAGCCAACGTGCGGCGCATTCGCAGCGCCGGCGCGTTATTGCCCAGCGGCGAGCGTCGTGAGGCCCGGCTCTGGAAACGCGTGACCGTATCTGGGGCCCGATCTGTGCGGCGGGAGCCGCCCGGCCGCGACAAGTACGCCAGTCACGGCGCCGTGCGTTTACAACCGTGCCGGCCGCTCACGCACCGTCACCGTCACCGTCACCGTCACCGCCACCGTCACGGTGCCCCTGCCCGCCGCGGCCGATGATTCTGTTCACTGGCGCACAGCGGCGCCAGCCGGCGTCAGTGAACAGTCAGTGAGTGCCGACCCGGCCGGCCGGGCGGCGTTTATGGCCCGTGCACGCTCGCGGCAGACGACTGGGCAATCATGTCGAGGTCTGGCACAGGCCGCGGCCGGACAGCTGGGATGGGCAGAAGAGAGGTGGGCTGGCGGCCGGGATGGGCAGAAGAGAGGTGGGCTGGCAGGTGGGATGGGCAGAAGAGAGGTGGGCTGGCGGGCGGGATGGGCAGAAGAGAGGTGGGCTGGCGGGCGGGATGGGCAGAAGAGAGGTGGGCTGGCGGGCGGGATGGGCAGAAGAGAGGTGGGCTGGCGGGCGGGATGGGCAGAAGAGAGGTGGGCTGGCAGGCGGGATGGGCAGAAGAGGGGATGGCAGGGAGAGAAGAGGTGGGCTGGCGGGCGGGATGGGCAGAAGAGGGGCTGGCGGGCGGGATGGGCAGAAGAGAGGTGGGCTGGCAGGCGGGATGGGCAGAAGAGAGGTGGGCTGGCGGGCGGGATGGGCAGAAGAGAGGTGGGCTGGCAGGCGGGCAGAATGAGCAGCAGAGCGGCCCCGGCCCGGGCGGGATGAGCGGCATGACAGTACAGGAGGTGGCGAGGACCCGCCGTAGAGCGGTGGCCGTAACCGGCAAGGATCGCAGTAGAGCGGTGGCCGTAACCGGCAAGGATCGCAGTAGAGCGGTGGCCGTAACCGGCGAGGATCGCAGTAGAGCGGTGGCCGTAACCGGCGAGGATCGCAGTAGAGCGGTGGCCGTAACCGGCGAGGATCGCAGTAGAGCGGTGGCCAGCGCCGGCCACCGCCAGGTCCCACTCTCCGATATCCCGCCAATTCCCGTCATTACTTTCCATTAGCGTCGTCGTGAGGCAGCCGTGACGCACTAATTGGCGGCACCGGCGGCCGGCCGCCGGTCCGCCTCGTCTACAACAGTGGCGCGCCGGACGGGCACGCGACAAAAACGGCGCGTCACGGTGCGCAGCCGCCGCCGCGTCGCCGAGTCGGCCGGTCGTCAACCCTGTGGCCGGTATGCAGATGCGGCGTCGGAGGAGGGCGGCCGTCGCTCGCCGCCGCCGGGCCTCACTCCGAGCGGGGCTCCTCTCCGGCAGTGAGCGCGTGCAGGCGGCGGAGCCGCAACCTTTCTCAGACATTCGCAGCTGCATGTCGCGTTCGTGTGGTTGAAGAATAGTCTGTCTGTGTATGTAGTTGCGTGACTTTCGTAAGAGCACCTTACAGTTGGCGATCTTCGGAGCTCAGCGTAATCCGTGGGGGAATATAGTTGCGTTCATTCCGTTTGAGAGAGGGTTTGCCAAATACAAAGTCTGTGTGTGGCCAACCCTCTCAGGTTACTTGAACTTCCACTGGCAGTGTCACTCTCAGGAAGTTCGTGATGGTTGTGTCAGTTGGTGCGGCCACTTCTTCGTTCATGCTCACGCTCGCACCTACATTCGCATGTCCGCTCGCAGTCCTGTATCCGCCCGGCTGACGCTGTTCTTGTGTCCTTATCGTTTGCCTGCAGTCCGAGGCTCGCTTTCCTCCGCCTGTCCGCGCCAGCCGGAACGTCAACTCGTCGGCCGCCGTCCGTCCGTCCGTCCGTCGGTCCGACCGACCGACCGACCATCCCACCGACAAACCGGCAGGCAGACCGACCGACCGACCATCCCACCGACAAACCGACAGGCAGACCGACCGACCGACCATCCCACCGACAAACCGACAGGCAGACCGACCGACCAACCGACCGACCATCCCACCGACAAACCGACAGGCAGACCGACCGACCGACCATCCCACCGACAAACCGACAGACCGACCATCCCACCAACAAACCGACAGGCAGACCGACCGACCGACCGACCATCCAACCGACAAACCGACAGGCAGACCGACCGACCGACAATCCCACCGACAAACCGACAGACAGGCCGATCTACAAGCAGATCGCCGACAGACCGGCAGATCAGCAGACCAACAGACCGATAGATCGATAGACCGATAGATCGATAGACCGATAGACCGACAGACCGACGGACCGACGGACCAACAGACCGACAGACCGACGGACCAACAGACTGAAAGACCGACAGACCGTCGGCTCATCTCCCCATCTGTCCGTCCGGTCCGTCCGTCTGCAGTTCCGTTCGCGAGGCCGTCCATCCGTCTGCTCAGCCCATTTCCGCGGTCGGTTTTTGCGCGCGCCATGGCCCGTCGCCGCCTTGCGTCCGGTCGGCGCCGCTCGACGTTCGACGCATTCCGCCGGCTCGCCGGGAAGTAATTGGCCGCTCATAGCCGAGGCCGCCCCACACCGCCCCCGCCGCCCTCCGCCGTCCGCCCCCGCCGCGGGACCTGAAGCGGCGCGCCCACACGCGCACGCCACCCGAGCCGTATCGAGGCGCGACTGCCGTGGATAGGTAACTGGCGCAACTGTAACTGGCAACTGGCAACTGGTAATTGACAGCTGGTGACTGGTAATTGGGAAATGACGTAGCCGGTAACTGACAACAGGTAACTGGTAACTGGTAGCTTGTAACTGGTAATTGGTGAACTGCGTGAGTATATCCCCGTCTTCTTCAGACGACCAGCTTGGGTTGTCTGGTGCCTGTCTGGAGCTGCACGGATTGACACACGTGGCAGGGCAAGTGTTGCCGCAGCGGTCTCGTGTCACCACGTACGACGCTCACGTGCACCACGGCGGCCACGTGGCCGAATAGCAATGCAGCTAGTACCGCTTCATAGTGGCAGTCCCACCGTAGTGCCACTCCATAGTAGGAATGTCCCGGTCGGTGTACAGACGAAGTAGACTGTGACCTCGCCTGGCCGACGTGGACTGTGGCTTGACCTGGCCGATGTGCGGAGAGCGATGTGGACGCTGACCTGACCTGACCTGACCGGTGTCGACTGTGGCCTGACCCGACCGGACCGTGGACTCACCTGGCCGGTGTGGAGAGCGGTGTGGACGTGGCGAACGCGTGGCGCGAGGTGGAGCGCGGGTCGGGCGACTCGCTGCCCTCCTCCCTCAGCGGCTGCACCGGCTCGTAGTCGTAGACCACCGTCTCTACCATGGAGCCCTTGCTGCTGCCAAACGACACCCTGCGGCACAGCATGACTGCGGGTCAGTCCGGGCGGCAGTTGGCATGTGTTGGAAGTCAGCTCGCGTCACGTCTGCGCAGGGTTAAAATAATATAGCTTTTCGTCAGGTGTGAGATGTCGAAACGAACACGCGGACAATTAAAACACGTCGAAAAAACACGGGATACTAACAAGCGTTAGTATCCCGAATTGCATAATTCGGGATACTAACTATGATAGAGATAGAGATAATACTAATTATGCTATGCACTGGTATTGTAGGCCATATCGCATTATAGGTAATCCTTTTCACTGAATTGCATTATGAAATGTTTGTGTATCACCATTCCTTATCGAGCGTATGCATATGCTACTTATAAACGAGATACTGTAAGAAAGGATACACAAATATTTCACAAGCATGCATAAATGAGCAGGATGTCGATACTTCTTGGAGAAGGATGTCGATTGAATGTTCAGAAAGTGATCTATTCCACCCTCTTTCACGAATGATTTATCACTGCTTCTGCGTCACACGACACACACACCCCATGACAAGCTTGTACTACAGGGAGAAGTTCGCAAGATCTACTTTCAGATGATCTATGTTTAGAAGATGCACTTTCAGAAGATCTAATTTCACAAGATCTACTTTCAGAATATATATTTTCACAAGGTCTACTATCAGAAGCTCTATTGTCACAAAATATACTTTCAGACAATCTATCTTCAGAAGATCCACTTTCAGAATATCTTTTCAATAGATATACTCGAAAATGAATGTGTTCAGAAGATCTACTCCCACTTAAAGTAGATTTTCTGAAAGCTGAGCTTAATAAAATATATATTTTGGAAAATAGATCACATGAGTTTCACCAGTGCTACAGACATGCTACGCCATCGAGCGAAATGGTGATGCAAACCCGGTGCTTGTTTGATGCCAAAAGCACAGCATCTCGAGTGAATTTGGCGCTGTTAAACAGTCAGATGTGTTAATAGTCGTGACCATGTAGACCAACTTCAGCTACAACTACCAACGTGTCAAATGAGCATCCCCTCCTTATCTCCGCACCGCATATATTTCACTGCATAATTTGCATAGATATTATAAAGTTCAAAAAGTGTTAAAGCTTAATAAGAGCCACACGAACCCATCTGGCCCAAGCCTATCTAGAAATGATTCTAAAAAAGTATGTGCTCACACCCAATTGATCCATTAAATGAAGTCAATTATGAATTATCAAGATCAGAATTAATTTCGTTCCGTTGGTTGGTTGGTTTCATTTATTAGTTCCCTAGGTTGGTTAGACGGCTTCGCTACGGTCACATCAGTGCCGGCAATCCCTCACGCCAGTTTGTTGCGAAATAAGAGCAACGGCAGGTGGGACTTCAATCCACAACCTTTCGGTTGGCAAACGAACTGCATGTCCCCAGACTATCTCACACCCAAAACGTGTTTAATTTGGAAGGTCTATTATGGAATGCTTTTTGTATAGGTGTCAAAATTAGAGGATGTGCTTCATTACATGGTATTTCAATTTGTCCTCTCCACATGAGCGTAATGGAAATTTACGATCCATCAGTGACAAAGGCGGCGCAAGTGACCTTTATGGTCCGGCACACTTAAAAGGGTACTCCCACCCAATCCTCCAGTGATCAGAGCAGTCACAGTCTAAATACATGAAGCATGGAATGTGAACGTCGGACCTGCTACAACTGTCACATCTGTCACATCATGACAGCTGGACGCCGGACCTGTCACAGCTGTCACATCATGACAGCTGAACGCCGAACCTGGCACAACTGTTACATCATGACAGCAGGACGCCGAACTTGCCACAACTGTCACATCATGACAGCAGGACGCCGAACTTGCCACAACTGTCACATCATGACAGCTGGACGCCGAACTTGCCACAACTGTCACATCATGACAGCTGGACGCCGGACCTACTACAACTGTCACATCATGACAGCTGGACGCCGGACCTGGCACAACTGTCACATCATGACAGCTGGACGCCGACACACACGCCGAACCTGCACACAGACGCTGGCGCCACACTGCACAACTGTCACATCATGACAGCTGGACGCGACCTCACAATCAACTGACCCGACCTGTCACAACTGTCACATCATGACAGCTGGACGCCGGACCTGCACAACTGTCACATCATGACAGCTGGACGCGGACTTGCCACAACTGTCACATCATACAGCTGACCGACCACTACAACTGTCACATCATGACAGCTGGACGCCGGACCTGTCACAACTGTCACATCATGACAGCTGGACGGCGGACCTGTCACAACTGTCACATCATGACAGCTGGATGTCGGACCTGTCACAACTGTCACATCATGACAGCTGGACGGCGGACCTGTCAGAGGGTATCGCGCTGGTGCGGGCTCCTGGCTAGCGGTCCCGACCCGGCCGGCTGGCCGGCCTACGACATAATGCCCTCCGTTCCAGTTGGTTTTACCGTCGGTGTGTGATTTTCCGTCTTCATGCTCGGGTTGTTGGCTTATTTCCGGGATCTGGTCCTTCGCGAAGGCCCCAGGCTGGCGAGCCGACCAGTGCGTCTTCCTCAGTGGAAGTGCTGCGACAATTCTGTACAGCCAACTATCTGCGCATGTGGTAGATAGGCTGTGGTTTTTGCATATTTTCTGGTGCCAGGTCTGAACAATCCAGTGAATCAGGTATTTGGAGCGGAGCACGCATTATGAAGCACATAAATAAGCAGATCGAAGTCCGAAATGATGCAGTGCAGGCACTCAAAGCAGTAGGTTTGTTGCCCGAGCATTACGGTATAAACACCGAGGGCATGCATTCTCCAACTTTCATACAGGCTTCTCAGAGTTGTCGACACCACTACTGCTGTGGCCACAGCGTAAATATTTGGATATGAGCCCTCAAAGCCTGCTACACCAGATGCACCAGCTGCTACAAACGTGTCTGACGAGCTGCCAACACCAGCCACTTCCTCTGAACAGAGGTGCTTCACGCAGCACGGCGCGTGCACGATGCGGCGTTCTGAGCTGGCAAGCGGTTGTTTGTCGGGGTCGGGCGTCCCAGTCCGTGGGAACCAGCGCCGGTGCTAAGTCTGGCGGTGCCTGCCGCTGTTTTGTTGGAAACACGTCGCCAGACACGGCTCTCAGCCACCCCCGATGGCTCTCCCGCTCGGCACAATTGCTCGCGGACGCTTTTTGCGCCACGGCAAAAAAGCTGCTCGGTATATAGATGGTCGGGAAGGCGATATGAGGATGCCGGTGTGTTTTTGCCGGCGTCGCCGAAGACTTGCCGGCGCCTGCTAGATCGCTTCGCGGGCTGCTTTGTCCGGTACAGGCAATATCTGTCAGATCGCGATTTTCTGCTCGTCAACAGAGACAAAGACGGATCAAATGAGCGCCACCGCACCGGGCGAGACGCAGCTAACGCCACCTAACAGCTGCGGCAGGCAGCGGAACACAGCTAACGCCACCTAACAGCTGCGGCAGGCAGCGGAACACAGCTAACGTCACCTAACAGCTGCGGCAGGCAGCGGAACACTCACAGCTAACGTCACCTAACAGCTGCGGCAGGCAGCGGAACACACAGCTAACGCCACCTAACAGCTGCGGCAGGCAGCGGAACACACAGCTAACGCCACCTAACAGCTGCGGCAGGCAGCGGAACACTCACAGCTGACGCCACCTAACAGCTGCGGCAGGCAGCGGGACACACAGCTAACGCCACCTAACAGCTGCGACAGGCAGCGGGACACACAGCTAACGTCACCTAACAGCTGCGGCAGGCAGCGGAGCACACAGCTAACGCCACCTGACAGCTGCGGCAGGCAGCGGAACACACAGCTAACGCCACCTAACAGCTGCGGCAGGCAGCGGAACACACAGCTAACGCCACCTAACAGCTGCGGCAGGCAGCGGAACACACAGCTAACGCCACCTAACAGCTGCGGCAGGCAGCGGAACACTCACAGCTGACGCCACCTAACAGCTGCGGCAGGCAGCGGGACACACAGCTAACGCCACCTAACAGCTGCGACAGGCAGCGGGACACACAGCTAACGTCACCTAACAGCTGCGGCAGGCAGCGGAGCACACAGCTAACGCCACCTAACAGCTGCGGCAGGCAGCGGGACACACAGCTAACGTCACCTAACAGCTGCGGCAGGCAGCGGAGCACACAGCTAACGTCACCTAACAGCTGCGGCAGGCAGCGGAACACACAGCTAACGCCACCTAACAGCTGCGGCAGGCAGCGGAACACACAGCTAACGCCACCACTTATTAAACATTCAGTCGCAGCATTGATCCAGCAAAAACCACCCACCGAGGCTGGCGTTCAGCGTTAGCCCAAATGAGCCGCCACGTCTAAATTAAACCCACTGGGCTGGATGCGTCAGGCGCGTCAGGCTGGTAGCCGCAGGTGGTACGCTGCGTCGGCGCAGACGTGGCGCGACAGCCGCAGATGGGAGCAGGTCGTGGTTGGCTCCGGAATTCACTCACACACACACACACACACACACACACACACACACACACACACACACACACACACACACACACACACACACACACACACACACACACACACACACACACACACACACACACACACACACACACACACACACACACACACACACACACACACACACACACACACACACACACACACACACACACACACACACACAGAGGCCATTAGGTGCGGCCGAAGGGGTGTGCCGCCATTTGTGCCCGTCGGTTGACGGAGACGGACGGCGGCGATCGACGGACTGCGGTAGATTTTTCACACGCTTGGAATGTGTGCACGTGCGGGAGTGTCGTCGGATTCGGGAAAGGCCAGCTGATAGTAGACCACGGGTGGGGAAGGTCGACCCCGCTCATCCCGAAGTGTCGCCATAAACTTTGACGTCTTTGTTAGTATGCACTCATTCTCAGGTGATTCTTCTGCTAGTGTTTCGTACTACTGTCGTGTAAGCAAAGAGAAACGACTGCCAAACCACTTTATTTGTGTTCGAATTGTTTTTCAATAAGCTTGTGTTTCCGACAATGTCACATTAAGCCCGGCTTACACCTCACACGTTTCAGATTTTACGGATTTCGGGCGTTCATTTCGAACGGAATGGAAACAAGTCGAGAACCAAGCGCACTCAGTTCTATTCGATCCCGACGGACGTCAATTGTGCGTTTCTGACGCAGTAGTGCTAATTCCGCCACTAGAAGTTGGCTTTTCCTGAAGGTACGAGCAGAAGAGAAGTTCGGTAAGCTGCACGGCAGTTGCCTTTTGATCTCTGCAGCATCGCTGAGTAAAGCTAGTTTGTTATTGGAATTGTTGACGAAAATACTTAACCTCTGGAAACGATCATACTTAGTTACCATCAGGGTCATAAATTTCTGAAAATAATTGTGGGCTCTCGTGCCCAAAACCTGCATGGAGGACAAACGGAATGCAAAGAAATCGAAAATCGCGAATGTCATCGAAAATCACTATCCACGTCCTCGAAGCACACCGAAGGTGGACATGTGGTGCAAAAGTCGAAACAATTCCCACCTGAGCGGTACGTCAGGCGGGCGTCAGACTTATGTAAGTTATCGCCCCGAAGTCGACACATACCGCACCCTTTGAAAACGGATAGCCGCAGGCGTTTTACGGACGTTCGACGTCTGTACAATGCAAAACCAGGCGTGGTGAGAACTGGATTTTGGAGTTAGTTTTTGTCTGGATGGTATTCACAGCCAGTGTACCTTGTGTCGAATATTATGCATTTCTGAGCGGGGTTCTCACATCGGCCGTCGGGACTGGGCACCCCTATAAGCTGCCTAATAAACCCTTCAGCTGAATCAAATGCTGTAATACAATGAAAGAGCGCTTGTAGCGCTGCGTATTTTATCTTCAAACCATGCAATTTCTCCAAGAAAGTTTTTGATATGATATAGATAGTTGCAGACGTCGATAATATATCAATGTGATATTCATGCAGACGACATCATTCCATGTAGGTTCCATTTCACGACGTGCTCAGTCGGCCATCTTGCGGCCCATTGATGCTGTGGCCATCACGGTGTTCGGTGATAGCCCGCCGTCAAATCCGAACTCTAACTGGGATTCTGGGCGCTGTATGACCAACGCAGTCGATGCGCCCGTAAGCCCAAATAACCAACCAACTGGGATTCCACTTCCACCCATCAACGCGAGCTTTCTCAGCTCTACCCCGGCCGCCCGGCGCGTGTCAAAACTCCCGACGAGGCATGCGCAGCCGAGGACCGACGCGGAGCACATCGTCGCCCCCCCCCCGACCGTTCAGCTCCATCGCACGCCATCTGCCGCAACGACTCCGCCGGGCGCCGTGCGTTACTTAACCGGACCGAATTAGCATTGAAAGCCGACAGCACTGCGCCCCAAATGACGACGCGCGGCCATCGGAGCCGGAGGGAGCGCCGACTCCCCAGCAGATGGGCTCGGGAGCGCGCTGCGAGCTGGCAGAGCGCTGGCCAGCGGCGTCGCCGCCGCGCCATGAGGCCGATCGATCGGCGCGCAGACGGCGGAGGCCGAGGGGTGCAGCGAGTCGCCGCATCCGTCGCCGTCGACGAGGGCAGCCGACGCGAGCTCGCCGGAGCTTCGGCGTCGCGACTGGAAGCTGCCGAGGCCCTGGCGTGCCCGGCTGTCTGGCGCAGACGCCGGTACTGGCGTAGCCGCCGGTACTGGCGTGGACGCCGGTACTGGCGTAGCCGCCGGTACTGGCGTAGCCGCCGGTACTGGCGTAGCCGCCGGTACTGGCGTAGCCGCCGGTACTGGCGTAGCCGCCGGTACTGGCGTAGCCGCCGGTACTGGCGTAGCCGCCGGTACTGGCGCGGACGGAACTGGCCGCCGAGCTTGCCGCCGCACGGAATTCCTTTCGCGATCTCAAACGGCCACAGTTCACTGCCAATGGATCAGCTCCTCCGATCTGAAGCCAACATACGGGTCTGCAGTACTTTGGTACATACTTCGCAAGAGATGTATAGAAATCAGTCCTCACGACGTGTACTGGATGTCCGACGAGCTCTCCCATGTTTTGTTCCGGGGATAATCAGAGCGCCCGGTGGCGCCGGCCACAGCGGTGCATTGTGACGACCGGGAGCGATATTCTGCATGGTGCGGTAGGTCGCACAGCAGCACCACTATACCACGTGGGCAGGATTGTAACGGTCGCCATGTGTGGATGGCAGCCGATGTCACGCAGGGATGGTAGCCAACGTCGCGGGGAATGGTAGCCAACATCTCGGGACAGGGTAGCTCACGCCAGGAGAGGATGGTAGTGGTTACCTTATGATGATGGTAATGGTTTCCGTGTGTGGATGGTAGTGGTTACCGTGTGATGATCCCAGTGGTTGCCGTGTGAGGATGGTAGTGGTTGCCGTGTGGGGAAGGTAGTGGTTACTGTCTGATGATGGTAGTGGTTTCCGTGTGAGGATGGTAGTGGTTGCCGTGTGTGGATGGCAGTGGTTGCCGTGTGAGAATGGCAGTGGTTGTCCTGTCAAGATCGTGGTCATTGTCACGCGGGAATGGTAATTATCGTCATGAGGGTATGGTCACCAGCGTGACATGGGAATTGCAGCCAATGTCACGAGCGGATGTCAATCGGAACAGATGGCCGTCGCCAGCCATCCAGACGTTCGCCGAGTCGATGGCAAGAATACGTTATGCATCGCAGATGGCCACCACCTGCCACTGCACCGCTAACCGGAGCACAGGCACAAAGGGACAATCGTCTCGCGTCCGTGGCCGAAATGGTATCATACCAGCTGATGGACAGGGAATGTCGGCGACGCTTCCTGGCGGGCAGAGATGGCGCCGGCGATACGTGTGTGTGTGTGTGTGTGTGTGTGTGTGTGTGTGTGTGTGTGTGTGTGTGTGTGTGTGTGTGCGTGCGTGCGTGCGTGCGTGCGTGCGTGCGTGCGTGCGTGCGTGCGTGCGTGCGTGCGTGCGTGCGTGCGTGCGTGCGTGCGTGCGTGCGTGCGTGCGTGCGTGCGTGCGTGCGTGCGTGCGTGCGTGCGTGCGTGCGTGCGTGCGTGCGTGCGTGCGTGCGTGCGTGCGTGCGTGCGTGCGTGCGTGCGTGCGTGCGTGCGTGCGTGCGTGCGTGCGTGCGTGCGTGCGTGCGTGCGTGCGTGCGTGCGTGCGTGCGTGCGTGCGTGCGTGCGTGCGTGCGTGCGTGCGTGCGTGCGTGCGTGCGTGCGTGCGTGCGTGCGTGCGTGCGTGCGTGCGTGCGTGCGTGCGTGCGTGCGTGCGTGCGTGCGTGCGTGCGTGCGTGCGTGCGTGCGTGCGTGCGTGTGTGTGTGTGTGTGTGTGTGTGTGTGTTGGACTTGACTGATATCGACGGCCGATCTGGGGTCTGCTCCGTCGGCCGCCGTTGCCTTCCCCGTCGAGAAGCGGACGTTACAATCCACCCGTCTCATCATCTATTATATCGACCACCCACTCTCACGAAAGGATCTCCAGATCCGTCACTGGTACGACGTCACGGCCCACGTCTGGACGTTCCCCAACGCTGGAGATGCACGAGGTGAGGCGAGCGAGCTGTGCCGACGTACCCCAACGCACCGCGACGGTGGAGCATCCAATGGTGTGGCTGCGCAGCAGGGAGCGCTCGTTCGATCATCTGTTCAATTCCACCACAGGTCATTCGACCCAAAAACGAACGTTTCTTCCCATGCGATTGATTCCACCCGAGCCAAATTTGGAAAGCGGCGGCCCAGTCAGCAAGCAGTCTGTTGTGTGCGCCGTGAATCGACACCGACACGCCATCATCAATCACTTCCGGTGAGGATCCCGGATTCCACCCCGGCCGCACTTCTCCACTCTGCAGTGGACAGCGCGCTGCGGTGGCGTCAGCCTGACCATACGTGGAAGCGCAGAACGCCCACCCACTCGCGTCCGGTTATTTATTTTGGCGCGCGACGCTGCCATTCGTCACGTCTCCGTTACGACCGTGGTGACCGTGGGGACCGCGGGGACCGTGGGGACCGTGGGGACCGTGGGGACCGAGGGAACCGTGGGGACCGCGGGGACCGTGGGGACCGCGGGGACCGCGGGCAGACCGTGAGGACCGTGGGGACCGCGGGGACCGCGGGGACCGTGGGGACCGTGGGGACCGCGGGGACCGTGGGGACCGTGGGGACCGTGGGGACCGTGGGGACCGCGGGGACCGTGGGGACCGTGGGGACCGTGGGGACCGTGGGGACCGTGGGGACCGTGGGGACCGTGGGGACCGTGGGGACCGTGGGGACCGTGGGGACCGTGGGGACCGTGGGGACCGTGGGGACCGTGGGGACCGCGGGGACCGCGGGGACCGCGGGGACCGTGGGGACCGCGGGCAGACCGTGAGGACCGTGGGGACCGCGGGGACCGCGGGGACCGCGGGGACCGTGGGGACCGCGGGGACCGCGGGGACCGTGGGGACCGTGGGGACCGTGGGGACCGTGGGGACCGTGGGGACCGTGGGGACCGTGGGGACCGTGGGGACCGTGGTGACCGTGGGGACCGCGGGCAGACCGTGAGGACCGCGGGGACCGTGGGGACCGTGGGGACCGCGGGGACCGTGGGGACCGTGGGGACCGCGGGGACCGCGGGGACCGTGGGGACCGCGGGCAGACCGTGAGGACCGTGCGGGGAGGGGCCGGGGGCGGAGGCTGTGAAGACACCGCGGAGGCTGCCGGTGACGATGGACTGCTGCTGGAGGGAATCGTGAGAGGAACTCCGCGCCAGGACGAAGGGTGTGGGGGGATGGCCGTCGACTGCCCCGACGGGTGCCGGCGGAAGGGACGCGGGTGAAGGGTGTGGCGTGGAATGGATACGGGTGAAGGGTGTGGTGGCAGGTATCTCTTGTGTACGCAGGCCATGGCCACTGAGGGGTGTGGGGCAGAAGAGACGAAGGTGCTGGCTGCCGTCAGCTGCGGAGACTGAGGGGTGTCGAGGCAGAGGCGGCGCAGCTACTGGCCGTGACACATCCCGTCACACCCGGCCGTCGGTTCCCACGGAGTCGATGGCCGCGGTCGTGAGGAGGTACAGCGACACAGGAGGTTCTCAGGTAGTGAGGGGCGATGAAGGCACAGAGTGGGGACGTACACGCTGGTAAGCTACGAAAAGGGGAAGATGGACGTGATGACGCACAGTATTGGCGCAGCGAGGAAGCGAAGCAACCTGAGCTGACTTCATCTGAATCTGAACCGAATTCATCGATCTCGAGTCTCCCAATGGATGAGATTCATTGATTGCTGTTGTGTATTGGGTTTAATGTAATTCGTAGCCAGCAGGCTATGTCGGGATTGGAAACGTCATCTCCTTTTGTGAATACAAGTAATCCAATTATAACCTGCATACTGAGCCAGCGTCAATGCATATTCGATCCTATTGGAATCACTGCTGTTTATTACAAATTATTGCTGACATTAATTTGCTGGATAAACACTTCAAGTGCTTTCTGGTGGCAGTAACTCGAGGAGAAGTTACAATTATCGTAGTCGTTCAACAAATAAACATAAATAATTTCCCGTCAATGACGATGCAGATGTTCCACATGAGTGCGCTTGTGCGACTAACTAAAGGATTCTTTTTGAATACAGTTGGTTTTTAGAGATTGTTCCAAAAGCGGTCAGCCCACATAGGAACAGTGTGTGGAAAACAAGTGAGAGAGCGAGAGAGAGAGAGAGAGAGAGAGAGAGAGAGAGAGAGAGAGAGAGAGAGAGAGAGATAGATAGATAGATAGATAGATAGATAGATAGATAGATAGATAGATAGATAGATAGATAGATAGATAGATAGATAGATAGATAGATAGATAGATAGATAGATAGATAGATAGATAGATAGATAGATAGATAGATAGATAGATAGATAGATAGATAGATAGATAGATAGATAGATAGATAGATAGATAGATAGATAGATAGATAGATAGATAGATAGATAGATAGATAGATAGATAGATAGATAGATAGATATATAGATAGATATATAGATATAGAGAGAAAGAGAGAGAGAGAGAGGGAGGGGAGATAGTGAGAGAGAGCGGAAGGCAGCTGTCCTCGCGTTCATTCCTAAATCAACCAGAACAATCTGTTAGCGAAACCGTGAACCCGCCGGAAATACCCGCCAGAGCCCTCGTCGATCGCCAGGTATGGCACGGCGCGATTCTCGGGCGGCGCATGGCGTGCCAGCGCTCACCTGGCGACCCGGAGCCTTCCGTCTGCCGGCAGGTCGTCTGACAGGGCGCTGCGCCGGCTGACCCGGACCGACCTCGACCTGCGAAGGCCGCGGGCGACGGCGGCGCGCGCCGCCTGCGCCTGGCCCGGGCCGACCGACGAGCAGCGGCGCTGCGGCGTGCGCCGGCGCACCAGCACCGGCACCAGCTCCAGCCGGTACTCGACGTCGAGCGGCGTGGCCGCCGCGGCCCTCCGAGTGGACTCTGACTCGCTGCTGCGAGACGCGCCTCGCGCGCCGGCCCGCCGGTGCGCCGCCGCACGCTTGGGCGGCGACCGGGGCACGTCGACGAACGCCAGCATGACTGCGGCTGCGCTGGCAGCCACAGTCGGGCAGCTGAGCAGCTGTCGCAGGATCCGCGTACGCGACGCGACGACCAGACAACGCCTGCCGCGTCTGACGCTGACCGAGTGTGACGCGTGCCGCCGCTGCCCGGACCCGTCGCAGTGCTGGAGCCTGGTGGGTGTGTCTCCTGACACCTGGTGGATGGGTCTCCTGGCGCCTGGTGGGTGTGTCTCCTGACACCTGGTGGATGGGTCTCCTGGCGCCTGGTGGTGGGTCCCGGCCCTGGTGGGTGGGTCTCCTGACGCCTGGTGGGTGTGTCTCCTGACGCCTGGTGGGTGTGTCTCCTGACGCCTGGTGGGTGGGTCTCCTGACGCTTGGTGGGTGTGTCTCCTGACGCCTGGTGGTTGTCTCCTGACGCCTGGGGTGGGTCTCCTGACGCTTGGTGGGTGTGTCTCCTGACGCCTGGTGGGTGGGTCTCCTGACGCCTGGTGGGTGGGTCTCCTGACGCCTGGTGGGTGTGTCTCCTGACGCCTGGTGGGTGGGTCTCCTGACGCCTGGTGGGTGGGTCTCCTGACGCCTGGTGGGTGGGTCTCCTGACGCCTGGTGGGTGCGTGGTGGGTGGGTCTCCTGACGCCTGGTGGGTGGGTCTCCTGACGCCTGGTGGGTGTGTCTCCTGACGCCTGGTGGGTGGGTCTCCTGACGCCTGGTGGGTGGGTCTCCTGACGCCTGGTGGGTGTGTCTCCTGACGCCTGGTAGGTGTGTCTCCTGACGCCTGGTGGGTGGGTCTCCTGACGCCTGGTGGGTGGGTCTCCTGACGCCTGGTGGGTGGGTCTCCTGACGCCTGGTGGGTGGGTCTCCTGACGCCTGGTGGGTGGGTCTCCTGACGCCTGGTAGGTGTGTCTCCTGACGCCTGGTGGGTGGGTCTCCTGACGCCTGGTGGGGTCCGACACGGGCAGCCGAGGTCGCCACAGGTCGCCACAGGTCGCCACAGGTCGCCGCAGGTCGCCTGCCGTGAGGAGCCGGCTCGGCGCGGGCGGCGGCGGCGCGCGGTGGCGGCAGTCTGCCCGCGAGCCGCCGCGCCGCCGGCCCGCCCGCCATGGGAACGAGGCGCCGCCGGCCGGCCGGCGTGACTCCTCCGGCACTCGACCGCCGGAAATTGCCGCCATTTTCGCCGCCGAGGTGGCGACAAAACACCGGCGGCAAAACAGCGTCTGCCGGTCGCGACAGCTGACCGCCAAGGGCGTGTTCGTCGCTTGCCGGTGTTTAGCGCGTGTGGAGCAGCCTGTGTCCGGGTGGCACTTCTGCAGCCGCTCGCGGGACTCAGCCCGGTCAAAAGATGAGAGACGCGCTGGCATGATGTTGAAGGTATTTCTTTGCTGAGCACTTCATAAAAAGGGTTGCTCGAACAAACGATAACGAACGATGTGAAGACTAAGCAATTCTACTCCGGGAGGTGCATGAACAAAAAGTCATGAGCCACCCTTCCCGATCGGACGCGGACCCCTGTTCGACCGTCGCGACTTTGATGCGCTCATAGCTCGGAACGACGTATCCTAGAATTACGAAATAGGCAGGACATGCCGCTTCCTTCTCTCGGTACTGTGAACATGCAATGTCCCGGTCTGCCCACTTCTTCCCATGTCACTGTATACGGAGTCATGTCTTCGATGTTTCATATCTAGCATCTAGCCATCAGCCAACCAGCACTGTTTGCCAGTTACTCTACTGGACCGCTGACAGTTACATTTCTCTCCGACGCGTTGGTGAGTAAGCGCTCCTTTTTTCATCACGCAGCGCCAGCACAGGCAAGTTTCGGCGGCGTGCGCGCACTGCGGCGCAGCGCTAATGCGTGTGCCCACTGGTCGACAAGCCGACACTGAAGTCAGACGGTGACAAGCGGTCACACTGACGGAGATAACGAGCGCAGGTGCTCCGACTACCTCAGCTGGCGACGTCGCAGCGCGCCGCGGCCTGGCTGGGAAGGTGTTCAGACAATCGGAAACGGGCCGCCGTCTGGGGCGCTCGTTTCCGAAACGAAATCGGAAACGGGCGTGACGATGCACTTCGCTCGCAACGGAAGCCGCCGCTCAGCCCTCGCTCGCCGAACTTCGCCCTGACGTGTGTCATGGCGGCGTGGCGAGGAGGTTCGCACAGACGGCAGCGCCGACAAAGACTATTATTCGACAAAGACTATTACTCCCGTATGCCGGCCAGTGTTGCGACAAATGCCTGTCGTTTTCGGTCGCACGGGCTGTCAGTGGGCAAAATGTTGCCGCCGTGACAGTCATTGATGAACTCGCGTGAGAGATAACTGTCCGACCAATACAAGGTCCCTTACCTATATTGCGATGCGTGGATAAAATATACCATTCCAGCACTTAATTCGGAAGACACAACCCAACATAAAGCTTACCTGTCAGGGGCTGGTATGTTGCCTTGGTGGGAGGGGACACACTCCTCGAGAGGAGAGCCAGTCCACTCCGGGGGCGCATTTTTACACATTCCAAGGGGCGGCTGGGGGAGGGGAAGTTTGCCTGTTAACGGGGGTCGGGGGTTGGAACTCGGTTATCAGTGTGTGTGTATGTGTGTGTGGAGGGGGGGAGGGTGTTGGCAGACATCGAGTGAACCATGCCCCAACCACTTGAAACTCGTGGCAAAGGCACATGTGCCAAGGCAGTCTCGCACTGCTGGTTGGGTGCTGCAGTAATTTCCGGCCCAAGTGAGTGGAGTACCTGTCCGCTCTACAAATGAGCCTCACGGTCACATTACGTTGCGAAATAATTCCGACTGCAAAAAGGTCCTGCGCAGTCATCTAACCCTCCGGCAGAGCCGCAAAACACCCAATCAAAATCTGCCCGAGTAAGTAGCGTCCGCCCAGTGACAAATTGCGAGTCACTGGTGGGCCACAAAAGTCACCAAAAACACTGAGCCACGCGCCTTTCAGCTGCGGGCCGTTTCGGCATGACGCAGCTGGCAGCTTCATAGCATCGTGATGCGGACGGATTGCGGTCCATCACGGGTAGATGAGCCCCCCCCCGGCAGGTACTCCTGAGCCGGTGAGTCAGCGGCGCGGTGGCGGCTGTACCAGCAGTGGAGAGACTGCGCCGGCACACAGGTGCCTAGCACGGCGGCGGCGGCGCCGACGCCGGCTGGGAAAACTGCCGCCGCCGCCGCCGCCGCCGCCATGCCGACCACACGGCGGTCAGCGGCCGGGTCAGCGGCCGGGTCAGGGGCCGGGTCAGGGGCCGGGTCAGGGGCCGCCGCCGTGTCAGGGGCCCGGCGGCGGTCTGGCGCCTGCGAGCGATGCCTGCCAGCGGTCCAGCCGACTGGATGTGCGGGAGGGCCGCTCCTCCTCCGACTGGAGGTGCGGGAGGGCCGCTCCTCCTCCGACTGGAGGTGCGGGAGGGCCGCTCCTCCGCCGACTGGAGGTGCGGGAGGGCCGCTCCTCCGCCGACTGGAGGTGCAGGAGGGCCGCTCCTCCGCCGACTGGAGGTGCGGGAGGGCCGCTCCTCCGCCGATTGGAGGTGCTGGAGAGCCGCTCCTCCTCCGACTGGAGGTGCGGGAGGGCCGCTCCTCCGCCGACTGGAGGTGCGGGAGGGCCGCTCCTCCGCCGACTGGAGGTGCGGGAGGGCCGCTCCTCCGCCGACTGGAGGTGCGGGAGGGCCGCTCCTCCTCCGACTGGAGGTGCGGGAGGGCCGCTCCTCCGCCGACTGGAGGTGCGGGAGGCGCCCCCCGACTGGAGGTGCGGGAGGGCCGCTCCTCCGCCGACTGGAGGTGCGGGGAGGGCCGCTCCTCCGCCGACTGGAGGTGCGGGAGGGCCGCTCCTCCGCCGACTGGAGGTGCGGGAGGGCCGCTCCTCCGCCGACTGGAGGTGCGGGAGGGCCGCTCCTCCGCCGACTGGAGGTGCGGGAGGGCCGCTCCTCCGCCGACTGGAGGTGCGGGAGGGCCGCTCCTCCGCCGACTGGAGGTGCGGGAGAGCCGCTCCTCCTCCGACTGGAGGTGCGGGGGGGGGGCCGCTCCTCCGCCGACTGGAGGTGCGGGAGGGCCGCCCCTCCGACTCCACTGAGGTGCGGGAGGGCCGCTCCTCCGCCGACTGGAGGTGCGGGAGGGCCGCTCCTCCGCCGACTGGAGGTGCGGGAGGGCCGCTCCTCCGCCGACTGGAGGTGCGGGAGAGCCGCTCCTCCGCCGACTGGAGGTGCGGGAGGGCCGCTCCTCCGCCGACTGGAGGTGCGGGAGGGCCGCTCCTCCGCCGACTGGAGGTGCGGGAGGGCCGCCCCTCCGCCGACTGGAGGTGCTCCTCCTCCGACTGGAGGTGCGGGAGGGCCGCCCCTCCGCCGACTGGAGGTGCAGGAGGGCCGCTCCTCCGCCGACTGGAGGTGCGGGAGGGCCACTCCTCCTCCGACTGGAGGTGCGGGAGGGCCGCTCCTCCGCCGACTGGAGGTGCAGGAGGGCCGCTTCTCCGCCGACTGGAGGTGCGGGAGAGCCGCCCCTCCGCCGACTGGAGGTGCGGGAGGGCCGCTCCTCCGCCGACTGGAGGTGCGGAGGCCGCCCTCCACTGGAGGTGCGGAGCGCCCCCGCCGACTGGAGGTGCGGAGGGCCGCCCTCCCCGACGGAGGGGGGCCCTCCGGAGGTCGGGAGGGCCGCTCCTCCCCGACTGGAGGTGGGCCCCCCCGACTGGAGGTGCCCCGGGGCCGCCCTCCGCCGACTGGAGGTGCAGGAGGGCCGCTCCTCCGCCGACTGGAGGTGCGGAGGGCCACTCCTCCTCCGACTGGAGGTGCGGAGAGCGCTCCTCCGCCGACTGGAGGTGGGGAGGGCCGCTCCTCCGCCGACTGGAGGTGCGGGAGGGCCGCTCCTCCGCCGACTGGAGGTGCGGGAGGGCCACTCCTCCGCCGACTGGAGGTGCGGGAGGGTCGCTCCTCCGCCGACTGGAGGTGGGGGAGGCCCGCTCCTCCTCCGACTGGCACCACCACGCGCCTCTGCAAACGTCGTCCCGCTCGGAACACCAACTGATCTGCTCGCCTACTGTTGTGCATTAATTATGACTGTTGGCTTAGCTGTGGACGTGGATAGCATTGCCGACTGTTAGTGCAGCTGTCAGTAGTGCCAAGGGTAAAACCGGCCCGTGAAAAGTAGGCGTCAACCTCCCTGTTGGCTTGGATTATTTATGAATTTATTCATCAACTGTAGACCATCGCCGGAAGCCAGTCGGCGGCTCCTTGTCGCGTCACTTCAGCTGGGGCTCCCTGCCTCGTCACTTCAGCTGGCGGCTCCCTGCCTCGTCACTTCAGCTGGCGGCTCCCTGTCGCGTCACTTCGCTGCGGCTCCGCCTCCACTTCAGCTGGCGGCTCCCTGTCGCGTCACTTCAGCTGGCGGCTCCCCGCCGCGTCACTTCAGCTGGCGGCTCCCTGCCTCGTCACTTCCTTCAGCTGGCGGCTCCCTGCCTCGTCACTTCAGCTGGCGGCTCCCTGCCTCGTCACTTCAGCTGGCGGCTCCCTGCCTCGTCACTTCAGCTGGCGGCTCCCTGCCTCGTCACTTCAGCTGGCGGCTCCCTGCCTCTGTCACGTCACTTCAGCTGGGGCTCCCTGCCTCGTCACTTCAGCTGGCGGCTCCCTGCCTCGTCACTTCAGCTGGGGCTCCCTGCCTCGTCACTTCAGCTGGCGGCTCCCCGCCTCGTCACTTCAGCTGGCGGCTCCCCGCCTCGTCACTTCAGCTGGCGGCTCCCTGCCTCGTCACTTCAGCTGGCGGCTCCCTGCCTCGTCACTTCAGCTGGCGGCTCCCTGCCTCGTCACTTCAGCTGGCGGCTCCCTGCCTCGTCACTTCAGCTGGCGGCTCCCTGTCGCGTCACTTCAGCTGGCGGCTCCCTGCTGCGTCACTTCGGCTCCCTGCCTCGTCACTTCAGCTGGCGGCTCCCTGCCTCGTCACTTCAGCTGGCGGCTCCCTGCCTCGTCACTTCAGCTGGCGGCTCCCTGCCTCGTCACTTCAGCTGGCGGCTCCCCTCGCCTTCTGCGTCACTTCAGCTGGCGGCTCCCTGCCTCGTCACTTCAGCTGGCGGCTCCCTGCCTCGTCACTTCAGCTGGCGGCTCCCTGCCTCGTCACTTCAGCTGGCGGCTCCTGCCTCGTCACTTCAGCTGGCGGCTCCCTGCCTCGTCACTTCTGCTGGCGGCTCCCTGCCTCGTCACTTCAGCTGGCGGCTCCTGTGCCTCGTCACTTCTGCTGGCGGCTCCCTGCCTCGTCACTTCAGCTGGGGCTCCCTGCCTCGTCACTTCAGCTGGCGGCTCCCTGCCTCGTCACTTCAGCTGGCGGCTCCCCTCGTCACTCAGCTGGGGCCCTCCTCGTCACTTCAGCTGGCGGCTCCCTGCCTCGTCACTTCAGCTGGCGGCTCCCTGCCTCGTCACTTCAGCTGGGGCTCCCTGCCTCGTCACTTCAGCTGGCGGCTCCCCGCCTCGTCACTTCAGCTGGCGGCTCCCTGTCTCGTCACTTCAGCTGGCGGCTCCCTGCCGCGTCACTTCTGCTGGCGGCTCCCTGCCTCGTCACTTCAGCTGGCGGCTCCCTGTCTCGTCACTTCAGCTGGCGGCTCCCTGCCTCGTCACTTCAGCTGGCGGCTCCCTGCCTCGTCACTTCAGCTGGCGGCTCCTGCCTCGTCACTTCAGCTGGCGGCTCCCTGCCTCGTCACTTCAGCTGGCGGCTCCCTGCCTCGTCACTTCTGCTGGCGGCTCCCTGTCTCGTCACTTCAGCTGGCGGCTCCCTGCCTCGTCACTCAGCTGGCCTCCCTGCCTCGTCACTTCAGCTGGCGGCTCCCTGCCACTTCGTCACTTCACTTCAGCTGGCGGCTCCCTGCCTCGTCACTTCAGCTGGCGGCTCCCTGCCTCGTCACTTCAGCTGGCGGCTCCCTGCCTCGTCACTTCAGCTGGCGGCTCCCTGCCTCGTCACTTCGCCCGTCACTTCTGCTGGCGGCTCCCTGCCGCGTCACTTCAGCTGGCGGCTCCCTGCCTCGTCACTTCTGCTGGCGGCTCCCTGTCGCGTCACTTCAGCTGGCGGCTCCCTGCCGCGTCACTTCAGCTGGCGGCTCCCTGCCTCGTCACTTCTGCTGGCGGCTCCCTGCCTCGTCACTTCAGCTGGCGGCTCCCTGCCTCGTCACTTCAGCTGGCGGCTCCCTGCCTCGTCACTTCAGCTGGCGGCTCCTGCCTCGTCACTTCAGCTGGCGGCTCCCCCTCGTCACTTCTGCTGGCGGCTCCTGCCCTCGTCACTTCAGCTGGCGGCTCCCTGCCTCGTCACTTCAGCTGGCGGCTCCCTGCCTCGTCACTTCAGCTGGCGGCTCCCTGCCTCGTCACTTCTGCTGGCGGCTCCCTGCCGCGTCACTTCAGCTGGCGGCTCCCTGCCGCGTCACTTCAGCTTGGGCTCCCTGCCTCGTCACTTCAGTTGGCACCTCATTACGCGGTAGGTTATGTTGTCGTGCCCGGCGCAAATAGCCAAAGCCGGACTTGGCGGACCGACGGCTGGCCGCCCGCACGTTCTCTCAACCGCTGCCCAGGAAGCCTGAGTCTCCTAACCTCTCCCTACCACACACAACGACTCTAAACCACTCTCAACCAATGTCAATCAATCTCAATCAAACTCAGCCTCTTCCAACCCCTCTCAACCATTCTAAACCACTCGCAGCAAATCTCAATCTCTCCTAACCTCTCCCAATCTCTCTCAACCACTCTCAACTACTCCCAGTCACTTTCAAACTTTCCCAACCACTCCCAACCTCTCCCAACCTCTTCCTACCTCTCCCAGCCTCGCCAGCTAGGTCAAAGGTCAGAGGCACTGCAGATTGTTTTTCCAGGAAATAAAGGGAAAGATAGAGAGGGGTCGATAACGATGGAACAAAATGGGAAGAAGCGATGGAGGAAATGGATGAGGGAGGGAGAGAGAGAGGAGAGGGAAAGGTGGATGTAATAAAAGGTAGAAGAGACGAGAGAGGAAGTGGGGTGAGAAGGAAAGGTGAGATATATATAGAGAGAGGAACAGATAGGTACGTTGCGACAGAGGGAGAAACAGAGTGACAAAAATGGAAGGATATGCGGAGAGTGAGAGTGAGAGAGAGAGAGGAGAGAGAGGAAAGAGATGAGAGGGAGAGATAGAGAGAGAGGGGGGTTAGACGAGCAGACACGTTGCAGTCGCGACAGCCCGTGATCATGGCATTCTTTACCACTTACAGCCATCCGCCCGCTCGGCCCGCAAAAAGATGATACTTGCTCTTCACTTGAGCAGCTCAGAACATCAGGCAATGGCAGCCAAGTAGATGCTGAGTACAGCAATGCTGCAATCTAGCTCATAGGCGCACGAAGATGAGGAGGCAGGGCTCCACTCTCCTCACTTCCCACCATCTTAACGATGGCGTATGTCGCCAGCGGCGCATAGCAATAGTCACACGGGACAGAGTGGCGCTGGCTCTTCCACCTTTGTCAAACGTCAAACGTGTTGTGCGTCTGTCGCATGTGTGTGGAGCGCGGACCGTGGTTTATGTTGATGGTGCCATAGACGTCCACGGATGCGCGGCCAACTTCCGACTGTTCCCCGGGGACAGGGTCAGTCGCGTCAGAGCAGGGCTCTAGCCAGCAGCGTCTGCACACACACCGTGCATAGTGAATACGGAGAGACCGTGACCTTATAGTATATTGAGAACAAGCAGCGGAAGCTGCGAGTGCACTTGCACAATGCGCTTCTGATTATGATCTTCGAAATTATCATTTTTCATAGCATATTGCAGAACAGGGAGAGCTAGCAGTTTCAGTCTATGGATGTCCAGCTCCGGTGAGCATGCACTTACAGTGTACGCTTATAATGTACGTTTAAACTTCTTCTTTTTTAAGAACTGAGACGATGAATAAGTTAGATGTTGAATAAATTAGATGAATAAGTTAGATGAAGATAGATTCAGATAAGTTAGATGTACAAGTTAGATGAGGATCAAATCTATAGCATTATGGATACCGGAAAACTGAATGACGCTGATTAATCAATGAGCAAGGGACAGAAAGCAGTAAATTGTGGACGGTCGTTTATATGCCTCACGCAAGCGATCGAGTGCTACAGATCATTTGTCACATCACCCAATGCTATGATGACGGACATTATATCAACAAGATATTTTAAGCGAATTGAATTTCCCCGTCTCTACCAACCATTCTCATAAATCGACGCCCTGGGGGTACAGAGTATCATATCATTATCTGCCATTTCAGGAGGCAATCACCTGGAGCAGGGCTTGCGGTCCGATGTCTGTACGGCCGACAGCGCACTGCAACCACAAGTGCCTCACAGGCAACGAAGCACACGACGACTCAGATGGCACCACTTGTGTCCAAGTCGCAGCAGCCGCAGCAGCACCACCCGCAACAGTTCACTCTTTCCACCGACCGGTGTCCAGTCCTCGGTCCAATGACCGGTGTCCAGTCCTCGGTCTGCTGACCGGTGTCCAGTCCTCGGTCCGCTGACGGGTGTCCAGTCCTCGGTCCGCTGACCGGTGTCCAGTCCTCGGTCCGCTGACCGGTGTCCAGTCCTCGGTCCGCTGACCGGTGTCCAGTCCTCGGTCCGCCGACCGGTGTCCAGTCCTCAGTCCGCTGACCGGTGTCCAGTCCTCGGTCCGTTCACCGCTGTCCAGTCCTCGGTCCGCTGACCGGTGTCCGGTCCTCGGTCCAATGACCGGTGTCCAGTCCTCGGTCCGCTGACCGGAGGCCAGTCCTCGGTCCGTTGACCAGTGTCCGGTCCTCGGTCCAATGACCGCTGTCCAGTCCTCGGTCCGCTGACCGGAGGCCAGTCCTCGGTCCACTGACCAGTGTCCGGTCCACGGTCCAATGACCGCTGTCCAGTCCTCGGTCCACTGACCGGTATCCAGTCCTCGGTCCGCCGACCGGTGTCCAGTCCTCGGTCCGCTGACCGGTGTCCAGTCCTCGGTCCGCTGACCGGTGTCCAGTCCTCGGTCCGCTGACCGGTGTCCGGTCCTCGGCCCGCTGACCGGTGTCCAGTCCTCGGTCCGCTGACCGGTGTCCGCTCCGATCCGGCTGCCTTCATCAGTCACGCTGGTCTGCACCCCAGCCAGTTGCCGTCATCAGACCCCCCCTCCCCCACAGTGATATCTCCGCTCCGTAATGAAGGTTGCTTGGCAGGCTTCCCTGGACCATCGCCCTGCCCTTGCGATTGTATCCCCCCGGGTCGAAGCTCTGTTCCCTGATGATGAGATATAGCTGTGATCCCGTCAATACCTCACCGAGCTACACCTGTTCCGCGGCTCCTAATTATTCTGCGCTGCCAAATCGCGGCTTCACGCCATCGCTCCACCATCTCTCCACAGAGCTGCTGTAATCACTACCGTGTCTCAACAGAGCTACTGTAATCACTGGCCTGTCCCGACAGAGATACGGTAATCACCGCCGTGTCTCGACACAGATAAGATACTCATTGCCGTGTCTAGACGCAGAGCTACTGTAATCACTACCGGAATCTCAACAGAGATACGGTAATCACTGCCGTGTCTCGACCAGAGCTACTGTAATCACTGCCGTGTCTAGATAGAGATGCTGTAATCTCAGTATGGGTCTTCGACAATCAATCCAGCTCCGCGGTCACAGACGGTACCTCTTCGCTTCTAATTTTAGCAACTGGCGACGGAAGAGACCCGACGTTCTCTCTCGTCTGAGCACCGCCGAATGGTACGTCAACCTGGAGCTGATAAGTAGTCAGCTAATTAACAAATCGTATGTAGCCACCATTATTTAAACACATAGTCATCATGGGCCCGTGATAGTGCCACAAAGGAGACAAACAACACCGTTATGTAGATCGATGTCACGACGAGAGATGACGAGGCGGCTCGATAATACGAAGATGGAGCACCACTGGTCGGAGCATGGGAGCGAGTCCAACAGTCACGGTCACACAGGGCAGTCGTCCGTGGTGCGCGTCGCAGGGGTCTCCGGCGGCAACAACACGTTCCCACAGCCGGATCACCATGACAATGCCCGGAGCGTGCACACGGTGCGCATATTTGCCACGCCGGCAGCTGCCCCACAGCACGCCGACAGCAGTGACTCGGATGCCGCTCCGCCCGCCGGTCGCGGCGCGAGATGGAGGCTGCGGCGACGCTGGCCTGCTGTTCTCGGTCGTTTGGTCGGGGCAGGGATAGCCGACTGGTTAAGGTGTCAGGCTATGGGTACCAAAGGCCCCGGGTTCGACACCAACGCCACTCAGGAAATTTCCAAATCCCACGGGTCACCGGCGAAACAGTGTGGGCGGCGTCATTAGCCGTGAATGTGCATGCAGTCCGTCGTGAACCACCCAATAAACAAGCAGCTGTTCAGTCGGCAATTTAAATAACACTTCAATAATTTTGCAATAGATATGTAGGATGAACAAGTCATCAGATCCACGAGTACTTCACAGAAGCATCAGTTACAAAGTTGCGATATTTGAATGATCAGTGACAATGAGACTTCAATTGATGTTTAAAGTAATAATTTGTCAGTATATTTCGTACGTTTTGGCTATTGCCCTCAACAGTAAAGGCAATAGCCGAAACGTAGGACATGTACGGAAATGTTATTAATTAAAATACCAACTGAGGTTTCTTTGTCATCGATCATTAAGAAACGCTAGTGTGAAGAAAGCACTATTTATGACCAACCGTTGCAGTTAAAATCGGCAGCATTTTGAAATTTCAGCGTTGTTTTCACGACTCAGACCTGTTCTGCAACTATTGTAACAACAAGATCCTAATCAGTTAATCTCCCAGGATGCGCGGACATTTCAATTATCCAGAGTAGCTTTTTGTTGCGCGGTCATCAATAGATGTACCCGCTCACAAAAACACGGCGGTTCTAACCGAGTCGGCCCTGTCCAAACAGCGCCAACAGCGTTCAGCTGACTAGCCGGCTCTTCGAGCGTGCAGATCTAACAAAGCGAGTTTTTGCACGGGCAAAAACTGTCCCTTCTCCACTCAGACGGCGCCAAACGTCACAGCCGCCTCGCGCCAAATTTCACCGCCGAGTTTGCTTAGCAAATTTACCGGCCGCGAGCGACGGACGCGTGTTGTTTCTACGGCATCCGCCGCTCTTAAATTATCATCACAAATAATTCCCTGCTGGGGAAGCTGCCTTCGACGCTCAGAAACTGTTGCCACAACCCTGCTGATGTGCACGTGCTTCATTCCGGCTGGGCCCGAAATAGACGGAAAGCGATGCAGCCCCACTGCCAGGACGGCAACAACATGCAGCCTCATGGCCCGGCCGTCCTGGTGCGACATCATCTGACCGGAGACATCATCTGGTCCCACGGAGACGGACCGGTCCGCCACCGCCGGAGGGTGGGAACAGGGGCGTGGTCCCACGGAGACGGACCGGTCCGCCACCGCCGGAGGGTGGGAACAGGGGCGTGGTCCCACGGAGACGGACCGGTCCGCCACCGCCAGAGGGTGGGAACAGGGGCGTGGTCCCACGGAGACGGACCGGTCCGCCACCGCCGGAGAGTGGGAACAGGGGCGTGGTCCCACGGAGACGGACCGGTCCGCCACCGCCAGAGGATGGGAACAGGGGCGTGGTCCCACGGAGACGGACCGGTCCGCCACCGCCGGAGGGTGGGAACAGGGGCGTGGTCCCACGGAGACGGACCGGTCCGCCACCGCCAGAGGATGGGAACAGGGGCGTGGTCCCACGGAGACGGACCGGTCCGCCACCGCCGGAGGGTGGGAACAGGGGCGTGGTCCCACGGAGACGGACCGGTCCGCCACCGCCGGAGGGTGGGAACAGGGGCGTGGTCCCACGGAGACGGACCGGTCCGCCACCGGAGGAGTGGGGAAATGGGCGTGGCCGACGGAGCTGCTGCTGTGGAACGGCAACAATTATCGGTCACCCTGCTCGCCTTCTCAGCTGGAGGCTGGCTATTACAACAAAGATACCGCTATATACATTGGCGGACGATCGACACCAAATGCACCGCTACATATTGCAAAGTCCATGCTACTAACGGGGAAAAGTGCACGCTGCAAAGCACTGCCAACAATGAAAATGCAGATAAAGAAGGCACTGCGGCCGCAATGCTTGCAGCACCGCACGCCACACCCATGGTTCGATATCGGGAGGATCGGCTCCTCGTGGCTCTGGCGGCAGCCGCTCTGCGTCAATGCAGAACGTTCCGTCAGCGTCAGTGTCGTCCGACGGCAGCGCTCGCGCGCCGGCAGGGGGCGCCCCACGTCAGTGTGGGCCGCGCCCCACCGTCTGCTGCACGAGCGGCCCCACGTCAGTGAGGGCCGCGCACCACCGTCTGCTGCACGAGCGGCCCCACGTCAGTGAGGGCCGCGCACCACCGCCTGCTGCACGAGCGGCCCCGCGTCAGTGAGGGCCGCGCCCCACCGTCTGCTGCGCGAGCGGCCCCACGTCAGTGAGGGCTGCGACCCACGTCAGCGAGGACTGCGCCCCATCGCCGCCCCACCGTCTGCTGCACGAGCGGCCCCACGTCAGGGAGGGCCGCCCCCGCCCCACCGCCTGCTGCACGAGCGGCCCCATGCCAGGGAGGGCTGCGACCTACGTTAGCGAGGACTGCGCCCCATCGCCGCCCCACCGTCTGCTGCACGAGCGGCCCCACGTCAGCGAGGGCCGTGCCCCACCGCCACCCCACCGTCTGCTGCACGAGCGGCCCCACGTCAGCGAGGGCCGTGCCCCACCGCCACCCCACCGTCTGCTGCACGAGCGGCCCCACGTCAGCGAGGGCCGCGCCCCACCGCCGCCCAGTCTGCTGCACGAGCGGCCCCACGTCAGCGAGGGCCGTGCCCCACCGCCACCCCACCGTCTGCTGCACGAGCGGCCCCACGTCAGCGAGGGCCGCGCCCCACCGCCACCCCACCGTCTGCTGCACGAGCGGCCCCACGTCAGCGAGGGCCGTGCCCCACCGCCACCCCACCGTCTGCTGCACGAGCGGCCCCACGTCAGCGAGGACTGCGCCCCACCGCCACCCCACCGTCTGCTGCACGAGCGGCCCCACGTCAGCGAGGGCCGCGCCCCACCGCCGCCCAGTCTGCTGCACGAGCGGCGGCGATTGTGGCGCCGCCCCGTGCCGCACCGCACTGTGCTAGTGTAAACAGGGCGCCGCCGCTCCCATGACGCGCGCGGTGTTTGCGCATGCCACGGGCCGACGCAGCCGACGGAGCTGACCGACGTCAGCCGGCCGGCCGACCAGTTAATGCAGTCGGCTCCATTGGACCGGTCCATGGTTGCCCGGCTGGACCAGTTGATGGTCGCCCCACTGCACCAATCGATGGTCACATGACTGGACCAATTGGTGGTGGGGCGGGGATGACCGAGTGGCTACAGTGTTGAGCTCTGGATACAAAAGTCCTGGGTCCAGCACTGGCACCACTCGGGACATTTTCCAATCCAGCGCGGCCCGCCGGCGCAACAGTGTGGACAGTGCCATTAGCCGCGGTTGTGCATAAAGTGGGTCGTGAACCACCCAATACACGAACCAATTGATGGTCATACGACTTGGCCAGCTGACGCCCGCACGACTCGACCAGCTGAGGGTCACGTGACTGGGCCAGCTGACGGTGACGTCACGCCAGCGCCGGCGGAGATTGACGAGTACGTCGTCAGGCGTGACGAGTACGTCGTCCGGGGTCACGACACCTCCGCAGCCGGCACACAGCATCAGCAGGAAATTGACGCAAGCCAAGCTGCTCTTGCCGATCGGCCGACTCCGTACACAGCCGGCTGTTTTCCTACGATCTGCAGGCACACGGTTGGCGCGGGTCGGTGATCGCATACCGGCATACCGCATGCCGGCCCAAGGTCAAACATTCCGTCCGGCGTGTTTCCTCCCTGCCGGCTGGGTCTCCGCCTCGCCGACCGCCGCGCTGTCGACGACCGGCGGCGGCAAGACCAGACGATCGTGGGCTGCAGCTGGGTCTGTGGTGCCCCCACCACCACCACAGGGGGACTGACGACAGATTCGGCACGGGCGGAGGCGGCTCACCGTGGCCGGGTTGGTATAGGGGGCAGCGCTCATCGGCGGCGGCGGCGCGTTATCCACGGCGGCGCGCCGGCGTCACGTGCCGGCCCTAGCTGCGGCGCGCGCAGACAGGGCGCCACATTTGTGGCGGGAACTGTGCCCGCCAATGCTAGACGTGAGCGTGACTCGAGGTCCCGGCAGCGGATGGCGGCCGGAACACACAACTGCACGTGCTCCACTGTTGAGCAGCTGGCTATAATGTCGCGTATTTAGCCCATTGTTCTGAATGTACCGCAGCAGTTGACGACTTAGCTCAAACCTGCAGCTGCAGGCATTTAAATGCGAGCCGATAAAGCGCACCATTAGGGACGCTGAACAAACAAGGGCCAGTGTTGAGAGCGCAGCTGAGTGAAATCCGGCTCCGTCTGAGTCAGTTATGGAAGTATATATCACTGCCGCAATGTGTGTGTGCAGAGCTAGAGAAATCCCAGATGCGATACATGCACCAAATTGTATCACCAAAAGCATCCATAGAGCACGTCTCTTTGCACCATGTGTTTAAACGCGAAGCCGACGACTTGAAGTCTGATACAAGTCTGGTACCAGCTGGCGAGGCGTGGGGACGTGACTAGTGCCGCCACAAAATCCCTTCTTCGCAAGTATTCGCGAGAAATTTTGTGGGATAAAATTAGAAGGCGTAAAAAGAAGAACAGCTCTAGCTCTGAGTAAAAACTGGGATTGAGAACAATGCAACAAAATAGTTATTGTGATCGTGTCGTGTCGTGTCGTGTCGTGTCGTGTCGTGTGTCGTGTCGTGTCGTGTCGTGTCGTGTCGGTCGTGTCGTGTCGTGTCGTGTCGGTCGTGCGTGTCGTGTCGTGTCGGGCGGCGTCGTGTCGTGTCATGTCGTGTGTCGTGTCGTGTCGTGTCGTGTGTCGTGTGCCTTGTGTGAACCTTTCGGCACAACGAGAGTGACCCGCCTGAGCTCCTAATGAGAAACCCGGTCACATACTTGGTCAAATCACGGACGACAAACAGCAATCGACTGCCGATCCAATGGTGCGACGGCCTGATTGGTGGTGACGTCACGACACCTCTTCAGATAGGATCGAGCTTTGCCAGACGGACCAGATAGGCGCGGCCTGTGCACCCTTTGAACCGCACGTCTGTGCACAGTCATCCGGTCAGCAAAGACGCCGTGCTGCGGTCTGCCGAGTCGTGACGTTTTCATACGCGTCAGTTGCAGTGGCGCCACGAAGGGAAAAAATACCGACGGCTGTATTTACTTAACTACGTGGGTCGTCCACTCAGCCAGGTGTCGTGCACTCGCATCGCTTGACCGTGTAGCATATATAGCGTGTTGCGGTGAGGACTGGGGCGCAATAGGCCAGCTTCTGCGGAATCACCCGTCATGGTATGCTTGGCAACAGACGGAGGGACCTTCCTGGCCTCTCTGGCAACGCCACTGGGCAGAGGAAGACCACGCGATGATAAAGTGCACGTCGGCGGATGAGTCTGCACCTGTAAATACCCCCTCTCTCTCTCTCTCTCTCTCTCTCTCTCTCTCTCTCTCTCCAATCGGCGGTGACTGCCGAAAACGGAGCGCCGTGGCGCCGACTTTCGCCGCGGTCGCTGTCCTTTGTGGCCGACCGTGGAGCGGCGTCCCCCGGCGGACGCACATGACGACGTCAAAACGAGCCGGGCCGGACGAGAATCAATGCGACTGAGTTGGTCGGAGCCCCCCGCGGCGGCGGGCCGGCGGGCGCGCTGCGCCAGCCGGCTCGCTCGGGCACAGGTCATCGAGCCAGACCGCCACCCCAGCCCCACCCCTCCAACCTCCAACCCCAGCGCTCGAGCTGCGTGTGACCCGTGTCAAAATCCATACCGTTGGTGGTGTCGCCGCTGGTGCGATCGCCGCTCGACCGGCAGGAGGAATGATGCCCACCCGGTGGACTGCCGAGGAATGACGCCGGCAGTGGCCCTTCTGGGCGGCATGACGGCCCCGGCCTGCGCGACCCGTGACCCGCGACCCGTGACCCGAGCGGCAGTGTACGTGAGTCAGTGCATCAATGGGGATGGGGCTGTCGGGACGTGACAGCTGGCGAGGGTGGGGAGGGGGCACGTGCGGTCGGTGTCAGACGTGCGCGCGCGTGGTCTCGCGGCGCGTGACAGCACATGGCGCGGAAGCGCCGCTCGACGATGCGGCCGACGGACGAAATTCGACGCGCGGCCCCGCCCCTCAGCCCCGCCCCGCCCCCCGGTGATGGACCGCCGCCGGGCCGACGGCTGACGACAACTCTACCGACCGCAAAGCGGCTCAACAATGCGCCGTAAACGCAAACAATGCGGCATTACCGGAGCGGGGCCGGCCGTGCGCCGTGTCGGCGGCGCTGATTGGCGCACAAGCTGGGAGCGGTGCGCCAGCTACGATCGCTGATCATCCGGCGGGCACCGCACGGTGGGCACCGCGTGGGCACCGCGTGGGCACCGCGTGGGCACCGCGTGGGCACCGCGTGGGCACCGCGTGGGCACCGCGTGGGCACCGCACGGTGGGCACCGGCGCGTGGGCGGGACGCCGCGTGGGCACCGCGTGGGCACCGGCACCGCGTGGGCACCGCGTGGGCACCGCGTGGGCACCGCGTGCACCGCGTGGGCACCGCGTGGGCACCGCGTGGCACCGCGTGGGCACCGCGTGGGCACCGCCACCGCGTGGGCACCGCGTGGGCCCGCGTGGGCACCGCCCGCGGCACCGCGTGGGCACCGCGTGGGCACCGCGTGGGCACCGCGTGGGCACCGCGTGGGCACCGCGTGGGCACCGCGGCCGGTGGGCACCGCGTGGGCACCGCGTGGGCACCGCGTGGGCACCGCGTGGGCACCGCGTGGGCACCGCGTGGGCACCGCGTGGGCACCGCGTGGGCACCGCGTGGGCACCGCGTGGGCACCGCGTGGGCACCGCGTGGGCACCGCGTGGGCACCGCGTGGGCACCGCGTGGGCACCGCGTGGGCACCGCGTGGGCACCGCGTGGGCACCGCGTGGGCACCGCGTGGGCACCGCGTGGGCACCGCGTGGGCACCGCGTGGGCACCGCGTGGGCACCGCGTGGGCACCGCGTGGGCACCGCGTGGGCACCGCGTGGGCACCGCGTGGGCACCGCGTGGGCACCGCGTGGGCACCGCGTGGGCACCGCGTGGGCACCGCGTGGGCACCGCGTGGGCACCGCGTGGGCACCGCACGGCGACAGGTGACAGTAGCTCGAGGTCCCGTCGCTCCACCCGGCAGCCGGCGTTGATGCGGAGATGGGGTGTCGGTGGCGACGTAGGTCACATAGGTCTCTACCATGTCAGTGATAGTGACCTACCATTACATAGGCCACGGATGTCACGCAGGACCTACCACTACCTATGGCACATAGGTCACGGCAATGTCACGACTGCCGCCGGCCCGGTGGGCACAGGCCGTGTCGAGGTCTCACCCCATCGCCTCCGCGCACCCCTGACGGAAGACGATTAAATTGAGCGACACCCGGCACCCAATAACGCTCCCGCTTAGGGGATCAAGCGAGCAGCTGGCAACACTGCAGAAGCGACGGCTCTCTAGAGTATGTGATCGCTGGCTCGGAACAGGGATGCTTGATGGAGGCGGGGGGATTGGGGGAGTGTGCGAAGGGGATTTTAGGAGATGAAACGGGATGCAATGTCTATCGGACCTTGTTCTTTATGAGGGAGAGGCATGGGGTTTTCCACCTAGGTCAACGGGGGGATAATTATGTATTATTTATTTAATTACTTTTGCGCTAAGATTATGTAGGCTGATGCGTATTTGTGTAGAACGCTGTATCAAAATGAATGGCCCAAAATCAAAAGTTGGCTTCAGCCATTTTGCTCCGACCGGGGCCGTGTGGTGGGTTATTAAGACGTGATTTCACGCAATTGATTGTCAATGTTGCGAACAATTCAAATTAACTGGATTGTGGAGGTCACGCTAGTGGTGTGAGTTGTGCATCCAATGTCCCAGCCAGGAATTAATTACTAGTGTAGTTGTCATCACCATGTTGAGGTACATCGGACAAAATCGAGTGCCGAAATTCGCATCTGAGGATCACAGCCATTCCTTGGCTTTTTGTTCTGTGTTGATGGCAGCACGAATGACGGGCGACGGATTACGAATGACGAATGATGAATGATGAATGAGAATGACTGGTGACGGATGCCGGATGACGGCTGATCGATGATGGCAGATGTCAATATCGCAGCGCTGAATGGATAAGGTTGACAAGGTCTGTTCCTGTTGTCATCAGGTTCCCGTGCTGGCACGAAGATGGCTCGCGTTTCTGACTCAAATGTCATTCCTGTCTGTTGCTACTTGGGCCTCCGATGTCACATTATCATATAATTCGCCAACGTTAAAAAGAAGCATCAGGAATTTCAGAAATGTAAATTAGCCATGTAGTTTTGAATATCATATATCTTTCATCGATCGTGTCCATGTGTTACTGATGTTCTACCAATCGTGTATTTAAATTAGCAATTGTATTATCAAAGCAGATCTTGTGATCTTTTTTCATAGTCAGTACACCATAATATGACAACTAATTGACCCCCCGCCCTTGCACCCAACGATATAAAGTACGATATGGTATGACATATACGATATATAAATATATATATATATGTATATATGCATATGTATATGCTATGCTAACAATGAAATGACACCGACGGTAGAGCACCACAATTTAATGGAAAACACGGGCTTCATTTCATTTTAGCCATTCAGTCGATATCATCTGTTGCTGCTGCAGCTGCGGCTACACCGCTGCAGCTGCGGCCGCATACACCGCTGCAGCTGCGGCCGCATACACCGCTGCAGCTGCGGCTGCATACACCGCTGCAGCTGCGGCCGCATACACCGCTGCAGCTGCGGCGCATATACCGCTGCAGCTGCGGCTGCATACACCGCTGCAGCTGCGGCCGCATACACCGCTGCAGCTGCGGCCAATGGCGCACCGCTGCAGCTGCGGCTGCATACACCGCTGCAGCTGCGGCTGCATCGCATACACCGCTGCAGCTGCGGCTGCATACACCGCTGCAGCTGCGGCCGCATACACCGCTGCAGCTGCGGCCGCATACACCGCTGCAGCTGCGGCTGCATACACCGCTGCAGCTGCGGCTGCATACACCGCTGCAGCTGCGGCTGCATACACCGCTGCAGCTGCGGCCGCATACACCGCTGCAGCTGCGGCCGCATACACCGCTGCAGCTGCGGCTGCATATACCGCTGCAGCTGCGGCTGCAGCACCGCTGCAGCTGCGGCCGCATACACGCGGCCGCATACACCGCTGCAGCTGCGGCTACACCTCTGCAGCTGCGGCCGCATACACCGCTGCAGCTGCGGCTGCATACACCGCTGCAGCTGCGGCTACACCTCTGCAGCTGCGGCCGCATACACCGCTGCAGCTGCGGCTGCATACACCGCTGCAGCTGCGGCTGCATACACCGCTGCAGCTGCGGCTGCATACACCGCTGCAGCTGCGGCTGCATACACCGCTGCAGCTGCGGCCGCATACACCGCTGCCGCATACACCGCATACAGGGACGTCCGTGGCCAAGAACACCAGCAGTTTCGCCCGCCATGAAGATGACAGCAGCCGCAGCGACAGCCTCCGGGAGAGCTGTTAGTGTGCTGTTAGTATGCAGCAGCTCTGCTGATGTTCTAGCAGGCTGGCTCCGGGTGAAGAGACCCTCCACGGACGGACACATGATAGCCGCCCTCCATAGTGTCGATGGACAGGTCTGTTCGTCACGATCTGACCCCTACCCTCACCATATCGACCCTCCAGGGGCGGGTACATGATAGACGCCTCTCCATAGTGTCGCTGGACAGGTCTGTTCGTCACGATCTGACTGCTATCCCTCACCATGGCGGCCTCGATGGAGTCGTACGTTGTCAGACATTGACACCGCCCAGCCCAGGTATGAGTGTGACACGCCGGCAGCAGATTCCTCTGCTGATGAAATGGAAATAGTACCGGCGGCTCGCTACTGCAATCAACTGCTTCAATATACTTCAACACACCACACGAGCAACTACTGCAATATGCTTCAATATCCTAAACGAGCAACTACTTCAATATGTTTCAATACGCTACACTAGTAACTGTTTCGACATAATTCAATACGCTACGCGAGCGTTTCAATATGCTTCAATACGCTACACGAGCAACTGCTTCAACATGCTTCAGTACGCTATACGAGCAACTACTGCAATGTGCTTCAATATACTACTCGAGCAGCTACATCGATTCACCACAATATGTTTTGGAGGGGTTGGCATTGCCGGATCAATTGCGGAGCTGTGGAGGGCGAGCCCCCTCCAAATTGACGAAATTTAGCATAGGTAGGCGAAATTTAGCATAGGTAGGCGAAAGTTAACATAGGCAATGGCATAACGTTGTCACGGGCCGAGTACATGGAATGGGTATAGCTCAACATTTGGTGTTGATGTTGCATGACAAGACACGGTCGAAAACGATTATCGCCCCCACATTTTGTTTCTGGAGGACAAGTTCTTTTGTAATCAAACTATTATCAGATCAAGCGCTCTATTCATCATCCGGGTTAGAGAAACCTACATGGGTCTTCTCATGCTCATCCTTTGCTATCCCCACGACACTCAAGCACTCCGTGTCACCACAGCTCCGTCTCTCGTCGCCTGGGCTTCTGCTGCTCACTGTCAGTCGTCCCCCGGACTCCCAGCAGGCACCGGCGGCTGTGCTCTGTCACTCGTCCCAGACCCGCCGGCGGGGTCCTGCGCAGCGCCGCCGGGGGAGGGGAGGGGGAGGGGGGTCGACACGCTAGCTGGTGTCTGCCGCAGCAGGTGCTGCTCACCAGCCGTCGCCCTGTTAGACGGTGGCTTAACTTAAGACCAAGTCCTTAAGCCAGCGCAGTGGCCACGCGGAGCATGTCCAGGCTGCCAGCGCAGTGGCACACGGAGCGTGTTCAGACTGCCAGCGCAGTGGCACACGGAGCGTGTTCTGGCTGCCAGCGCAGTGGGCAGTTCAGACTGCCAGCGCAGTGGCACACGGAGCGTGTTCAGACCGCCAGCGCAGTGGGCAGTTCACGGAGCGTGTTCAGACTGCCAGCGCAGTGGGCAGTTCACGGAGCGTGTTCAGACTGCCAGCGCAGTGGGCAGTTCACGGAGCGTGTTCAGGCGGTGCAGCGCAGCGCAGTGGGCAGTTCACGGAGCGTGTTCAGACTGCCAGCGCAGTGGGCAGTTCACGGAGCGTGTTCAGGCTGCCAGCGCAGTGGGCAGTTCACGGAGCGTGTTCAGACTGCCAGCGCAGTGGGCAGTTCACGGAGCGTGTTCAGGCTGCCAGCGCAGTGGGCAGTTCACGGAGCGTGTTCAGGCTGCCAGCGCAGTGGGCAGTTCACGGAGCGTGTTCAGGCTGCCAGCGCAGTGGGCAGTTCACGGAGCGTGTTCAGGCTGCCAGCGCAGTGGGCAGTTCACGGAGCGTGTTCAGGCTGCCAGCGCAGTGGGCAGTTCACGGAGCGTGTTCAGGCTGCCAGCGCAGTGGGCAGTTCACGGAGCGTGTTCAGACTGCCAGCGCAGTGGGCAGTTCACGGAGCGTGTTCAGACTGCCAGCGCAGTGGCCACGTGGAGCGTGTTAAGAGTTGCTGGGACAGGGGGTGGTCGCAAGCCGTTACCCTTCACGTAATGCTTGAAGATTAAAGGTGATTTCAACAAGGTTAAATCAAATTACAACTCGAACGGCGAGGAGAAGAACCGCACGACCGGGTGGTCATAACACGCGGGTGTGAGGGCGCCTTGTCTCGAGGGGGAGCTCGTGGGAGGGAAGGACTGGAACGGCCCATGGACCGTGCAGTCTTGGTGACAAGCGCCGAGGACGACGAACAGAGCACGTCACCAGTGTGCGACATATTACACTCTGAGCAGTGCCGGTGTTGGGGAACACCTGTGCGACGTGCACAGGTGTGCCCCAGTTTCCTCATGCCACCTGCGCCGTAACTAAGGCTTCTTATAGATTGTTATAGCATAGTGTGGAAAGAATGCATTTCAGTTCCTAAGTGGACAGAGGGTCAGCTGATATTGTATCGACTATCTGGTTGCTTGTGATGTCATGAGGTCATCACCATGCCCCGTCGCCAGGATATTTCGCCGTACGTGCGAGGTGCCCACCTCCCCCACCTGGGCGCGACACCATAACGGCCAGCCGGCAAAGGTTTTAGTGATATTAGAGCCCACAGGATTTGCATGCAATTAGCTCATGGCGCCGCCGCTTCATTCATCGCACACCTTCATTATGTCGTTTTCCCAGACTGGACGGTCGTGACGTCACTGCGCAGATAAACTGCCCGACCACCAGGTGGCAGGTGTAAAACAACTGCGCCTGGTTGTTTTCCGGCGTGGCGCTGCCAAGTGTCAGGTACCACCCGGATAGTTCAGTTGTTTAGACCGCCGGCCTGTATTGGCCGCCCCTGTTCTGACAAGACAGGGTTCGAGTCGGTCCACGCGCTCGCTCAGCCGCCGGCTGGGAGGGTCAGTTGGCAGCTGGCCCGATAAGGCCGGGGACAGGGTAACGGAGCGGCCGTGTCAGACGACGGCACTGACGGCACGCGCAGCTCTCCGTCAAAACCGTGCCGTTGAACTGGAACTAACGGACCGGCCGATGAGGGCAGGGTTCACGCAACAAGCTCTACTTGGCGCGGGGCCCTGATCCATAAAGCCGCCCCGTCCCCCACCTACCACAAGAATTCGGACTGCATTTGTGAGGTCAAGCTGACGGATTAGCCGAGCGGCCAGGACTGGCTGCGCACTTCACATGCGGAGGTTCCGCGGGGTCGAGCCAACCTTGCGGGGCTCTTCCCGCTGGAGGCCGACAGCCGCTCGATCTGGCTGCGCCTCCGCTCGATGGGGAGGGGGGCGCCGTGCTGACAATCCGGCTTCGGCTCCAGTCGGCACTGAACCCGGCCGGGACAGCGCAGCCGGGAGGTGGCGTGCAGCCGGCCCGCGCAGCCGTCCGGGCACGAGCTGCGCAGCCGGCCCGCGCTGCCGTCCGGGCACGAGCTGCGCAGCCGGCCCGCGCTGCCGTCCGGGCACGAGCTGCGCAGCCGGCCCGCGCTGCCGTCCGGGCACGAGCTGCGCAGCCGGCCCGCGCAGCCGTCCGGGCACGAGCTGCGCAACCGGCCCGCGCTGCCGTCCGGGCACGAGCTGCGCAGCCGGCCCGCGCTGCCGTCCGGGCACGAGCCTCTGCCGTCCGGGCACGAGCTGCGCAGCCGGCCCGCGCTGCCGTCCGGGCACGAGTTGCGCAGCCGGCCCGCGCTGCCGTCCGGGCACGAGCTGCGCAGCCGGCCCGCGCTGCCGTCCGGGCACTAGTAGTGCAGCCGGCAGGACGGGCGGCGCCAGCGGAGCGGCTCCGAACTGGCTGAACCTCGACATCGCACCGCTTACTTCGTCATTCAAACGCAGTCCACGCAGGCGCGAATCTAAGGGATACGATGGTAAAGTGCCACGTGGAAAACTACATCTGATGGCCGCGAAGAGCCTCGAGCACTACAGCTGATCGCCACAAGGAGCCCCGAACGCTACAGCTGATGGCGAGGCGAGCGTAAGTTCGAGCTGAGCCGAGCAAGTTCCAGCCGACGGCGTGGGACCGTCCAGAAGAGCAAACATCCTGCAGACGCATTAACCGCACAGCCATTGGCTTGTCGGAGGAAACTCTCCATCACTGACAGAGTTTTGAATCGAATAGTTGTGGACGGAGCTAGTAATGAGGAATTTGATGGTAATGGGGGCTTGGAAGTTCATGGGCTACTGCGCTAGCATTCACCATCATTGGTCAGGGGTGCTCGGATGAATAATGAAGAAACTGAGCCTCTTCAAAGAGAAAGGCAACGCCATCTATGCTCTACATGCCAACGTCATTCCCTGTGGCGTCGCTCTCAAGTGGCTATGCATTCCAATGAGACGAAGCTGCGCAGTTTTGCACTGCGGTTGCCAGCGTATAGGGGTAATATCGCGATCATGAAACATCCCGACTGGAACAACGTTACCGCTACAACACAATTGCACGTGCCAGGCTTTGCAGTTGGGGCTGCGAGCTCAATTTCAAGACGCCATTAAACAATTGCAGCGCATCTGGACGAGATTGCCGGAGACAGCGAGTGTGCAGCCGCCTTCCTGGCTGCGCCCGCCGGGCGGGTGGTCTCCACATCTCCCGGCCGGGGCTGGCAGTGATCTCCACATCTCCCGGCCGGGGCTGGCAGTGATCTCCACATCTCCCGGCCGGGGCTGGCAGTGATCTCCACATCTCCCGGCCGGGGCTGGCAGTGATCTCCACATCTCCCGGCCGGGGCTGGCAGTGATCTCCACATCTCCCGGACGGGGCTGGCAGTGATCTCCACATCTCCCGGCCGGGGCTGGTAGTGATCTCCACATCTCCCGGTCGGGGCTGGCAGTGATCTCCACATCTTCCGGCCAGGGCTGGTAGTGATCTCCACATCTCCTGGCCAGGGCTGGCAGCATGATTGTGCTGAATTGCCGTGTTGTTGAACGGGCTGGCACAGTCGGAAACCAAATCCGCTGTCGGCTGACGAGTTTATGGCGTGTGATGACGTCCACTTTCGGTCAGACTGCGGGGTCGAGCTGTAGGGTTGGCGCCGATGCTGACTCCTGCCACTCAATGGTACGCCACAACGGGATACGTCAACACGTCAGAACAGCATGGTCTCGGAATGTCAGATCGGACTGCTGTCAGACCACACGAGCTGCATATGAGGATTGGATATACGCGAGGTACTATGTACATACATAAAAAGACACACACACACACACACACACGTATGTGTGTATATATATATATATATATATATATATATATATATATATATATACATATACTGCAGATAAAGCGCAGCCATGTGCTGCATCGGGATTTACAGCGCGAATCCAGCATCACCGCAACTCCCTGTAATGTCAAAACATGCTTCGCCCTCCCGGACATCACATCTGGTACGAAAAAAGGATCCATGGCTGATGTCGGCTCCCGTCATTTCTACTTCGTGTCACTGCCTGGAAACGGCCCAGCAGACCGATCAACATTTGGTGCGAGTTGCACGGCAGTGCATGACTAATAACCCCCTCCCCCGAGATATATTGCCCATCAAAAGCCTGTTCACGTTCTTAATGATGACATCGAAACTGTTGCGGAGTATATTCGGGCTTTAGCCGGATCATAGTGAGAATGGCGTGGCGAGCATACCCGAGGGGGAGGAAACACGCCGAACACGGTTGCCGAGACATGGGTGTAGAAGGCGACGGTACAGGCACCTCCCAGACTTCTGCACAGCTGACATGTTAATCGAGTTGGGCGGCTGCAAAGTTGCCAATGGGCAACTGTAGGGGCGTATCCGGAAATTTGGATCGGGTTCACTCGTTCTGAAGGGTCGCCATGTGTCCGGAGGGGGGCAACTTTTCTACTCTGAGGGGTGCCATCGGGTTAAAAAATACCTCGTTGAGCGGAGAGGGATGGTAGGGGTGGCTCCAACGTCCTGCATGAGGGTTGCATCTCTATCGAGGTAGTGGTACGTGCCCAAGTTTCTCCCTGGGCAGTCGTTGACCGCCGATATATATGCTTCGGGCTATCCTGCCTCCGCCCCCTCTGAAGGCACTTATTGCGGCTGCTCGGACAGCCGCCAGTATCCGGCCGGCGCCCGCGCCCGGACCATTGTCCCGCCCGGCCGTCCGTCACTGCCTGGCGTCCCTGTCCCTGGCGGACCACTGTCCTGTCCGGGGCCGGACCATTGTCCCGCCCGACCGTCCGTCACTGCCTGGCGTCCCTGTCACTGGCGGACCATTGTCCCGTCCGGCCGTCCGTCACTGCCTGGCGTCCCTGTCCCTGGCGGACCACTGCCCTGTCCGGGGCCGGACCATTGTCCCGTCCGGCCGTCCGTCACTGCCTGGCGTCCCTGTCCCTGGCGGACCACTGTCCTGTCCGGGGCCGGACCATTGTCCCGTCCGGCCGTCCGTCACTGCCTGGCGTCCCTGTCCCTGGCGGACCACTGTCCTGTCCGGGGACGGACCGGGGCGTCGCTGCCTCCACACCACCACGACGGCAGGTCCATCAGGTCGTGAGTGGCCGTCGGCGCTGCTCCAGCCGCCGACCCTTGTCGGGGGCGGGGGTGCCACGCGCGTCGCCAGATCGATCAGCGAGCGGGGGCCGGCCCGGTGCGGTCACGTGACCCACGCGCTGCAGGGCCGCACCGCCTGGAGGAGGGTCGGCCGGCCGGCCCGGTGCGGTCACGTGACCCACGCGCTGCAGGGCCGCACCGCCTGGAGGGGTCGGCCGGCCGGCCAGGGGCCGGGCCCGTCACCAGCTCAGCCCAGGATGGACCGCGCTCCCAGCGCCGTAAGGAGGCGTTGTGGGACGTGGGAACCGGGAGGCAGGAGGGTAGGTGGTGGGCCAGCGTCCCCTCTCTACTCCTATTTTCCACGCTTTCGACGATCATTGACTTCATGGGTGTTGCATGGAAAGAGTCAACTTCAAAACGACTTATGCCCAACTTTGAAGAAAGCTTACCGCTGTAAATCCACGCAAGACAAAGTGGAAAGAGGGGGTATGACGTTGGCAAGTGTTAATGCTTTGTGACGCAGTTCGCAAATACATCTGTGATAAAAAAAAAACGGTGTCACATGTGTCACATGAACTTCGCTGCCTCACCTGAGAAACATTCCGTTTTCAGTGATAATGCAAGATAACTTGGAGGCGAGATGAAGCAATATTTGTATTGTGATAAGGTTAGTATGCGTTCTGAACTGGTAGATATCGAAGATAATTGGTAAATAATTATTGGTAGGTATATACCTTGCTCCTGGCCTACTCCTGTCTTTAAGTGAAACGGAGGCTGTTGTGGTTTCATTTTAAAGGACATAAATTAGCTGACTACTTTTGAGAGTGGTTATTACACAACGCAGATTACCTGAAACCCCACATTTTCAACTCCAATGAATTCGGGTGTAATTTCAATAACGTGAACGTCTCAACCGAACGCACCGCTAAACAAAGCAGAAACACGCCTCAATAAAACCGGATTTACCGCCTGATATCGCGGTAAATGCCAGCGGAAGCTCATCTGTGAGTTATTAAATTCCCTGTTCCAACAAATCTCCAGCAAATCCCCGATTGTATCGCAGCAGGCCGGGTGGGTAGTCTATCGCAGGAGAGATCTAATCTTTCGCCGGGCGGACACAGTCCAGGTTATCAGAGGTAACTCGGACGGAGGAAACCCCCACCCCCACCCCATGCCGGTGCGATGGTATCGGTGGCGTCAGGGTTCGCCTGACGGAGACCGGCGCTGCGGGCACCACGACGACCTTGCGCGCACTCCCGTCTGAATAATGCCGCGCACTCTCCATGGCAACGGGCGGGAAGTCCTCGTTGTCACGCAGCGCGTGAGTCACATAGGCGGCCGCCGCGCCCGCCACTGTCGCCGCTGATGGTGGGCTGTAATTGAAGCGGCTGGCTTGTTTGCGGTCCGCGTGTGTGTCGTGCAGACTCGATTGTTCTCCCGGTCGCTCAATAGCCCGTCAGGCAAAGCCGAACGGCGTACGTCCCACACGGCGCGATCTCGATACCGGGACAGGAGAGCCCATCGGTCACTCCCCGAGATAACTGTGACATGACGTCATCGTCAGGGCTGATGCGATAGCTCGGTGGCTCTGACTACCGAGTACCGGTGGTGGTGCTGGCGTCGGCCCGGCAGGACAGGGCAGGTGTCAGGGCAGGTGTCAGGGCAGGGCAGGGCCGGTGTCGGCTCGGGCAGGGCAGGGCAGGGCCAGTGTTGGCTCGGACAGGGCAGGGCAGGGCTGGTGTCGGCTCGGACAGGCCGGGGTCGGTGTTGGCTCGGGCAGGGCAGGGCCGGTGTCGGCTCGGGCAGGGCAGGGCAGGGCCAGTGTTGGCTCGGGTAGGGCAGGGTAGGGTCGGTGTCGGCTCGGACAGGCCGGGGTCGGTGTTGGCTCGGGTAGGGAAGGGTCGGTGTCGGCTTGGGAAGGGCAGGGCAGGGCAGGGTCGGTGTCGGCTCGGGCAGGGCGGGGTCGGTGTTGGCTCGGGTAGGGAAGGGTCGGTGTCGGCTTGGGAAGGGCAGGGCGGGGTCGGTGTTGGCTCGGGTAGGGCAGGGCCGGTGTCGGCTCGGGCAGGGCAGGGCAGGGCCGTGTTGGCTCGGGCAGGGCAGGGAAGGACCGGTGTCAGTTAGGGCAGGGCTGCCGTGGGCTCCTGCAGGGTGGCAACGAGGTCTGTTGAAGTGCACTGCCGACGCCATGTGTCAGAGCAGATTTGTTGCACACGACGTCGCTTGCATCACAACACGCACGACCTCAAAAGTATCACTTTTTATCAGGAAAACAGTCAATGAAATGGAGGCGGATTGAGGCAGGCATTGCAAGAAGAAGTGTGTCAATATATCCATTTGCGCTCACCGTTACGATATGAACTGTATCATGGTTCACACGGCAGATTCACCTCACAAGTCAGAAGCAAGCTAACATTTCTCCTCACAGTCTGGTCTGGCATGGAGCCGCAGAGGCCGTCTAGGTTAAGCCAAGATAAAGGGAATGTGCCATAAGCCTAGAAAAAAGGACAGATGGTGGCGGTTTAACTATGACACACCCAATAGCTCAGGCCAAATGATGTCACCAGCGTCTCACCAGGAAGTTGCGGGCACCGCGTGGATTCAAACGCCTCACCTCTGGCGTTCCAGACGCTCAGCTTAACCACTGATCTACCGGTGTCACCAGGAAAAGATTCCCAAGCACCCGAATCAATGCTGTATCCTAAATTCAAAGGAAACTATCTACAACAGCAGAGCTCTGTAGCCCAGCTCACTCGATCTCGCGCACCACACCTGAAAATCGCCGATTGCGCTCACCGACTTTGAAACATTTTGTAGTTCATGAACATTGCATATCAAGCTCAGTTATCAATGCCAGTCCACCGAAAGTCATACAAAACAAATTAGCTACCCCTTTTTCGCGAGCACAAATACCCACATCAGAGTAAATCATGGTTGAAGGGGAGGAAAATTGCTTTTCGAAAAGAAAGACCTCCCCAAGCATAGTTCTATAAAAACGCCGTAGGGTTAATACTACACTTGGAAGCAGGGCGCCGCCCTTATGCCCCCCGCCCCCTTCACCATACGACAAGTCCCACGACCACACAGCGCGGGGCACCTATTAAGCATTCATGCCACCGAAGCCCACACAGCACAGATGGCATGCAGCATCTTCGCAGCGTTTGCAATGGTCTCGGGTCGTAACGATGACCTGAGCGGGGACCAGCTCTCCGTCCATCATTGTCTGCATTTAACGCGACAGCTTACGATCTGTAGGGACGCTGTACAGCACTGGCATGATCTCATACGGCTGGACGACTGCTAAGTTAATCAGACGTCCAGACAGAGGGAGGTCACCGCCTGCAGTTTCCAGGTGGGGTCCAGTCACGGGGGCGCGCACACGACTGGTGTGTCAGGGGGTGAGGCTGAGTCCCTCATCCCAGTCGGGGTCCAGCCCCAAAGACGCTGGACCGATTGCTGTGTTGGAGGAGTGAGGCTGTGGTCGTCTCCCATCCCAGGTGGGATCCGGACCCCACCCAGGCCCAACACGGTGGCGACACCCTTGCGTCCAGTTAGGGATGTATGGGCTTTAGGGCCCATCAAATGCATTGTCCAACCCTTGCGTCCAGGCATGTTTGAACCGGCAAAGAAGTCTGAAGGCCAGGTACGTTTTACAGTATGAGTATATCAAGGCAGTGTCATTGATCACGCTGCGATTGGAGAAGAACAAAGGTTGTAATGTAGCCCCCATAAAGCAGAAGAACCTTGAGTTCCTTTACGATGTATTCAAGTGCTGGCCATGTAGCGTCACCATCCTATCACGCCGATCTGTCGTCGCTGGACTCACAGATAGCTCCTTCGCTCTGTTTCTTCCTTTGAGCCTGTGGCGACAGAGCCGCTTCGAACCGAACAGATTTCAATTTTGTCTTCTGATTGGTTTTCAATCTTCGTCTGTGGTCTTCAGTTGGTTGATTTCACCGACCTCAATCCGGAACTGCACACATTTTCGTCTCCTTGAGAACACGCAATATTGAAAGTATTGTCACCGGTAATCCGTGTGGTTTACGAGAGTTGTGAGATGAGCAACAGACGAGATGTGTCCAATTTTAGCACCTAGCGCCAAATGTTTCCTTTCAACGTATTGCACTACAGCACGCATGTCCGTCCGACCGCAGAGCCGTGCTCAGTAACGGCCTGGACGCCACGACCCCGCCCCGTCGCTGTTCTCGACGTGCCGGAGGCCGGAGTTGTCTATCAGCTGATGACGTGCGTGTCGACATCAGCTGACGGCGGCCGTCACGAGAACTCCTCATCAGCTGGCGACACGCACATCCGTCAGCCTCCTAAAGTCACGGCCTGTTGCAAAGGTCACAACACGGCCAATCGAGCTCATTAGGATAATGAGAGTCCCCAAATGGGTTTAGCGTGTAGCGTATGAGCCGACGCAAGGCCGGCTGTCGCCAGCCGCGAACAGTGGGACGATACGGTCGCGTTTCCCGTGCGATGTATGGTACATTACACATCCGTGAAACGGCGAGGTTGATTGCTAATTTGGAACGGTTTTGCGGTGGGGAAAACGCATAATCATCTGGCGGACAATTTAGTATTTAGATTTCGTTTTTCCGATCGGACGTCTGGATGTCGGATTACTCTCACAGGAGTCAGGGAACGTCGATCGCCAGCTGCCACGGCCATCATGCTACCTATCCACACGGTTGACCTCGGGCATCCAGTCACCGATAAAAGGCAGTCCAGTGTCCATGCCATCCACGCTGAACGGAAGCATGAGAAGTCGCGAATAATAGCCGTGGCCAACAGCGAGCGAAAAACCGCGCTGCAAAACGCCCAGAAGCCGTGGTCGGCAGCACCGCATGCAAAACAGCCGGCGTCTCTCCCATCGCGGTGTGGCGGGCTGGTGAGCTGTCCGACTGGGGCGGTGACGTCACCAGAGGTCAGAGGTGGTGACCCGCCGGCGTCGGGTGTCTGACGGCGCGACGGCACCGCTACATTGTCACGCTCCCCCGGGTCCGGCCCATCCCACTGACGGTGGATCGCAGCCGCCGCGCCCCCGTCAACGGTCAGCTGGACAGGCCTGTCCCACGGCCACCTCTCACCACACCGTCAGTGGTCAGCTGGACAGGTCTGTCCCACGGCCACCTCTCACCACACCGTCAGTGGTCAGCTGGACAGGCCTGTCCCACGGCCACCTCTCACCACACCGTCAGTGGTCAGCTGGACAGGCCTGTCCCACGGCCACCTCTCACCACACCGTCAGTGGTCAGCTGGACAGGCCTGTCCCACGGCCACCTCTCACCACACCGTCAGTGGTCAGCTGGACAGGCCTGTCCCACGGCCACCTCTCACCACACCGTCAGTGGTCAGCTGGACAGGCCTGTCCCACGGCCACCTCTCACCACACCGTCAGTGGTCAGCTGGACAGGCCTGTCCCACGGCCACCTCTCACCACACCGTCAGTGGTCAGCTGGACAGGCCTGTCCCACGGCCACCTCTCACCACACCGTCAGTGGTCAGCTGGACAGGCCTGTCCCACGGCCACCTCTCACCACACCGTCAGTGGTCAGCTGGACAGGCCTGTCCCACGGCCACCTCTCACCACACCGTCAGTGGTCAGCTGGACAGGCCTGTCCCACGGCCACCTCTCACCACACCGTCAGAGGTCAGCTGGACAGGCCTGTCCCACGGCCACCTCTCACCACACCGTCAGTGGTCAGCTGGACAGGCCTGTCCCACGGCCACCTCTCACCACACCGTCAATGGTCAGCTGGACAGGCCTGTCCCACGGCCACCTCTCACCACACCGTCAATGGTCAGCTGGACAGGCCTGTCCCACGGCCACCTCCACCACACCGTCAGTGGTCAGCTGGACAGGCCTGTCCCACGGCCACCTCTCACCACACCGTCAGTGGTCAGCTGGACAGGCCTGTCCCACGGCCACCTCTCACCACACCGTCAGTGGTCAGCTGGACAGGCCTGTCCCACGGCCACCTCTCACCACACCGTCAGTGGTCAGCTGGACAGGCCTGTCCCACGGCCACCTCTCACCACACCGTCAGTGGTCAGCTGGACAGGCCTGTCCCACGGCCACCTCTCACCACACCGTCAGTGGTCAGCTGGACAGGCCTGTCCCACGGCCACCCCTGTCCCCGGCCACCTCTCACCACACCGTCAGTGGTCAGCTGGACAGGCCTGTCCCACGGCCACCTCTCACCACACCGTCAGTGGTCAGCTGGACAGGCCTGTCCCACGGCCACCTCTCACCACACCGTCAGTGGTCAGCTGGACAGGCCTGTCCCACGGCCACCTCTCACCACACCGTCAGTGGTCAGCTGGACAGGCCTGTCCCACGGCCACCTCTCACCACACCGTCAGTGGTCAGCTGGACAGGCCTGTCCCACGGCCACCTCTCACCACACCGTCAGTGGTCAGCTGGACAGGCCTGTCCCACGGCCACCTCTCACCACACCGTCAGTGGTCAGCTGGACAGGCCTGTCCCACGGCCACCTCTCACCACACCGTCAGTGGTCAGCTGGACAGGCCTGTCCCACGGCCACCTCTCACCACACCGTCAGTGGTCAGCTGGACAGGCCTGTCCCACGGCCACCTCTCACCACACCGTCAGTGGTCAGCTGGACAGGCCTGTCCCACGGCCACCTCTCACCACACCGTCAGTGGTCAGCTGGACAGGCCTGTCCCACGGCCACCTCTCACCACACCGTCAGTGGTCAGCTGGACAGGCCTGTCCCACGGCCACCTCTCACCACACCGTCAGTGGTCAGCTGGACAGGCCTGTCCCACGGCCACCTCTCACCACACCGTCAGTGGTCAGCTGGACAGGCCTGTCCCACGGCCACCTCTCACCACACCGTCAGTGGTCAGCTGGACAGGCCTGTCCCACGGCCACCTCTCACCACACCGTCAGTGGTCAGCTGGACAGGCCTGTCCCACGGCCACCTCTCACCACACCGTCAGTGGTCAGCTGGACAGGCCTGTCCCACGGCCACCTCTCACCACACCGTCAGTGGTCAGCTGGACAGGCCTGTCCCACGGCCACCTCTCACCACACCGTCAGTGGTCAGCTGGACAGGCCTGTCCCACGGCCACCTCTCACCACACCGTCAGTGGTCAGCTGGACAGGCCTGTCCCACGGCCACCTCTCACCACACCGTCAGTGGTCAGCTGGACAGGCCTGTCCCACGGCCACCTCTCACCACACCGTCAGTGGTCAGCTGGACAGGCCTGTCCCACGGCCACCTCTCACCACACCGTCAGTGGTCAGCTGGACAGGCCTGTCCCACGGCCACCTCTCACCACACCGTCAGTGGTCAGCTGGACAGGCCTGTCCCACGGCCACCTCTCACCACACCGTCAGTGGTCAGCTGGACAGGCCTGTCCCACGGCCACCTCTCACCACACCGTCAGTGGTCAGCTGGACAGGCCTGTCCCACGGCCACCTCTCACCACACCGTCAGTGGTCAGCTGGACAGGCCTGTCCCACGGCCACCTCTCACCACACCGTCAGTGGTCAGCTGGACAGGCCTGTCCCACGGCCACCTCTCACCACACCGTCAGTGGTCAGCTGGACAGGCCTGTCCCACGGCCACCTCTCACCACACCGTCAGTGGTCAGCTGGACAGGCCTGTCCCACGGCCACCCTCTCACCACACCGTCAGTGGTCAGCTGGACAGGCCTGTCCCACGGCCACCTCTCACCACACCGTCAGTGGTCAGCTGGACAGGCCTGTCCCACGGCCACCTCTCACCACACCGTCAGTGGTCAGCTGGACAGGCCTGTCCCACGGCCACCTCTCACCACACCGTCAGTGGTCAGCTGGACAGGCCTGTCCCACGGCCACCTCTCACCACACCGTCAGTGGTCAGCTGGACAGGCCTGTCCCACGGCCACCTCTCACCACACCGTCAGTGGTCAGCTGGACAGGCCTGTCCCACGGCCACCTCTCACCACACCGTCAGTGGTCAGCTGGACAGGCCTGTCCCACGGCCACCTCTCACCACACCGTCAGTGGTCAGCTGGACAGGCCTGTCCCACGGCCACCTCTCACCACACCGTCAGTGGTCAGCTGGACAGGCCTGTCCCACGGCCACCTCTCACCACACCGTCAGTGGTCAGCTGGACAGGCCTGTCCCACGGCCACCTCTCACCACACCGTCAGTGGTCAGCTGGACAGGCCTGTCCCACGGCCACCTCTCACCACACCGTCAGTGGTCAGCTGGACAGGCCTGTCCCACGGCCACCTCTCACCACACCGTCAGTGGTCAGCTGGACAGGCCGTCCCGCCACCCCACACCGTCAGGGTCAGCTGACAGGCCTGTCCCACGGCCACCTCTCACCACACCGTCAGTGGTCAGCTGGACAGGCCTGTCCCACGGCCACCTCTCACCACACCGTCAGTGGTCAGCTGGACAGGCCTGTCCCACGGCCACCTCTCACCACACCGTCAGTGGTCAGCTGGACAGGCCTGTCCCACGGCCACCTCTCACCACACCGTCAGTGGTCAGCTGGACAGGCCTGTCCCACGGCCACCTCTCACCACACCGTCAGTGGTCAGCTGGACAGGCCTGTCCCACGGCCACCTCTCACCACACCGTCAGTGGTCAGCTGGACAGGCCTGTCCCACGGCCACCTCTCACCACACCGTCAGTGGTCAGCTGGACAGGCCTGTCCCACGGCCACCTCTCACCACACCGTCAGTGGTCAGCTGGACAGGCCTGTCCCACGGCCACCTCTCACCACACCGTCAGTGGTCAGCTGGACAGGCCTGTCCCACGGCCACCTCTCACCACACCGTCAGTGGTCAGCTGGACAGGCCTGTCCCACGGCCACCTCTCACCACACCGTCAATGGTCAGCTGGACAGGCCTGGCTCACGAACGCCTGACCATCGAATTCGCAAGACTTCAAGAACGCGTGTTGCTGTGAGGGTAGTAAACAATGTGTATGCATCAATGTAATTCAATGATTGTGTCTGGTCTCCTTGGTTATAGTGTTAATGTGTGCTATACCATTCTAGTTAGTTATGTTGCGCTAGCACATACAAGCAGCATGGGCACACGAAAGTGAACTGAGTTACGAGTGCACAAGTACCTCAATGGTTCAATTCATCAGGATTTAACTCTGACATAGATCGTTTTCAGTTGAGAAACTCTTGGCACAAATAGCTGACAGCCAGGCCTTCGGTCTGATTAACGAGTTACGGCTGGTTAGTGATTCTAATGTATGCACTATAATGTGCATTACTGTCTGCATGAAATTATGAGGGAGAAGCAGTGGTGCTGAGGGCCAATGATCATTATGAGCTCTCACTTTCAAATATTCACGTTACTCGGCTTAGAAAGTACTTTGCTGCCCTCGAGCAACAGTGCCATGGTTGTCAGTTTAGTCACGCTTTGCCCTTAAATCGTATAATGGACGGAATATGCATATAGATACAAGGGTGGATCAAGATCAAGCAAGTCCACGAGCTTTCAACCGGCGCCCACTTGAGTTGACAGACCGATGCTCGAACCGCTACTCCACTGAGCTGATTTCCCATCAACCGACAATTTTTGCTAGAGAAACCCCTGTGTGCCGAAAGGCCTATGTGTGCATGATGCAGTGGCCTTCCCCTGCGTGCCAAATGGTCTATGCTGAAATACGAGTGTATAGCATGCACACATATCCAGGGTGCGCACAATGCATATGCCGTTCGCCAGTAGTGTGGCGATCAATTCATAGCTCGACATAATGTCAGTCCACACGGTAGCACGGTCCGACACGCTTCGGCGTTGCCCGAACATTAATCAGTCGTTTGACGCCTCCAGCGAAACTCAATATGCTACGTGCGTGCTAAAGGATCGGCCAACACACGTGTGCCAGCCGTGCACACGCGCACAGAATCGCCCGCCACCCCTCGATTCGACGCTCGCACAATTATTGCGCCGTATGCGGTGGCGACGCGAGAGGGGACGAGTAGTCTAGGGGTAAGTTGCCCGTCTAACAATCGAAAGATGGTGGGTTCGAGTCTCACCTGTCGCTACTCTTCGCCCGCGACTAATCGGTGTGAGAGATTGGCGACGCTGCATGACTCGACGGTCGACGTGACGTAAAACCAATAACCACCGATGCTGAGGCGAGCACCAGGTACGCACACTGTTCAATGCGCCGCCGAACGCCGCTGCAGACCGTCGCAGACGAGCGTCATAAAAGAGGATCGTTGGCGCCGCGCGCGCCACACTGTGAGCAGCTAGGGATAGATGCGAACATTGGGAGGACTAACTAATCTAGATTAATGCGACATATATGGATGCATGTGCGCTCGCCGTCCCTCTGTCGCCGCCCAACACTGTCAGCCACTGGGACGAAGGCTTTCGAGACACCACTGCTGCTGCTAGGAAACCGGCAATAGCGCTGTCCATTGAACTAGCCCCCACTCATTACATGTGCACAAATTTGGGGGTAAACAAAACAGCACAACAAATTTGTGAATATCGCGATAAGTATTCTTGGCCAAATCTCTCCTGACAAACATCAGAAAACCGCCACGAGTATCTAGACATATCTAAGCACATATTTCCATGGGCGTTGGTTTCTGAAAATGATTGGGAAATACATTAAGGCAATGGGCAGGCTGGGATAGATTCGGGGGCACACCCTATAGGGTCTCATGTTAAACGTTGAAATTATTGGCAAGCAAAGCCAGCATTGAAAGTGCACCTGCCACTCAAAAGTATATAAAACAACACCCCTGTCCATATCCCTTCAAGTTTCCCTTTTTACCTTGATTCCGTACGTCCGGATTACTTTCCCTCGTTCCGCCACCATTCGCACAATCCAACGAGCGATGGCGCTGCTCGCAGACAGTTTGCATGCAGCCGGAATACCCCACACGTGACATGCATCATGCCACCGACCTGGCACCGCTGGATAACCCCATATTTTCCCGAACGTTCCACAAATTCAACACACAGTCTGCATGCTGAAAGCCCGCATGGCTGCAGGACCGAAAGGCGGAAGAGGTCCGCCAGTCTGACGCCAGTAAGCGCATTTTCTGCACGTTTCCGAAGCTCCGCATTTAATATCAACATACTTACAAAATATACTCCAGCCTGCTTACCCAACAGGCCACTGAACTAGGCAGTATGTGCGTGAATTATCATCGGGAGTTGGGGTTCTACCGCTATGCTACGCTGCGTATGCTTTTTCTCACAACAGCTCGCTGGTAGGGAAAATAATACTTCACAAGAATGCATACCTCATTGTTCTTACACGCGTAAGAATGCCTCTTAGTAGTGCAACGGCGGGACAGACACGTCTTTTACTCCTGCTAGATTGAGGAAAAATCATCGTCTGTTTGCCAGCGATATACAACTGATACACTGGGCAAAAATCCGGCCAGGTAGATACACTAGCATTACCAAGCATCTCTTCCATGAACGTGAGGCATGCAGTAGTCTGCGATCGGATCGGCTTTTAAATAGCATCGGCACTCGTGACGCGACGTTAAAGACCTGTCACGCCGGCGAAAATGCCCACTTGGAGCCAGGTGTGGCATCTTCGATGCACAGAGGACTGGATGGGGGCCGTTTCTGGGACTAACACCGCTGTTGCGAGTCAACTACCTGCGACATGCTGGTCACATTCGAGCTATTACGTCCCGTCACCTATTACGTCCCTAACTTCAGCGCCGATGAGTGGCTGAATGTCGAAACATAGCTCAGAGAGTGTATTTTTCGCACTGGAGACGGCCTGCCAGTGGATGTTATCGGCACGTGCATCGCACAGTGCCATGCTCCTATAAAATGGTCCCGCTAAGAAAGAAAGAAAAACTCCTAGTGAATGTCAGTTCGTCTGCACGACAGTTGATTGATTTATTAACACTCCACTATCGTTTTACGTACGCTAGAAAGACATCCCTGGCTTCTTTAGCTGGTGGTCTGCGATGGCCGATCTGACTTAGCGCTTAAACTGGTTGGAACTCGAGATGACGATCACGTCTCCGTATGGCTCCCAACATCCCAACAACCTTCGGTTGCCACAGTGCGTCAGCAATGCATGATAGCTGGTGGCACGAGCGCCTCCTGCACACACAGTCCTGTCGACACGTTGTTGACACGTGTCATTTCTGTCAACGCAATGCCGACACAATGTCGACACGTATCAACCGTGTCGACATAATGTTGACACATATAATTTATGTCGATACATATCACTTATGCTGACATAATGTCGGCACGATGTCTGCACATGCTACATCTATAGACATAATGTCGGCATGTACCATTCATATCGATATGATGCCGACATATGCCATTACTGCCGACATAATGTCAGCACAGTATCGACATAATATCGACATGCTATTAATGTCCACACAATGTCGACACAATGTCGATACATACCATTCCTGTCGATGCAATGTCGACACATACCATTCCTGTCGACACAGCCTTCGCCACGTCCCAGCGCAAAGCGTGTCCAGGCCAATCGTCTAACAAATCCTGACAAGTCGTGTCGCGGTCAAATGTTACCGCATTCCTAGCAGCCCACGGCATGCATTATTCATACATGGTGGAATTGCACCCGGTGACGGCCTTCGCAAGCGGAGAAACATGGCGATCGGCAAATGGCAGATCACCACAGAGTAATTCATGCCACGGGTGGGGCCGCTCGTATTGATCAAAGCGATGCGAACCTGAGAACAATAGCGGCTGCGACCACATCGTGAGCACGCGGTCATGAGCTTGGCCCGTGGTCTGGCCAGGCGGCTTAATATGCCTCCGACAGGTCAACTACCTGCCGGTGACGTGGCAGCATAACGCTGGAGCGCGGCACGAATTGCGCGCCTGCGGTCGCCGCCGCTGATAGCAGGCGAGCAAAGTGGGCCTAAAGTTGCGATAATTGCCGCTGCTGGTATCGTGGTATGCCGCGATGCCTGTATCGGGTGCTCGTGATGTCATACACGTCGTGACACAGCCACGTGTTGTGCTTCTGTAGACGTATTAAACTGCCACATTTGACACGTGCCGTGATACCATGCCTGACAGGTGATACATTGCCTGATGCAACGTGACGCTAAATGTAATGTGTCATGATGCTCGTACTGGATGCTCGTGATACCACATGTGTCGTGCCACCACCCCGTGCTGCGCTGTGACACATACATGTGCAATGCTGTCATATTTGACACGTATCGCCATACCATGCCTGACGCGGGTTATCTTCCCTGATGTGTCGTGATACTAAACCTCATGTGTCAAATGTGATGTGTTGTGATACCAAATCTTATGCATCGTGATGCCATGTCAGATGTGATATTTGTACATGTGCTGCACCACCCATGCCTGACGCATAGTGATGCCATGCCTGACTTGATACCTGTATATGTATTACAGCACCCATGTCTGGCGTGTATTGATACCATGCCTAACGTGCTGTGACGGGAGGTCGCCCTGGCACTGGTGCGATATGCCGTAACAGGCCCGCCCCGACACTGGTGAGATATGCCGTGACGGGAGACCGCCCCGACACTGGTGAGATATGCCGTGACGGGAGACCGCCCCGACACTGGTGAGATATGCCGTGACGGTAGACCGCCCCGACACTGGTGAGATATGCCGTGACGGGAGACCGCCCCGACACTGGTGAGATATGCCGTGACGGTAGACCGCCCCGACACTGGTGAGATATGCCGTGACGGGAGACCGCCCCGACACTGGTGAGATATGCCGTGACGGGAGACCGCCCCGACACTGGTGAGATATGCCGTGACGGTAGGCCGCCCCGACACTGGTGAGATATGCCGTGACGGTAGATCTACGAGGCCGCCCCGACACTGGTGAGATATGCCGTGACGGTAGACCGCCCCGACACTGGTGAGATATGCCGTGACGGGAGGCCGCCCCGACACTGGTGAGATATGCCGTGACGGTAGACCGCCCCGACACTGGTGAGATATGCCGTGACGGTAGACCGCCCCGACACTGGTGAGATATGCCGTGACGGGGACCCCCGACACTGGTGAGATATGCCGTGACGGGACGGGGCCGACACTGTGCCGTGCGGGAGGCCGCCCCGACACTGGTGAGATATGCCGTGACGGTAGACCGCCCCGACACTGGTGAGATATGCCGTGACGGGAAGTCGCCCTGACACTGGTGCGCTATGCCGTGACAGTAGACCGCCCCGACACTGGTGAGATATGCCGTGACGGTAGACAGCCCCGACACTGGTGAGATATGCCGTGACGGGAGACCGCCCCGACACTGGTGAGATATGCCGTGACAGGAGACCGCCCCGACACTGGTGAGATATGCCGTGACGGGAGACCGCCCCGACACTGGTGAGAGCCGCGCCCGACACTGGTGAGATATGCCGTGACGGAGACCGCCCCGACACTGGTGAGATATGCCGTGACGGGGACCGCCCCCACGTGGATATGCCGTGACGGGAGACCGCCCCGACACTGGTGAGATATGCCGTGACGGGAGACCGCCCCGACACTGGTGAGATATGCCGTGACGGTAGACCGCCCCGATACTGGTGCGATAATTGGCGCGTGTTTCGTGTGATGGCAACAAGTGCCATAACATCATATTAGCTCGTACACCCGATTTCGTCAAGATTAGTTGTGCTGGCGGATATTATTGCAGACCCCGGTGGGTGAGTTTCACTGCAGCAGACAAGATCACCGATCAGCAGACAAGATCACCGATCAGCAGACAAGATCACCGATCAGCAGACAAGATCACCGATCAGCAGACAAGATCAGCTCGCGCACTAAATGTTTCGATCCGCCGCGCCGTTCTGGGAGCATGTGTCCGGTTTGCGATGCGTTGTACCTTGGGAGCCAGGTGACTGGAGCGGGTGAGGGGGTGGGGGTGGACTGGGGGGGGTGCGTGCGTGGTCGCCCGTCGCCGGAGCTGTCACATGAGCCGACGCAGCTCGGATCAAATGTGGCGCGCGCCGCGGCTCGAATAAATGAGACGACGCGAAAGGGCAGCGCGCCGGCAGGGGGCCAGGGCCGCGGCTCTGACGTGGGCGGGCTCGGGACTGAGCGGGGTCTGCCCACGGGTCTGACGTGCGCAAGCTTCACAATGACTGGGCGTAGGCTTCGCAGCGCTTGTGAGCCCACACGCGCGTCGTGGTTGTACTCCACGTCGGCGTCGTAGGGACGCTCCGCCTGGGGCCAGGTCGCATGCGTCAGGCTGAGCACGCCCCGGGCGGGTCGGTGGCACGCCAGGTGGCACGGGGGAGACGGGAAGTGGCCAGGGTTTTCACAGCGCTCCTCCTGGGCCGGGCCAGGCGTCAGGCGGAGCACGCCCCGGGCAGACGTCGCGCAGGAGCCGCCTGGGCCGCTCAGGCTGACACGCCCCGGGCGGGACGGAGCACGCCAGGTGGCACGCCTGGGGCCGGGGCCATAGGCGTCAGGCGGAGCACGCCCCGGGCGGGACGGAGCACGCCAGGTGGCACGCCTGGGGTCTCTTCACAGCGCTCCTCCTCGGGTGCCGCATCTACAATGGAAGCACCGTCCGGCGGCGTTCGCCGGCGGCCGGCACGCTGACCGCCGCGTTCAGGTGCATCGTCAGTGCGTCACGCACGGCCCAGTGCGACGCCAACACAAACGGCGACTGGTGGCCAGATCGGACCATGTGGGTCAAGCGACCGAAACGAAACGCGCCCGTGCACCAATCACAAATGCACAACGAGTCCAGCGCCGCCGGCGAAGAAAAGCCAGGCGCGCGTGGAACGCAATCTGAATCAATAGCTGAAGTGCCTACTGAAACGTACTAATTGCATCAGAGACAAAAACGCGCTCTTCGCGCCGGACCCTCGCTGTCAGCGAGGCCGCACAAGTGTGCGTCGCTGGCTGCTGAGCCTGCGGCGTGCCAGCTGTTCCTGTTGGGCGCCGGCGGGCACCGCTCGGCGTCGCACGGCCGGTTGTCCGTCCTGCACTGGACGAGGCAGGCTTTTTTATCGCCTCGGCTGAGGAAATGTGCCATCTGGCAGCATTAGTTCGCCTAACTGTAAAGGTATGGTCCACCGGCTAAAGGAGCATCCGGCGCTGGAGCATCAGAGGCACGTGGAGTGCTATTAGCATGGGATATCAGGTGGGATGGCGAACAAAGACACTGGCATAACCGACAGAGACGCATATGGTACTCCCATGTGTGCATGTCCAAATGTGCAATTCAAATGTACTGCTGTGTGTACATGTCCAGGTGTACTGGTGTGTGTGCGTGTCCAGATGTCGGGCAGTGCATTCGGGGAGTGGTCATCTCTGGCTCCAACGCATCAACCATTTGCCACAGGCCCTTTCTTCAGGTGCATGCCCCGTCCGAATGGGACGCTTTGAGCGGCTCCCCTGGTATCATTTATTTCTGACGCTTCGGAGTGTCCACGCCAGTTTCTGATGTTCCAGTGAATAGATAACGACGGCGCTACTTTCATCTGTGATTGTTAGAACACCGAACGACGCCACCTTCGTCAGTGTTCGTTAGAGCAGCGAATAGCGCTACATTCATCAGCGTCTGTTGAAGCAGAAGAAAGAAGAAAGAAGAACACACATAACACGGCAATGTTTTTTTTTAATGACCCCAGTCGTATTCATGCGGCTCGTCTTTAGATGTGCGAGCCGTCTCCATGAAGGGAGAATCACCAAAGGTGGTTCACCTCAGAGCAGGAGGCCGCACCTCGCCGAACTGCTGATCCACCCGGTGGCCCGACCCGAGCCAGCTGGACTCATCCACCTAGCTCCTGACTGACCCTCATCAGTGAGCCCGCACGCCTGCGAGTGGCACAAACACGCCCCGGTCGGCAACACAACGCCGGCCGACTGTGGCGCGCGCGCACCGGCCGGGGTACACTTCCGCATCGCGCCGTGTCGGCTAAAACAACAGCTCGCGCCGCGTGTTCGCGCGTCCACCGGCGGACGTCCGACGGGGGGGTCGGCGCCAGCGCGCGCCGCGCACAGTGGTGGCGGGAACCGAGCGCGGTGGCGGGAACGCGGCGGTCCGGCCGTGCAGACTGCCGAGGATGCGGCGGCTCCGGCGGAGGGCCGGCCGTGCAGACTGCCGAGGATGCGGCGGCTCCGGCGGCGGGCCGGCCGTGCAGACTGCCGAGGATGCGGCGGCTCGGCGGCGGGCCGGCCGTGCAGACTGCCGAGGATGCGGCGGCTCCGGCGGCGGGCCGGCCGTGCAGACTGCCGAGGATGCGGCGGCTCCGGCGGCGGGCCGGCCGTGCAGACTGCCGAGGATGCGGCGGCTCCGGCGGCGGGCCGGCCGTGCAGACTGCCGAGGATGCGGCGGCTCCGGCGGCGGGCCGGCCGTGCAGACTGCCGAGGATGCGGCGGCTCCGGCGGCGGGCCGGCCGTGCAGACTGCCGAGGATGCGGCGGCTCCGGCGGCGGGCCGGCCGTGCAGACTGCCGAGGATGCGGCGGCTCCGGCGGCGGGCCGGCCGTGCAGACTGCCGAGGATGCGGCGGCTCCGGCGGCGGGCCGGCCGTGCAGACTGCCGAGGATGCGGCGGCTCCGGCGGCGGGCCGGCCGTGCAGACTGCCGAGGATGCGGCGGCTCCGGCGGCGGGCCGGCCGTGCAGACTGCCGAGGATGCGGCGGCTCCGGCGGCGGGCCGGCCGTGCAGACTGCCGAGGATGCGGCGGCTCCGGCGGCGGGCCGGCCGTGCAGACTGCCGAGGATGCGGCGGCTCCGGCGGCGGGCCGGCCGTGCAGACTGCCGAGGATGCGGCGGCTCCGGCGGCGGGCCGGCCGTGCAGACTGCCGAGGATGCGGCGGCTCCGGCGCGGGCCGGCCGTGCAGACTGCCGAGGATGCGGCGGCTCCGGCGGCGGGCCGGCCGTGCAGACTGCCGAGGATGCGGCGGCTCCGGCGGCGGGCCGGCCGTGCAGACTGCGAGGATGAGGCGGCTCCGGCGGCGGGCCGGCCGTGCAGACTGCCGAGGATGCGGCGGCTCCGGCGGCGGGCCGGCCGTGCAGACTGCCGAGGATGCGGCGGCTCCGGCGGCGGGCCGGCCGTGCAGACTGCCGAGGATGCGGCGGCTCCGGCGGGCCGGCCGTGCAGACTGCCGAGGATGCGGCGGCTCCGGCGGCGGGCCGGCCTGCAGACTGCGAGGATGCGGCGGCTCCGGCGGCGGGCCGGCCGTGCAGACTGCCGAGGATGCGGCGGCTCCGGCGGCGGGCCGGCCGTGCAGACTGCCGAGGATGCGGCGGCTCCGGCGGCGGGCCGGCCGTGCAGACTGCCGAGGATGCGGCGGCTCCGGCGGCGGGCCGGCCGGCAGCTGGCCGGCGGCCGCTCTCCGCTCCACCGTAAACCGACCCGGCCGCGTCCAGATGAACGCGATTGTAACGGGCAGCCTCTCAGAACCGACACGGACTCCGCTGCCCGGCGCAGTGGCCGAGCCACTGCATGGGTTATTCGACTGTTCGCCGCTGGTCCATGGCGGCGTCAGCGTGACCGTGGTGTTTAAACGTCGACCGGCTCCGCCGACATTTAACGAGCTCCGGACTTTCACGAGCTTCTTATTACACGGCCGGGGTTGCGGCGCTCGCTGACACGGACTGCCCGCCACATGATCGGCCTTGTTTTGCAAGCATGTCCGATGATGACGTCGAGTTTACCCACTGATAGCACGCCGGGCAACACCGTCAGCACAGGCTTAAGAACCGGGCGACGGGCAGGAGCCTGGTATCAGCACCCATGATTGCCGTAGCATGTCAGCGAAGGCAGACAGATAGATGTTGGCCAGTGTCGACGGTAGGCGGCCGAATTACCCATAATCAATCGGGCATGAAGGAATGCGTGATGAAGCGGAACGAGACACAAGGTCTGACGGAAACGATGCCGTCAAGTTATGTCAGCCAACATTGTTCGATAAGTGACAATACCAGCCGGCTTATGAAGCACAACAGTCTTCGCATTTGGTGGCAGGTGCTGGTATGCCGTTTAAAATGCTTTAGTCCTGGGACTTTTCATGCCCCTGTGTATGAATTCGAGCGATAGTGAAGCCCTAGTGAATTTATTATATATATATAAGTAGATATATGACGCCTTAAGATTATGAAAACTGCGGACCATTCTTCATCATTATACCCCTGGCACTGATGAATGTCCGCCGGAACCCCTTCGTCGCCGCTGCAGCCTGAATTGTGCGTCCGCCCTTCAGCAGTGGAGGAAGCAGCACGGCTACCCTGGTTGATGGCTCCCTAGTGTTAATGCGGGCCATTAACACTCTTTGGAAGCGTTGCGGCACAGCATGCCAGCCGGGCGGCGCTGTGGTATAATAGTGCGCCTAGTCTCGCCATCATTTGATACTTCGGCTGGTGATTTACGATCGCGTCGCTCGGCTCGAATTAAGTGTGTGCGATGCGACAGAGAGCGACACTCACATCAGCGCGTGCGCTGTTTTCGTTGGCAGCGCAACAGACGACGTCGGCCACAGCAGAGGCTCGCTGGCTGCTGTGCGCCATTTGCAGAAATACCGCCTCGGCTTCCACATCCCTCGGATACTGTTCGGCTAAGCCCTGCGCCCCAGCAACTTATGGACATTTCGAAGCGATTTCAGCGCTGAGCAGCATGCTTTTGACATGGGTAAAGTTAAACCCTCGCGTTGGATTCGTCACTCCGTGGCGTATTCGGCGCACCGAGCCAATTCCAGCGGAGTGACGTCAGCGTCCAACGGTATCTCTACTATCTGCGACAACTTTGCAACTTGCCGCCAGTATGCCACACCGTGCGTCACATCGGCTCCACGACCAGTCTCGCTGGCGTTCCTCAACAGCACCGGCTTTCCTCAATAGCACCGGCATTGAATAGCGCTGACATTCCTCAATGGCGACCGCATTCTTCAAGAGCATCACAGCATTCCTCAATAGCACCAGTATTCCTCAACAGCACCGACGTTCCTCGTCACCCAATAGCGCGGGCGTACCTCAACAGTGGTTCGCGTTCGTGACGTTCGCCCACCCAGCCGGGCCACCAGCAGCCAATAACGTGTCCGATCAAAACAGGCAGCTGCAGCGCAGTCGCCGCCAGCTCACCGTCGACATCGACCGCCGCCAGTGACCTTGACCGTCACCGTCGCGTCGGCACCGACGCCGCAATTGGCTGCCGAACTGCGCAGCGTCGCAGCGACCGGAAGCGGGGCGTCGCTCGCCGCCAACGGCGCAGTTGGATCAGTGTTGGAGCTGTACCGTGCACTCACGGGTGCGGAGAGGAAAATGTTTACCTAATCAAATACAGCGTGGACGTTTTTCTTCGTGCCTGTGACATCAGAGTTTCAGTTTGAACATTCCAGTAAGCGTTGAGCACTTCACCACAGTGCAGTTCACTGTCAAACAGCACCGTCCAATCTCAAAATGAGACAATGAGCGGATAGTTGTCTGGAGAGGGTAATGCACTGGATGTGTTAAATCCAGGAATAGCCTGTTCGTTCAATCCAGATCAAGATCCTGGGTGACACTAGGCTATAACAGTGGCGCAAATGGGTCCCAAAAGGAAGCCCCTGGTACCGAATGGCTCTTAGGATTTCTAATGTTTCGAAGTTACTAAAATATATTTATTGGCACGTTCTCTCCCACCACGGTAATTTCATATATCACCTTGCATGGAACCAGCTGGTATTTCCGGGAAGCAGCTTCCTGCTCCTAAAAAATCCAAATGTAATCCACAAACTACGTGGCCACATTTCATATCATCCATTATTCACATCGTACTCACATACGTTCAGTGACAGCTACATTCGTATCCGACCTCACTGCATCATTAACTGCAGGGCACATTAATAACTGGATCATGGCAATAACTCACAAGAGCGTCTCCCAAGCACAACGGGGTCTACAGTTCATTAGCTCGCTCCAGTTTGGCTGCGCTTCCAGTCGTTCCTGAAGCTCGGGGTACGAGTGATGATGTGTCCACTCAACTCGAGACAAGGCGGGTCGAGCTTACCAGAGCCCTGGACAAAGGGACTTGGGACAAGACGAGCCGATGTTTCTGGACTCACATGGCTGGCCAGAGATACCGAACTGCGCCAGGGCACAAAGGACGACGAGGCTCGACTCCGTCGCGACCGAGGACGGAGATCACACGTCAACCGCAACTAAAGCCGCAACAAGACGGCTGCAATGAAGTAAAAACAAGAAATCGCAAGTGCGTCAGGCAAATTTTTGGGGCCAAATTTGCTCGTTGTTAGAATTTCGCCCCTTCGTGTTGCAACATTTCGCCGGGGTGAACAAGCAGACGTCGGCTAGCAAAATTGGCATGCTTGCTGTTGTTTATGGAACCTCGTGACCGCTGTGGCTGTTGGAGAGTCAAACGTCGCTGTCAGGTACCAACGCGACGCAGCGTGCTCCGAAACGAAGACGAGTGCGCCGCAGCGTCGTCGGGTCCGGAGACGAGTGCAAAGCAGCGTCCTCGGAACGGGAGACGAGCGTGGCGCAGCGGCCTTACAGCCGGAGACGAGCGTGGCGCAGCGTCCTTACAGCCGGAGACGAGCGTGGCGCAGCATCCTTACAGCCGGAGACGAGCGTGGCGCAGCGTCCTTACAGCCGGAGACGAGCGTGGCGCAGCATCCTTACAGCCGGAGACGAGCGTGGCGCAGCGTCCTTCGCGCCGGAGAAGTGACGCAGTATCCGTGTCGCGCTGTCACATATGCTGGCGCAGTGTACACAATACGGCTTCCCGTTTATTGTCATTGAGCTGTGCCGGCGCGTAAATCTGACCTCAACATGGCAGCCCACACATGGCTTCCCGCAGCTGACGACACCGTCAAATACGGCTGCCAGTCGCTTCCGCCGACAGCAGCGCCGCCACCAGTCGGCGAGACCGTGGGCAGTGCCGCCCCGCCGCCCCGCCGGCCCGCCGCCCTGCCGTCCCGCCGCCCCGCCGCCCCGCCGCCCCGCCGCCCCGCCGCCCCGCCGCCCCGCCGCCCTGCCGTCCCGCCGCCCCGCCGCCCCGCCGCCCCGCTACCCCGCCGCCCCGCCGCCCCGTCCCCCTTCCCCGCTTCCCCGCCGTTACGCCGCCCGTGAGGACAGCTTCTCGGAAGGTATTGCTACGAAATCATCTATCCACTGTGCATCGGAAGCCATCCGCAGTCCGAAAACACGACGCGCCGATGTGGCCATTCCGTCCCGTCTCCAGCGATCGTATGGCTCACACGCTGCGAGCCGACCTGCGCCCACCGATCTCATCTCCATCGGTCTCGACGGAGGGGGACGGCGGGGCATGGCGGGCCGGTGCTGACGGACGACAAGCAGACGCGTGGTGGGGAGCGCGGTGCGAGGTAAGCACGGTGGCGTCAGCGGCAGCGGCAGCGTCAGCGGCAGCGGCAGCGGCAGCGGCAGCGGCAGCGGCAGCGGCAGCGGCAGCGGCAGCGGCAGCGGCAGCGGCAGCGGCAGCGGCAGCGGCAGCGGCAGCGGCAGCGGCAGCGGCAGCGGCAGCGGCAGCGGCAGCGGCAGCGGCAGCGGCAGCGGCAGCGGCAGCGGCAGCGGCAGCGGCAGCGGCAGCGGCAGCGGCAGCGGCAGCGGCAGCCCGCTCAGAGCTGCCGCCGGCGGCAGAGGCCGGCCACCGCCGAGCCGCAACAGGAATAGACCATGGAATGCAGGCGCGCATTCACCACCGCGTCCGACGGCCGGCTGTGTCCGCGTCCGACGGCCGGCCGTGTCCGCGTCAGACGGGCGAGATGTGTGTGTGCGATCGGCTGTCGCGTCGAGAGCGGATCCGACCGACAGGGGCGGATTCCGGCCGTGGCTCGACACGCATGAAGTGTCGAGCCACGGCCGGACACTGTACGCGGCCAGACACGTGCACCGTCCGCAGAACAGACAATCAGCAGGCACACGTGTACGATATTTCGGTAGTGGAAGATGCAATGCTCGGCGCTGAGCCGCATGCGTATCGTTTTTTTTTAGCGACTTCATGACGAATCGATAACTGGCCTTTGAAATGGTAGACATTCACAATGGAGTGCTATGTATCAGAGCGCCACCCCTGAAATAAAGCGTTTGGAGCTGGAGGCCCAATTAGAATAAGACGACATTGGGACGGATGAGACAAGAACCGGAGTAAAAGTGCTGGTCATGTCAAAGGCTCTGGTGGCCCTTGACTCTGGGGGAGGGGGAATGGACTGTGTGGCGACGGGAGCGGGCTTTGAGCTTGGAAAGCGAGGTAGGTTCCGTCGGGATTGGGTTCATAGGCGTTCTGGATGGACTTTGGCAGGTGTGGTGGGCTCGGACTGTGTGGGGGCATCGGACGAGATTTAGGGATGGGTTTGGGTGGTGACGGTGATGACGGTTAGCGATGGTGATGGTTGACTGTGATGATGGTTAACGGTGGTGATGGTTGACGCTGACGATGGCTGACGGTGATGATGGTTGACGCTGACGATGGCTGACGGTGATGATGGGTGACGCTGACGATGGCTGAAGGTGATGATTGCTGACGGTGATGATCGTTGGCGTACAATTTGCACGTGATCAGGCACCAGGGCGAGGCGCATGTTCAGCCACGGCGAAGAGCAGTTGCGAGGCCTTGTGACTGTCGCAAACATTCATCCTATTTGCACGGCCATGCACTTCATTTCGAATGCGCCCGGGGAGGGCTTCATCAATTTGCACTGTCACTCCATAATCTTTCACCGAGAAGTGATACTAAATGTTTGGTAGACAGCTCGGTCTCAAATGTACAAAGATTAGGAAAGCTATTTCTGACTCACACTAAGTTGATTGTAAGTACAGTGTCATTGTCGATTCTGAAGTAGTAAAGTAGTAGAGGTACCAAAGTAGTACAGGTAAAAGTACAGGCATCAACCACTTTTGAAAGACTTGCATTGGCCATCATCGCATTTCTTATTTCATATACTTGCGTTCTAATGCATACAATGACACCTGCTGGTGTATGCAAGCCATAAGTAGTCCCGCACAGTGTCTGTGATCTGTGCAATGACCTGCGCCGTGACCTGAGCCATGACCTGTGGCCCCGTGTCGTGCATAGAATGCCACTGGAGGAACTCTGCCACTCCGTAGCTCATTTCTAAGGCATCACTGCTGAAGCAGGATCTGCTTACCGCTTGGCGCAAGCAAAGTTCCCAGTTATCCCTGGAACTCACGTGGACTTCGATCGCAGAGGTTCTTCGCTGGCTAAAGCTCGTTTGACTCTCAAGGGTAATCTGCGTCGCGCAGAACCAGGTTCCCTCAACGGATCTCGTGTCACGAGTATGCCATGCTTGGCTGTCAAACCAGACCTCTGTCGTGCATAGGCTGCTTAATTCCGGCGGTGTAGCCATGTTTAGTCGAGCCCGTCACGCAACACTTGTGGGCCACGATAGCACCACGATAGCACAGAACCGCCGACACACAAGAGGGCCACTCCTTTCTCTCCCTCTCTCATCGAAACGCTTCTACCTCCTAAGAGCGCATGTCTTGCAGTGCCTCTTCCTCACATGAGCACCTCCGACTCGCAGGACCATCTCCGCTCTGCATGAGAAGCTCTCGAACAAGACGACGGCGGCGGCGGCGGCGGCGGCGGCGGCGGCGGCGGCGGCGGCGGCGGCGGCGGCGGTGGTGCGCATGGCAGTGCCACCCTCTCCATGACGGAAATAGGCGGCGCGCTGGAGTTGCCTGCCGGTTATATTGGTCGCCGGGGCAGTGCCGCACCGCCAGACCAACTCGACCCGAGCCGCCGCCGCGTCGCCCGAGCTCTGAGCAGCCGACGTGCAAGCCCGGTGTCGAATGGAGCAAGGTCGAACGTGATTCGAGTTCGCCGGAATCAAGGTCGAAATCGGAGTAGCGCCGAACGGAACAGTCGAAGTGAAATAATGTTAAATGGAACAAGGTTGGAAAAGTAGCTGGGGATATGAGTTGGATTGGTGTTGAATGGGAACCATGTCGAAAGCGGGATTAGGTCGAATGATACAAGCTCGAAAGTGAAGCCGAGTCATTCAACGCCACTTTGAATTAAAGCTATTCCATTCGACTTTGTTCACGTCCGACCTTCTTTCATTCTACAATTGTCTTTTGGACGCCTACCGTGGCTCTCGAATGTGGTCATGCCCAAAGGCGTGTTGCTTCTTGAAACTGGTTGGTAGTTTTCGAGCAGCTAAGTGTTCCCTGGACACCATCGGTTCCAGACTCACTGAAATAGCTTTGTGTTTCTGATTTAGGGAAGGGGTTGTGTACATTTTCAATTGCATAACTCACTTCATCTATTTCGAGGGAAATCAGCGAGGGTAAAATCTTCGAAGTAAAAGATAACACTGAAACTTGTTGGTGTTGCAGTGCAACTATTAGTAATGTTTCAACGATCGCGTTCCGTGTTCACACACAGCCAAAGGTAGACAAAGCAACACCACTGCGTGAACACCACCTGATACCTTGCTTCGTCTACCACTGGTAGTGTTCAAACAATACGCGAACACTGCCTGACACAGCTGCCTGACACTGCCCACAGGGCGAGCTGAGGGTCAGGTCAGGCGCGGCCCGGTCAAAGGCGGCGGCGCCGGCGGCGTCACGAATCGCCGCCACTTTGCGAGGACGGTTAATGGCGCCGCGGCGACATAAACGGCGCGCAAACGGCGCCCGCGGCGCACTAACCGTCGCCGAGCCGAATCTGGGCGTGACGCGGCGGCGCGCCATTATTTACACCCGCGGCCGGACGCGTCCGGCGCGTAAATCGCCCGCCACGCGCCGTCCCAAAAGTACATCGCCCGCGGCGTCGGCCCGAGCCGGCAGCCCGGCTCCGATGGGCAGATAGCGCTCCTTCTCGGGCCGAGACTCCGGCGCGTCTCCGCGTCGTCGGACGGAGCGGCACCGTACCGAGAGACGGAGGGACCGTAACGGGAGACGGAGGAACCGTAACGGGAGACGGAGGGACCGTAACGGAGACGGCAGGGACCGTAACTGGAGACGGAGGGACCGTAACGGGAGACGGAGGGACCGTAACGGGAGACGGAGGGACCGTAACGAGAGACGGAGGGACCGTAACGGGGACGGAGGGACCGTAACTGGAGACGGAGGGATCGTAACGGGAGACAGCAGGGACCGTAACGGGAGACGGAGGGACCGTAACGGGGGACGGAGGGACCGTAACGGGGGACGGAGGGACCGTAACGGGACCGAGGAGACGGAGGGACCGTAACGGGGACGGAGGGACCGTAACTGGAGACGGAGGGACCGTAACGGGAGACGGCAGGGACCGTAACGGGGACGGAGGGACCGTAACGGGGACGGAGGGACCGTAACGGAGACGGAGGGACCGTAACGGGAGACGGAGGGACCGTAACGGGGACGGAGGGACCGTAACGGGGGACGGAGGGACCGTAACGGGGGACGGAGGGACCGTAACGGGAGACGGAGGGACCGTAACGGGAGACGGAGGGACCGTAACGGGAGACGGAGGGACCGTAACGGGGGACGGAGGGACCGTAACGGGAGACGGAGGGACCGTAACGGGGGACGGAGGGACCGTAACTGGAGACGGAGGGACCGTAACGGGAGACGGCAGGGACCGTAACGGGAGACGGAGGGACCGTAACTGGGGACGGAGGGACCGTAACGGGAGACGGAGGGACCGTAACGGGAGACGGCAGGGACCGTAACGGGAGACGGAGGGACCGTAACGGGAGACGGAGGGACCGTAACGGGGGACGGAGGGACCGTAACGGGAGACGGAGGGACCGTAACGGGAGACGGAGGGACCGTAACGGGGACGGAGGGACCGTAACGGGAGACGGAGGGACCGTAACGGGGGACGGAGGGACCGTAACGGGAGACGGAGGGACCGTAACGGGAGACGGAGGGACCGTAACGGGAGACGGAGGGACCGTAACGGGAGACGGAGGGACCGTAACGGGAGACGGAGGGACCGTAACGGGAGACGGAGGGACCGTAACGGGAGACGGAGGGACCGTAACGGGAGATGGAGGGACCGTCCGGTGGCAGCCTGGACCGAACCGCGGCATAGTCCAGAGCCTCGACCGAGACTGTGCCGTGATCCAGAGAGCATGGCCGCGAGAAGATCTGGATAATAATGGTGATCCCGAATTCTGAGTGATTCCGACATCATGACTAATCAACTTTGGAAACAAACCTTGGTATTCAAAGTTTGCCAAGTTCTAACGTGCGATCCTCACTGAATCAGGGCTTATGGCCACCTTAATATTCGTGAAATACCTACCTTGGGGTTCTTATATTTATTATTTATTTATTTCACGATACATGCCCTTCACGGGCAGTGGCTATTATGGACAGGCTGGGTATAACTCGCAGATATTGAAAAAGAAAGGATATATTTGTGGTCAATAATGGGAGCAGATGCGCAACAAACATCCGTACACCAACATAATACAATACTCATATCACTATCTGCACTAAACACCGTGCTTGCAACACGAGCTATTGTTTATTCGGGTGGTTCACGACGCACTTTATGCACAGTCACGGCTAATGGCGCCGCTCACACTGCTTGGCCGGTGGGCCGCGGTTTTGGGAAATGTCCGGACCGATACGAGCGTCGAACCCAGGACCTTTGGTACCCAGAGCCCAACACCTAAACCACTCGGCCACTCCCGCCCCCAACACGAGCAATAAACGAGTAGTTCATATAATTGATAGGAAAGCGATGGCCTAAAGGTGTCTGGAAATGAAACATCGCTGTGAATTATTTTCAACTTTTTGCGTGCAATGGACGCATACGGGCGCTTCTTGTCCGCGGTATGGGCCATAACAAATAACAGCTTTGGAACTATCCTTACGGGATTATACGCCAGAGGCCATTTTAGCAGCGAACTTTTCCGGTAAAAGAGGTGGCTAAGTTTTCACCCGCTGAACCACAGATTTCATAGATGGTGAAGACTGGCTAAAACGGCGGTACAAACATTATACGGTGTGGTACCTGGAAGTTTACGCATGTCTGGAATGCGTTACCCTGCTTAGCGCATTCCAGATTCAACCAACACCGGTAGGATACATTATTGAGTAGACTTGCACCTACTCGGTTCGTCCCCAAAATATACATCCATCGGTACGACCCATGCTCCAAATACCTATGTCTGGCATGAACCAGATTCATCCTCGAAGTAGGCTGACATCGCGGCTCAATTCACCTCAAGGCCAGGGCAGGTCTACACCGGACCAGCCCAGCCCCGTATAGATTCACGCAGGCCTAACCCACTTCCCCGAGTCGGCCGCCGCCACAACCGTCACACCGGCCCTACCTCCCCGAGTTGGCCGCCGCCACAACCGTCACACCGGCCCTACCTCCCCGAGTTGGCCGCCACCAACTGTCACACCCACCCGGAAGCGTGCTGCACCGACTAACGACGGCGCATCCCAACGGCACGAGCGTGGACGGATTTGCCGGCGTCTTCTCGGAAGCACCCGCTCGCCATCGCCGCCAGGTTGGAGAGTGACGATGGTGGCGAGCGACTGACAGTAGGTGTGCACGATTGGCGGTTGTGCTCCACAACACTTCGCAGCGCCAACGCACACGGCACCTTCGAGGATCGCGTAGCACCGAGTGTTCCCTGTGATGGTCTACGACCGGACCGATGACCCTCGACCTGACTGATGACGATGGCCTGACTGGCCCGTTACTGCCGCCAGACTCTTCGCCTGCGACTCAATACGCGATCTGCGGTATGACCGACGTCCAATGGCCTAGCCTGTCGCTTGTGAGCTCAGTCGACTTCAGCCTGTGGAGCTACTCATGACGAGGAATCTGACTGACCTGACCAGTGACCTGACCGTGACCTGGCACCTGACCCGTGACATGACCTGCTGCATGTTACCTGACTGATGGATTGTCACCTGACCGGTGGCATGTGGCCTGACCCGTGACCCATCACCTGGCCCTTGACCTGTCACCTGACCCGTGACATAGCTCCTCACCGGTGATGTCACCTGACCCGTGACCTGTCACCTGACTTGCTCTGGTCCGTAGCCTGACTTACGACTTGTGACCTGACGCGTAACCTGTGACCTAGCAGATGACCTTTCAGCGGACCACGGACCTGACTGTGACACCGTGCGTTTGCCAATGCAGCCGTGTTGACGAACCTCTCTGGACCGACAGCATCCCGGCAGTAATGGTCCGATATCCTCAAGTGGGGTATCGACTCGTCAGCTGTCACATTGATAGCGGCATAATCGCATAGGGAGAGAGGGGGAGAGGGAATGAAAGAGTGATATATGAAAACAATGCGAAGAAAAACTAAAAAGGAAGGAAGACAGAATGAAGGAGCGAAAGGAAGAAAGCGAATAACAGAAAGAGCGAGAGAGGATATAGAGTGGAGAGACAGAGGAAAGAGGAGCGAGAGAGTGGGAGAGATAGAGAGGACGAGAGACAGAGAGAACGAGAGACAGAGAGGACGATAGAGATAGAGAGGATGAGAGCGACAGATTGACAGACAGACAGACAAACAGGCAGATGGACAGATAAGCAGATAGGCGGACAAGCAGACAGACAGGCAGGCAGACGGAGGGATCATACGTCACCAGTGAAGGATGGATGAGGTCCGATTGCAAAATCAGCGACGGCGGACGGCGCGCGGCTTGCGAGTGTCTCCGCCAGCACACATAATGGCCAGCGACAGGTGGTGCACGCTGGAGGCTGAGCCGCCGAGACGCCGGACGTACGAGACCGCGGAGCCGCCGAGACGCCGGACGTACGAGACCGCGGAGCCGCCGAGCCGCCGAGCCGCCGAGCCGCCGAGCCGCCGAGCCGCCGAAACGCCGAGCCGGCGAGCCGCCGAGCCGCCGGTCCCCCGGTCCGCCGGTCCCCGGTCCCCCGGTCAGCCGACCCGCTGAGCCACCGAGCCGCCGATCCTTCGGACCGCTGAGCCGCCGAGCCGCCGATCCTTCGGACCGCTGAGCCGCCGAGCCGCCGAGCCTCCGGGCTGTCGAGCCGCCGGGCCTCCGGGCCGCCGAGCCGGGCGGGACAGCGGTGCTCTGCTGTGGCGTCCGCCGAGCCTGGAGACCCGGCACGCAGCCGCCACACGAGCGGCTCGGAACAGGGGCGCGCTGGTGAGCCGCACTGATCGGGAGGTCACGCCGTCCACGTCCACGTCCACGTCCACGTCCCGGGGACGTCCACCGCCCAGCCGGCAGAGAGTGCCGGCCTGTGTCTGGGATGCACGGTGGTGGTACGGCCAACAGTCCACGGATGACTGCCGTCCTCTGGGAGAAGATATTGGTCGTGACGAGTGTCTTAGAGTCTTGTCAGACTCATAAGGAACCGATCAAGCGATCGTACCAACGAGCACAACGACCCATTAAAGTGTCATGAACCATTCACATTTTGTTATAGGCCTTTGCCGATCTATAGCTTAATCTTCCGCACTCATGCTTGTTTTGCAACTTTAACGACTGGGTATATAGGCGTATAATATGGTGAGAAAACAACTTTGTTATTTAATATCCCACTTGGTTCTGGGTAAGCATGCGATGAACGATTTACTGGGAAAACACCAATTATTACTGAGACAATCCACACCATCTGGCGCGGCGGTCCCTCGTCCAGTCCCTAATCCCACCAGTCCCTAATGGCTACCGGAATGTGCAAAATGGTAGCAGGATAAAAGAGGGGAACATTTGTTTCTTGTTTATTGGGTGGTTTACGATGCACTTTATGCGAGACCACGATTCATAGCGCCGCCCACAATGTTTCGCCGGTGGAACGCTGGATTGGAAATCTCCCGGAACATTGGTATCCAGAGCGCAGCACCTTAACCCTCCCCGTCTTTCCGGTCATATCCTCACACCCCGTCTCAGGGGGGGGGAGTGATAGGAACCCCTTCTAATCTCCAAACTGAGCGTCACACGAAAACGAAAGAGGTGTAATGGGAAAGCGTTCGACGAGTAGGCCAGACACCACCCCTTATATTTTATCACCCCAAAAGTGACGTCACTAGGCGGCCTAAACTTTCACGACTTACATCATGTTTCTGGCTCTGGGGAGATTTGAAGAAAAAAATGCTTGAAATCTGAAAAGGATGGCGAAATAGACCAGGGCAAAAAAAAACGCCGACGTAAAAATAGGTGTTTGATGTCAAAATTTTGAGTTTTCCGTTTTCTTTAATTTTTATTCGTCTAATTGGTAGAGCGGACCGAAAAACGTTGTTCGGACTCAACTTGCCCTCATAAAAAAAAATGTTTACATAAGCCAGAATCTTCGATTTAAGCTCTAATAGGCAAATATGTGTAACTCATTAGTAATCGAAAACGGAAAGAATAAATTCCTCTGGTGCTTTTGGTTCCGTCCCTAAAGATGAGCAAACACTGAAAGTTTCATTAAAATAGCTTTACCCGTTAAAGCGTGACGACTGGTTGAACTTTTCTGAAGGTGACCTCACTTGAACTTGATTAACTCGTTGTCCCTCGATGATCTGACCTAAAATATTTGACAGAACATATCAAATTGATGTGGGAAGATGTCTGGCCACATTTTGGCGCGTTACCGTGCGCCATTCTTTCACTATCTGCTTAGGGCTTTCACCTTAGGGGGCGGTTAGCTTGCCCCCCCCGGAGACGGCGCGGATTAACCACCCGTTCACCCCCACTCCAAGAGAGAGAAATAGCCGAGCTCTGCATCTGAACAAACTCGCCGACCCGGTCGTTGGTTGATGAGCCCGCCAATTTGACGAATTGCCAGCGCGTACCGCAAACTGCATGCCCTGGTCAGGGAGGCCAGAGTTGGCCGGCAGGTCTGTCAACACATCCGTCGACAGGATCGCCACCGTGACCCCGGCGGCAGCAGGTCCATCTGGCGCTGGCCGTCGGTGTTTGTGTTTGCCCACCCCCGCATTTGGCGCCACCGGTTAGATCGGCTGCCACCACCTGGCGAGGATACGTCAGGAGGAAGCGGGAGGGCGGGAGGAAGCGGGAGGGCGGGAGGAAGCGGGAGGGCGGGAGGAAGCGGGAGGGCGGGAGGAAGCGGGAGGGCGGGAGGACGGTCGGCCGGCCGGGGCTGCAAGAGATCCAGTCGGGGGTCGCGCCAGAGGTGCTGTGTCCGGTCGGCGGGTGGCAACGGGTCAGGGCGGCTGTGCATAGCTACGACGAGACTTGCGGTTCGCGTTCTTGTTGCGCCCAGTCATTAACATCCACAGTCCATCCCGTGCACCATGTGTAGTTGCAATGGAGTCCGACGGCCTTGTTCCTCCGAAAATACTGTAATTGAATGAAAGGTTGCACAAAATGCACGACACCCTCGGCACTATCGCTCGCGCTGAGCCATGTGCTGGCTGTGCCAACAGGTGTCGGTGAGCGATGAGGTGCTGTCAACGACGTGTGGCGCCCGGGATGGTGACGTCAGGCGCGACTCGGGCACGTGAGGAGCCGAGACGGTCCGACCCACACGGAAATAAGCCGAACTGAGTCAGCGAGCACACGCCCAGAGCCGGTCGGGGACCACGGCGGCCGTCCACGCGCGGCCGCCCGACATTCCCGACGACGTCGTCAAATCCGACGCATTCGAGACTGGCAGCGGCGCTGCGGCGGAGAAGGCTACGCTGCAGCAGAGAAGGCAGTGCTGCGCCGAGCGCCGACCAGGGCTCCAGTTGTATTTGCTAATCGCGGCTTATGCAGAGGAAAATTGCGAGAGTCGGTGACAACAACCGATGAAATTGCAACGTCAGGCTGTAATTTCCAATGCACCTTGAGCACCTTAGCTCAGAGCAGTTGGTTGTCAAACATCACTGCTCAACATTCAAGTGATAACAAATCGCATAATGTTGCGTGGAGGATGATGCTCTGGACATAATCAATCCGAGCACATGCCAAGTTTTCCGCCGCTGCGCCGACCAGACCGCCACGTGTCGGCGGCACTCGGCAGCTTCCGGTGCCGTCGGCCAGCTGTTCCTGCAGGCGTCACGAGACGGTCGCCGCCGCCGCCGCTGGGAACTGCGCGCGCGTGGGAACGCTGTGCAGCGGCGGCGCTGGTCGGTCGGCCACGCTCGGCCGCCGCGGCAGCCGCACGTGACTGTCAGACAGCCTGCCGGTGGCGTGTCACGGTCTGCGACACCTCGGACCTGAGGTCAGACAGTCTCTCGGACCTGAGGTCCATCAGCTGGTCAGACAGTGGCGCGTCACGGTCTGTGACACCTCGAACCCGAGGTCAGACAGTCTCTCGGACCCGAGGTCCATCAGCTGGTCAGACAGCCTGCCAGTGACGCGTCGCGGTCTGTGACACCTCGGACCCGAGGTCAGACAGTCTCTCGGACCCGAGGTCCATCAGCTGGTCAGACAGTGGCGCGTCACGGTCTGCGACACCTCGGACCCGAGGTCAGACAGTCTCTCGGACCCGAGGTCCATCAGCTGGTCAGGCAGTGGCGCGTCACGGTCTGCGACACCTCGGACCCGAGGTCCATCAGCTGGTCAGGCAGTGGCGCGTCACGGTCTGCGACACCTCGGACCTGAGGTCAGACAGTCTCTCGGACCCGAGGTCCATCAGCTGGTCAGACAGTGGCACGTCACGGTCTGCGACACCTCGGACCTGAGGTCCATCAGCTGGTCAGACAGTGGCATGTCACGGTCTGCGACACCTCGGACCCGAGGTCCATCAGCTGGTCAGACAGTGGCGCGTCACGGTCTGCGACACCTTCGGACCCGAGGTCCATCAGCTGGTCAGACAGTGGCGCGTCACGGTCTGCGACACCTCGGACCCGAGGTCCATCAGCTGGTCAGGCAGTGGCGCGTCACGGTCTGCGACACCTCGGACCTGAGGTCAGACAGTCTCTCGGACCCGAGGTCCATCAGCTGGTCAGACAGTGGCGCGTCACGGTCTGCGACACCTCGGACCTGAGGTCAGACAGTCTCTCGGACCTGAGGTCCATCAGCTGGTCAGACAGTGGCGCGTCACGGTCTGCGACACCTCGGACCTGAGGTCCATCAGCTGGTCAGACAGTGGCATGTCACGGTCTGCGACACCTCGGACCCGAGGTCCATCAGCTGGTCAGACAGTGGCGCGTCACGGTCTGCGACACCTCGGACCTGAGGTTAGACAGTCTCTCGGACCTGAGGTCCATCAGCTGGTCAGACAGTGGCACGTCACGGTCTGCGACACCTCGGACCCGAGGTCCATCAGCTGGTCAGACAGTGGCGCGTCACGGTCTGCGACACCTCGGACCTGAGGTCAGACAGTCTCTCGGACCTGAGGTCCATCAGCTGGTCAGACAGTGGCGCGTCACGGTCTGCGACACCTCGGACCCGAGGTCCATCGGCTGGTCGTCGGCCTCGCCGGCGGCCCACGGTCGGTTATATGCTCGGCTGGTCGTGTGGCTGGCCGCAGGCTCCTGAAGACGTGCATTGCAGGCGCTTATGGTTAGGAGCAGTTGTCTCTCAGATGGTTATGCTGTGGGAATAGTCAGTCAGCTGGCAACCCCTCCCCTTCCCCTCCCCACACACCTCAAAGGGGTCATTAGTTGGTGACGAGTTCCAGGGGCAGTAGCCTGCAGCTGTTCTTGAGTTAGAACTGTTATTAAACATCCTCGCGCTTGGACGCGGCCCTTCGGCGTTGATGAGCTATTAGACTGGTCAAAGCGGCCTCCGGATCTTGGTCTGATTGGTCTCGGCTCTCGATGGTGCCACCTGAGCCGGCAACCACCAGCGGTAGTGGCCATCAGCCTGACCCTGACCATCAGCAGTGGGTTCTCAGCTCAGGCCATTACCGCCCACCCCAAGCTCTGCTGTTCCTCATTTGGCTCTGTTCCTGGGAAGTCGTCTCTGAATTTGTCGTGATCCCCAGTATGCAGAGTCCTTCAGCTCTTTGCAGTTCAGCTCTGTGCAGTTCAAGCGACTGCACGCATGTTCAATAGGAAACGTGCGTTGCGGATCAAATTGAAGCGCGACTCGAAACAATGTGTATTCACAGAACCACTGACGCTCTGACCATCGCAAAAACGCGGCATTGTCCTGCCGGCAAAGCCGATAAACAGGAACCACGGTATTGCCCACGTGCTGAGGCCACCACGTTCAAATGCACGAGCGTGACTCTCATTCCGAGTGCCTGTGGTAGATCCACATTTATATGAGAATATCCGATCACCCAGGTTGCAGAAGGTGTGCCATGAAAATGATTACTTGCCTGTCGAGTGGAAACCAACGATCTTTTCTGAAATCATCCACATTTTCCCACTCAAATCGGTCGTATATAGATGGTACGGTATGCTGGCAATTTCCTTTCTATAAACTGAATAAACGCATTGGAAACGGAATAGAAATTAAACTTATAATATGTTCATATTAAATATAATACGAACGCAAATGTACCTTACATTAGTGCGATTTCGTCTTTTGCACTATGTCTTTTGCATATTATATATTTATAGGTGAACATATATATATATATATATATGTATATATATACAAAAGGTGCATGAAAGAGATGCTTCATTTCTCGGACCAGACGAAAGCGCATATATGCAGTCACAATTCAGAACAAAATCGTAAATGTGCCATAAAGCTTCGAAAATGTCCAAAAGATGCTGACCATTGTGGGACGAAACATATATCAAGGGTGAGGATACCCACAAGTCATGCAAATTTGTAGTGGTCACCACGCCATCAAAAATGCATGAATGCCTTCGTTATCCACGAAGACACCAGACACCAAGGCATGTCCTCGTCTGTAAGCCCCATCAAGGTTCGAGAGGAAAACATGCTGCCCACGCGATCTCAGCACAACTTCAAAAGGCACCTTGCAATCATACGACAGCGCGAGGAAGGACTAGACACGCTTCGACAGACGTGTTGGTGGATATCGACCTGGAAGGTCATGGACTGCGGCGCAAGGTCTCCCACGGTCACACCAAGGTCAGGCGCCCTTCGGCGCGAGGTGGTGGCGCGCCTTCTGATCATGAAACATGACAACCTTACAGCATGCTGTCTCGCCATGGCCGCATACACGAGCGCGCCAGACGTGTTTCGCGGACTTCAGAGAAAGCCTGCGGCTAAACGCGGTGTAACCGCAGATTTGGCAGCGTATCGCCAGAGCATCACGAGCAGCAGAGAAGTAGCAGCTGGTGCGCAGCAAGGACCGATCGGACGTGGAGCCGGGAGCACGTGGAGCCGGGAACACATGGAGCTGACCTGACGTCGGTGCTGTGTTCCGAGAACCGCCGGCCGCTGGGCCTTCCGCGAAACATCCAATCAGGACAGCTGTTAACGGGCAACAGGTGACTGGTGCCTGCAGGTCGAAGTCCAACGCTGACGGACCGGTTAAGGTCACGACCGCCCCTCCCCCTCCCCCCGGCGAACTTCTGAAATCGTGTCGGCAACATCCATGAAGTTTGCGCATGTGTGTGTGTGCGTGTGTGTGTGTGTGTGTGTGTGTGTGTGTGTGTGTGTGTGTGTGTGTGTGTGTGTGTGTGTGTGTGTGTGTGTGTGTGTGTGTGTGTGTGTGTGTGTGTGTGTGTGTGTGTGTGTGTGTGTGTGCTGTGTGTGTGTGTACTTGTGTGTGTAAATATAGTTCTCGAAGTTGAAAAAAAAAACACCTGGAACTGGAATCGGTGGAGACAGGAAAAGATGTCGTTGGCACAATGCGGCGATATCGAGCGGCGAGCAGTCAGCAGCGGAGGCCATTTCGCCGGAGGTCAGCCAAGTTGGAGGTCACTGGGGACCGCCTCCGCTTGGCATGGACGGTCGTCTGCATCGTCACGGACAGTCGGACAACGTCGCAGTTCCGCCTGGGCGTCTGGAGCCCTGTTGAGCGGCCATGTGTCGCCAGGCCGGGCGAAACGAGGCGCAGCCCGGTGACAGGCCTCCCGACGGCTGTTGGTGGTCATCGGCGGTTATTGGCGGTTATTGGCGGTTATTGGCGGTTATTGGCGGTTGTTAGCTTTACGACGCGTCGACTGTTGGGTCACACAGCGTCGCCAATCCCTCACGGCGATCGATCGCGGACGAAAAACAGCGGCAGGTGGGACTCGAACCAACAACCCTTCGGTTTGGAGACGGCCACCTTGCGTCCCAAGATCACTCGCCCCCTCCCTGTCTGGCGGTCCGCCGGGCAGACGCCTCGCTGGGCGCACGGCACGACGGTCAGAGGGCGCCGACGGCCCCGTCGGCCCCGTCGGCTCCGTCGGCGCCGACGGGACGGTGTAATCCCGGTCCTCAGACCGTGACGTCGGCCTCAGTCCTCCACCCCCAGTTGGCCGTCGGCCGGACGTGGCCGGACCTGACCTCCACCCCCAGTTGGCCGTCGGCCGGACGTGGCCGGACCTGACCTCCACCCCCAGTTGGCCGTCGGTCGGACGTGGCCGGACCTGACCTCCACCCCCAGTCGGCCGGACGGTGCCGGACCACCTCCACCCCAGTTGGCCGTCCTCCGGCGGCATCCCCAGTCGGCCGTCGGCCGGACGTGGCCGGACCTGACCTCCACCCCCAGTCGGCCGGACGGTGCCGCCAGCTCTCCGGCGGCATCTCGAGACGCAGTCGCGCACCGCCGCCGGCGACACCGCTCCAGCCCCCACCACCCAGGCGGAACGCTCGACGGTGGCTCTCGGTTTCACACGGCCGTTCGGCCCCGTCACGACCCGACGTCACGCGGATACAATGAATGAAAAAAGAAACGGCTGTGCCATTTGGTACGACGGCGCATCGCTCTACAAGTCGCCGACGGCGGCCAAGGCCAGCCGCACGTCTCGGTCCGCCGCACTGCGTCGCACTGCTTGCAACTGCCAGGACCCGAACTGCCCCCCCTCCCCACCACCACACCCCTCCCCATCCTAGTCCGTGTCAAAGCGACCGCCCCACGAAGCGGTCGCTACTCCCCCTCTGATCGCACAGGGGCCTGTTGGGGAGAGGACAACAATGGAAGAACTTCCAACTATAGTTAATGCATAAGCATGCGCCTAGTAATCAGCGTCTGCACTACCACATGAAATGAAACTCACACAAGATGGTTCCTCACGGGATACTATCCGCTGTTTATCGTCGTGATTCACGAGCGTGAAATAATGTCGCTTGCATTGGACTCCATGCGCCTGAATAATCGCTCTCATCGGATATGCTACGTCAGACCTCTCACAGGCCAAACGCCGTCAACTCTGGAGCTTCACATTGCGAGAACGCGTTCTCGCTGGCGTCACCGCGCACGCCACCGTGACTGGCCGAGATGACCGGCTGGCATCACGGCCGACTGAATGCCACAGCTCTATCTGCGTGATATCGCTCGGCTCGGCTCGATCACGACTTGTCTAAGATGCAGCGAAAACGCCGCAAAAAGGCCCGGCGAGATGGCCAGATAGTGGCGGGCCAGTATCGCGCTGCAGTCGCAGACGTAGTTGCACCTGTCACTCTGGCCGTGACTCACTGTGACTGTGGGCTTCTTGCTGTAGCTGCTGTTGTGCTGTTCTCGTGTGATTGTGGCTGCTGCTGTGCTGTGCGGACGCGGCGGTGATTGCTGCTGTGCTGTGCCGACGCGGCTGTGATTGCTGTTGTGCTGTGTCGATACGGCTGTGATTGCTGCTGTGCTGTGCCGATGTGGGTATGGTTATGGCTGTGCTGTCCGCAGCTCTAAGTGACTTGTGACCGTTTTCCAAAATCTGCGAAAATTCAACAGCAGCTGGGGCTGTTGCCACGGCCAGTCACAACATGGCAGCCCGCGGGCGACTCGGCGCTGTTGCTGCTGGCGCTGCTCGCGTTGGCGCTGTTGGTGTTGGCGCTGCTCGCGTTGGCGCTGTTGGTGTTGGCGCTGCTCGCGTTGGCGCTGTTGGTGTTGGCGCCGCTGCCGTTGGCGGCTGTTGCTGCTGTGAGCGAACCTGGCACTCTGGCGGGGTGCGGTGGGGGGGGCGCTCCTGAAGGGGGTCGGAGGCCCCGGAGACACGGCTGACCTCTGGCGGGCTCTGTGATAGTCGGTCGGCTCGCTGTCGCGGCACGGTGGTCACGGCTGGACGGCGGCCAACGCGCCGCCGCCGCCGCCGCCGCCGCCGCCCCGGCACTCTCGTCGGTCGGCCCAGGGTGCTGCTCCAGGATGTCAGTTGGTCTTCCTGTACTGGCGCCCATTAGTCTGCCTATTCTGGTGCTGGTTGGTCTACCTATCCTGATGCTGGTTAATGTACCTATCCTGGTGCTGGTTGGTCTGCCTACTCCGGTGATGGTTAGTCTGCCTATTCTGGTGCTGGTTAGTCTGCCTATTCTGGTGCTGGTTGGTCTGCCTATTTGGTGCTGGTTGGTCTGCCTATTTTGGTGCTGGTTGGTCTGCCTATTCTGGTACTAGTTAGTCCGTCTATCCTGGTGCTGGTTAGTCTGCCTATTCTGGTGCTGGTTAGTCTGCCTACTCCGGTGATGGTTAGTCTGCCTATTCTGATGCTGGTTAGGTCAGTGTCCACAGCCACGTGATCTGCCATCAGTGTCCCATAGCCCCGACATGTAGCAGTAGTGTCCTATCCCCAATATGCGGCAGCCACAGCCCCCATACGTGGCAGCCCAGCCCCTGTATGCGGCAGCTACAGCCCCCATATGTGCCATTCCCAGCCCCCATATGTGCCATTCCCAGCCCCCATATGTGACAGTCCCAGCCCCCATATGTGACAGTCCCAGCCCCCATATGCGGCATCCCCAGCCCCCATATGTGCCATTCCCAGCCCCCATATGTGCCATTCCCAGCCCCCATATGTGACAGTCCCAGCCCCCGTATGCGGCAGCCCCGGCCCCCATATGTGCCATTCCCAGCCCCCATATGTGACAGTCCCGGCCCCCATATGTGACAGTCCCAGCCCCCATATGCGGCAGCCCCGACCCCCATATGTGCCATTCCCAGCCCCCATATGTGACAGTCCTGGCCCCCATATGTGACAGTCCCAGCGGTGCGTCACCAGACCGCCCGCGCCATCGACCGCCGCCGGCCGGCCACCTGTACCGGCACACGTGTCGGCGCCGCCCGACGAGCTAAACGGCTTCGACGACGTGTGTCGACGGCCGGGTCAGCAGGTCTGCGGCCGGGGTCGGGCCGGGGCCGGGGCCGGGGCCGGGGCCGGGGCCGGGGCCGGGGCCGGGGCTGGGGCGATACCGGCGGTGGGTGCTGCCGCACCGAGAGACGAACAGCCTTCTGTGGCCGCCGTCGCGTTCCGGTCAGTGAGCTCCGTCCGAGAGCACCACCCTGCGAGAGGCCGGCGGAGACAGGAGAGGGCGGAGGCGGGAGAGGGCGGAGGCGGGAGAGGGCGGGGGCGGGAGAGGGCGGAGGCGGGAGAGGGCGGAGGCGGGAGAGGGCGGAGGTGGGAGCGGAGAGGACGGAGGCGGGAGAGGGCGGAGGTGGGAGAGGGCGGAGGCGGGAGAGGGCGGAGGCGGGAGAGGGCGGAGGCGGGAGAGGGCGGAGGCGGGAGAGGGCGGAGGCGGGAGAGAGCGTCTTCGCAGGCCCTTGCCGGCCGGAAATGGCTGTCGTTTCTGTGAGGAGTCCATTGTCCAAACATTGGCCATCTGGGGAAGACCGTTCGCCGGCAGGGCCGAAGTATGGCAGGACTGATTGATTCAGGGGCGGACCCAGCATTTCTTTTTCAGGAGATGTGGAACTGGTCAGGAGCTCGAAAATATCAGGAAGGCGTTAGAACAGCCATCTGTGCGTAAATCATTGCAAATAACAAGGAAGGGCTTCGATATCTTTGAAAGGACAACTAGGTCGCTGTTAGTGGTGCAGATGGCTCGAATGGTGCGGCGCTCGGGATTCAAAGGGCCTCTCTCAGCTCGGACCCGGCCCTTCCTGAGTCCGGGCACGGTGCGGACATCCTGCAGGGAAAATGGGTCACCGCCAGCGACCTGGTTACTGTCCATGAGGCGACCTTGACCGGCAGCTACGATGGACCGACTTCCGCGACCACTGTCGGCAGCCCAGCCGACCTCGACCGTGACCTCGGTGACCTGGTCACGGCGCCGGCCGTTCCCACTGACCTGCGGTCCTTGCCTGGTGGCCGGTGCCGCCCGGCGATCCGCCCGAGCTGTCAGAGCCCAGGTGCGATAACGGCGTTCCGGATCACGTCGACGCAGCCCTCGGTTGTCGGACAGCGGTGCCCTTGAACGCGTCCGTACACACCGCGAAGGCGAGCCCGTCCCATTCTTCCACACACGTCTGGGAATTGGTCGGACAGACAGCCGCGCACCGTTCCGCCCCCGCCTGTGACACCGGGGTCCGAGTGCGACGTCGCGCCCAATCCGTGAAGTTCACAATTTCGTGGCGGAAACCCACCAACAATACGGCTGGTCAGCGGCGCTGCGCCACGTGTCGCCGCCGATACAGTGCCGTCTCTCGGCAGCGTCAGGAAACGCGACCAACGTGGCGCTGGCGGGTGCACGGACCCGGTAACGACCGCTGTTGACCCGATATGGGCCCGTTACTGGGCCGTCGCCGACCGTTTATTACGCGAGACACGAAGGGCGTGCTAAAAACGAGAAAGATTGATGATGTCTTCCCCCTGCTGATGACACCAGAGATGGAAGCGTTGGTGATTCATTACTACGAATCCGCCCGTCGCCGGAAATTGAGCATGTATCAACTGCATCAACATCAACTACGAATCCCAGCTCATGATTCTGCACCAAACTTGTTCTAAATTATGTTATCTGCTTAGCTCCACCTAAACGCCTTCGCGAGAACGTCATCTCAGCTCCAAGACTCAGCTACACCGTCGAACTGGTAGACATAGTCATCCCGATTCGAGCTCCATGGTCCTAGGTCATTAAATCAGCTCCCAATTCCAGCTACCACTCCTACCACTCCATTCCCTTCTATACGGGACTGCCAACTCGGCCTCAAATCCAGCTAACTCCCCTGCACACCAGGCTCGCCCACCACTCCCTCTCCTCCCTTCCCCCTGGACCGCTCGCCCATCCTCTAGCTCCAGCTACCTCAGCTGCACCCCCAGTTCAACCACTAGTTCATCCCCTCTCCCCGCCCAGCCCACAGCCCCGACTACCTCTCCTCTCCTCTCCTCTCCTCTCCTTCTGTCCCCGCCCAGCACAGGCAGCTATCAGCTGCACCCCCAGTTTAACTTCCTCTCTCCCCAGTGGCTCGCCCAGCCGCAGGCTGTCCAGGCTTGCTACCCCTTTTGCTCTCCTGCACTCACTCTCCTCTCCTTCTGGTTCGCCCGCCCAGCATCCAGGGCCAGCTACGCCCGCCGTACCTCCAGCTCAGCGTACTTCCTCACTCCCTCTCCTATCCCGCCGTGTCGCCCACCCGGTGCCCAGCCCCAGCTCGGCTGGAGGGCCGACTCCGATCCCGGCTGCCCGGTCCGGTCCGATCGTTCGGCGGCTGCCGACCGCTGGATAATTTCCTAAGGGCAGACGGCCGGCTGTGACGTCACGGCCGGCACGATCAATACGGCCAGAGGGGCAGGTGCGACATCCGCGGCGGCGCCCGCCTCCAGCCGACGGCGGCATAGGTGTGGCGAGAGCGCGATCACAGTAAGTGTGATGCACTGCCTGCCGACGACTGATCACGTCTGTGCACGGTAGTCACTGCCCACTGATCTCAGATTTTGCCATTCTAATTATCACTGATCTCAGATTTTGCCGTTCTGGTGCATCGAGGATAGGGGAAGTTCGCGCCGCATAAACGAAGTCAGCTGTTCACAATTCAACACATCTGCGTGGCATGCATTTATATCCTGATTCGAGCTACCGGTGCCTTGGCTTCTGCCACCATTAGGGATGAAGGGGTAAAGGGACAATGGGGATAGCTCCCCGATCAGAGCTCCACCTGTGCCGATGTCTATGCGTTAGGTTGTGCGTTATGAGTTAGCTATGCTCTGATGGTTTCGAAAGAAAACTGAGTTCTCTGACACATTCTAGGTTGCAGAATAAGAGTGCGGAAAAAGTTAATCTGCACTCTCACTGGGCATCCCCCAGAAATGTGCTTCATTAGATCACGTGTTTACTTACATTTTGTGATACTTTGTTTACTTGTACATGATATTTGTATATTTCAACATTTGTTCAAAATAAGATCTTAAAACAGCACAGCGAGAAGTCGGTTAGGTTATCTTTTATTCCATGAAATTAAGCAAACGATTGTATGATATTTTTATTACTTAGCTTGTGCTGTAGAAAGAGTTTTGTCGTTTCGTTGTAAAAATAAGAACACTGCACGAAATCGAGGATTGAGTGCAAATTTCTTTTTTAACTCTATCGCATAATCCCTCTTCACCCCCGCTTAGTAACATACATGACTATGCATTCGAGCAAGTTAATCGTCTACGATGTAAAATATTCCCTTCTGAGCATGTATCGGTGACAGACATCAACAAATGGCTGACTCAAGAGGGGATGTGGGGCCAAGAGAGTCAAATCCCCTCCCGAAGTATTGTGGGTAGGGACATAAGTATATTGCTATGATTTTCTATGGATCGCATAACAACCTCAAAACGATGTGAGAAACCAACGTGAGAAAGAGGCTCACGGGGACAGTTGCGCTCGTGGGCAAAATCCGATAGCGTTTCAAGTGCAATGCAGCATTTCAAGTTGTGGATGTCTCACTCAGGCAGGTCTGCCCTTTTCAGTTTTCGATTTACCAACTTCAATCGCAATATTTCTCATAAAGCACTCCCAACAGTTGTCAGAGAAAGTTGCTGTCGGTGGTATTCGGGCGCGCGGGCAACTGGCGTGACATGCATCTCGCACTGCATCCGGTACTTGTCATACGCCACACGAGGCTGATGCGTAACGTGGTTGATTGGTGCTCCAGGATCTGGAGTTCAGCGCCAGGGAGAGGTGACCCTTTTCTATGTTTGCCTTTAGTAATGCGATGTGGTGGAAGCATCGCATTTGAAATCACTGCCAGCTCTGCATCCATGCTTGAGGGCGGGCAGCTGTATGAATACTCCAGGCTGTGCGCACATGAGTGGTATGTATGGAGATTCCACTGCACTGCGCCTGTGACACTGGACCTCGCTTCTCCAGCACCATTCTGGACGAACCGTGAGCGTGCGACTTGCGTTCGTGGTCGGTCTATGCCAGCATATTCACACTCACGCAAGGAGTAATTTTACATTTGACTGCGTATTGCCCATGTGTGGATGACGTCGTATGAGCGGAGGAGCAGCGCAATAACACACTGGCTCATTGTTTGGATTCTGGTATCCGGCTGCCAGTTCCCGGAAGCCAGTTCCCAGTCGATAGCTTCCAGCAATCGGCTACCAGTGCGTATTTACCAGTAGCCAGCTGCCGCAAGTCAGCTACCAGTAGCAAGTAACCAGTAGCCAGTTACCGGCAACAAACAACCAGTAGCCAGTGACCAGTAGCGACGAGAAGTCAGCTACCGGTAGCAAGCTACCAGAAGTGAGCTACCAGTATTAAGCCACTAGAAGTGAGCTACTAGAAGTGAGCTACCGGTAGTGAGCTACTAGAAACAAGCTACCGGGAGTGGGCTGCCAGTAGTGCGATACCAGTAGTGAGCTACTTACAACTAGCCACCATGGCTCGGCGGTCGGCTGCCTGCGATCGCTCTCCGTCAGTCACGAACGGCATCCCCTCATTAGCGGGCATTGACAGGGGTGCAGGTAAAAAGGGTCCGACCTGTGCCAGCTGGCGAGGCGGCGACGGCCAGCCTCCGACCTAATGGCGCACTGCCGTGTCGGCCCGGCGGAAGAGGCGGCGCCTAGGTGGACAGGTGTTTATTTTCATAGCCCGTCCACGTGGGGCGTAGGATGTACACGGCTCGCCGGGTTACTGGGGCACTGGGGGAGGCACCCGACTGGATCGACTGGAGGTCACTGTCCAAGGTGTTGGTGCGGAAGTGCAGCGCTGCCGCCACTGTTGCGTGGCTCCGTCATGTTGGCTAATAGGGGCATTACTCATCCGCCACTCGCTAGACTTGCACGATGAGAAGCTATTTCTAAGACGCCTCTTCGTAGTTGGCAGAAGCCAGAACTGTAGGCGGTCGATGTCGCTGAATGTGGCCAACAATGGGGAAACCACTGGCGTTTCTGAACTTGCATTGCCGTGAAGTCTCAGCTCTGCGCGCTTCCGTCCTGGCGGCGGCCGCAGGAAAATGAACGACAGGAGAATGGGTCTCGTGTGTGGAAAATGGGTCTCTTGCTCCGCGACGAAATTGAGCCAAAATAAAACACCTCCCGCATATGTGGTGCGGATTTCTAGATGGTGTGGAGTTGGCGACTGGTTCGCCGGCGCCAAGAGCACACCTGCGCCAAGAGCATACCTGCGCCAAGAGCACACCTGCGTCAAGAGCACACCTGCGCCAAGAGCACACCTGCGCCAAGAGCACACCTGCGCCAAGAGCACACCTGCGCCGGGGCGGGGATGGCTGAGTGGTTAAGATGACGGGCTATGGGTACCAAAGGTCCCGGGTTGGACACTAGCGCCGCTCAGGACATTTCCCAAACCCGCGGGCCACCAGCGAAACAGCGTGGGCGGCGCCATTAGCTGTGAATGTGCATAAAGTGCATCGTGAACCACCCAATAAACAAACAGTACAGCTGCGCCGGCGGTGACAAGAGATCGCGCCATACGTCGGGGGACCTGTCTGTGGGATGTCGCCAGGAGTACACCTGCGCCAAGAGCACACCTGCGCCAGCGGTGACACGAGGTGGCGCCGTACGTCGTGGGACCTGTCGGCGTGGTGGCGCCGCCGCGGCAGAAGCGGCGCGCCTGGCCGTCGGCCAGAGACGTTCTCGGCGCAGGCCAGCTATCGATTGGCAACCGCTGCGCGGCGCTGGCAAAACGAGCCGTCGCAAATGCGCCGCCGGTTCCCGGCCGGGCCGCGGCCGCTCGACAGGAATGACGCGGGTCGTCATAAGTCGGCCGAGACACGAGCTACTATTGGGAAGAGGTAGGCTCCGTCTCATGGTCCAGAGCAGATGAAACGACAAAGTTGGGAATGGCTGAAGATGGTTGGTGGCAGATGAAAGTTTGAATAGAGAATGTGTTGGTACTTCAGGCTATCATGCGGGCACGGCGTCGCCGAGCGAACACAGTAATTTGCCGCAGCATCGTTAAACTATTTATGATGCTCTAAGATATTTTTAACTAATGTTAGCTTCATCTCGCTTAACTGCCAGAGATGTGCTTACTTTCCGCAAGTCGCACTAAGGTATTCGCCCTTCAATTGTGTCGTCCATGCCATGGCAGGCAAGCCGACAGCTTTCGTACCACTTCATATGACAGGACATCAATGCGATACCCGTCGTCCAAGGTCAGTCAGGCGGGCTTGTATTATCGGCGCCACAAATAGCCTGGCTGTCAGGCTGGGGGTCCCTGCACCCGCATATCCTGCACACATACATGTGTGGCGATAAACAGTACACCTACCCCGGCTATTTACGTGTCAGGACGCTTAGCCTGAACACCAAGCCATTTGTGACGCGAGTTATGCATCATGTGACGTTATCACCGGCAGACACCAACACTCAACAAACCAGACGGTGACCAACGAGGGGGAGCGGGCAATCCGTCGCGGGCGGCCGATGCTGTTTTTGTCGTGAGAGCCGTGCGTTTTTGCGGCGATCCGACACGGAAAAAGCGCCGTTGCCGGGCCGCGTCACGCGGCGCGGCCGCTGCCGAGTCGAGGAGGGTGCGCTCCACGTGCTCTTCGCACCGTCACACGTGCGCTCCGACTACGAGCGAGCGAACGCACCTGCGCACTCGCTACAGTTCAGAGCGGAGGTCGCCGGTTCGATTCCAGACGAAGGCATACTATTTCGGAGGCTTCCGCCGGCACGGCTGGCAGTTTAGCCATTATTTAGTTCAACCGTTAGGCAGTTTAGTCCCTGGGCAGTTTAACCGTTAGATAGTTTAGCCGTCAGGCTGTTTAACCGATCGACAAGCGAGTCCGAACTATCTTCAGGACCATAAAATAATGTGAGGCGACACGCTGGGTGGTGTCAGCGCGGTTACATGAGGGCTACCCCGGCATATTATCCTTCCAGACGTGTTGGCAGCACCGCCTGCGACAACTACCACCGGATGGTGTTTAACATGGCCAACGACTTCCAGATTGCTAAAACAAACATCGTCAGGCCGCAGTAGCGGGCTCAACTGGTGCGGAATCTCCACAGAGTTTTGTAACCGACACCCAGACATCTGCAGCTGGGCGTGTCTCCTGACACCCGCCCGCTGCCAGACATCTGCAGCTGGCGTGTCTCCTGACACCCGCCCGCTGCCAGACATCTGCAGCTGGCGTGTCTCCTGACAGAGCGGGCGTGTCTCCGACACCCGCCCGCTGCCAGACATCTGCAGCTGGCGTGTCTCCTGACACCAGCCCGCTGCCAGACATCTGCAGCTGGCGTGTCTCCTGACACCCGCCCGCTGCCAGACATCTGCAGCTGGCGTGTCTCCTGACACCCGCCCGCTGCCAGACATCTGCAGCTGGCGTGTCTCCTGACACCCGCCCGCTGCCAGACATCTGCAGCTGGCGTGTCTCCTGACACCCGCCCGCTGCCAGACATCTGCAGCTGGCGTGTCTCCTGACACCAGCCCGCTGCCAGACATCTGCAGCTGGCGTGTCTTCGACACCCGCCCGCTGCCAGACATCTGCAGCTGGCGTGTCTCCTGACACCCGCCCGCTGCCAGACATCTGCAGCTGGCGTGTCTCCTGACACCAGCCCGCTGCCAGACATCTGCAGCTGGCGTGTCTCCTGACACCAGCCTGCTGCGGCCTACAGTGCCAAGGCCGAGCAAAACGACCCGTCTGGGCTGTCCCAGGTGGGCACGTGTAGTGTGAGTTTCGACGGGAGTCCCGTGCGTCAGCTGTTGGCAGCGACGTCATTTGTCCAGCGTCATGCGAGCGCGGGCACGTATGTGTTTGTCTTGCTGGAAGTGTGTGGCGGTGTGAGAACGTACGAGACACGAGGATGATGTAGGCGAGGTGTACGATGATGATGTACGAGGGTGAAGCTGAAGTTAGCAGCCAAAATATTTTTGGAGGGGAGTGTTCATGCTGATGGGCCCTGCCAGGTGATTGGATTGGATTAACTGCTTTGGACGTGGTTGGATGAAGGCTACGGGATGTGAAAATTTGATGCAAGTTCCACCCACTGAAACCTCATTTTCCGCAGGGCAGTGATGCGCTGCCGTCAGCGCTTGTTATTCACACCCGACGAGAGCTGGACTCTCTTTGAACTCACGCTGAAAGAAACTGACGGAACACGAATAGTTCTGGTCATGTTCACCGCACTATCCGGCCTCCCACGCCAGGATGTTTGGACACACCTGGCAGCTTCTGATCAACGTAGCCGAGTGACGGCGCGTGAGGGCGCTGTCGGGATCAGTGAGGACACTCCCGTTGTTGATGACGGTGCTGCCGACCAAGTGACAAGGCGTGTCTCGGATCCGTGAGAGTCTGCCGACTGGTGGAGAGTATCTGCCGCCCTCCGCAACAACTGCTATTATAATGGCAAACAAGGAAGACAGACAATTTTGGCTGGATTAAGTCGGAGAATTGCTGATTGCGTGCTCGAAAGTTTACCCGTATTTCCCTCCGGAGACGTATAAGTGGTTTAACGCAGCTACGCTCTACAACTTTGGGACATGTATGGCATGCAATTAAGCACGTTCCACATATTTGTCAACAGCCTTTCACGATCTCGGAGTGGCCGCTGGGATGACAAATTGTCCTCAACGCCAGACGTTACTGACTGATCTCGACGATGACCTTGGCCGCCATCACCCGCCAGGGTTAGACTCCAAGCCCTCTGGTGCATCCAAGAAACACTTAGTCAGAATAAACAAATAAATTAACAAGAACACACAAGCACACACACACACACACACACACACACACACACACACACACACACACACACACACACACACACACACACATATATATATATATATATATATATATATATATATATATATATATATATATATATATATATATATATATATATCAAATCAAATGCATCCCAAAGGGTTCATGTTTGTCAACTTCCCTACGCCTACCGAACGATCCTTGGCCTGTCGGCAACATTAAAGGCGTCCATTGATCGTCTGCTACAACGCCACCGAGGCAGACATCTCCACCAGGGCGATGAAATTTCGGGGAGACAGCCAACATTTAGCTAGTTATGATCTATGGTGGTCGGCTGCTAGTTGGGTTACTTTTACAGTTGTTGATGACATCGAAAATCAGCGTCGACGAGCCTGACCCAGCATTGGGCACATCAAACGACGCCGCAATCGACATATTTTAGACCCAGGAGTCTGGGAGGTTAGGCGTTCGGAGTTCAGGAGTCCAGGAGCTCAGCAGTCCCGATTTGGAGACCTGATGATGCTATCTGTAACACCAACCGAATAATTCCAGCCCATGTATAGTATTCTAGACAGGGTGCGCCCCGCGGGCAGTTCGATCAGGAGCAGGACCAGGTGCCGTTAATGCGCTTCTGTCATCATTTCGTACGAACACCATACCGTGGGGATACGCCAATGTATCGGTTTACATGCACGTGCCAAAGGCGAGCATTTTTGCGGCGTTCCACGCTGTTTTTGCGGCGGCAACTCGACCGGCTCCCCGGGCGGAGTTGAGCACGTCGCAGCACGCCGCACAAACACACCAACTCTCGCAGCTGACAGGACAGGCCAAGCCGACCCCCCGGCACACGAGAGTCGTCGGCTCGAGTAAACACGCGCACGAACTGCCGACAGCGCCGCCCGCGCTGATGTCACCCGACCTGGTGTCGCACCAGACCAGCAGCCGGTCCAGCGCGGCCTGACCGACCGCGGCGGCAGCTCGGCCGGCTCGACTCCCGACACCCCCCCCCCTCCTTCAGGCCGAGCCATGAGCCGCCGGCTGACCTGGCCGACCTGCCGTTGCCGCTCGTAGGCACACGGTGCCGCAGCCGGCAGGCGGGACCAGGTCAGGTGAGCAGCGACTCGGGTCGCAAAGTTCACCTGTGCGTACCGCAGGAAGCCAAGCGGAAGCCCACGTGCGAGGCTCTCCGGTCAGCGCGTGAACACGCCGAACCCTGAAATCCGTGCGGGATAGATATAGACAATTGGGATATATATATATATATATATATATATATATATATATATATATATATATATATGTGTGTGTGTGTGTGTGTGTGTGTGTGTGTGTGTGTGTGTGTGTGTGTGTGTGTATGTGTGGATGATTTGGATAGCCGTCGACAGAAGACGTGGACACGTGACGGACCACAGCAGGCAAAGCCACGATGTTGGTGCGCCGTGTGAACGGACGGCCGCGGCGGTCGGAGCGGGCGGCACGGGAGGCAGCGGGTCGCACCGCGGCGCCGTGTTTCCGGTGTGCGGCAGCGACCGCGGCTGGCCGTGCGGCCGCTGCACTGACCTTTTGAGTTTGCCGGTTTTGCTGGAGACGGTGGCCAGCGGCAGGAGCGGCTTGTCCTCGCCGCAGGGAGACGAGCGCGTGTTGTCCGTGCTCGGCGTCATCGCCTCGTGCGTGTTCTCGGTGCTCGGCGTCATCGGCTCGTCGGATCGGTCGTCGACGCGCAGCAGCAGCGTCGCCTCGGTGGCCGTGTCGTCGCTGTATGAGTCCTCCTGCAGCGAGGACGAGCCGCTGTGCGAGCCGGGCGCCGTCGGCGCCAGGTCGCGGGTCAGCGCCAGCTCGCGGCTCAGCGCCAGGTCGCGCGCGAGCGCCAGGTCGCCGGTGAGCGCCAGGTCGCGGCCCAGCGGCGCCGCGGACGTCATGTTGTCCAGCGCGTCGGTCAGCAGCGGCGCGCGGCTGTTGTTGTTGGGCGATCCGCGCGTGGTCGCGTCGGCGGCGCTCAGCTCGGCCTTGACCTCGGCGCGGCCGTTGGTGACCGGGTACGCGGCGCCATTCTGCGGCGGCACTGCGTTCAGGTTGAAGCCTTTTTCCTCGGTGGGTATCATAAACGAGAGCATTGTCGCTGACGACGCGATCAGCGGTGCGGCATAGCAGGCGGCCGCCCGGCTCGGCCTGACCTCGCTCACCGCACTCCACTCGCCCGGGCACGCGCTCGCAGACGCCGACGCTCGTCGCTGCCGACCCTCGTCGCTGCCGACGCGAACTGACGGCGACGACGCACGCGCCGTTTGGCACTGAGCGGCGCTCGGCAGCGGCGACGCTCCTGCAGGCACCTCGCGCTGGGACTCGGCCGGGCGGCGCGCGCCGGCACACGGCGCGCCAGCTGACGGCGTGACGTCAGCCAGGGGGCGGGCCGACGCCAGCTGAGCTGCCGCCGCCGGCCGCCGGCACCGGTCGAAGCGTCCGACTGGCCCACGTCGGACACAGACCGGCCCGCGTCGGACACCGACCGGCCCACGTCGGACACCGACCGGCCCACGTCGGACACCGACCGGCCCACGTCGGACACCGACCGGCCCGCGTCGGACACCGACCGGCCCACGTCGGACACCGACCGGCCCACGTCGGACACAGACCGGCCCACGTCGGACACCGACCGGTCCACGTCGGACACCGACCGGCCCACGTCGGACACCGACCGGCCCACGTCGGACACAGACTGGCCCACGTCGGACACAGACTGGGCCACGTCGGACACAGACCGGCCCACGTCGGACACCGACCGGCCCACGTCGGACACCGACCGGCCCACGTCGGACACCGACCGGCCCACGTCGGACACAGACTGGCCCACGTCGGACACCGACCGGCCCGCGTCGGACACCGACCGGTCCACGTCGGACACAGACTGGCCCACGTCGGACACCGACCGGCCCACGTCGGACACAGACCGGCCCACGTCGGACACAGACTGGCCCACGTCGGACACAGACTGGCCCACGTCGGACACCGACCGGCCCGCGTCGGACACCGACCGGCCCGCGTCGGACACCGACCGGCCCACGTCGGACACAGACTGGCCCACGTCGGACACCGACCGGCCCACGTCGGACACGGACCGGCCCACGTCGGACACGGACTGGGCCCACGTCGGACACCGACCGGCCCACGTCGGACACCGACCGGCCCACGTCGGACACAGACCGGGCCCACGTCGGACACAGACCGGCCCACGTCGGACACAGACTGGCCCACGTCGGACACCGCAGCTGCCAGCTGATGGTATCCAGTCTGAGATTTGAAATGGAACATTTTTATTTGATGTTCATTATAATGTGTTGGATGTCGTGGCTACAATAAAAGTACTATAAATGAGCCACAAGGGCCCTTCTTGGTTGCACTGTGTACACTGAACCAGCTGCCCGCCAGATCCGTCGATGAACTCTCCCTGGAATACTGAAAAGCAAGTCCTCTATTCTTATAATCATTGTCTATGCTCTTTTTAGACACGTTCAGTGAGCTCCTACTAACAATGGTTTATGTCAGCTGGTTCCAGTGTTCACCCTGTTGGTGAGGAAAGACTGTCTTAACCTTGCCCTGCTGTGATTAACCTTAATTTTGAATTGATGACCTCTAATTGCATCATTTCTGTTAAATTCAAAAATTTCCCTGAGATATCCCTGTTCAAGACCATGAACAAATTTAAAGACCACGATTAGATCTCTTCTCAGCCTTCTATGTCTAAGTGAAAACATATTCAATTTCTTCAATCTTTCCTCATATGCCAAGTGGCTCATACCATTAACCATTTTTGTAGCCCTCTTTTGTATTCTCTCTAAAAGTCAACAATGTTTTTCATAACTAGGGGACCAAGCTTGGACACAGTATTCCAAATGTGGCCTGATGTATGCACAGTAAAGCTTCCTGATGACTTCCTCACTTTTGTATGACACATTCCTATTTATTGTCCCAAACATTCTTAGCGCTTCCTTCCTGTTTTTTTGTCTGTTCTGATGCCCCCAAATTTGTGTTCATAATAATACCCGAGTTCTTTGCCTGCTCAGTCACGGATAGTACTTGGTCAAACATCAAGTATAGAGCCTTCATATGCTGCCTACCCACATGCATGATTTTGCGCTTATCAAAATTAAATTTCATTTGCCATTTTTTGGACCACTTCACAAGTTCGTCTAAGTCTTTCTGCAGCGAGATATGGTCTTTGCGTCCTGTTATTGCCCTACAGACTTTCAAATCATCCGCTGATTTCAACTGCTTGCTCAGCTCCTCGACCATCTCGCCATCCTCAATCAATATCGTCCCATTTACTTCCAGTGGACGAACTGTGCTAGACACTTTGCTTAGCTTGTATAAAGCTAAACAACCTTTTGCTGTCTCCATCGCAGTTCCTAGCCGGACCCAATTCCTTTTCTCGCTTCTCTGGCCTAGTAATCTGCTTCCCAGCGTGTCTAGCTTTTTGATACGACCTTAGATTTACAATTTTTGAAGCTTCCTTAAACACTCTAAATGTAAAAACCATTTCATATCCTTTTGGATTAAAGTCATCAAGAATAAGGCATTACCTCTGAAGGTTTCTACTGATTTCCTCGCAAATCACCTTGTCAAGTTCTAGTTGCTGAGAATACGTCAGGGTTCCTGATCAGTACAAAGCTACTATCCTCAGTTTACTGCTGTTGCCTTTTGCCACAGCGACATCAGGCCAAATGGACTCTAAAGACAAAATTTGTACCCCATCTGCTACTTTTTCAGAGCTGAATAAGCTATTCACATAGAGCATTACACCACCCCCTTTCACTGCTGGAACCCTATTGTACGAAAACATATTGTATCCATGAATTTTCATAATCCTCTGAGTTATCCCCAAAATACCCCTCACTGATCCATGCCTCAGTAATGCAAACAAAATCTGGTTCCTCCTCAGCAACATTATACTTGAACTCATCAAATTTGGATCGAATACTCTGAACATTAAGCATCACACACTTAACGTATGTTCCACCTTGTCCACCTTATCACCTTTGGCTTTGTTCATGTTGAGGAGCTCTTTCATCACTGGATGAACCACCACTCTGCATCCTTGAACTACTGCTGTCCCTATTTGCTGACTTTGGGGTTTTATTTCCTTGGCTGTCACACCATTAAGAATCATAGTTTGACAAAGAAATATAGATAGCTTTATGCCCAGATGAGATGATCGAGGGGCAAGCATTATATTGCAAGTGAAAGAAACACTTGCCAAGACCATGTGTGGGAAGTTATGAAACATGAACTGCAGCAGTAAACTTTAGCATATATCATTAGCATTGCAGCTTCGCTGTCTTGCGGTTGTATCCATTGGGGCTTCGCTATCAGATGGCTGCAGGGCATTAGCAGGCGCGTGTCGGGTCAATGAACCGTAAAGCATTAAGTAGTCCAAACCGCTAGTCAGCCATTAAGATAAGAATGTCGAAATATTCGGCGTTCAACCTGCTTGGGTCGGTCGATCACTTTGGTTTTGTCGGAGGCTATTTGCGCTGTGTACTTTGGATAATTTACGGGACAATCCACCACGATCATAAAACTCCCCGGCTCCGGGCTGAGCTGCGGACGAAAACAAACACGAGCTAACTCAGCACATTTGTGCGCTGAGGAGTCGGCATCGTCGGGTGATTGTTCAAATCATAATGTTGTAGCTAAGACACCGATTTCGCAACGTCGACGGTGCGTACGAACGCGAAAGCTCAGGAGAGCACCGGTGTCCACTCTGGTTCAGCTCAGGGGAGAACCACTGTTCACTCTGACGGAGCTCAGACAGATGGAGGAGGCCTTCGCCGCCTCAATATACTTAGAAGAGGCGCCTTTGGCCGTGTGCCACCTGCAGGGAGAGAGCGGAAATGCGTCGAAGTCCAGGGCGGATGGCCGGATAGTAATGATGTGCTGAACTTGTGTGAAGAACAAAAGAAGAGAACAGTTCTGATCGTCAAATAGCAAAGCAGTCATGTAAATCATGTGCTGTTGTTGCTCTGACAGCTGCTCTGAACGCCACATTTTGTGAAAAGCATGCAAAGGATTACCAATTTATCCAAGGGTACGTGGTTCTCCAGCCATTGGTTACATAGACATCAACGCTGTGAGGCCTGGCCCACTTGGTGATGTGGCTGAGCAGCTTTAAATGTCACAATTGATCCAGCCTTAGTAGGGATCAAAGTGTGCCGTGCAATAATGAACGTTCCAAATTAAACCGTTGGATTTGGTTTGGAATCCCCTTAGGTTCCATACCTTGTGGTACGTAACCTCCAAGGCAAATGGAACGTATGAGCAACAATTTGATGCTGCCATGTGTTCCAGGAAGCCATGTCAACAAATTAAAAGAGTTCGTGGAATTCGTTTGGTGACGGTAGCACTCTAGTCCGTATTCAAAACAGCTCAGTGGGGAGAAACGAACATCATGGTATCGAACTTAGCTTGCGACCTCATACAACGACAGTAAAAACCATGGAGATGCTCCAAATGGATAATGATGCAATCCAATGCCATGACGTTATATTCTTGAAGTGTTCAGACTTAAGGGGCATCAATTGTTCAGCCTCAGGGGCCAGCTACGTTAAGCCTGTAAAGGGAAGATGCCGGACAAAAGTATACTCAACACCCCAACCAATACCACATCCTAGGTTCGAAAGAAGTCATCCACCAGCCTCTTGCACAGCTACCAATGTCTATCTACCCACCTATCTAGCTATATTCACTCGATCCCGCACAACACGCGCGTAAATCGAGTGCCCATCAATAATTGTCCAACTTCATCCACGCCTGCTTGAAGGATCCTGCACCGTATACACCTAGTAGCACAAATCTCTCCTTTCACCACTAATTATAACTCAGATACAATATTATCCAACCTGAAAAAAATATCTACCATAGTTCTTAATACATTCAACGAGGGACTCCTCACGTCATCAGTCAACCTGTTCCATTGATCGATCACCCATTCACTGAAAACCTGTTCTCGCTTAACTGTCCTACACATTAACTTCTCTAGCATGAATTGATGATCCATATATGATACTTTAACTAGAAGAGCATCATTCAGATTGAACGTATCTAACTTTTTAACAGTTTGATACATTTCAATCGTGTCACTCCGTAATCTCCTGTACTTACTGGTACATGTCTGTACCTTTTGCCATCAGTGAGGGTTTGTAACATTGCAGCATTTCAACCGTCACTGGTTGCATGACGACGTCGCGCTTTCTGCTGATGAGCATCATCCCGTTAACAGAGACAGTTTCCGTGATGTCCTGGAGACGATATGCGACCAGAGCATCGCAACACATTTCCTCAGTCTGTCCTCACGCAAACAGCATGTCAAAGTAGAAACTGAAATGCAGTCGAGGCATCGTGGTCCGTCCCCGCAGCTCGGGTCTGTAATGGCCCATGTCGGTCGCGAAGGACGAGCTTAGAAAGTTATCAATAAAATTAAAAGCGAACGACGTATTTTCATGCTCCGCAGGCTTTTAACAGCTTTCAAAAGGTGGCAGCACGTGACGAGATGTCGTTGCCGAAAAAGGTGGCAGCACGTGCAAAACAACAGGTGGCAGCACAAGACGAGGGAAAGGTGGCAGCAGCAGACGGTTGCCACAGACGACAAACATATCAAGGAGAGGGCAGCTTATTTAGCTACGCCAGGATTATATCACCCTGTTGATGCTTTATTCCAGCCCGTATGTGACCTTAATGCCAAACGGTCAGGGACGGATGCGGGCCGCAATAAATGCTGACTGAAGAGGCAGATACGGGGCTGCATAAGACACGCACGAAGTCGGATGCACACAGAGACGATACACCAGTTGTGAAACTGAGGATTCAATGTGGAATTATTCCACTGCACAATTCCGACGAGCTAAGATGTACAAATATTATCGGAACACTCAGCTAGGCCTCGTCCTAAGAAATATGACAGGCATGTATTTCTTCTGTTTTGGTAGCAAGTCCGACTGACGGGCTGGCGATAACTAGACAGGTACGGACACACCTGCTGCCTATTCTCTGCCTCAATTGTGCTTTCATGCAAAGTTCTTTGTTCAGATATTGCGAATTGACCATCAGTTTCCTCCCGGATCACAATAGTCCACTTACCCTTCTTATTCATTCTTACCCTGACCCGACGAGAAGACGGCGAGTGGCGACAAATTGTCCAAGTTATCATCTTCTACCTCGGTGTCTTTATCTTCATCATATAAATAATAATCTATCTGTACCTCAACAAGGTCTCTTATTTACAGGTTAAGGCTTACCGGTCATGCTATCTCATTGTATGGTTCAGTTTCGTAGGCTGATGATCTCGAAAATGCATGAGAACAGCTGACCTTTATCACTTTTCGTGGTGAAATAGCTAACCTGCGTCGAGATGACTACCGCCGCGGCCTGGTCCAGAAACACGTCACAATGTTGTGTCGTTTATCCCGCACAGTGTGGCGAATTGATGGTGATCAAGCGTACACAGCTGAGCTGAGATCAATTCGTACTATCGCCACGTAACTGATCAGCTTCTATATTGACGCAGTTATGGCAACTGGTAGATTTCACGCACCGGCAATCCGCAGCAGCACGCGCTCCTAGTCAGCAGTATTGCTGTACTCCGCAAGAGCCCCAGACAGTGAAAATAATATCAATTCACAGAGACGCAAGCCTGAAGCTCCATGGCCACACTACTTGGAAAACAGAACTAGATGAGTAGGGGGCTGGGGCAGGGACCCCGAGACAACAGATTTGTCCCGCTTTGTCTGCTCGGTAGCAGTCTAGGTAGGAAGTGTCACAAACAACAGCTCTTGTCTTGTCTTACATGTTCTGATTGTTTTGCTTAAAAGACTGTGATTGATATTATACGACAAACTCGGTACTGAACAGCACTCGAGAAACGCTAAGCTGTGTATCGTTGGACGGACTAGTTATCACAGGATTGTTGCAGAGATAGCCATACCACCATCAAAGCGTTGCCAGCATTGTGTGCATGCAAGGTGTCACAGGAATGACGTCCGTGATTTCAGGACAAAAGACCTGAAACTTACACAGGTCACTCTGGGCCGGACACGAAAACTCGTGAGCTAAACGTGGTGCTCACTCGAAGACAAGGGCTCGCCACAAGGCGACGCAGGGAAAAGGCATTTGTTTGCATCGAACATGACGCCAACAGCTGCTACATATAAAGAGTGCATATACAAGCCCTACAGTTCTCAACAGGTTTTCGTTAGAAAGTTGCCACTAACCGAAGCCGACATTTCTAGGCCAATGGGTTTTCGCAAACTGTCCGTTGCGAGTAGTAATTACGGACACAAGAGATTATGGACATCAGCGAGGTGTTGACATGCTTGAGCCCAGCGAACGACAAATTCGAAATTACTCTCAACAATTGTCTTCCGGTAGGTGCCCGTTTGTCCGAATTTGTCAGCTTCACATGGAGGGGCATGGCGTAGCGTAGAATAATGATACGGAGCAGACAGGTTGCGCTCAGCCCATGATCACAGCGAACAGCATCAATAAGTGATTATTGTGTTTCAACAAAAAACAACCTCTAAACGAGGATAAAGCACTCGTAAGGCTGCCAGATGCAACTCACAACTCATATGGCGCATAACCGTAGCAACGCGCCCCACCCACGATTCATGTAAGCGGTGACACACAGGGAAAGGCAGTGGTGCATTCTCGGCTTCCGAAACAAAACCGGCCAATACCTGTACACGCGGGCACAATACGAGGACCGACGCGACAAGCGAGGACCGGTCCTCCGGCTACGCGCCGGCAGACCTGCGGGGTGTGATGTCCTCAGTGGTGTGAAACGTGTTCCTTCTCACTGCACAGCATACCGGGCCTGTTGGACTCATCAGTGGGTCCTTGACGCCGAATTGAGCGCAATAACGTTGCACGGCCATCGTCATATCAAAGGTGTCCGTCTACACACAGCTGCGGCCACACGAGTCAGTGACATCACACGTGTTGTCGGCAGCCAATTGCGCACAGAATGAACACGTGACGTCACGGATGACGCGGGGTAGCCAACCACTGCGCAAGTGACACAATATGCGACGTCATACAGAGGGCTGGGCAGCCAACCGCCGCGCAGGCGGCCGACCACGTGACCCAGCTCGACGCCAGCAGCCAATCATCTGACGGCGCCAGCCGCGCGGCACCGCCAGGCGAGCTGATGTCGGACGATGATGACGCCCCGTCGGCGGCCGCGACGCTGCTGACTGCGGCCTGTCGCGCTAGTTGAAGAACTGGTCGTCGCCGTCGGTGACAACGGGCCGACCCACCGTGTGGTGGGTGACGGGCTGGCCGAAGTTGCGCAGCGACTTCTTCAGCTGCACCTGCTTAACGCGCTCGTGCTTCCCCTTGAGCTTGTCGCGCAGCTCGTTGAGATGTTTTTGCCTGCCGGCGCGAGGACGATCGTGAATCGTCAGCAGCGGACTGGGTTCCGGCTCTCTGGATATATTGTTGCAGTGGTTAATATTCTTGAGCAACAGGGGTTCTGAGTACATTGCTGTTGTCTATTGGATGGTTCACGACGCACTTTATGCACATTCACGGCTGATGGCGCCGCCACACTGTTTCGCCGGTGAGCCGCGGGATTGGGAAATACCCCGAGCGTCGCTAGTATCGAACCCAGGGCCTTTGGTACCCGGAGCCCAACACCTTAATCACTCGGCCATCCCCGGCCTTGTGAGTATATTACCACGCCATAACAACGACAGTACGCATATCTTGTCAAGACCAGGCCGGTCTAGCCCCCGCCGGCTGCCCCGACAGCTGCCCCGACAGGGCGGCGGCACACCTCGACCTCTGGCGTCGGCCAGTGCTTACCTATACCAAACCATCGGTGCTTCGCATTGCTTACTTGTTGTGCACGAGCTGGGGCCACCACCAGATTGGGGAATTTCAATTCAGGGGACGAATTGCACTTGAGAGCGTAGCGGACCGCCGGGGCAAGGCCACCCTATTTCCTCGCTGCCGATCGCATCGGGCCGGTTGCCAGCTGATTTCCATGCGGCAAGGCTGCTACACGCCAGCACGCGTCGAGATTCAAACTCACACGCTGACTTTCGATCACGGTTAATTGAAGCGCGTAGTCAAAAATGTTTTGGGGGAATACCGGTTTCATACGTGGACATTTACAACATGAATTATGGGTGCTTTTACGTGCATTTTTATGGGGCTGAGTGGTTCTTCTACGACACATTAAACTGCTGGGTCACGGCGTTGTCAACCTGTGACGTCGATTGGCCGCGGGTAGACTCAGAAATCTCGCATATTGTGGGATTTGAACCCACGATTTTATGATCAGAATCCAACGCTCTAGCGAATGTGCTGCCGCAACTCCCACAAACAAAATTGTGATGGGTTAAAACCAAGTGGATGCGCCCATTCTTGGGTACAATGTTGGTTACAGGAGCACTTCAGATGGATTAAGCGTGCTCAAACACTCACAGAAGAATACAGAATACAGTTATCCAGCAGTATCAGAACTATGTCATGCCAAAACCAGGAAGAAGATGTGCAGTCAGACACTGAAGAATCTTCCAGTATACCTTTACCATGACTGGCCAGTAGCGATTTAGGCTGTGCCGCCTCACAGCAATTATTGGTAGGCTGCACCGCCTAACACTAGAGCATTACGTGAGAGCCTACCAGGCTGACTACGGCCCAGTGTCTCAACCATAGAAGTTCGGCTGTGTTCGCATGTGGCCACTTGCCGTGCAGCCATGAGCTGAGAAGCGTGGGTCTACGTTGTTCCCGCCTTGCATGCCTCAGTCGGACAAACAACTTGGCAGTTCTACGAGCAGGCTACCACTGGACTTTGTTGACGTTGCAACAATTGATCGCTATGAATTTCGGACCTTGGCGCTACAAAACGAGCTAGAGAGGCTGGAGGGAGCTAAGATGCAAAGAATGTAGCGAAAGAATGGGGTTGATGATGCCAATGCAATCAGTCATTCTCTTGCGATAAAAGAATGACATAATTTAAACCTTTCAGACTTCTTAGAAATTGTGATCGAATTTTTGCTGGAGTGGCTTTACGGATCACGATCCTATTGCTAAGCAGAACTTGTTGCGTGAGCCCCGACCGCACCACCTGATGCAAGAATTCCACTTTTACGGTATGATTTTGACCGAACGTTTAACGTATCGTCAATTCACCGGTACGGCCACCCCGGTAGCTCGTTCTCGACCTTATCGAGCCAGTTGCAAACTCACTCTTCCAATCGGGTACTAAATGCGAACGCGTGAAGAGACGAGTATAGGTGCGAGCGCGAGTGTAAATTCCCGGAATACCGGTCGCATTGAACTTCATGCTGTTGACTACATGTGGGCAAAACATTCTAGAATGACTTTGTTCCTGGAAAGTAAGTTCCACTGGCCCCATGGGGCGTTATTTATGCTGTCCGTGCATCTTAACATACAACATGTAACATCAAATGGTGCTCCATCTTCAAGTACCTAGAAGTAGTTTCACACAAAAATGACAAGACAGGCAGGTTGCATTTCGTTAGGAAAACAATGAATAGCGTCTCATTGTAAAATAACTTAGCTGGTACAGTACCCGTTTGAAGGAATATTTGTGCTATGCAAATATATGAACATATTGCTTGCCATACAGTACACAATATATACAAAATATAATTATATATACCATACTACATAGGACGTACGGCCAACAAATTCGGCTAGTCAATGAATCATGTGTAATTTTGTCAAGTAGTTAATCGATTTGTAAATCAATCTGCATGAACCAACCAGGTGTAGCATTCGGAAATTGGATCATTATTTTAGGACAAGAGACTTCATTTAGACACTTCATTGACGTCATAAACCTCTCCTCCTCACTCCCGTTTGCAGTCAAGCTACTTCCAGCCATTCCAGCTCATCCCGTGTTACGTACAGGCGCGCACCCAGGATTTTTCCATGGGGGGGGGGCGGACCGAAAAGAGGGCACTTGGCCGGCTCCAAAGGGGCACTTTTGGCCAAAAGGGCACTTTGATCTCATGGGGGCCCGGGCCCCCTGGGCCCCCTCCGGTGCACCTATGGTTACGTAAGTCCAAAATCCACAGCGATAAATTGTTGCTTGTCAACAGGAGTCCGGTGGTAGCCTGCTCAGTCTGCTGTCAATATTATTTGCCCGACTTACACATGCAAGGGCGGGGTCAGTCGATTAACAACATAGACAAGTCTTTCTCACTTCATAACCACTGGGCAGATGGCTAAGTGACGGGCGCAAACGCGAGTTCCTGTCCCTGGACACTGGCCGTGGTCAACCTGGTAGACTGTCAGTTAGCAGCTGACTGTAGCGTGGGGCGCAGTATTTCATGCCAATGATTCCTGTGAAACGGCACAGCCTACGTTTCCAGTGACCAGCCATAGTAAACGTATACTGGAAGATACTTCAGTGGCAGACTGCACCAACTGAGCTTCCAAATGCTGGTCAAAGGCACAGCATGGTAGGGTACTGGCACCAGCTGAGTTTGAGTGTTACGGAAAACCTGCAACTGCTGCTGATCCAGCCAACCTACCTGTTGTCCAGCGCAGAGTCAATCTTCTTATCAAGCTGCTCCTCCTTCTCAGCGATGCGCTTCTGTTTCGCCTCCTCGATATGCTGCTGCTTCAGAGCTATTTTGCTCACCCTCTCTTCTTCTGCTGCCTGTTAGGAAGAAAATTTGACTACTGTGCTACCTGGGCGACTCAGTATCAGTTATACAAGTGGTTTGGACCGGTACAGCTTACAAATATTCTTGATAGTTTCTTCATATCATGACTGATTAATTGATCGATTATTTGGTCTTAAGGGCGCATCAACTGCTGGTGGTTATGCAGCACCCACATATCATGACTGAAGCCTTAAACAGATTAAAGAGGAGGTTCGGGCTCCACTCCTCCCAATAGTATCTATAGCCACTCACTGTCTGAATGGGAACACACCAGATGAAACTAAACAGTAGGGAACAGTCCAAGCAGCACGACTCATTTTGGCGAGCTTCAATCCCTGATGAATGGTGATCTTGGTCACGTCATATTTCATAACTCGGACGGGAAATTCGTTCAACCCACCAACAACGTTGTCGCGGTATGTCAATCTGAAACAATCTGCCAATCTGAAACAAATTATTTGAGACGTTCGCCTTGGAGATTACGCAACTCCCCTCCGAGATCACTCTGACATTGGAGATTCAGCACCAAAGCACTCCCTTGAAATGCGTTTGATTGCACTAGAGATTTCGACGAATGCGAATGGAAGCATTTACCTTTGTTAAATAATTCGGTACCATGACAGTGACACATCGGATGTCGTCTTAATCGCTTAAATGCGAAACTTCTGGAGGGAGTTTCCGGTCATCGTTTCTGGGCAGTAGCCGGAGTGTGCTGTCGAGCCATCAATCAGAGCAAGGTCGGGCGATACACGCGACGGAAGTCGGGAAAGCCGCTCACATAGACGGGAAGGTGGCGGGATGGCAGGAAGGTGGATGCCGCTTGGCTGGTTGTTGGTTTTACGACAAATCGACCGTTGAGTCATGTAGCGCCGTCAATCTCTAACGCCGATTGGTCGCGGGCGAAGAGCTGCGACAAGTGAGACTCAAACCCACAATGATTGTGATGCGAGCAACCTACCCCTAGCCTATTCGTCCCCGGGTGCAAAGGTGGCATAGAAGGTGGTGAATAGGAAGAATAAGTGTTCTTTCACCAGTGCAGAGCTAAGACCTACCAGTGCATACCCGGCTAATTCAAATCTGATACATCTTGCCGACAGATACGCTGCCTTCATTGCGAATCGCGAGCTCGCAAGCTGGCGGAGTGTTGAGCAATAGTGGTCCATGGAGTGGAACGGACCACTGTACCCAGAACACTGCCATGCCGAACTGGTAGAGCACTTTCCACCCCGCCCCACCCCTCAGTCATGCCCGACTCTGTGGGCGGGGAGCGTGGGCCATTCCATTGCAGCCTTCATCGCATGATGTCGTGACGTCGCGTCGGCGAACGACTGTCTTCGCGTGCTGTCAACAGTGGACGCAAACACCGCTCAGAAATGGGCTTTCCGCCGGCAGTGCGGGTCAAGGTCGGCGGCCAGCAGCCACGTCGATCTTGACGTCACGCGACATCAAGGCGCGTGATGGCCTTGATGTCAAGGTCTGGCGGCGCGACATCCTTCGCATCTGGCCAGCGCGACCGGGCACCTCGCGCGAAGGTGGGGAAGGTGGGGCCGGCGGCGGCAGCTTTGGCGGATCGATGGTCCGGTCACCTGACACGACGACGACGGCGGCCGCAGGCAGTGGGGTGATGGTAGGGGTGGGGGTGCCGTCCACTCGACCCACGACCAGTGCCGGCCGGTGCAGAGGTCGCAGGTCACCGACGTGACCTTGGCGCCTGGCTGGTGGACGATCCGATAGCCTGCACGGTGTGGTGGTACTACAGCCGACTCTAGGCTACTGATGATTGACCGATACATCACAGCGCTGTCGGTTATAGGCTTTGCGATGGGTCAACTGTTGGGTCACATATCGTCACCCAACCCAACCCAACCAAACCCCCACACCTGTCACCCACACCTCTCGACCAAATTGGTTGCGGGCGAAGTGGGATGAGGCAGGAGAGCGACGAGACAGCACGGCGAACGGTGAGACTCGAACCTACAACCTTCAGGTTGAGAGACGGACACCTTACCCCTAGACTACGCACCCCCGAAAATATACGGTGGCTGTGTGCAATGAATCTGTGGTTGGTGGTTATTGGTTGTACGGCACGTCAACCGTTGAGTCATGTAGCGTCGCCAATTTTTCACGCCGATTGGTCGCGGGCGAAGAGTAGCGACAGGTGAGACTCGAACCCACAATCTTTCGATTGTGAAACGGGCAACCTACCCTTAGACTATTCGCCCACTGCAATGGAGCTGTGATTATCGTCGTTCGCCGTATGTCAGTGTCCAATGCCTGCGCGCCGTGGGGACACGTACATGCAGTAGGACACCACGATACAGCCTGAACGGTTACACCGGCGACCAGCAGGGCAGGCGACACTGACGTTCGTATGCAACCTCTGCATATCGCATGTCAAACTTCTGCATGCCATGAAGACACCTGGACGCATTGTACAGTTAAAATGGTTATACCGATGGCCATCAGCAGAGGGGAGCTGCGCACGACTTCGGAGAACAGCAGACCACACCACGAAGTGTTGGTGGGTGACGCAGCGGCACAGCGGCGCAGGTCCGACTTTTCCCTGTCGATGGCTACCATTGCAACAGAGGTGATCAACGTGCAACAACCGGCTACTCCGTGACAAAGCGGAACACCAGGCACCTTCTGTACCGCACAGGTCCCTTCATCGCGCACGCGCACGCACCGTGTGTTCCATTCAGTGCACTGAGCGAAGTATGAATTGAGCCTTGCCAATCGATAGGAGCTTCGTGTTGACCGATCTTCGGCCGCCGCCTACGGCGGCACCTGTCCAACGTGCCGCCCGTGCCGGACTGTCCAACGTGCCGCCCGTGCCGGACTGTCCAACGTGCCGCCCGTGCCGGACTGTCCAACGTGCCGCCCGTGCCGGACTGTCCAACGTGCCGCCCGCGCCGGACTGTCTAACGTGCCGCCCGTGCCGGACTGTCCAACCCCGTGCCGGACTCCCTCTTCCAACGTGCCGCCCGCCCTGTTCCGCCCGCGCTGTCCAACGTGCCGCCCGTGCCGGACTGTCCAACGTGCCACTGTCCAACGTGCCGCCCGTGCCGGACTGTCCAACGTGCCGCCCGTGTCGGACTGTCCAACGTGCCGCCCGTGCCGGACTGTCCAACGTGCCGCCCGTGCCGGACTGTCCAACGTGCCGCCCGTGCCGGACTGTCCAACGTGCCGCCCGCGCCGGACTGTCTAACGTGCCGCCCGTGCCGGACTGTCCAACGTGCCGCCCGTGCCGGACTGTCTAACGTGCCGCCCGTGCCGGACCTCCACTGTCCAACGTCCGCCCGCGCCGGACTGTCCAACGTGCCGCCCGTGCCGGACTGTCCAACGTGCCGCCCGCGCCGGACTGTCCAACGTGCCGCCCGTGCCGGACTGTCCAACGTGCCGCCCGTGTCGGACTGTCCAACGTGCCGCCCGTGCCGGACTGTCCAACGTGCCGCCCGTGTCGGACTGTCTAACGTACCGCCCGTGTCGGACTGTCCAACGTGCCGCCCGTGTCGGACTGTCCAACGTGCCGCCCGTGCCGGACTGTCCAACGTGCCGCCCGTGTCGGACTGTCTAACGTACCGCCCGTGTCGGACTGTCCAACGTGCCGCCCGTGTCGGACTGTCTAACGTACCGCCCGTGTCGGACTGTCCAACGTGCCGCCCGTGCCGGACTGTCCAACGTGCCGCCCGCGCCGGACTGTCCAACGTGCCGCCCGTGTCGGACTGTCCAACGTGCCGCCCGTGTCGGACTGTCTAACGTGCCGCCCGTGCCGGACTGTCCAACGTGCCGCCCGCGCCGGACTGTCTAACGTGCCGCCCGTGTCGGACTGTCCAACGTGCCGCCCGTGCCGGACTGATTTGCTGCTCACCCCGCTGTATTTTATTATTTGTATTTACTTATTATATTTGTATCATGACATGCATGACCACCGGCCTAGCTGTTTTGTGATTTTGACATTTACTTCTCTGCTGCTTTGTCTAATTGACGCGAGGTTGTAATACCCACAAGTCCATTGGGGATTGCCTCAATAAAGGCAGTCATTTCTCAGCATTTTCCCTCCACTCAGCATTATTTATCAGCATATTTCCCTCTTCCTAGCGTCATTTTTCCTCACGTTTCACTCGTTCCCAGTTCCATCGGTTGCACTATTCACGTTCTTTACTAAGCTGAACACGTAGGGAGCGTGGAAGCACAAGTACATAGACGAACACAAGAGCAGCAGAATCCATACATGAAGGAAGCGACGAGTCGATAAGTAGTCAATAGCGCTGTAGCCAGCCACATTTCCACATCCGTGCAGACAAAACAATGCTAGCTTTCGGGACGAATTCATGCGACGAAGTTGTCAGTTGAATATAAATGAAATATTTGGACAAGAATCCAGCGATTCTCTTGACAGCTTTTACTCGCATGGGCAAAACTTAAAAAAAAACTTTAAAAAGTTACTGAGATAAATCAGAATCCTTCGCAACCAACGACTTGTAAGTTAGTTCATATTCATTACTCGCCGTCCATCATCAGGCGTGGATCCAGAAGGCTTTCACGGGAGGCCACAAACTCGGTTCCATACGGAAACGTCGTGCAGGCCATATAGTTGTTCTAGAAGTGTTCGATTAGGTGACACAAGAACAGCTTAACTATGTGACCAATGTACAACAGTTTTGTTTGGTGAGGAGAGGACCGGGGGAGGAAATCGTTCGTGTGTCCACGTCTACTGGATCCATCAGCAGTCGTCCCGCCGAATGTGACGAGTAAGTCGCCCACGCCTCAGCGTCGGCTGCCCCGCTCGTGACGAGTAAGTCGCCCACGCCTCAGCGTCGGCTGCCCCGCTCGTGACGAGTAAGCCGCCCACGCCTCAGCGTCAGCTGCCCCGCTCGTGACGAGTAAGTCGCCCATGCCTCAGCGTCAGCTGCCCCGCCCGTGACGAGTAAGCCGCCCACGCCTCATGCAGCGTTGCCCCGCTCGTGACGAGTAAGCGCCCATTCGCCCACGCCTCAGCGTCGGCTGCCCCGCTCGTGACGAGTAAGCCGCCCACGCCTCAGCGTCGGCTGCCCCGCTCGTGACGAGTAAGTCGCCCACGCCTCAGCGTCGGCTGCCCGGAGGGCGCCCCGCCGACGATAAGTCGCCCACGCCTCAGCGTCGGCTGCCCCGCTCGTGACGAGTAAGTCGCCCACGCCTCAGCGTCGGCTGCCCCGCTCGTGACGAGTAAGTCGCCCACGCCTCAGCGTCGGCTGCCCCGCTCGTGACGAGTAAGTCGCCCATGCCTCAGCGTCGGCTGCCCCGCTCGTGACGAGTAAGTCGCCCACGCCTCAGCGTCGGCTGCCCCGCTCGTGACGAGTAAGTCGCCCACGCCTCAGCGTCGGCTGCCCCGCTCGTGACGAGTAAGTCGCCCACGCCTCAGCGTCGGCTGCCCCGCTCGTGACGAGTAAGTCGCCCACGCCTCAGCGTCGGCTGCCCCGCTCGTGACGAGTAAGTCGCCCACGCCTCAGCGTCGGCTGCCCCGCTCGTGACGAGTAAGTCGCCCACGCCTCAGCGTCGGCTGCCCCCCTCGTGACGAGTAAGTCGCCCACGCCTCAGCGTCGGCTGCCCCGCTCGTGACGAGTAAGTCGCCCACGCCAGCTCGGCTGCCCCGCTCGTACGATAAGTCCCCCCTCAGCGTCGGCTGCCCCGCTCGTGACGAGTAAGTCGCCCACGCCTCAGCGTCGGCTGCCCCGCTCGTGACGAGTAAGTCGCCCACGCCTCAGCGTCGGCTGCCCCGCTCGCGCCTGCCGCAGCCGACCGCGACGACACGCCCACGCACGGCGCCACGCCCATCTCCCGCACTGACCTTCCTGCGCTCCTCCTTCTTCCTCTGGTCGGCATCGGGGTCGGCGCGGCGCGTGTGCGCTCGCCGCCTGGCGTCCAGACTCTGCAGCCGGAGCGAGGGCAGACGCTGCTGGACGGCCGACGGGCCGCGCCGCTGCACGCCGTCCGTCTCCTTGATGTCGACGATCTCGAAACTGCTCGCCCAGGCGGTCGACGCGTCAGGCGCAGGCGGCAGTGCCAGAGTGCGGGATCGGAAGCTTGTGCACGCACACGCACTTCCTGCGTGCGTTAGTGCACGACACTCTGAGAGTGCGTCAACAGCCGCACTCCACTGGCTTTGTTCCTATGCCAGCGCTGCTACGGACCATTCGGTGAAGCATTGTGCTTAGCAGCGCCGGACAATGCTTCACCGAATTCATCAAATCGTTCATACAGTTCATCAAGTCGCACGGTGAAGCAATCAATTGTATTGTGCATTGCATATGTGGGGCACCTAATGTTGAAATGCACCCGGGTGTTGTGTTGTGTTTGTGTGGTACAAAATTTGGCTTGTCGCGCATCAGCAGCCATGTCTCATTCCACCGACTTAGAGGACCGTTTACGACGCGGGGTGAAATGCACCGTGAAAGGGTGGCACCATCAAGGTAATTAATTCGTGAATAATTTCGCATCTTACTCACTTCGCCCTGTTAAACTCAGAGCGAAATGAGCATGTGGTGAAACAGCACGTCAACCGAGGGACGAAGGCATTGCGATGGCAGCTGTGTGATGGCAAGCAGACTGAGCGACGACAGACGTCTGACTGCGCTATGACAGATGACAGACCTAACGATGAAAGATGACAGACGGCGCGATGATAGACAGAACAGACCAAGGAAGCCAGGAAGAAGGCACTGAGAATGCTCGGGGCAATAAATAGGAATGTATCATACAGAAGTGAGGAAGTGATCAGGAAGTTTTACTGTGCATACGTCAGGCCACATTTGGAATACTGCATCCAAGCTTGGTCTCCTAGCTATGAAAAAGATTGTTGGCTTTTAGAGAGAGTACAAAGGAGGGCTACAAAAATGGTTAATGGCATAAACAACCTGACATATGAGGAAAGATTGAAGAAATTGAATATGTTTTCACTTAGATATAGAAGGCAATTAAAAATCATGATACAGCCGCGATTTCAGCACTTACTCACTTGAAGCTGTGAACTAACTCATTAGTGTCGTTGGTTTCTGTGAGTTAGCATACTTCTATTGAAATTCGCCGTGATCACCATGGGACCACCGATGCCGATTTTTTCCCAAAGGGACACATGTCAGACATCAATCAATGAACACTGGTATATCCAAGGCAAACATCGCGCGAAGGTACGGAGCACAACTGGCTGGACGGCATAGAGTACCCCAGTTCTATATTTCAAGGAACACACAGTTGTTTTAGCATATTCTCCACATCCTTCTTAGTTGTTAGCACGGGCAAAAGCTGCCGGTGCATGTAGCCAGCCTGGATGTAGCCGTCCCTCCTCTCCTTCCCGTATGCGATTTTTGCAGCTGGCGACACCTGCTTCACGCATCGTTCAACTGACTGACCGTGCACGGGAAGCTGGAACTGACATTGGCATGTACATATAGCCACCAAGTTCGGAGCTTGGCGTGTGGCACGTGAGGGCCGGTTCGAAGGCGCCGTCCCAGGATACCAACTCCTGCAGACTCTCCGGGGTCTCATTTAGTCTCGGAGTTCTCCTGGGACGGACAATGGGGTCTCCAAGCTCATTTTTCCCCGGATGCACATAATGCGTTCAACAGCAAACTGACGCTCTGCTCTGTCATCGCTACAGAGAAGTGTCTGGAACACCATTTCGCTGTGAGCAATGCTCACGCGCGATGTTTGCCTTGGATATACCAGTGTTCATTGATTGATGTCTGACATGTGTCCCTTTTGAAAAAAGAAGGCATCGATGGTCCCATGGTGATCACGGCGAATTTCAATAATCACGGCGAATTTTAATCATTTTTATCACCAACGCATCTGATTTTCGTCTGAACGTGATGTGGAAAGGCTATCTGAATGTCGTAATATGCAACGAATTTGGTATATAATGCACGTGCGTACAAAGCAGCCGCCCTCAATTATGCTGCTATGTTGTTCAAACAGCGAATAAATATGAAGCTTTCTCTATATTTCTATGGCCAGTGAGTGATGCCGAGGTCTTCAAATGAGTAAGTGCGGAAAGCGCGGCTGTATCATTATTCTTACTTGTTTAAACCTCAGAGTACCTTGTATGCCCCGAAATAGACATCTGCTGGTGTATTAGAAGACATTAGATACCCGATATTTTCTTAACTATCGATTTTTCGACAGTACGGCGTTGTTTCAATCGACTCAGCTCGTCGAGACGATCAATAAGAGGTACTATTTGACCCACTTATCTGGATTGGTTCTCACAGTCAATATGGCGACGAATATCGAAAACAGTCTTTTTCAAACGCATTTTGAGAAAAAGTGCCGATCGCCCAGCGATCTAATTTTTATGTAAAATTGTTAGGCATATATCAAGGCAAAATATCAACAGTAGCCGTTTTTGATAACACCACTTTGAAAATTCTCGAAAAAGGCTAATGTAGTGGCAGTTGAGTCGACCAGGTCAGGTATGAAAGGCATAGAAGGCATGGGAGGCACGGGAGGCGTGGATTACCGGCATGCTTATCCAGCGGATGCCCGAACGCGCCGCAGGTCCCTGTCGACCAATGGAAATCGATTCGTAATTGCGATATGGCTGTTTCCGGTTGCTAGTAAAGTTAGCGCGCGCTCGGCTGCGCGGGTAGGTGGCCAATCACAACACGGTCGTAATGGGGGTGGGGTGGGCTCATTGGCAAACCCAGGGGGAACGGAGCCGTACCCCACCCCATTTGAAGAGACAGAGCTTTGCAGAAACTATTACCAAAGTGGAATTTATCGAAATCCAAGAACATTGCATGAGGTAAAAATTACGTTAAACAGACCTGACAACTGTTAGGTTTTCAGATTCGATGAGTTTTTCGAAATCGGATGCGTTTGTATTTGCTTTTCCCCCAGACCAGGCTTTTAGATCCGCCCCTAGGGCGTCATGTTAGCATCACCTGTTAGATTGCGAACCACGCGTCCCTGCCGGAGAGAGGGGCAAACAGAGCGCGATGCGGCTCCCAAGTTCTCTCGAATGCTTTTGTTCTATAAGGCTTGGATTAGCTGATGGTCTAACTCAGATCGAGTCAAATTTTCGACCAGTTCGGTCCTTTTTGATTCCAGGAGATAATAGCTGTGCTATATCTCGCAGACCCCTTCTAGAACACATTGCGCAGTTATTATGAGTCGATTGACACCTCTCGTAATGCATTGCGATGCAACTACCCGGGTCACATCAGGTCAACTGGTAGGCTCATTTTTGGCATATAAAAATGGGTCTAGGCTTGAAATGATTAGTACATCGGGCTTAACATGGAGAATGATTTCGAATTATGGGTCTAAAATATTCCACAATGATCCGAATACCCCCGAATACGTCACTTGATGTCGCTCGCGATCAACTGATATCGGTGACCCTGAAAGGGTAAAATGCATGTTGAATGCATGTGATCTGACGTGAAGATTGTTGAGGATGATCTGATGTGACCATGGGACCTGGCGTGAGGATGCCAGAAGATGACCTGACGTGACCATGTGGTCTGACGTGAAGATGGATAAAGATGGCCTGACGTCATCATGTGACCTGACGTGAAGATGGCTGAAGCATGCAATAGCGGTCATCGGAGCCCCTCCTGTATAAATAACTGTGACTTGGAGTTGAATGTTGATAGCACTGCGAAAGTCCACACCTCCCAGAAGTAACGACAGGATTCTGATCTCATCCAGCTCAGTCACCTTTGGTGGTATAAGGATTATACAGATTAAAATTACCACTAAAAGATCCGCTGATTAATTTTCCATAGATATGCAAATCTTCGCGTTGTCGCCACTTTCCGCTGTTTTGAGAAAGCCTCGGGGATATCAATATGAACAGCTAGGAAGAAGCCATCATTTTGTTTTGGGTTGGATAACCAAGAAAATATCGCGGCATATGCCACGGGTAAAAGCCAATTACAAGGGGTTGTTGTTCCTTGTTAGTATCAATGATGTAACACGAGCTGTGTTGCTACAATTCCAGCCGTTAGAATCCTGAAAATGATAAATAGAAAATGAAATACTATCCTGCAGCACATATACATTTCCTGGCGCGGACGTACTATGGCTCAAAGTGTCGACAAGTTGCTTTCGCGTGGCGCCTGGGGGAACATCGACGACAGGAACAGCTGTCAACATGGGCGACAGGCAACTGTCAACATGTGCGGCTGTGGCCTCAGCACTCAGCTGGCTCGAATGCGCAAAACATCGCAGCCGGTAGGGCTCTTCAACCCGCTCAAACTGTTCCCACCACAAGTTAGCCGCCAAGTGTGTCAGAAAAACAAAGGTGCAATCACCTCAGGCCAAAATAGCAAAAACTGTGCACTTGGGCAACTTGCGAGAACGTTTTAAAATGCGCATCGCTCAGCAAAGTAACAGTTACAAGTAGGAAGGCAAAACAAAGGCTGAATACACGTGCCGATTTCATTGGCCTAATTGTGCTTGTTTTCGTGGTGGGCGTGGTTAATTGTGGGCGCTCGCGGCACCAGGAGCCTAGCTCTGTGTACATGGAAACGCGCGACGCCGACTGCGGCTGCAGTATTGACCGGGCCGGCTGACCGGGCGCTCGGGGACCGACACGAGCTTCGCTGACCTCAAAGCACGGCCGGTCACGTGCCGGCAGCCGATGCCCGCTGGCGTCCGAGTGGGGGAGGGGGGAGTGGGTGCGGGCTATCTCGAGAGGCAGTCTATCTGGTGATATCGGCTGCAGCCCCCAGTACCGCGGCAAGCGACGATTCCAACCACGCAACTTGACACGAGTCTGTTGCTGGAGACGAGTAGCTGGTGTCCACATTGATAGCATTTATGAATAAACAAGCGTTCTTCATATTGTAACATGCCAGTCGGTGTTTCAGGGTTATGTTGCACGTCTACATCACCTCTTCACTAGGAATGTGAGCCGAGCAAACCATGTCTGCGTGCTAATCCTCCACAGGTTTTTCGAGAGGCGAATTTCTGCTACCGGAGCTCAGGTGAAACCACTGCCTGTGGCCACTGACCTCAGGCCGTTGGTGGACTTCTCCTTTGGCAGCGCGATGAGTCCTTCCTCCCTGAGCGTCTGCAGGATGTGCTTCTCCTCCCGCCGGTTCTTCTGGTAGCCGGAGAGGAGTCGCGGCACCGCCCTACCCACCACCGACAGCTCTGTCGGCACATCAGCCGTACCGGTACAGTGGCGCGGCAGCTCTGTCGGTACATCAGCCGTACCGGTACAGTGGCGCGGCAGCTCTGTCGGTACATCAGCCGTACCGGTACAGGGCGCGCAGCTCGTCGGTACATCAACCGTACCGGTACAGTGGCGCGGCAGCTCTGTCGGTACATCAGCCGTACCGGTACAGTGGCGCGGCAGCTCTGTCGGTACATCAGCCGTACCGGTACAGTGGCGCGGCAGCTCTGTCGGTACATCAGCCGTACCGGTACAGTGGCGCGGCAGCTCTGTCGGTACATCAGCCGTACCGGTACAGTGGCGCGGCCTGCATCTTCATAACAGTGGTTAGGACAGTGATGAAGGCGTCCATGTTGCAATGTTTGAGGCAGTGCGCCGCATTTAAGCATGTACATACGGAAACCTGTGCTGCTATTCTGGGGGTGGGGTGGGGAAGGGGCGGCGTGTTGATTAACTCCTGCAATTCTAGTTCCCTGGATACCTTCGTTGTGTAGTGATGGCTGAATCATTTACAGGACACGCGTAGTTCGATATTCTTCCGTCCCGACAGTCTCCCCTGCGCTGCATTACGGTGGGGCGGCCAGGATTTTCCTATGGGGGGTCTAACGACAAAATCCATGAGAGAACATTTCGGTACGCTTCGCGCGTGCAAAATTGTCGTTTTTACGTGGTGAAATCTAGAAATTTCCTACCTGATCTGGTTCAGTTTTAGTTCCTATGCAGAGAGGGGTATGGGGTTGGGTGGGGTAGTGTGGGGTAGTGTAGGGTAGTGTGGGGTAGTATAGGATAGGGTATGGTATGGTATGGTAGGGTATGGTAGGGTAGGGTATGGTAGAGTAGGGTAGGGTAGGGTAGGGTATGGTAGGGTAGGGTAGGTGGTAGGGCAGGGTATGATAGGGTAGTTGGTAGGGTATGGTATGGTAGGGTAGGGTATGGTAGGGTAGGGTATGGTAGGCTAGGGTATGGTAGGGTAGGGCATGGTAGGGTAGGGTATGGTAGGGGTAGGGTATGGTAGGGTATGGTATGGTATGGTAGGGTATGGTAGGGTAGGGTATGGTAGGGTATGGTGGGGTAGGGTAGGGTAGGGTAGGGTAGGGTAGGGTAGGGTAGGGTAGGGTAGGGCAAGGCAGGGTAGGGCATGGTAGGGTAGGGTAGGGGTGTGGTATGGTAGGTTAGGGTAGGTATGGTAGGGTAAGTTGGTAGAGTATGGGTAGTGTACGTCCCCCTTGGTTGCACCTCTGCTGTCACATCTGCCGGAGAACGCGTACACGGCATAACATAGTATGGTGTCACCTTATTTTCTATTGGACCACCTCAGAGGACCATAAATGGCGGGGCTTGTCGAAGTCAGGTTAGACAATGAAGTCAGCAGTCATCAAATGGAATGCATAGTGGCCGACCAATCAACAAGAAGCGCACGCAGCTGTCCTTGAACACAGGAATAACGCTACAGGACGTCTTCATGTGCCCACATCGGGTTGGGCATTGAATTTAGGTGCTGGCATAGGTGTTCAGCTGGCATTCCAGTGGACAAATCACCAACAGATGATGAAATAGCCGGCACCATGTTCACGGCGTCGCTTATCAAGTGGATCGTCGCCGTCCACCTGAGAATCCGACACAACACCAAGGAGGTCGCTTTGTACATCAGCCCACAACAGTGCAAGGCAAAGGAGGTCAGTGACGGTGACAAACACTGGGGACACTGGATGGGGGGGGGGTCAACGCCGTAAGTAAGGTCACAGCGGTAGTCAACACCATAGGCGACGTCACTGGACTGTGTGTGGCTGACACCGTACAGAAGGTGCCGGTGGGAAGGTGGAGGCACCATCTGGCCGGGGTACAGTACCCAGTGTCAGGTACCGTCCACTGGTACAGTCGGTCACAGAGGTATCTTCCAGTGTACCTCTACTATGACTGGCCACTAGGAACGTAGCCTGTGCCGTTTCACAGCAATTATTGGCTGCACATTTTGTGCGCCGCCTCACAATTAGGTGTTACGTGGCAGTGTACCAATAATTGCTGTGAAGCGGCAAAAGCTACGTTCCTAGTGGCCAGTCATAGTAGAGGTACACTGAAAGATACCTCCGTGACCGACTGTACCTGAAAACACAAATACGCAAATACAGACAAACATTGAAAACACAAATACAGACCAACTCGACTTTACGCTTCTGTAGAGACGAAAGGAATTCGAACTGCTCTGAGCAAGCGACATTCGTAGCTCGGAATGGCTATTTGTTTCCACTTAGTTTGACTTGATACGATGTTAAACGGGTTTAATGGGCCGCTGGGCTTTTGCCCAAGTGCGACAACTACGATCCGTGGAAAACCACATTCACTATCACAAGAGAGTTGTGCAGGTATTAAGCCTGGAATTGTCGTAATTTCATTGTGGTGTCGGCCTGTATGCATGTTAGAAACGAGGAATAAAATAAATGTGTGCTCTTTTACAATACATCCAAGTACTATGGCTATTTGGCGTCACCAACTATCAGACCACCCGAAGACAGATGGTTTCTCGAAGACCTGCCGAGCAACAAGCGTGAGAAAACTCACAAACTTCCACAGTTTGGGAGAACGGTTGCGAATGCACACAGATGGTCACCGACTGCAGTCTTACCACCGCATATTACTGCCTTACCACTGCAAAATCCAACCCCTACCGCTGCACACCGTAGCCTTACCACTGCATGCTGCAGCCCATACCGCTGCACACCGTAGCCTTGCCATTGCCCACTACAACATTATCAGTGCACACTGCAACAGTGCCACTGCACACTGCAGCGCTACCAATGAGCGCTCCAGTCCAGCCTCAGTCGCGGGCCGCCGATTCTAGGTGGACTGCCTGATTTAGTATGCCTCACCTCAAAGACATGGGAAGGTATGGCCCAGGAGGAAGGTCGCACAAGACACGCTGACCGGAGAGCCAATTCCCGACGGAAACCCACCGAGCTCGAAGGGCGCCTTGAAGGCGGCCTCCACCAGCGAGATGGCCTCCGGTGACGAGTGCTCGGTGATCACGTGACTGTAGCTCTCGTCCAGCTCGTAGATGCCGCTGTCGGCGCTGTCCTGGGACAGCGCCGAGTGCGACTTGATGTCCTCAAACAGCAGCGTGCCGTTCCGGGCGTCCAGCGACTCCTGAGGTCGACACGGAGTCGCATCGCGTCGACATTTCAGACGCGCTCACTGAACAATGTCTGTTGGTGCGCCGTGGGTGATGAAATGTAGCGGAATTAGAAAGCAGAGATGGTGTGGAAAAGATGAGCAATGATAACAGGAATGACGAAGTGTTCAAGAGGATGCGTGCCGCTCGTACTGGAACGTGGCAGCTGCCCATGGTTTCACGGTCTGCAGTCATGGGAAGATGAAGTGTTTCATGGCTGAGAAAGGATATGTGCTGTCCTGCTCATACTGCGGCATGAAAACTACATGAAAACTTCATGCTCTACAGGCATGGAAAGGATGCAGTGTTGGGGTAGAGGAAATGTGATACCCAGATGGGGCGAGAATGACAACTGCCCATGATCGGGGGCAGAATAGCGCACTTGGACGGGCTATACTTATGGGAAAGATCAGGATGGAAGGATGCGACGCATGCGTGTTGTTTTATATACTTTTGAGGTGGAAGTTCCCCTCATTGGTTGCGTGTATTGCGCCATCTTGCTCCCCCGTAATAATTTCAACTTGTAATATATTACCCTATGGAATGTCCCCCTACCCAAACCCATTTAGGCCCGCCTACTGCCTGCATCCCCGATCATTTTCAGAAATCAGCGCCCATGAATGATGCCACCAGGAGGTTGGGTTATATACACACACACACACACACACACATGCATACATAAAAAGAAACAACGTCACACGAAAACAACATCGACGATTCTGATTCCTTCGGTTCACTTCGCATGGGCGGGTGCAAGTGGGCGTCCATGCGGTCAGTCTGGGCGTGTCCGTCTTCGGAGATCATACGGACGTTTCAAATTGCCGCCGTGCTCAGCATTGGGGGATGTTTCCAAACATTTGCGTTCAATTTAGTTATGCTTATGCTCTTACTGATTTCATTCGATCTTAATAGGAAGTGCTACAACTGCGCTGAACGCTCCGGATATAGCCGTACAGAGTTCCAAAATTGGTTCGCTGCCGGTATATTCCTGGATGACTCCATAGACAGATGCCAGCTGTCCATTGAGTTTGGTCGGGTCGAGCTGGTATCCAGTGTGATTATGTCTGAAGTGACCGGGCCTGCGCGTGTAGCAGACGTGTTCCATCGCCACTAATGACGCCTTGACGGACGTAGCATGCAAGACACACGCGAAGGCACTCCCCCAACGCCACCTTTCTTGCACGGCGAGTCAAAATGATATTGGAGTTGCCACACGGACGGGTTATAGCGGCTGAAATAGCCGTTCTGCATAAGAACTGGCGAACACTTCTAAGTCGACAGAGGCGGACCATTGCCAGTGGTTCAACAGCAGAAAATACGTACTTGCAATGGTGCACCAATGGACGATAACCTACAACCTTGCCCACAGACATGCACGGACGTCGTATAGGCCGGGGAAATAGTCTCGCTAAGTTCGCCATGCTACGCAGTATACCCAGCGACATGCCTATCCATCGAAGGAGGAGAGGGGGGACACAGGTGCAAGGTCGGTAAGGCCGCTGATATAATGCGAGGGGAAGTGTATTCGTCAGGGGTTGAAGGTCAAGGCGCGGCGCCAACGCGCTATATATGTTGCCGGTTCCGGCCATATAGGGCTTGAACGTGTTCCGACAGTTAAATGCGAATATACAGATTGTCTGAAAAAAGGCAATTTATCACTGAAATCGTGTTTGATATAACCATATACCAGTCAACGGCAGATTGTTATCATCATTACTCTCGGAGCATCGCAGCTTTGCGACCATAAAATGTTCATTGCCTTTGCCCCACCCACGAATATATTCACAACAAATGCTATCAATACTGTTGTAAACGGATAGCAAACAAGCAATACATGATTCAGATGGCGAACTTTAATGCAAACAAACTTCGAAATAGTATAACAGTCAATGAACAAATGCAGCAATAGAACAGCATCAGCATTTTATCTGCACGTGACACTTCGATCTAAATTTAGAGAGCATAAACCCAAGAGTGCCAGAAAATAACTTGAGGATTTATGCACAGACAAAATCATCTCGACACGACTTGAAATAAAATGTGTTGCAACCAAGTACACCAATAGTCGTCACACACACGCACACGCACAAACACGCACACACACACGCACACACACACACACAAACACATACACAGCCTGCACATTTTTGCATCACTGGACAGCCGGATATCCTACTCAACCCAAACACGTGTTATGTGTGTGTATGTATGTGTACGTGTGTGTGTACGTGTGTGTGTACGTGTGTGTGTACGTGTGTGTGTACGTGTGTGTGTGTGTGTGTACGTGTGTGTGTACGTGTGTGTGTGTGTGTACGTGTGTGTGTACGTGTGTACGTGTGTGTGTACGTGTGTGTGTGTGTGTGTGTGTGTGTGTGTGTGTGTGTGTGTGTGTGTGTGTGTGTGTGTGTGTGTGTGTGTGTGTGTGTGTGTGTGTGTGTGTGTGTGTGTGTGTGTGTGTGTGTGTGTGTGTGTATGTGTGTGTGTGTGGGTGTGTTTGTGTGTTCGCCTGATAAAAGGCTAATTACGAAAATGCATGCCAGGACAGCTTGCAGCATAACATGATTTCTGCAAGAAATGTCAAAGCCTAGTTGCAGTGCATTGATGTTTCGTGAGGTGTGAGATGTCGCAAGGAATGCAGAAGGATGTTGAAATCGTCATGGAAATAATTTTGTTTCAAATAATTCGGTTCTGAAAACCCAGTTTTGAGACAATTGCATACATACACACACGTTTTGCGTATTTTTTTAGGTAACTAAGTTGGGGATACCGATATCAATGATAACAATACAAATGCCCATGCTATAAACTGGCATTGTATAACATAGCAGACCACAGGTAATCCCTTTACCTGGAATTTCACTATGGGATGTTCATTATCACAATCCCAGATTCGTTATGGTGAGCATAAGCATGATACATATAAACTGGATACTCTTAGAAACGAAGGATGGAGACTGCACAACCAAGCATCAAGAAGCACGATGGCGATACTTCTTTGGGAAGGATGTGGATAAAGTGTTCAGTAAGTGGTATATTCCACCCTATTTCTTTAATATTTTATCAATGTCTAGTTGTGTTCTGAGTAATGCTGAGTCACCACTAAAAGACATATTATACACCCTCGGCCAACGTTCTAGATAGATTGCTCAATAGTTTTATGACGACTTACATAGGACGAGTCTTCATGAATTGGCCAGGCAAGCACTGCTTTACACTGACAACCAGACATTGCAGCGCATTGAAACAGATGACATTTGAGCAACAGTACGGTCCTTTATTCATGCCACACAAATTCCGCACATTTCCTCCCGTAGATTTATCCCGGGATGTGCAAAAATCATTAAAAGTAACCGCCACCTGCTCCTCCAACGGAACACTCCGGAACGATAACCTCGCGAATACGTGCTTTAGTTATTTCAACTGAGCAATCACAGCTACAATGCAAACTCGGAAATATTATTCACCTCCAAGGCTACAAGCGCTCAGGTCATCCTCAGTGAGTGGTGTCTCACTCACCCCGAGGTCACATATGGGGATGTCCAGGTCATCTTTGTCCACACACGCCAATGCCATAAGTGTGGATGACCCGCTCATTCTAGGTTAGTGGTGTTGCACTCATTCCGAGGTCACAGGTGGGAATGTCCATGTCATCTTCGTCCACTTACCCCAAGGTCACAGCTGGGGATGTCCAGGTCATCCTCGTCCACTCACCCCGGGGTCACAGGTGGGGATGTCCAGGCCATCCTCGTCCACTCACCCCGAGGTCATAGGCGGGGATGTCCAGGTCATCCTCGTCCACTCACCCCGAGGTTACAGGTGGGGATGTCCAGGTCATCCTCGTCCACCCACCCCGAGGTCACAGGTGGGGATGTATAGGTCATCTTCGTACACACACTCAAGGAGACGCCACAGGTGGGGATGTCCCGCTCATTCTAGGTTGGTGGTGTTTCACTCACCCCGAGGTGGGGATGTCCACAGGTGGGGATGTCCAGGCCATCCTCGTCCACTCACCCCGAGGTCACAGGTGGGGATGTCCAGGTCATCCTCGTCCACTCACCCCGAGGTTACAGGTGGGGATGTCCAGGTCATCCTCGTCCACTCACCCCGATGTCACAGGTGGGGATGTCCAGGTCTTCCTAGTCCACTCACCCCGAGGTCACAGGTGGGGATGTCCAGGTCATCCTCGTCCACCCACCCCGAGGTCACAGGTGGGGATGTATAGGTCATCTTCGTCCACACACTCACGGAGACGCCACAGGTGGGGATGACCCGCTCATTCTAGGTTGGTGGTGTTTCACTGACCCCGAGGTGTGGATGTCCACAGGTGGGGATGTGCAGGCCATCCTCGTCCACTCACCCCGAGGTCACAGGTGGGGATGTCCAGGTCATCCTCTGACATGAGCGTGGTGGCGCCGCTGGCGGCCGACCTGCTGGACGAGCCGGCGGCCGACCTTGCCACACTCGGCCTGGTCAGGTCGACAGCCTGCTCGGTGGGGTCGCCAGACCGGCCGGCCCGGGCCGAGGTGACCTTGATCTGGGTGCGCGCCGCCGGCTTGCTCTCGCCGCAGCCCATGGCGCCAGCTGACTGCGGTGTCGTCAGCTAGTGACGTCACCCACACGTGGCGGGTCCGCTGCGGGGAGCAGGACGTGAAGACACGCCAGAACCTGGACGTGCGGGGGGGGGGGGGATGGCACGGACGACAGGGCAGCTGTGACTGCCTCTTGAAGGTCCTTTGTGGGGCGCCGTGATCCAACGCTTTCTCATTTATATCTAGATTGTTCAGCATGCTGATCAAAATGTTGGGGTATTTGAATGCTTCAAAACCATGCGATTGAACTAAAGCTATAACTAATGTGTTACATCTACCGACATTTCAGCTGTTACCTGCATTGGACTTGTTGCACTGCGATGAAGGCAGTAGCCGGAAACACGGCACGGCTTCAATATTAATATACGACACACTTCAACATCAACGGAGGCCCTAATGGATTTTGCAATATTGCACAGATTACCAGACACATGACTGGAAGTACTGCGCCAACGCATTGTGGCGCCCACAATCCCACTTCTATGGCTTTCCTCCAATGCATACAAAGGCGCCTTTACGTGATCAGAGTTCATGTTAAGGAGAGCTCGTTAGATAAGCCTGCGCTCACCAACTGGTGAGTTGCAGAGCTGAACAGCTGCTAGTCGAGTTTACCGTACCATTGATGATTATGGCTTACCGCACCATTGATGGTCGTGGTTTGCCGTACCATTCATGGGTATGGTTTACCGTACCATTGATGATTATGGTTTACCGTACCATTGATGATTATGGTTTACCGTACCATTGATGATTATAGTTTACCGTACCATTGATGATTATAGTTTACCGTACCATTGATGATTATAGTTTACCGTACCATTGATGATTATAGTTTACCGTACAATTGATGGTTATGGTTTACCGTACCATTGATGATTATAGTTTACCGTACCATTGATGGTTATGGTTTATCGTACCATTGATGATTATAGTTTACCGTACCATTGATGATTATAGTTTACCGTACCATTGATGGTTATAGTTTACCGTACCATTGATGATTATAGTTTACCGTACCATTGATGATTATAGTTTACCGTACCATTGATGGTTATAGTTTACCGTACCATTGATGGTTATAGTTTACCGTACCATTGATGGTTATAGTTTACCGTAATTTGGTATACTTTTTTTAGTACCATTGATGGTTATGGTTTACCGTACCATTGATGATTATAGTTTACCGTACCATTGATGGTTATGGTTTACCGTACCATTGATGATTATAGTTTACCGTACCATTGATGATTATAGTTTACCGTACCATTGATGGCTATAGTTTACCGTACCATTGATGGTTATGGTTTACCGTACCATTGATGATTATAGTTTACCGTACCATTGATGATTATAGTTTACCGTACCATTGATTGTTATAGTTTACCGTACCATTGATGGTTATGGTTTACCGTACCATTGATGGTTATGGTTTACCGCACCATTGATGGTTATAGTTTACCGTACCATTGATGGTCGTGGTTTGTCGTACCATTAATGGCTATGATCCATCGCACCATCCATAGTCCGACAAGGCCGTGCTTAGCTAGGTTCCTTCGCTGATAGACGACAAGAATGGTATGCATTTGAATGAGGAAACGACCTTCCAGTCGTACTATCGCAGAATAGACTATTATATGTGCGTGAATATGCGTCACGAATCCACTACCGCTTGCACAAGTGAAGGCGAAGTACATTGTTCAGACGGCGACTGTAATTACCAGTGAAAAGGCGAGCAATTTTATGGTTTGTACCCTGACCGCCAGTGGTGAAGTCGCGGACTTTTGTGGTGTGTACCCTGACCGCCAGTGGTGAAGTCGCGGACTTTTGTGGTTTGTACCCTGACCGCCAGTGGTGAAGTCGCGGACTTTTGTGGTGTGTACCCTGACCGCCAGTGGTGAAGTCGCGGATTTTTGCCAGGTGGTATCAAATCCACCAGGACAAAGTCATAATAAATAAAAAGGCGTTGCAGCTCCAAGGTGGTGGAATATCTTCAGAGAAGGGTGTGAAAATAAAGTGCTAGAGCTGTCACTAACAGTGCCTATGATCTGAACACAGACATTTTGGATCGGAACAATCAGAACTTGTACGCCCAGCAACACACTGTGCCGCACATTTCATCATTTGAACAATATTATTCTTATACTTTCAAACCCATACAACCGGAGTATCGTCTTATGAAAATGATCAGGATGGCACAAATGCTCGAAGACATATGGAACGTACAATGCATGCGCGCGTAACTATGGAAAACGCGCAGGCTGGGCACATTGACACGGAAAACGCTAGCCTACGGTTGGAGCGGATGGAGGAGAGAGGCGCTGGGGGCATATTGCTAGGGTGGCTTTGTGGACCACCGTGCCATTGCTAAGCGGAACGTATTGCGTGAACCCACCCGACCCATGCATTCCAGTTGAACAGTGAAATTGTTACCGATATTTCAGCACGTTGTTAATGCACCGACACGACCGCCCCGGTGGCTCGTCCCCTGGACGCTTATAGCAACTCTGTCTGTTCATGAATATTAATAAAGAGGGATACATATGATGAATCGCAAAGGAGGCCCCTCGAAAACGTTTTGTTGCACTCGCAGAAGTCGCCGCTTCAGATATGGATGTTGAAGTCGCAAAGCTCTCGTGCCTGGTGGATATCATGGACGTGTGAACAGGTAAAATGGTCGCTGAATATCACACTTTCATCCTGGGATTTTCCTTCGCCGCCTATGCGAACCTTTCGGAGATAAGCACATCGTTTCAACCGGCTTACTTCTTGGTTTCCGTCAGGCGGTTCGTTCTTAGAAGAACAGATTAATGCTGTGCTTAAACCGTGCAGAAGGTAAGCCATGCGACGGGGCCGGAAGTATGCCCTAGCGTGACTGTGGTTTACTTAAGAATCTTAATGAGTCCAAACAACAACAGGTTGTGAAACAATCACCAAAATATTCACACGAGCATGTAAGCATATTTTGTAAGACATGTATTTCAGCTAATCTTCCTTCAAGCTGATAGAAGTAGACCGTTTTTTTTCTTGCAGAAATCAAAATACTCCTCACACAGAGTTATTAAATAAATCACACTGTATTTCATGGCAATCATACATTCACTACCCTCACTTATATATTTACACCTGCAATACTTCTTTTACCGGGTGGCATCGGCGGAAATCGATCGACTCCGTCCAAGAAGAGTATACAAATAATTTATCGCTGTGTATAGGACGTGCTGCAGCGGTATTGACATCTGTCGGAGGTCACTCTCTACTGGCGCCAGTAGCGCGAACCACCCACGCGCGCGTCAAACATGGTCCTCACCGCCGAGGAGACAGCACGGGGGCACAACCAGACGCTTGGAAAGAGGAGCGCCGACGAAGACGAGTGATAGTGTTATGTTCGACATGTGCCGCACAACTCACATGGCGTGGCGCGGCCATTAAGAGGACTGAGTCAAAAGCTAGCCTTGGCCAATTTATTTATTCCGGGTTTTATGGTGATAAAAAATCCCCGTCGATGCTTTCAAGAACAGCCCATATTTTATTTTCAGTGGTCAAGTGCAGTACTTCTTTCGGTTCGTTTCTCGAAACACTCGGGCTTCTCAATGGCCCAGCACATTGGCCAGTCAATTGGCAACCTGGTCCATTTCACACAGGTAGATAAAGCATTCACATATGATTGAAGCAAGTTTAGCAACTGCACGAAATTCACTTAAATGAAGGAGGAGTGGGTGAATGAAGTAACACGCTGCTTGAAGCGCGAACGAAATACATTAAAGTTCAGTAATTTTCCCATATTCCAGAATATCAAAAATCCGTTAATTGCGTCTAAGTCATGCATTTAATTAATTCATGTTCGATTCCACGCAGACCAGGCCAAGTGCCAGCTCAGTCGCATCCTGACCGTACGCAAAACATTCGACCTCACAGTCGTGAAACAGAGGGTCATCAGCAACTGTCACCTCCCCGATCCCCGTCCGGCTCACCTGGTGTTCAGAGGGGGCATGTCGACAGCGGTCCTATAACTCATCACAGGCTGCCACCTCACCTCTCCCCGTCCGGCTCACCTGGTGTTCAGAGGGGGCATGTCGACAGCGGTCCTATAACCCATCACAGGCTGCCACCTCACCGCTCCCTCCCTGTCCGGCTCACCTGGTGTTCAGAGGGGGCATGTCGACAGCGGTCCTATAACTCATCACAGGCTGCCACCTCACCGCTCCCTCCCCGCCCGGCTCACCTGGTGTCCAGAGGGGGCATGTCGACAGCGGTCCTATAACCCATCACAGGCTGCCACCTCACCTCTCCCTTCCTGGCCGGCTCACCTGGTGTTCAGAGGGGGCATGTCGACAGCGGTCCTATAACCCATCACAGGCTGCCACCTCACCTCTCCCTCCTGGCCGGCTCACCTGGTGTTCAGAGGGGGCATATCGACAGCGGTCCTATAACCCATCACAGGCTACCACCTCACCGCTCCCCGTCCGGCTCACCTGGTGTTCAGAGGGGGCATATCGACAGCGGTCCTATAACTCATCACAGGCTACCACCTCACCGCTCCCCGTCCGGCTCACCTGGTGTTCAGAGGGGGCATATCGACAGCGGTCCTATAACCCATCACAGGCTGCCTCCTCACCTCTCCCTCCCTGGTCGGCTCACCTGGTGTTCAGAGGGGGCATATCGACAGCGGTCCTATAACTCATCACAGGCTACCACCTCACCGCTCCCCGTCCGGCTCACCTGGTGTTCAGAGGGGGCATGTCGACAGCGGTCCTATAACCCATCACAGGCTGCCACCTCCCCATCCCCGTCCGGCTCACCTGGTGTTCAGAGGGGGCATGTCGACAGCGGTCCTATAACCCATCACAGGCTGCCACCTCACCTCTCCCTCCCTGTCCGGCTCACCTGGTGTTCAGAGGGGGCATGTCGACAGCGGTCCTATAACCCATCACAGGCTGCCACCTCACCGCTCCCCGCCCGGCTCACCTGGTGTTCAGAGGGGGCATGTCGACAGCGGTCCTATAACTCATCACAGGTTGCCACCTCACCGCTCCCTCCCCATCGCTCCCGTCCCCGTCCGGCTCACCTGGTGTCCAGAGTATGCATGTCGACAGCGGTCCTATAACTCATCACAGGCTGCCACCTCACCTCTCCCTCCCCGTGCGGCTCACCTGGTGTCCAGAGTATGCATGTCGACAGCGGTCCTATAACTCATCACAAGCTGCCACCCCACCGCTCCCTCCCCGTCGCTCCCGTCCCCGTGCGGCTCACCTGGTGTCCAGAGTATGCATGTCGACAGCGGCCCTATAACTCATCACAGGCTGCCACCTCACCGCTCCCTCCCCGTCGCTCCAGTCCCCGTGCGCGGCTCACCTGGTGTCCAGAGTATGCATGTCGACAGCGGTCCTATAACTCATCACAGGCTGCCACCTCACCCCTCCCTCCCCGTCGCTCCCGTCCCAGTGCGGCTCACCTGGTGTCCAGAGTATGCATGTCGTCAGCATGTCGTCGTAACTCATCACAACTGCCACTCACCCATCCCTCCCCGCCACTCACCTATCCCATCCCCGTGCGGCTCACCTGGTGTCCAGAGTATGCATGTCGACACCAGCCGCGCCGGTCCCCACCTGGTGTCCAGAGTACGCATGTCGACACCAGCCCGGTCAGCGCAGCGCCGGTCCGACGGACGTCCGTGCGGCTCACCTGGTGTCCAGAGGGGGCATGTCGACACCAGCCCGGTCAGCGCAGCGCCGGTCCGACGGACGTCCGTGCGGCCGCGCCTGTCCGGAACGTCGCCGTCGTCTGTTTACGCGCCGTGTTTTGGATATCGACATGGCAACCGACGCGTCGGCCGGGTCGATCCGGGGGTGACGTCACCGTGCCGGTGCCGAAGGGGCGGGTCGCCGGCGCGGTGACGTCACCGTGCCGGTGCCGAAGGGGCGGGGTCGCCAGCGGACGGTCGCGGTACGTGGCGGCAAGAGGGGCGGCAGTGTCAGCTGGCTGGACGGACACGTGGTCGTTCGTCGCTACGGTGACGGTGACCGACCGGAGGACGACCTACGGCGGAGTGACTGACGCCGGCCCGCAGACCAACCTCGGCGGGGTGACTGACGTCAGACCAACCTCGGCGGGGTGACTGACGTCAGACCAGCCTCGGCGGGGTGACTGACGTCAGACCAGCCTCGGCGGGGTGACTGACGTCAGACCAACCTCGGCTGGGTGACTGACGTCAGACCAGCATCGGCGGGGTGACTGACGTCAGACCAACTCGGCGGGTGACTGACGCAGACCAAACCTCGGCGGGGTGACTGACGTCAGACCAACCTCGGCGGGGTGACTGACGTCAGACCAGCCTCGGCGGGGTGACTGACGTCAGACCAGCCTCGGCGGGGTGACTGACGTCAGACCAACCTCGGCGGGTGACTGACGTCAGACCCTCGGCCTGACGCCGGCCCGCAGACCAACCTCGGCGGGGTGACTGACGTCAGACCAACCTCGGCGGGGTGACTGACGTCAGACCAGCCTCGGCGGGTGACTGACGTCAGACCAACCTCGGCGGGGTGACTGACGTCAGACCAACCTCGGCGGGTGACTGACGTCAGACCAACCTCGGCGGGTGACTGACGTCAGACCAACCTCGGCGGGGTGACTGACGTCAGACCAGCCTCGGCGGGGTGACTGACGTCAGACCAACCTCGGCAGGGTGACTGACGTCAGACCAGCATCGGCAGGGTGACTGACGTCAGACCAACCTCGGCGGGGTGACTGACGTCAGACCAACCTCGGCGGGGTGACTGACGTCAGACCAACCTCGGCGGGGTGACTGACGTCAGATCAGCCTCGGCGGGGTGACTGACGTCAGATCAGCCTCGGCGGGGTGACTGACGCCGGACCGCAGACCAACCTCGGCGGGGTGACTGACGTCAGACCAGTCTCGGCGGGGTGACTGACGTCAGACCAACCTCGGCTGGGTGACTGACGTCAGACCAGCATCGGCGGGGTGACTGACGTCAGACCAACCTCGGCGGGGTGACTGACGTCAGACCAGCCTCGGCTGGGTGACTGACGCCGGCCCACAGACCAACCTCGGCGGGGTGACTGACGTCAGAGCAACCTCGGCGGGGTGACTGACGTCAGACCAGCCTCGGCGCGGTGACTGACGTCAGACCAACCTCGGCGTGGTGACTGACGTCAGACCAGCCTCGGCTGGGTGACTGACGCCGACCCACAGACAACGTTCGGCCTTTGCCGGATGTTACGCGCAGTACTGGGTCTGTACCGGATCCCCGGTGCATTGCAATTCGGAAGTGCCCCGAATCTCACCGGTAGGCTACCTCCACCAAAGCTTCAAAGCATCGAAATGACGACATCGGTCTCTGGTGGGTAGATTCAGAACGTCAGCAGTTCAAATCCACAGTCAGTGACCAGGCCTCAAATCAGTCAACAAAAACAAACGCAAAAAAACGCCGGCAGGCAGGCGAAAGGCAGACATTCGAGAAACCAGGGCCGTAGGAGCGATATAAACAAGGTGTGGGGAGGACGATTTTCAGCCGGGCACCATTTCCCCAGAGGGGCCCACTAACCGATGCAGTTTTAGGAGAGAGTCGTCGCCTAACTTCCCTCGAGGCGCCTCTAGTGGCGTAGTGAGGGGGGGGGGGGCGAAGGGGTCAGCCTCCCTGGAGGGTCGAAGTCGTCGGAAAGTGCCATCGGGAAGATGTTGGCCCTTGGCAAGCCTAACACGTCCCCCTTAGTAACCAAAAATGTCCTAGATGATGTAAGACATGCCGATATTTTCACCATGCAAAGCGAGAAATATCCGCCACGCGTTATCTGTCGGAGGCCTGCCTCATTTATATGCATTTCAGATCGGTGATAGAGCTGTTTGAAATTAAATGTGTAAATCTGAATTCAAATTTTCACGATAATTACGAACCACCCATTATTTTTTGTTTGTGTTCAATTTTTAGTTTTGTTATTTTTGAGTGGATAAGAGCATCGCTTTGTACCAAAATATGATTTAGAAAGATCTTTCAGCCATACTCAGGTGAGGCAGTGCCCTACATTCCTTAATGGGCAGGCAGCCCCTGGTGATTTTCGATAAAACATTCTGTTTTCCAGGAACTGAAGACAACAGTAAGCCGTGGGCCCAGGACTTGTGCTTGAGAATGCCTCCCGGAGATGGTGACGTCGGTAGTGGTGAGTCTAGAGTCGACCAAATGCAGAAGCACACTGTCAATGACGCTAAAGCTCAGCTGGATCATACCCCCGCTGATGCCGTCCCCACCGCAGGCGGACGAGCTGTTCACGCCGAACGCGACGGCACGCAGCTCGGAAAGGGCCATTGACACCAGGCAGAATGTACAGGCATCCGGCAAACGGCAAGCCAGGTTCGCGGAAGTACCTTGACCAGCAACATCGTCAGCAATGTGTGGTCCATCACCTACAAAACAGCCGTTCAGCTGATCAGTCGTAGCGGCGGGAGAATTTCCACGGCCCTTGACATCGCCCACGGTGGACCGAATTCACCGCCACATGCCCCCTCGTTCGCTCTCCTGAATGCGCCTCTGCACGTCCTCAAAGATATCGCGTAGAATGGCAGAACGCACCTGTTTGCTGAGCTCTCTACACACGGCAGAGCCGTGACCTGAAAAACACAGCGCTCCTGGCGGCGGGCTATGACATCTCTAGTTATGTCTGACACCGCAGAGGCGCTAGGGCTCGCCTGCGCATCTGCCTAACCGAAGCGTGCCGGTCAAACATCGGTAAAATGCGACGCAGGAAAGCGTTTCCACTTCAACGTAACCGTCTACAAATAAAACGCCCTCCGCCAACGAACACAAACCAGGTCGCACTTCAAAAACCAGATTGTCTAATCCGGCGCAAGCTGCGAGTGTACGGTGCGACACGCAAGATGGAAGTAAGGAACATCGATAAAGAACGCGAAGAAATTTGTGCGGGCTAAAATAACAAAGTAGCGAACCACATTTAAAAAGATGACAATTCGCTATGAAAGCTTACAGTAGAGAATCGCTTGAATAAGCAGGTGTCGTTACATATTGATACAGCTAGTAATTAGACAAAACTTGACGGGTTAATATCACGATATAACGCCAGCACAATATCTGGAGGCCGGTATAGGGGCGGGGATGGCCGAGTGGTTAAGGTGTCGGGCTATGGGTACCAAAGATCCCGGGTTCGACACTAGCGCCGCTCAGGACATTTCCCAATCCCGCGGCACACAGGCGAAACAGTGTGGGCGGCGCTATTAGCCGTGAATGTGCATAAAGTGCGTCGTGAACCATCCAATAAACAAACAAGGAGGCGAGTGTACGAGACGGTCAATATCACCTTGTAGCGTCAGCACATCATCTGGATGAGCAGCCGGTGAAGTGTGATATCGCCCCAGCACGGACTAAGCACGAGTGCACGGGATACCAGCAGTGAAACATGGACAAGATGGACTCGCAATTGTGGTCGTCGAGGACGACTTTTTATCGATTATTTGGGCTTAAGTGTGCGCCGACTACAAGGTGATTTAGTGTCCATTCGAGGACGACTGAGAAGTCTATGAAAAGGCTGTGTTACTGATGGTAACTTAAGTTCATATTTGTCCGACAGCAGTTGGTGATTTACACCCTGGTGGATATCGACGAAGGTTTGGTTCATACGACGTCTATTTGAGTGTTTTTGCAGTTGAGCCCAAGCTGTGCCTTAACAAGTTTGAGCTAGTGGTTACAAAATTTAATAGATACAGATGACGTGGGTTTACAAGCATAAAGGCTGTTATGCTACACATAGAGTTAATAAAAATGATGATGAACGACATCATGCATGTGGAACGAAGTGATAGCAGGTGTGTTTCCCATAATCACCCTTTGAGCATTGGACAATTATTGCCACTTCTTGTGAGCAGGTGTAGAGTTCCATTGGTCTCGGAAGTACCCTGGTCTTTAGATAGCCGACATAGCATCTGAAAGAGAGCGGCGACCTTACGTGCTTTTGGAGGATACGAGTGCATGAGCGGTCCGAACAACAGGCTGTCCATTTCAGGATGTAAGCGCTCAACTTTTCTGGGTTTAAAATAAAGGTCATCCAAAATGCGAAATTTACCTCGGCACAGTCGGAGGAAGTCTTACTCATAGTAATGGGTAAACATTGTTCACATATTCCGACCCATGCATTGGTGAGAACATTTGTTGCTGAAGTAGGAGTGCATTAAATCATATACCCGCTCAACATCCTGACTGCGTGTTCTCTTAACGCTATAGGGTTGCTAGAGTGTGTGATAAGATTTGAGGTTTTGAGATATCACCACACGGCTTTAGTTGGCGACGTAACCGTGCGGACCACGGATGTATTCGAGGTTTTTGTGCGTGTGCGTGATGTCGATTTGCAAACTGGCCACACAAAGTAGCCTAAATACACACGCTATCACCAACGGAGGCTTCCTATGCAGGCACCCGTGGGGAGCCACGATTCAGCGGCAACAAACGCCAGCGTTCTGCCGCACGGTTTATTCATTACAACACGCGGCCTTGCACAGTTTTATCACAGACACCACATTCACAGACTCGTGTTTTGATTCTACCGGAGCCCGTTAGACGGGCGACATCGCTAGCTCACAATGACTAGCACGACACAGCTACCGAACATCGGCTGCTAGAAAACTATTGCCACCGCTTCGTTTGTACACACGTTCACTGGAAGAAACGGAAATATGATGCTACCATACGCTGCAGATAACTACCAGCGGTACTCAAGTAGCACTAAATCCTGGAAGCAGCTAGTTCTCCCGTTCGAGAAACCCTGCGCTAGTACATGAGATCGCGTGCCCGGCGTCACCGACACAACCTGTTGCTACGCAACCGCCAGTCGGCAGAGCGCGTCACTACGCAGCCACCATGCTCCCCCGGGTCACCAAGCTGGCGCCGCCGTATAGACGGCGCCACCGTCGCCAGCCGTGTCTAGGTGGCGCCACTGGTCTCGGCGGCGCCGCCCCAAACGGGCTTCTGGCTCCAGGCGGCGCCGCTGCAGCGTCCCGAGTGCACGTGGCTGGACATGTGGTGCTTGTGCGTGAACTTGCGGCCGCAGCCGGAGCAGGAGAAGCGCGGCTCGACGCCGCACTCGTACTCACGGTGGCGGCGCAGGTTGCCGCGCGTGCTGTACAGCCGGCCGCAGCGTTCGCATTGCGGCGGCGAGGTGGCGCCGCCGGCCGCCGCGCCCTCGCCCGTCAGAAAATGGCGCAGCGTGGTCAGGAACTTGTCTGCAAGAGAACGGTGGCCGTGCCAGGTGAAGCGGTCTGCTGGTGAGCGGCGCCCAGCCGGCGTGCGGAAGCAGAAGTTAGACACAGTACACAGCCAAGCGTCACGGGGTTGGTTAGGTGGTCAACTGCAGTGGGACGAAGCGATCAGGTCTGATGTCAGCAAGGGCAGCATAACCAAGGACGAGAGTCACATGCTCCTCACGTGACGCTCGTCCTCGACGCACACCACCATACCAGCATCGGCTCGTCCTCGATACACACCACCATACCAGCATCGGCTCGTCCTCGACGCACACCACCATACCAGCATCGGCTCGTCCTCGACGTATACCATCCATAACCAGCATTGGTATGCGGCTCGTCCTCGACTATACCATCATCGTTGGTACGCCACAACCCACGGATGTCCATTTGGTTTCGTCTGGCTAAGTCAGAAATGATACACAAACAGCACACACGCGAATAGCTGTCCAGCTATGAGTACTCTCGAACTGTGGATGGTTGTTCCAATTATGTGCCCAACTCATATCGGGTAATCGATGTCCTGGAAATGATCCGGTCATCATGATCCGACAGCTTCGGGGAATCATTCTCTCGTCAACCACTGCCACTGTTGTCCTCATTGTCACAGCAGCCTCTGCCGCCACCAGCGTACTCGCGCATGACGGTGTACGTTGTTGAATGTGACACAGCACCGAGGGAAGGGTAAATACCACCACAGCAAACCACCGGCAGAGCAGACGACGTCACGACATTACAGTGTCAGTAGAACACCCAGGGCGGCGCAGCGGGGGGGGGTGGGGGTGGGGGCGCTGTATTCAGACATCTACTTTTTCGGCAGCGTAGTGGCTGGCATTAGTGACACCTTGTTGTCTCTCAGGCGCAGTGTTAAAGTAGTGCTTTCTCGTTAGGTGTGAGATGTTGAAACGAGTAGAGCCGGATGTCGAAATCACCACGGAAATAATGCTATTTAAAATACTTAAGTCATCGAACCCAGTTTTGAGACCATTGCGTGTATATACCATAAAACCCAGTACCTTGAAACTACCCAATTTGAGTGTATTGAGCGGTACCTAATTTGGGGATGCCGACATCAACGATAAAGGTGCAAATACTAATGCTATAAACCGGTTTTGTGTAACATAGCACAGCATAGGCAACCATAGGTTTAAAGTCACTTTACTTGGAATTGCACTACAGGATGTGCGTAATCACGATCCTGAATCTGTTGTGGTGAGCATAGATATGATACTTCGAAATACTGTTGGAAACGAGGCATGAAGACTTAACAAGCACGCATCAAGAAGCACGATGTCGATACTTCGTTGGGAAGGCTGTCGATTCAGTGTTCAGTAAGTGGCATATTCCACCCTACTTGACGAATAATTTACGACTGCTCAGGCGACAATTTTTCCCCACGCATGGTCAGCCGGGAATCATGCTACTCAGTGGCAAAGCGATGCCACGGATTTTCAATGTTGAAAAAAATCACATGGAGACCACACGTGTGGAGCCGAAAATGGCTGGTATGGCTTGGCAAAAATTACAAAATTGTGTTCATTTAGTGTAATTGTCTGGGAAGTGGGAGGGGCGCTCTCCTTTCCTGCGCCTATGCTTGCGCGTCTGTTCATGCACATTTTTGTTTTGTTTCAACTAGTGTAGTGTTCTAATCGTGATTTTCAAGGAACTCATATGCTTACACCGATCATTTCGGCCCCGCTGGTGTGGTGCCGTAAGTAGTTCCGCGATTTTTATCCAGCATATTACACAAATGGCCGGATAAAACGCAATGAAACTCTGCGTAGACCTGTAGACATTCATTGCAGAACTTTTGACATGAAGCATGTTGCCATGTCAGGCAAGGTCACTCATCTGAAAAGATGTTCTCAAGTCGTGAACAGTCGTGAACATGTTCCGGTGGATTTATGCTGATTTCGAAATTTTCAAGCTTGGACTAAATAGTTTGCGAACTATGCATGATACGCTTATGAAATGAACATTGCCGTGTGCAACATTCAATCGAAGTCGAGCGAGAGGCACCATGATTCCATAGTATCCTATAACATCCAATAGCGTCCTATGACATCATATAGCGTCCGATAACATCCTATAACGTCCTATAGCATAGCAAGCAACGCACGGTTAACATAGGATTTGGGATTTTGGGCCCAAAGCAATTTTAGAAAAATGTGGGATAAACATGACCGCTTGATCCCAAATCAGCATTCACTCGTACCCTAGAAGCACCTCGACCCACTTTAGACCATGCGCCTGTGTTGACCTGGTCGGTGCAGTTCGAACATCAGTTCACCAAAGGCAATCCAAACAACTTCACATGGCAGCTTTGGTACTGAATTATCATTCAGTGTTCACTGTTATCTTCTAGGGCTTAACGTTATGCGATCAGAACCCAAAAACCCAAATCACAAAATGAATCTCCGCCACTTGACCTGAACTGTACAAGAGCACGTTGGCACTACTGGATCATTACCGCCCCTCAATGGAACTCAAATTGAATGGAAAATTTCTTAACTGACTTATCTCATAAGGATACCACGCGTTGTTCGCAATCTATCTGGATTAAAACTTGGATAGTGCGAATTCTGCCGAAATATGCCGGCTTACGTTCCTGATGAATCGTCCCAGGTCAGTAGGGGCGCAGCAGGGTGAGGACCGGCAGCATAATTACTACATTCTGTCGACTACAGCATACAGATCAGCTGACCGATTCGCTAACAAACGGGCAGGATGTCATCCAGTGGTGAAAGATCATAAAATGTACGGATAAATGCACTAACCCGGCCCAGGGCCTTCAGTATGATCATTGGGTCGCATCATGAGCTCAAACTGTGTCGCAATATATTCGTGGCAATATCCATACTAGCGAGAGCGCCACTTTGGCTCGCTAAGGATTGCCACTGATCATCCGGCCTCCATACTCATAATGCTCCCTCCACAATAGCTCGGGTGGTCCCCAATTGTACTCTTAGACCACAGTTTGTATGTCCAGTTTTGTTTCCTGCAGGTACCTACTTCATTCGTGTTCTGGGCCGTTGGCATTTGCCCTTGATTGTTCTTAGTTCATACTTCGTTGAAACGTAACCTTTCTCCAGATTTGGCAAAAGTAGATGAAATTCATCGTTACTTTAGAAATAGCGACGGTCCAGCACCACGGCAGCATGAAACCGACCATGGGAAAAGATGATTTGATTCATACCCCCCCCCAAAAAAAAAAAACAAAGTTCGTGCAGTAATTGCTACCACTTCCGCAATCGTTCTAAAAAGTGACACCTGTGCCCATACCTCCACAACTTCCTGCATTTGGCACATTTCACTCCGTTCATGCAAAAATTAGCTACAAAAACATATTCTTCGGAGCAACAAGCTTCCCCAAAACGGACTTACACCTTTCCATCGAGCCGTGCCATGCACCATTCTCCGCCCCGTCCCACCCTGTCGTGTCTCTACCTGCAGCATCTGCCATCGCTGAACGGTAAACGAGCGCCGCTTCACTTCGCAGCAACGCTTTACAGCGGGTAGCTAGCCGCTCGTTCGCGCTGTATCGATCTGGAGACGGAGCCGGTGCACAACCCACCCGACGCGTGTGCGTGTGCGTCTCGTCCGTGCGCAGACGGACCAGTGTGCCAGGCACGGGGCACAGGTGTGTCGGCGCACGTGCAGGCAGGCGCCAGTCACTCCGGCGTGTGCGTGTGCGTCTCGTCCGTGCGCAGACGGACCAGTGTGCCACGCACGGGGCACAGGTGTGTCGGCGCACGTGCAGGCAGGCGCCAGTCACTCCGGCGAGCACGACCGGCCGACGGCCTTCGGCTTATCGCCTGCTTATCTGGTGCCCAGTTGGTGCCCTTTGTGTGCTGTGTCGTCCTTTACGATAGATAGCATCGCTTCCTGTAGTGTGCAGAAGGCACGCCTGGCTACCGGTGGACCTCCACAACGGCCGGTACAGGTGCCGGCGTACAAACGTGGCAGCGCCGAGTGAAGGGCACTCGCACGGCTGAAATGGCATAATTGTCGATGGGGCTGAGTGCATGGAGGAAACGAGTGCGGCCAATTCGATCGGTTGGGCCCACCCCATAGGATCCCACGTTGGAAGGGCAAGCAGTTGGTGGGTCCAAGGTAAGGACTGTGGAGTCAGAGAAAACTCTAGCCCTGGACACTCGCTTCCCTCACGGCGAAGGCGGAAGTGGACACGGAATATGCGACGCTTCTCTACATCAGACGGCCGGAATGCTTTCTGCGGGGCGAATGTCCCAGGTATGTGAAGATATACAATTGACGGAGCGGGTAGGGGTATTAGAGGAACAACAGTGCGGCATCGGCACGAAACTGAAATTTATCTGCTGAGATAGAAAAAAGAGTGAGTGAGAAAGTGCGTAAAAGGGATAGAAACACGAACAGAGACAGAGACAGAGACAGAGACAGAGACAGAGACAGAGACAGAGACAGAGACAGAGACAGAGACAGAGACAGAGACAGAGACAGAGACAGAGACAGAGACAGAGACAGAGACAGAGACAGAGACAGAGACAGAGACAGAGACAGAGACAGAGACAGAGACAGAGAGAGAGAGAGAGAGAGAGAGAGAGAGAGAGAGAGAGAGAGAGAGAGAGAGAGAGAGAGAGAGAGAGAGAGAGAGAGAGAGAGAGAGAGAGAGAGAGAGAGAGAGAGAAGGGGGGGGGGGGGAGAGAGAGAGAGAGAGAGAGAGAGAGGGGGGGAGAGAGAAGGCGTCGGCTCTTCCCGGCTGGACTCGCAACTCTTCAGACCGAACGCTGTCGTTGGAGATGCCGATTCTCGTCCACTCATCATGCTTAGGATGACTGCATCGCTAACCAGCGTCACTAACGGCCGGCCGATCAGCCATGGGCCGGATACGTGAGGTCGCAGCAGGCAGGGTCGTCGCCACCGAGGGCAGAGGGGGCAGTCACCCCCAGCCGTGAGACTGTGGGGGGGGCGCCGACCCCATGAAATTTAAGTAGGCGGCCCACATCAGGAAATGCACAGGAAATAGGTGAGCAAGTTGGCCGACGGGACAGAACATCACGCTGGAAAGGAGACTCCAAGACTGGCAACGGGGCCCCCGGGAAATCTCATCAGGCCCCTATAAGAGACGTAGGATAGAGATTGTGAGGAGGCTCCCAGGATGAAAATGATGGCACTGAGATGGGCAAGAACCCACCCAGGTTAGACAAGAAGGCTTTCGATGGGTGACAGGATATTCTTGATTTGGAAAACGAGGCCCCCAAGATGGAAGAGGAGGCCCCTGATTAAAAAAGTAACTTAGGCGAGGATGGGAGGCTCCAGAAATCAAGAAGAGAGTGCGAAGAATTTTCGCGGAGGCAACCAGGATTGCAAAGGAGGCCCCCAGAATTGAAAAGGAGGTCCCATGATTGCAATGGTCCCCAGGATTGCAATGGACGTCCCCAGGATTGCAATGGAATCCCCAATATTGCAAAGGAGGCCTCAAAGTTGGCAAATGAGTCACCTAGAAGAGGATGGGAGGCCCCAGAAATAAAGAGATTGCCAACAATTGGCACGGAGGCTCCAGGATTGCAAAGGAGGCCCCAGACAATGAGTGGAGACCCTAAAACGGACGAGAAAGCCAGTGGATATGAGATGCTGTCTCGGAGACGCAAAAGCAGGCCATAAAACTGGCAAGGTTCCGCGAACATAGAAAAAGGATGATCCAGAAACGTGGCAGGAGGCACCTAACTCGGAAGAGGACGACACAAGATTAGAAATGAGACCCCATGACGAAGAGGAGGCCCCTAAAACAGGAGAGAAAGGCAATTAGATAAGAAGAATGGCTCCCAGGCGTGAAAGAAGGCTCAAAAGAAGGTAAGAAGGTCACCAGGAAATGACAAGGCAGCTGTAATAGGGAAGGTTGCTTGCAATTTGGAAGAGGAGGCACATGTGAGAGAAGAGAAGTCCACCAGGTGATAAGAGGGCACCCTTAAAGTGGGCAAAGATCGAATCAAAACGCAGAGCAGGAGGCCGCCAAGACGTGACGGAAGGCCCTTATTCGAAAAAGAAGTTCTGTGGAAGAGAAAAGGAGGCCCCTCCCGGACTCGAGAGGAGTCCCTCAAGACGGAGTAGGTCTAACAGATTGAGTGAGGCCACAAAGAGCGGAGGGAGTTCCCAGGAAATGAGAGGAGGCCCTTAAGATGGGAGAGGAAGCAGGTATGGAAGGTGAGGTTCCCAAAATTGAAGACTCTCTCAAGACGGGTAGGCTTTGCCAGGACAAAGGGGGACCACAAGGCGTGGAAGGAGGACCCTAATATGGCAGTGAATGCCTTTGGAACATGAGAGGAAGCCCCATGCCATGTTAAAGGGACTTCAGGATGTAGGAGGCCCTCCAAGACCGGAGAGGAGGGCCATTGGATATGGAGGATGGTAGGACACACGAGGAGACATCTAAAACCGATAAAGAGGCTCCAGGAAGTGACACAAGACTCCTAAGACGCGGGAGTAGGCACATAATTTGCAAAAAGCCCTAAGAAATTGTGCCAAGACATGCCGGGTACTTGAAAATCACGGTATGGGCCCAAAAAGATTGACATGAATGAAGACATGATCTCATGAAGACATGAAAGGACATGAATATCACTCAGGGGCCCCACCAATGGCTCCAAAAGCCTCCAAAACGTATTGGATCCCCAAAAAGTGTCGAAGGCGCTAAAACTCGCGCTAGGGATCCAAGCCAATGACGTTGGGGCACAAAAGATTGCATTGGACTAAAAAAAGTCGCGTCGTAACCCTTGAAATCCACACTGGGGGCTCAAAAGGTAGAGCCGGTGCCACAAAAGTTGCAGCTGCCCCACAAATCAATTCTTAACCGGAATGTCACTCTGCTGCCTCAAAACTCGGGTCAAAGTCCCCCCAAAATCCGTTCGGCACCGGCAAAAAATTTCAGGGCACCGAAAACCATCGCACGGGTGACCGAAGAATTGTACCTGGACCAAAAAACATCAGATAATGACCTTTATAAAAATATATATCGATGTTCAAAAAGTACACACCGAGACTGAATCGAATCAATACCAGCACCGGCAAATTAAGAACAGGTCCTGAAAAAATTACCCGGAGTGCTTTTATACGCCGAGATGTGCCATGGCTTAAAAAAAAACTCCTTCGGTGGCCGCAGTGACATAGCAGAGGCAAATGTCCCCTCCCTCCTAAGAGGGATAAACTCCCAAGAATCGTGCCGGGGCCCCCAAAAGTCGCGCCGGGGCTTCCAAAATTCGCGTCGGTCTGCCAAAATTGGCGCAGGGGACTCCAAATAAATACGTCGGGCCTCAGAAAACTCGCTGGGAGGCACCGAAAATCTGCAACAGGAACCCCAAGTTCGCGTTGGGGCCAAAGCTGATTACAACGCCCCCCCCAAACTCGAACCTGCCCCCTCAAATATTACGCTCGGGACATACAATTATCATCGGTAGTCCCCAAAATTGGTTTGGGATCAAAAACTCATGTCCGGGTTCACAAAAATTGGCGTCTAGGGCCCCACATATGCACGGTGTGACACCGAAAATTACGTCGGCATCCGGAAAAAAATGAAGCCGGAGCCCTTCAAAACCATGAGGGATTAAAAAAATGTGTTCGAGTCAGGAAAATGGCTATGGAGCACCGAACATATGAAATAAATTCACCTTGCAGATTTTCCTTCACGAATCGCGTACTGGCCCGAAAAAAAAATACCGGAGCCCCCAAAGAGAAATAGAGGTGGGATACAAAAACATGGTGGCAGTGGCTTAAAAAAATCACCCGGAATTCGGACCTTGGGGAAATCAAGAAAAGATCCACAAAAATCGCATTGAGCCCAGAAAACTGGCGATGGGTCCCCGGAACCATGCGCCTGGGAGCAACAAGTCGCGCTGGGACCGAGGAGAACCACGCCGACGGCCCAAAATCTTACTGGGGCTCGATAAATATTCGTCAGAAGTCCCAAATATACACAGCGGGACCATAAGAGCACAACGGGGATCGAAAGTGCGGGAAGGCAAATACAACTGGCCCTCCAAAGCGCAGTCTAGCAAAAAGCGACAAGGTTTAAACATGTGTTGCAGCCCTAAATAAACAAACCGGGAGCTCTAAAAAAAATACACCGGAAGCTCTCCGAAAGGTGCACAGGAACCATGCAACCGCGCAAGGGCCTAAAAAAAGAGGCTGGGGTCGCAAAAAGCAGCATGGTCCCAAAACGAATAAAAAGACCGGACACCAAATAAACAGGATCTTTGATGAACAACGGGATCTTTGAAAACGCCCCGACACCTAAAAAAATCCTCGGTGCACCAAAAAGCAAGAAACCCTAAACGAGCAGGGGTTTCGAACATGTGTTTGGCACCTAACAAAAATGGATTGGAGCCCTAAGACACATCTGTAAACGGAGAAAGACGACACTGGTCCGAAAAAATAACTCTGAGGCAGGGCCTTGGTTCGGGAGCCAATCTGGGAGCATATATAATCAAAGATATGAGGTGTTCCAAAGCTCAGCGGGTACCCGCATTTCTTAACCACCATAAAATGTGGCAAGTAGGGAACTAAGGATCGAATTAAATTGATCGAATTTTCGCAGCGAATGCCCATACGAAGCTTTCCATCATGCCAAATATGGCGCAAGTCTATCATATGACAGCAATTATATATATATATATATATATATATATATATATATATATATATATATATATATATATATCCATAAGATGGCGATAAAAAACCAATTCAATCCACTTCTCGTTGTCACCTTCGCGAAATCGTCGTCATAGATCTGAGAAATGATCGCTTAAGTCTCCTTATGACATCAAGCTGGTGGGAATGACCAGCAGTAGTGATGAATCCAGCTATATTCAGTTAGACTTGGTGGACATGGAAGTGTGTTGATGAGTGGGGAAGTGTGTTGATGGAAGTGTCCTTAAGATATGCTCAGCACCAGCCACGCCATCTCGCTGCAATGTAGAAGCCATCGAGAAAATTAAAGTGGTCGAGAAAGTCAATATCCTATGATGACCTTTCTTCGATGATTAGAAGAAAAAACAGTCGAAAGTTACTTGTTCTTGGTGTATATTCGGGGACACCCCTAATTCTAACATAACGGTCGAATTCTCACTGCCATAATTTATTATATATGTCGATGCCATGCCTTCCTAGGCGAAGGCTTTTTGATTCCTGCGACGCCATAACATACGTTACATGCACATTATACACACTGGATGCATGTCTAAGTTATTTATGTGGTCGAGAAAACATTAAAACATTCGCTTGTTTTGGCGCGTAGGTATTTACTCACATCTACTTACTTATACCCTGGTACGGCTTAATTCTCAGCGAAACTAAAATGATTATTGCGATTTCGTTTTGCGTAAATGATGCACCATGCCAAGAACAAACAAGACATCGAAAAGAAATCATGTTTCCAATTCTGGAAACATACTGAGCCAAAAAAAAACAATAGGAGGCCCTAACACAGTGGAGGCCCCTTTCAGCATTGCCCTCCCCCTGGAAGTACTTCGTGGCGACGCCACTGGCAGCAGGTCAAGGTATCACGTGCCAAGTTGACAACTAGTCTAACAGTCAAGCGCGGATCGAATGTCCTCCACCGAGTATTGTGAACACAGGCATAGTGCTCCATAGGCCACGAATTTCACCATATTGTTAACAGCTCTTAGACAACAACACGACGAGCACTGTTCTTTGATTCAGGAAGCCGCTTAGCCACTGCCTGTCCTTTACTAGCGGTAAAGCCTAAGTCATTAGCCAGCCAGACATCGTTAGTAAGCTGTGATACCAGCCATTGTCTTGTCGTCAGAGGATAAATCCGACACTACTGCTGTCGCCGACGCCAAACTGAAATACTTCACTGAAACACGAACTAGGATAATTCCACCAGCGACGGGCAGCGGAAACGTTTGCTGGAGGACAATTACTCATGTCGAGCACGGCGCATGCGGAGGAAATTACGTGGAAGTAGCGGGCAAAACACAGCCGATTTTTCCTTCAATGTTCTCCCTAATCACATAGTCCGCTACCAGCGGGCATCCTTGAGCTGGAAACATACCGATCTCATAGGGAAGCAGGAAGCGCCGCTCCTTACACACCCAATGTATTGTTGAGAATATGTATTACCCTGTGATCGTCGATGTCAACATATATGGAGATTGGTGCAAAAGGCACAAGGCCTTACGTCTGGGTTATCTGGGCTTTGGTTATTTGAGTTTTAGGGCGAATCGACCAGGTTTGGTCATTTAGCGCCCTATCTGGGCTTAAGGGCGCATCGTCTGCGTCGGTCATATAGCGCCTTAAATATCGGCACCGCTCCCATTGTCACCTTTTTAACACGCTTGCACAATGACACTTGCACACGCACCCACACAGGAGCGTACACGCACGCTCACACTCATTCGCATGTACAGCTGTATACATCAAATGCATACATGTGCATGTACAGCTGAACCATGACGCCGGGAGAGTCGCGCGCTGGCCGACGTCCTTTGTACGGATTGCTGTCGAACGCTGCGCCTCAACTGGAAACACGAAAACGCTTCCAACAAGTACCAGTATAGCTTGCCATGCAAGCGCATGCATGTGTTATCTTTTATCTTAGGGTTTGAACCGTGTCGTACGGAGAAGACAATTTTGAAACAATACGCTACTTGCCGTCCTTGGTCCATACTCAGGTTGGAGACATACATCAAACTTTGTATTTGCCTTAATCGTGGTATGTAACTGGAATCTAGAAGTAACATTTCTGATAAGTCTACTACGAGAAAAGCTCGCAAAGCCTTGTAAAGATGGCACTACAAACTATAGTTCGTTCGACAATTTCAAATGGGTAACTGCGTATTGGGGTGTTCCACTATTTAAAAATGTTCTCAAAACATCCATTTGCATTGGTTGCCCCGCTCGTATGACCAATTTAAGGAATCTCACCAGTTTGTAGAATATTCCAACCATAATTATGGCTCACGCTGTCCCATGGAAGATTTGGATACTATTTGGTGTTAGCCAATGCTGCAGCGTTGCAGGTACAAACATACACACTGTGGATAAGGAAATCTGTATGATAAACATCGACATGCGACTGGTACCATTTGTTTGGTAACGATGCAGGTCACATATTTATATCAAGGATGATATCCGATGTGGATTTTGTATGTATCTATTTGGCCTAAAGTACATATGATATCACACACTGCCAATGTTAGCAAATGCCCCGATGGTGCAACAGTTTCGTACGTATGTACCTACGACTACATGCTGGTAAGATTTCACTGAAATGCCTCTTTGGATGGAGTGTACAAACACTATTTACAACATCTGGCATATTATGATTTAGACGCCATACGCGGGCGAAGATTGTTCACCAGAGACAATACCGGCTGACCTCCATTTACTGGATGGCAATGTAATCGGCTCTGGTCAGTGGCCATATGCGTTGCGGTGTAGTTTTACAGCCGGCGCCATATCCTGCAGCTGGCTCTCGTCAGTGGCTGTGCTACTGGGGCTATACGACCTTCAATATACCAGGAGGTGCTGAGTTTACATCAAAAGTAACGTTAGGGATTATACTGTATTACTCAACGTTTCGGCCAGGGGCCATCGGCAGGAGTGAGTGTCAGGAGTCCGGCCGAAACGTTGAGTGATATAGTATAACCCCTAACGTTACTTTTAATGTAAACTCAACACCTCCTGATATATTGAAGCTCGTATATTTCTTCTAACGCAATGTCTAAAACCCAGGAGCACTTAAGAGCCATTCTTCGTTGTATTAAACTATGTCCCTTGGGAACGCCTTAAACATCGGAGACCTTGCAGGCGTATCCCAGCTGCGCAGACTCGAACCCACGCATGAACCACGATTCATGGCGAATGCTTTGTGCATGCTTAAGATGGAGCTGTTCTCAGATACATTTTGCCTGTGCCTAGAAAAGGGGAAACAGATCCGGCAAATGACAACTTGCATCGCCTTATACCAGCTCCTTTTCTCCTTAGGTTATGCTAACTGTGGTAGTTCCTATGAATGACAGGAGATACCTCAGGGATATGCTGGAGCTTAAAGAAATGTCAATGTTCAAAAATGTTGCGGAATCAGTGATTGATTCGACCTATAGACACACAAGCTACCTGGTCGTCTATTGCCGTGCTCTCCCTATTCAACACAGAACTGACTGACGATGAGCGAGAGTACACTGCAGTGGATCTCCTTATCGGCTCCCAGGCCGGCAGTTACTCCACTCGGGAAGACCCCCGCTGTGGATGTGTCTGATATGAGTGACCAGGCTTCACTCGTTGGCCCAAGGTCCTGGCTCCTGATCATACTGCTGCGACTCCTTAAAACGGTCATACGAACGGGAAAAGCAACGCAAATTTGACATTTTGAAAACTTTCTTTAAATGCGACTCCCGAACGCACATGCATTTCGGAGAATCGATTGATTCGATTTGAAAGAAGTGTGAATTCAGTTCTGACGCTCCTAGTGTCATGTGAATTGTGTCGCGTTGTTTTGCATCAAAGCTGAAAAATTTCGGGGCAGGTGTTAACCCAAGATGTTCGGTGGCTGCACGTGTGTGTGTGTGTGTGTGTGTGTGTGTGTGTGTGTTTTCTGCAGATCTGCACCGGTGTGGCCGGCGCCAGGTGGACGTTTGGACGTATATCTACAGAACTGACTAGGCCAGGCGCAGGGGATCGCGTCGGCAAAAGGGAGCCGAAACCATCCAAATACGGGCTACCATTGGTAGGACATTTCAGCCGAGTCCGTGCCTCGGTGGCACTTTCGTGTCCGTTTGCTCGTCTGGTGCACATCTGCTGTAAATGACTTCAAGCAGGTCCACAGTACTAGATCATAAGTGGATTGTGCAGCTTCGCACAGCTTTGAAGGAAACAGCGCACCCAGGGGTGGAGGGTCAAGGGGCTTTAAACCCTTTAGCGACAGGAGGCCCCCTTCTGCCATAGGAGGCCCCGTGGTAGATGCCGACGGCCACCTCCCGTGGTAGCCATGACACCACAGGAGGCCCCATGTTGGCCGAAAGAGGCGCCTTAACTATTAAGGAAAGCCCCTGACCGCCAAAGGAGGCACAGCGACCACCACAGGATGCCGGTGGCCACCACAAGCGGCGCCGTGGTCGCCACAAGAGGCTCCATGGTCGTCACAGGCGGCTCCGTGGTCGTCACAGGCGGTTCCATAGTCGCCGTAGGAGACTCCATGGTCGCCACAGGAGGCTACATGGTAGCCACAAGAGGCTCCATGGTCGCCACTGGGAGCACCATGGTTGCCACTGGGAGCACCATGGTTGCCACTGGGAGCACCATGGTTGCCACTAGGACTCGATGGTCGATACTAGAGGTTCCGTAGTCCCGATTGGGGAATCCACGGCCGTCACAGGAACATCTGTGACCGCGATAATAGCCCTCCCCGCCCACGACCGCTACGAAAAACCTAGCCGCGACAATGGGCCCTATGGTAGACGATAAGGACCACTTACGCCACATTAGGACCCCTGGCATATGCATGATCAAACCAAGAGCCCCCGCCCGTGGTAGCTGCACACATGGACCCAATCCAGCGTTAAAATATTGGTTTTTCGTTAGGTGTGCGATGTCGAAACGAATCCACTAAGATGTCGAAATTCCCCATGGAAACGGCGTCGTTTAGAATATCATTTCAAACTAAATTTGAAGTCCTTCAAACTAAATTTTGAGTTTATAGCCTGATTATGTGTACCTTTTTCGATTATTTTGGGAGACACCTAATATATGGATATGTATGCTAATGAGAATGATAAGAATGTCATACTATCAGCAAATAATATTAAACGAAGACCATATCATGTGTAATCTCTTTGCTTGAAATCGCGTTAGGTGCAATATGTTTATGCATCACAATATATAATGGTGAGCATAAGCATGATACTTACACACGGACCACCATTAGAGACAAGGCATGGAGACTTCATAAACACACATCAAGAGGCAGGATGTTGATACTTCCATAGGAAGGATGTCTCCTTATTGTTCAATAGGTGGTATATTCCACCTTATTTCACGAATAATTTATCACTGACCCAATCCCGCGGTGTACCCGGCAGGGGAGGTGTGGCCAGTGGCTTATGCCGTATGCCCCGTGCCGCAATGGTCATACGCCCCTCGGGTAATCTGTGTCCCTCGGGGCAACCATGTTCCCAAATTAAATTATCATGTGGGTGCACACAGGGACGGGTCAGGGGGCCAGGTCAAAAGGGGTACCTCACCAAAGATTTCCACGTGCTACGAACTGTTTGTTTGGTTATTGGGTGGCTTTCGACGCACTCCAGGCGCGATCACGGCTAATGGTTTCGCATTTTCCCACACTGTTTCGCCGGTGAGTCGCGAGATTGGGAAAAGTCCTAAGCAATGCGAGTGTTTACCTTTGGTACCCAGAGCTCAACACCTTAACCATTCGGCCATCCCCGCCCCAAGCTACGAACTGGTTGCGATATAATAGTGTAAATAAGTGAATATACTAGGTTAGAAGAGTCCGACCTCCCCCGGGCTTATCTGACCTATGCTGCTCGCTTCGCGAGCTCTTGACAAAAGGAATCTACTTCATTTTCCCACGCATTTAGCAGGAGCTGGACACGAGCAAATCAAACAATTTGTCTCTCAATCAACTGGCTTTCCATACTGAAAGGGGTTATGTATCGCGTGGCACCTCCCCAGAACCAATTACCATCCCAATTTCCCTCAGGTGTACTGGGGGGGGGGGGTACTTTGGTTACCAAGCATGGTTGTACGAAGTCGCCAAGTTACGCCAATTGGCGTGGCATGTATAGAGTGAACGCATGTAACCTGATACCTTCCCTTCACTACAACATATCAGCAGCAGCTTGGTAAATGATGAATGGATGGATCAACGAAGGAATGAATGTTGAATACATGACAAATTAATGATTAAAAAATGTTTCACTACGTTAACCGGAGTGGCGGTAAGTCATCCATATATGAGATGAATATTGCCGCGGGTCAGGAGAATATTGAGAACCTATACTTGGCGGGGAAACAAAATTTTCGGTACCAGTAGGGATAAAGGCCCCTTTTGCTTCAGTGCGCTGTGCGCTTTATTCCAAATATAGTGTCGGTAGCAGACCAACCGTTGTACAACCACCGTTGTGTGGGGCGGGGAAGGGTGAATTTAGTCGGCAAAGGGTTCATGACTCTATCTCAAAAGTGAAGCCCCTCTCGGGGAGGGATTCTTCATTTTCCAAGTGAGAACAAATAGTCAGACCACGTTCCGTGATCTATCTCCCAGTTTCACTGTGATGTTTTCTGTCGGCCCACAAATTGAACATTTGAGCCTATGGCCTTGTTTAAAAAAAAATAATAGCCCGAAAACCTCACGTCGTGCATCCTGTGCGACACAGAACGCAGATGGACTGTATCCGGTGGTTCAGGCGGGGGAACCACTTCTTGAAGTAAGTTCAGGATTTTCCGCGCATCTTTCTTCCTGGTGGAATGGCAAGAAGGGGGTGGCAGGTGTGGCTAGGATGTAACACGCACACGTCTGGGGGGAACAGATACCTGCCCCCTGCGGTCTTTCCTAATTTGCCGCCATACTAATCGAGTTAGCAAGGCCAAACCTAGCATGGCTGCTCATTGGTCTTTTCCGCATATCCTCATACATTTTAAACCCTGGGTCACCTTAGGTCAGGTCACCAGGTCAGGCGAAGTGACCCAACCACACTGGAGTTCTAAGTGGCATAACTTCCACAATAATGTTGCGATTGATTTCAAACTTATAACATGCCATGATCTCATCGGGGACCATAATATGTATATCGTTTTTTTTCGTAGCATTGACCTGAGGTCAGGTCGCGGCAATGGCTTCCCCATTATAGGGCTATGGTAAAATATACAAATGTTTCCTGGTTACATATTTGCTCTCGGAATGATATCACAACGGTTGTGGCGTGTAGTTGAAAGCTATACTCAATGTTACTGCTGACATTCTTTCCCGGTGACCTCACCAAGGTCATCTGAGGTCACCTGAGATCACTACACATTTCTGCGCATTATATCGCACTGCATTGGGCTAGAAGGCTGAAATTGCCGTCATTGTGCTTTTTTCGCCAAGACGCATCGATTGATGCATTGCATGCTCTCCCTAGGCTATTTCATGGCCTTGACCCGAGGTCACAGTTTCGGTTGACCTGACCTCAAATCACACCGCCTATTGTCGATAGCACACTTCAAGGACTGTCGAATAGCGTTCGCCGTTTGTTTCTATCTGTTACAGGTCCTGAGATATGTGTGAATATCTGAGTCCCACGCGATCTGGTCGAATTTGACCCATGATGACCCAAACCTGAATATTATTGACCTGAGCGAAAAATTGACCGAAACACTCGATAGTCTGTCACTAGCTATCTAACGTCGTTTTCCGTTTGTCGCTAGCTAGCATAGTTCTAAAGATCTTAGGGAGGGCAGACATCTGCCCCCCCGGACATGTGAAGTTGGCACAGACTGCCGGACGTGCGAGTGTTAAGAACTGGGACATATTCTGTGCTCCAACCACGTTTAGGCCGGTTTGGTCAGATTGAGGGAAATGACCACTCACGAATTCCGTACCAACGCCCGCGCCTGCATGGATGACCTCTCACTTCCCGCCTCCCTCCTCATTCCAGCCTGACCACCGTCGGCCGGTTCAGTAGTAGTAGTAGTAGTAGTAGCAGTAGTAGAATTGCCACAGTCATCTTATCTAGGTAAGATGCCCTGCTGCCTTTTGGAAGTCAGTCGCCTGTTTGAGACGCATCCAGAGACTCTCCATCTCCAAAGCATTTCTGATGAGGGCGATCTCGTCGCAGGTGAACAGATGTCGCACTGTTTCTTCTTCAATCTCGCAGTGGCAACATGTAGGTTGGCTGCCAGAGATGCGAGTCATGATGTAGGTTCGAAGATTTGTCGAATGTCCACTGCACACCCGGGCCAGCTCGACCCTCTCGACTCTAGGCCGGTTTGGGCACAGCTGATTGAAGGAAATGACTCACATCCATTCACTGTGTCGGAGTAAAACGTGAATTCAGCTGGCGGGGAATAAACAAATTATCATGCCACCGGTTGTGAGCATATCATGCGCATAATGCTAGCTTTGCTACTCACCACAAATTATGCAAATTTACCCAACTTGCGGGATACATGTCACGTCGGTGGTGGTTACTGGCTTTTCGACACCTCGACCGCTTAGTCATGTAGCGTCGCCAATCTCTCACGTCAATTGGTTGCGGGCGACGATACATGTCATGTCAATAGCCGAAGCTATAGCACACGTTGCCCCACGTTCGTTGGTATTTTTACTCACCTGAAATTACACCAATTGACTTGGCACTCGCTTGACATTTCCCTTCACCCCAGTCTACCTCAAATGTGTGGACATGGCAAATGCTCGCGGTAAGCTGTATAGGTTATGAGTTACTTACAATTGCGTCCGCAGACAATTCTTGAGTGATACATATGCGGAATTGATACCCGTAAACCAGTATTTTCATGGTATGCATCCCGGTCATGGACGTATATCACGTCGATGCACCTCCCCCAAGTTTCCAATGATTTAACACGACCCCTGCATCCAGTGAATCCAAACAAATCAAAACATACTTGTTCCACCGCTGCTCAGTCTACCGCCTCACTCATCCAGTTGCAGCATACCTGTACCCCCTCCCCCTTGCAGCATACCTGTACATCAGGGGAGGATGGGTTGCAGCGCCACTAAGGCTGACGCCAGATCTCTGCCCGATTTAAGATATGCATTGACAATTTTAACAAATACATTTTTCATTGCAAAAAAAAACTAAATGTTCCCCTTCATTCGTTAAAATGTTCCCACAAGACGACCTCCCCTCCTTCCCAGAGTACCTCGCGCACTCATACTCCCCCACCCCCACCCCACACAGAAATGTCGTACCAACACCCGCGCCTGTATAGACGACCTCTCACTTCCCGACTACCTCCCTCCTCATACCAGCCTGGCCACCGACGGCCGGTTTTGTCACAGCTGATTGCACAAACACAAACATCTGACTGACTGAAAACTGACACAAACATTATTCTTCAACCGCCGCTTAGTCTACCGCTTGCATTCCCAAGTTGGCTCCCCCTCCACGCACCATGAGAGTACATCAGGGGGGGGGTGGACTTCGTCGTATGGTTCGAAGACATTTTAATTTTAAAAAGCCAGTGATCATTGGACTGGAATAGTCGATAGGCGCGATCGATTGTGCGAACACCGTTACTGACGCAGCTTTTCGAAAGGCCGGCAAAGTGTCGGCTTCAACACCATCAGAGTGTTATGGGGTTCTGCCTCGATGTGCAGCCCCGATTCCAGGCGATCCGGGCGATCGGATGTCCGGTCACGGCGCCGGACATTTTCACATGTTGAAGAAACGGGCGTGAATTCGGGCGTGAATGCTTCAGCATAGGAAACGTATATTTTCTATATGAAATCGTTCCAAATGCAGTGCGGCTGACGCAGCAGCGCGCGCATTAAAGTATAATTTCCGACCAATTGAAGCACCGGTACAAAAGCCGCCGACCGCGGTGGCATGCTGGAGACTTTTCGGATGGCCGAGAAGGCGTGTTTGTAATGATTCGGGGCGTCCACGATTGTAACCAAACTATTTGAGTTGGATAAATTTTAAAGGTACCGTGGGCATCAGCAAATTCGCGGCTACAAGTGTATGTCGCTTTTAACTTGACAATGGTGTTCTAAAGGGGCGTTAGCAGCGTGGAAAACGGAGCCGATTTTATACGTCCAAACATCCCACTGTCGTCGCAGTGACGACGCCCGCTTGCACCGGTGAATAAGGTCAACGTGAAATGTGCAGCCGGTACATAGAGCCAAGTAATGCAAGCGGTGTCGCGTCTTCAAAACCAATGGCTTTCCAGCGCCAGACCCAATCCTCAAAAGCAGTTAAAAACGTCGCTTACGATCCTCACACGCCCTCCGCGTGCACGTTTTGCATTACGGAGGCATGGGTCAGTGAAGGGTATTTTGGAGATAACTTACAGGACTATGAGATCCAGGGATACAATATGTTTTCGTGCAATAGGGGTCCAGCAATGAAAGGGGGTGGTGTAATGTTCTATATGAATAGCTTATTCAGTTCTCAAAAAGTAGCAGGTGGGAATAAAAATGTGTCTGTGGAGTCCATTTGGCTTGATGTCACTGTGGGAAAAGGCAACAGCAATACTCTTAGGATAGGAGCTTTCTACCGACCACATTCTCAGCAACTGGAGCTTGACAAGGTGATTTGTGAGTAAATCAGTAGAAACTTTAAGAGGAAGTGCCTTATTCTTGGTGACTAATCTAAAAGGTTATGAAAATGCTGGTGTTGGCTCCCCATCATGCAAAATGTTTAGGAAATGCCTTGAAGAGGACCTGTTCTTACACCAGTTTGTATCGGAACCTACCAGGCATGGTTCATTCTTGGACCTTGTATTCTCGGATTTAAGTGACTTGGTTCAAGACTTGACTGTAGGCGAAACTCTGGGAAGAAGTGACCATAACATAGTTAGATTCAAGGCACATGTAGGGGAAATTATCAAGGATAATTTGGTAAAGGTTCCAAGTTTCAACAGAGCAGACTTTGACTGCATGAGAGCGGCTTTAAGTGCCATCAGATGGGAAGAAGAATTCTCCAATTTAAATGCCTGTGAAATGTGGGAAAAGTTCAAATCTTACTTGAAGGAAATTCAGATTAGACATGCCCCCCAAAAGCAAAGACGCAAAAGAAGGGTAGGAAAGCCAGCATGGCTTACACCAGACTTGAAAAAAAAACAATTAAGGCTAAGAAAACTGCATTTAGAGTTTTTAAAGAAGCCTCAAATGTCGCTAATCTAAAGGCGTATCGAAAAGCTAGAGACACTGTGAAGCAAAAAACCAGAGGAGCAAAGCGAGCAAAATAACTGGATCTAGCTAGAAACTGTAATGGGGACAGTAAAAAGTTCTTTAGTTTCTACAAGCTGAGTAAAGTTTCTAGCACAATTGGTCCACTGGAAGTAAGCGGAACTACATTGGGTGAGGATAGTGAGATGGTTGAGGAGCTGAGCAAGCAGTTTAAATCAGTGTTTACATTGGAAGATATGACAAATCTGACGACCGTACACCATAGTTCAGTGACATGGGATCTGACAGATGATGTTGATTTCATTGATAGTGATGTTGTTTGCAATCATATCAGGAAAACAAAGCCAAACAAGGCAGCAGGACCTGATGAGATATTTATGCTAGGGTGTTGCGGGAAACTGAAAAGGAACTGGCATTTCCACTTAGTATAATATTTTGTAGATCAGTTTCACATAATGAAATTCCAACCGATTGGAAAAGGGCAAATGTAGTTCCTATTTTCGAGAAAAGAGAAAGAGGGAAGGTTGAAACTATAGGCCAGTAAGTCTCACATCCCTAGTCTGCAAGGTACTCGAATCAATTATCAAGGATAGAATAGTTAGTTATCTGGAAGGTAGCAGATTGATTGAAGATACTCAACATGGGTTTAGAAAAGGACGATCGTGTCTCACAAACCTCTTGGACTTTTTGAACTTCGCAACAGAACAATTTGATCAGGGAAATCAGGCTGATGTAGCATATCTTGACTTTAGTAAGGCCTTTGACAACGCACCCCATAAACGGTTAATGATACAGCTTCAGTCCCATGGTATTGCAGGTAGCATCTTAAAATGGATAGAGTTATGGCTTTCAGATAGACAGCAGAGTGATGCTAAATGGTACAAAGTCATCATGGCAAAATGTTCTTAGTGGAGTCCCCCAGGGGTCAGTACTGGGGCCACTACTGTTCATTATATTTGTAAATAACATTGAAAGTGGCCTAAGCAGTAAAGTTTTGAAATTTGCGGATGATTTGAAGGTCTTTAGGGCAATAACAGGTCAAGATGAGCATATCTCGCTGCAAAAAGACTTAGACGAACTTGTGAAGTGGTCCGAAGAATGGCAAATGAAATTTAATTTTGGTAAGTGCAAAATCATGCATGTAGGTAAGCAGCATATGAAGGCTCCATGCTTGATGGGTGGCCAAGTGCTATCAGTGACTCAACAGGAGAAGGATTTAGGTGAAACACAAAACCAGGGGCATCAGAACAGACCAAGGAAGCCAGGAAGAAGGTACTGAGAATGCTCGGGGCAATAAATAGGAATGCATCATACAGAAGTGAGGAAGTGATCAGGAAGCTTTACTGTGCATACGTCAGGCCACATTTGGAATACTGCATCCAAGCTTGGTCTCCTAGCTATGAAAAAGATTGTTGGCTTTTAGAGAGAGGACAAAAGAGGGCTACAAAAATGGTTAATGGCATAAGCAACCTGGCATATGAGGAAAGATTGAAGAAATTGAATATGTTTTCACTTAGATATAGAAGGCTGAGAGATCTCATAGAGGTCTTTAAATTTGTCCATGGTCTGGAGAGGAAATACCTTGGGAAAATGTTTGAATTGAACAGAAATGATGCAATTAGAGGCCATCAATTCAAAATTAAAGTTAACCACAGCAGAACAATGTTAAGGCAAACTTTCTTCACCAACAGGGTAGTAGAACACTGGAACCAGCTGCCAGAAAACATTGTCAGTAGCAGCACATTGAACATCTTTAAAAACAGCATAGACAATGATAAGAATAGAGGGCTGTTCCCTGCTTTTCAGTATTACAGGGAGGGCTGTTTGACAGATTTGGTGGGCAACTGGTTCAGTGTACAGAGTGCAACCAAGAAGGGCCCGTGTGGCTCATAGTTGCACCATTCTTTTATGTCTTTACGTGCCGAGCGCGACCGAAACGTTTGCACTCGTGAGCTTCACCATTGTCGGGGATACACTTTTCGTGTTGATATCGTGCCGATCGGACCACAGGTTCGGCAGCTGCGGCGCCCTCATTCGGGCCGCCCGGCGAGCTGAAAATCGTGAAAATCCCAAGTCAATATGAGCGAATTTACGTTTGAGACCAACGTTTAGTGCTGCCTTAGCGCGCAACCGCCGCAGCATTGGGGCGATCGCAACTAAACGGGGCCCATTGGCTGGAGGAAAATGCCACCTATTGGCCGATACCATTCACGAGCGAGTGGCATCGTGTACGAAACCGTGCCATTGGTGAAACGAATATATAAAACGCCATGTTAAGTCAATGGGGTTTGTGAGAAAATGTAATCGCGTGGCACGCGCTGGCCGTCAGCAAGAATATACAATTTGGTGCTAATTGCCCGGAGTAGTCGAAATGTATAACGCACGTTACCGGATACAGGAAATGAAGCTTTTTTTCACTGGCTGAACCACAATTGCGAATAGTCCATAATAGACAATTTGAATGCATCGCCTCCACAACAATGCCCAATCGGTAAAAGGCCCCACCGACCATCGGAGTGCACCACCGGCCGAAAGACGTTTGCATGAAATGGGCCTCCTCCGGAACGGAGACACACTGGAAAGTGGAAGCACCTCGGATGTTAGAGTTGTTTGGAGACACAACCCCCAACAGCATAGTTGTGCAGTTGTTTGGAGAAATTTAATTTCGTTCTGTTCCCCTCCATGTTCTGCTAATCTTCACCAATAATTACAGATTTGAACACTGGCTCATGACGGCTTGAACTTGACAGCATTGCCGGACACTGCGAACTTCTTTCAAGTTCCGCCCAGGCATGCTTAAGACTTCGACCTGAGAATTTCGTGTTCGAGCTCCGTTAGATCCACAACATGAGTGTCTTTCCACTGTACTAGCGAATAGCAACGTCGTATCATTTCATGACAATCACACCGATAGCGAGACGGATGCTAGACTGGAAACTAGCCACGTTCCAAAAACCAGGTAGCTTCCTGATCACTCCAGGGAGGTGGAGCGACAAATGCTTGCCGGAATGACCAGGAAGGTGTAAAGTACAGGCACCGCCAGGCAACATTTCACAGCAGGTTCAGTTGTGAAAACAAGCCCGGCAGGGATTCGACTTTTATTGGCTGTATCTCTATGTTACATGATTCCTCGTTCGACACCGCACCCCATCACCGTTCTAATGGAAGACTAAGGACAGCTTCAACAAGTCGCTTCTGGTAAACGAGAGACCCGATCAGGTGCCGAAACCGGACGCGGCGGCGGGCGGCTTTTGGCGCGAATTTCCCCGCCATCGCTGTTGTTCTCTCAATCAAAACCGAGCCGAACGAGCGCGCGCGAATAACACCGGAGTTTCGACCGGAAGGCCGCGCGCGGACCAGGTCCGGGTCGCCTGCGCGCCCCGCCCAGTCAGGAGAGCAGCCAGTGTGGCATCACGGGCACCACAGACATCAAGAGCACAACACAGTCCTCGTATACAGATTAGCACAGGGGACGGCGCGTCCTGCCGCCGGCGGACCACGCCGGCGCCGACGCCCACCCGTGTAACGCGGCAGCACGCGGACGAAACACAAACGCCGGCAGCGTGCCGCCGACGTGTCGTTGAGGCTTGCATGGTGGTCGCCGCACGCGCCGCACTCGCCGGCCACTCACAACGCCAGCATGGCAGGCCGGCAGGCACCTTTTGATTTGGACAGCGGGCGGGCGAGCTCGCTCTGTGCACGGCAGCCGCCTACCTACAAAACGGCGGCGCGTGTCCAGCGTCGCCGCCGACAACAGACGCGCCGCGAGCGCCGCCGTGCAGGAGCCCCAGGAGGCAGTGCGAGCTGGCCCCGCTGGCGCCGGCGGGCCGCGGCACCCTGGCCACACCGCGCGTCCGCCGACTCGCCCGGCAACGACGCGCCAATACTATACTCGTCCAACAGTAACCGACGTAAAATTACCAACGCGTCAATCGTGTTTGCACCCATGTACCAGTACTAATAAAACAACAGCACGCAATAGAAGCATGGCGTTCACCTGCTCTCGTCCACGGCGACGGCGGCCGCGCCGCCCAAAGCCTACTCGCACCACAGTCCATTGCAAGCGTTTCCTGAGTTGGGTTACTATTATGCTAGACGGCCCCGCAGGGCCGCTTCTTGTACCTACGAGCCAGGCAAGTGGATGTTTGTACTGTGAGTGCGCTTCTGAGGGAGCCGCAGGTGGCCGGCGCGCGCACAGCATCTCCGCCACCCCGCAATACCGTGACGCCCGCCACGGTGAAGTCACACGGGGAAGGTGACGTCACAGGGGCTGTACGGAGACGCCGGCGCGCGCCGCGACACTGCTGCCGTCCCGGGGACAACAGACGCCTGCTCTTGAGGCGGCCGTAGGAGACACGGTGACCACTCCTGAGAGGGCTGTAAATGGGACACGCTGTATACCTGGGATGGTTGCGGGGAACACACGTTCAGTACCTGAGAGGGTTGCGATGAGAACACACGTTCCGTACCTGAGAGGGTTGCGATGGGAACACACGTTCCGTACCTGAGAGGGTTGCGATGGGAACACACTTTCCGTACCTGAGAGGGTTGCGAGGGGAACACAAGTTAGTTCCGTGCCTGAGAGGGTTGCGAGTGGAACACACGTTCCGTACCTGAGAGGGTCGCAGGAAACACGCGCCCTGTACCTGAGAGGGTTGCAAACGGGCGAAACCACGCCCTGTTCCTGAGAAGTGTGCAGGTGGTGCACGCGCCATCTTCCTGAGAGGTTTTCACCACGCGACACCCACCGTCGGTGTGAGCGACCAGCGGGCTCTGCGACACCGCGAAACGTCACCACTAAGAAGTCCGCCACACGCGGCGGCCACAAGTACATCACACACACGAACCCGTCAGCCACGTCAGCCACGCCCGCCGCGGTCGGGCCGCGTCTCGAGCCACAACCGTCCCTCAACACACCGCCACAACGCGCGCCGACAGTAAAATAAATGCAATTAAAATCCCTGATGACAAATGCATGTGGCTGCATTGCATTTCGGCTCGGTGAATAGTGGCCGAGCGCCGAGGCGGTTCCGCTCCACTGTCTCCCGAAAATTGGGCGCCAATCAGCGAAATTTTCTACATGATGCTTTCTCCTGGCCTATACACTTGAATATGGTTAGTGTGAAACAAGCGACGAATGCACTCAACTAATGCTCCCAGCGACCACGGACCACACTTAATTATAAGCACTAATTCCAATTCCGTGGTGGAGAGTTGCACTTCGAAAGTGAAACGGATGATAGACACCTGGAAGTGAAGACATACTTCGAATCAGGGGGACATTTTGCGTGGATAACTCTCATCAAAAGATGGGGGGATGAATGAACTTAATGATTGACCGACGAATCTTCCCTGAGAAATTTGGCCATAACTGACGTCCGTACAAGACACACCCACCCACCTTCACACGCACATACACGCCTACACCTCCAGCGTCAGCGAAGACCAACAGGGCCTAGCGACGAGCGCGATCGAGCCTCCGCACCTAAACTCATTCCAAATGCACCGAACTCCTCCGGTAGCCAACGGCGTGGCGAACGCAAACGCATGACGAGGTATGAACGGCTGCTGCGCGCGCCGCACTACCTGGCAACACTATGTACTCTTGCATGTGTACTTGCATAATCCCTGAGCTGAGAGCGGCGTGCCGCGGTCAGTGTTGAGAGGCGGCGGAGCGGTGCGCGACGGCACCGCGTCGCCGCCGACCCGTGTCAGCCGTGCCCCGCGGCAGTCGCGGCGGCGCTACATCAGGTAGTCCTTGATCAGCTCGGGGTTCTCAGACTTGTGCGTGGACACCACGTGGATCTTGACAGAGTGCCGGTGCTGGAACTTCTTCTTGCAGACGGGGCACTGGAACTGCGGCTCGACGCCGCACTCGTACTTGACGTGTCGCTTCAGGTTGCCGCTCGACGCGTACTGCCTGCCGCACTTCTCGCACGCGTACTGCTTGCACGGGGAGGTGGGCGACTCGCGGCGCAGCAGCAGGGGCAGGCCGAGGGGGCCGGGGGGCGGGGGAGGCCCGTGCGCCAGCAGCTGGTCGTACCGCTGCTGCTGCAGCAGCTGCTGGAAGCGCACGTTCAGCGCGCGGTGCAGGAACGCATCTGCAACACCCCAGAGAGCACACACGTAAGCGGAACGGAAGCGGCGAGCAAACGAAGAGAAACGAATCAGAACGGCGCGCGGGCAAACGGTCGCAGCGAAACCAAACACAGTGGCGGCTGGCGGCGGGCGGGCGCAAGGGTTCTCCTGCCAGCACTGCTACGCATACGCACTATAACGTGGGTGCGGCGTCCGCCGCGTCGCGTCCGTCCGGGACGTGACCGCGACGGACGCCACGGCCACCAACCAAACACGAACGTCCTTTCCAACAAAACCAGTCGGCACGCACGGCTACGACACAAACGACAGGGCCAAGTGCAGCGGGCCGCATGTCCAGGGAGCGGGTTCAAGACTGGCATGCAGCTGGCGAGCAGCGTCTACGGTCTGAGTGGCGCGCATGCGAACGGTCGGGTCGGGTCGGGTCGGGTCGGACCGGCGGTCAGTCTCCGGCATGCTGCCCCTCTACCGGCGTGCGTCTGGTGGCCAGGATGGCTGCGGGATGGCGGTGGGGAGGCGGTGGGGACGGTGCGCTCCGCTCTTGCGAGTCTTGGCTCGTGGTCGGCCGCTGGTGACGACGGTGCCGTCGCGCGCCGTCTTCTGCCGCTCGTCGGTCGAGTGCGCGTCAGCAGCCGGTGCGCGGCTCCGGCCGGCCGCGCGACTCGTCTCGTGCGGCGTCGAGGCCGACGGGCGGTGCCGGTGGGTGTACACAAACACACACGACACGCACACAAGCACACACGCGCCGCTCGCCCAGCTGCCAGCGCCCGCCGCCGCCGCCGCCAGTTGTGGGGTGGGTGGTGGCTGTCTCGGAACATGGTGCGGGCGGTGACACCCGGCGGTGACCTGCGCCGTGGCCGGCGGCCTACCGGTCACTGACAGCACGGCACACAACACGGTCGGCGTGCGACCAGTGCCACACACTGGCGGCGCCGGGTCACCTCGTGCGACACCGGCCCACGCAGCTAGACGGACGGAACAGTCGGTAGCAGTGGTGGTGGTGGTGGGCAGTGGTGGTCTGGTGCTCAGGGAAGGGGTCGCCCACTATACGGTCACATGGTGCCAAAATTAGCCGGCATTGTGCCAACCAGTGTAAAATAATTGACGATGTGACCTGGAAATTCACAGTTAATGAAATTGTGCTATTTCATCCTTGTCTTAGGTTTTTACGAGTTTGCCACATGATGTATGGGCAGTCATCATGCACACGACTGCGAAATACTGTAAAATGCATCTGACTGAAGTGAAAGTCATTCCGCTCTTTTAATCCTTAAGTGGCGATACTTTATTTTCTTCCAATCTTTCACTATTCCGAAGCAACTTCTTTCTTCATCCACACAGTTAATGGTGAAGTATTTTTAGGACACTGGTGCCAACAATAACAAAAACGTATTTACTTCCGATGATGAACGTTTTTTTATTTGCATCCTCGAAGGTTCATAACAGTTTCATCCCAAAAGGTTTATATTATTTAAAATGCAGTTAACATATTCGTTTCAGTTGTACTGATGGGCACATGTACTTGGCATTACAAGAACGCGAAAATGTATTGAATAATGACGTGTAAATAGTAACATATACAATTTTTAGTCTTCTTTGATTGGTTGGCTGGCTGGTTATTTGGGCTTAAGAGCGCATCGACTGCGATGGTTATATAGTCAGTGTGTCGACATGAGAATTTCAAATAAGACTAATATTTTATTCATATCCGACGTCTAACTGAAAACGAGTCGATACATGCTGCGCGCCGGTCAATACAGTACAGATTGAATCATCGGCCCATAACGACTACTCGCTGATGACCCAAAACATTTCCTCTCGAAACCCAGTCCTTATTACGAGATATATATTCAACTGATCGGTTAGGGGGGTTTCGTGGAGGTCACTTATACCTGGCACCAACTACTCTCAGAAGCGCCGGGTTCCAGTATTCGGAGGGTGTCAGTCGGCGTGGTTCAGCGGCACCCACTCGACTCACCCGGCAACCCGCGTGTGTGTGATTGTGGTTTTAGGGCGCATCGACCATGGTTGGTCATTTAGCGCCCACCCGGCAACCCGCAAACAACCACGCGTACGTACAAGCGGGACGAGCAGCCCGACAACCGCATCGCCGGGCAACAACCCGCCCAACTCTGGGCTCTTGCATGACGCATCAACTGCTGACAGGCCGGCCGGCAGGTGTCAGGCGACATCTCGGCAGAATGCAACCGCTGCACCAACATAAGCGGCGGCCGGCCACCCGTCATGACGATCCAGACGGGTTTTTCCATGGCGCCACCGCTGGTCACTGGGACCGCCTCGCCACCGACTACGCAACGACGCGCACCGACCGTTTTGGGCCGAGGCCGCCGTCGATAATATACGCCGTGCGGAACAATGCCCTCCTTCCACATTCCGGTGCTTTCCGGGTCGGTCGGCCGGCCGGCCATTTCGGCACCGCCGGTCGTGAGAAGCCGGCGGACGGACGGCATACCGCGGCGTGCGTCTCGATGACGGCCGCCGCTAACGGTCGCCATGGCAACCTGCCCGACGGCAATGGCTGCACTCAAGGCCACAGCAATAATAGAAACGGCCCGTCAGTCGGTGCACCGCATCACCTGGCCGGCTGGCCCTCCCGACGGCCGCCGACGCCCCCGCCGGAACGGCTCTCGTACCAGCCCCCCTCGCTCAGCTCAACGCCCCGCGCCCGCCAGAACATACGGCCATGGGGCTACACGATCTGCTTTGCAGTTAATTTTGAAATTAAATTCTCAATCATAATTTGCAGTTGTTATGCTTCCACTCCTTACACTAAAACATTAAGACATTGCGTGTCAGTCAGTGCCAAAATCGCGCCGAAAGAACTGGCATCTCTGCAACTGCAATTTTGAAATACCATCATTGGCAACCCATCTATGCTACTATGCTGGAGTTCTAAAATGCAACGAATCATTTCATGTCGCTTTCAAAGTAAACCAAGCATGACCAAATGTCCAATGGTTAATTCTTTATGAAACGGAATATTTACGGATGGCTCGGCGCCATTGGCGAATATTTCGCCGGTCATAATTAACAGCGTTGCGGGGGACTGGCGCTCCACGGTGATTCCCGTTGTTCTCCTGAAGTTGGGCCTTTCTATTAAATGAAATACACTAGTTGGAGCGCGTCAGCCTATTCAAGTGCTAAGTGCTCCGGGAAACTGAAAAGAATGTCGCACCTCCCAAACAAAAGGCGCCAACTTAGTGAGCCATACGGATCTGCCTGGGTTAGTCATGTGCACCCACCCATTCATGCTTCACCAATCCCCAGTTTTTCTTTGTGCTGGCAAATAGAGTTGCGACAAAGGATTCCTTTCATCCAAGGTGAATCCACTGGATTTAAGAATACAATGAAGAACTCAGGATGCCAGAGATTTCAGAGGACTCCTATATGCACTATAGGGAAGACGCAATGTGAATAGTGCACAAATCTGGGATTTTAGCTTAAACTCCTGAAAGCGCAGATATAATACAATATGGCAGTGTGCATAATAAACATGAAGCGGAACACAGCATTAAAATTGTTAGTTAGTTATTTGGGCTTTCGGGCGCTTCGAAAACAGCATGAAAATGACACCCAGCATGGCATACATGGGGAGAATTACATCCAAGTCGTCATCTGGCAAGAAAACACTTATCCATCGTAGTGCATAATAATTTTGTACTCGAGGCGCCTCCTCCTCTTCCTTTTAACTCGTGTCATAGATAAGGTACAGACGTGGAAAATGGCGTGGCGTGCCTACACCTGTGAACTTTTATCTACACTTGCAACAATCGTTTTCTTAATCTTCCGGTCGGGCAAAAATATAACGCAGGTGATGCGAACAAAGGTCACTGATACCATCATGGTTATATACCTATGCTTGATCAACTGTTCAAGATGCAAGCTTCAGAAACAGGTACCAAAACAAAACCGCATGGGTGACAATTTTGAGGAAAAAATCCCAAATTGTGGAGAAAAAGATTTCCGCCAAACTTCCAACACAAATCCGAATGTTCCAATGGAATTACTGGATTCCGATCACATGAGAAATGTCTTAGCGCACGAAATTGCCCTGAGCAATTCTTACCTTGGAATATTCGGTACTTTAGCCTAGAGCACCTGGAATACATGAAACTTTGGGATGCTTCAGTTGACATCTATCGACTGGGCCTGGTATTAGCCGAAAATATGGTACGCTTTTTGTGGACCCAAGTTATAACTAAATGTACTGTGGGTTATAAACAATACTGATTAGCAACGAAGCTAAACATAGAACAATATTCATGCAGCGAAACCTTTATCTGACCTAGACCTAGCCCGCGAGTTTCTTCGTTCTATCAATTGCTATACACCTATTTGTATAATTATATGGACATTAAAAAACGTATATAGACATATATAGAATTTCCAGACCTTAAGTTTTTATGTATAATACTTTAGGACACATCTTTGTCTCAACATTTCTTTGTCTATACGACCCGAAGACATTTCCTTCATTTTGCCTCTTCGTTGGCTTCCAACGAAGCCAACTAGAAAGATCACTGAAAACCCACATTGCTTTGCTATCGGTATCGTTCATGACCTGGCAAAGAACCACGTAGAAAGTTGCCACCGAAATGTCAACAAATACCGCAGGTACGACACGCATGAAGCAGAGCCACATCCAGAATGCAGGTCGGTTCCGGGAGGGAATGACGCTGCTGTTTGTTACCATACCATGCTAGCCGTCGCCAACCGGCTAGTGGGCGTCACCCAGCGCACACACGTCCTGCTTCATGAGGACACCGCCAGTCAGAATTTCCTCATACTAGAGAGCGTGTGATCCAGAGGTGGCCGCTCGTGTCCTACAAAACCAACACAATCCACGGCTGAAGGCAGCTGCCACGTATGCCAGTACAGAATACAGCAATATAAACAGCGCCAGTAAGTCTCACGTAAACCCCTCAACACTCCTACCGCCATACTCCTCTCCGGTGAGCAGTGCATCACAAATTGCACTTTTCTGGCTGGTCACTAACCGCAGGGTACCAGCAGCATGGTGACAGCGATGTCCTCCCTCACGCACAGTCAGGAGACTGTGATAACCAACATCCGACAGCTTTCTGATCTGGACCGTTTTGAATGTTTGCACTTCCGAATATTTTTGGAAACAACGGATGCTAAAAGTCGAGTTGCAGCTACGATAAGATGGAGTCTTCGGGTGGTGTTGGACATGGATCTGTAGCGAGCGACTCTAGGACGAAGTACAAGAGAAGGTTGGTTGGTTATTGGCTTTTACGACACGTCGACCGTTGAGTCATGTAGCGTCGCCAACCTCTCACGCCAATTTGTCGCGGGCAAAGAGTAGCGACAAACGGGACTCGAACCCACAATCTTTCGATTGCGAGACAAGCGACTTGCCCCTAGAACACTCGATTCCGTGCGAGACATGGTACTCAATCCTTGGTGCGAGTTATTTCACATTGCGTGACCTAGGCTAAGCGTGCGTCGATAGCCGCCGGCGGCAAAGAATGTACGAGAACGCACGGCCCGTCCAACAGATTCCTTCCGTTCGTCGTCCAAAGCCGTCCTAACGACCAGTAAGTGACCGGACACTGCGTATATCCTATACCGGACACCGCGTAGATCGTATACCGAATGCGCAGCAATTTTTCGATACTTGCTGGACGTTGCGCTTTTCATGAAGCGCATGTTTCACGAAAGCATCGCACGGCGTTCCATCAGCATGGAGTCCGCAGAGGAAATTATAGCAGTCCCATTTTCTTTTCTTTTTCAAGCGTTCTATAGTCACATAATCCACACATCCCTCTTTTCTGTGAATATGACGCACCGACCCTTGGACTGACGCACGGATAAAAGATGGCCGACGCTCCGAACGCAGAAATCTCACGATTGTATCGGACGTGCGGCCGTTTCCATTCTCTCCATGACGACTTCGAACGCACGCTACGCCTAATCTCAGGCGCCCGCGCTGGAGTGCACACCCGCTACCCTGACCCAGTGGTGAAGTGTGCCGGTGACTGGTGAACAGCACGGTGACGAGGACAGTACCTTGTGGTCCGCTGGCCTCATTAGGCTGCACGTATGGCACCTCGACGCCGTCGCCACCCAGCTGCCAGTTCATGTAGCCTGAAAAGCAGAAAAGGTCACAGGCCTGATTGGAGGAGATTCGGCGTTGGGCAGCTACGAATGGCATTCAATTGCAGCGTTCCGCCGAAAACGTGGTGACACCGGTTCCCAAACATATTTGATGAAATATACCCCTGGGTATTAAATATAGTATGCTAACTTGCTTACTTTAGCATAATACACGCCAAATATACGATTTTAGGTTGTCTGAACAGACAATGGTCGCCAGCATCACATGGCTGGATCAAATCCCGTCAAACATTGCCAGAAGCATGTTCAGTTTTCATTCAGAGTATCTCCTTCCGTTACAGCACTTATGTGTACCATTTTCCGAGACCCCAAGACGGCGGAGAAGCGGAGCCTGCCTGAACTACTGCGCAATAATTCAGGCACACACAGTGTCAGTTCAGCACACTATCAGTCGGTTCACACCGTTATCAGACACCACAGTGAGAGCCCCACAGTGTGGCTGATAAACTGCCGGTCAGCATTGGTCCGGCTCACACTGGCAGGGCGCGGCTGAGCGGCTAACCTGCCTGCACTTGGCCCGGCCAACACAGCGAGTCGTGTCGGGTCGGCTGGGTGGCAACTGGTCCGATGAGGTCGAGGAACGTAACGGGGAGGCCGTCACAGGCAGTGATCGGGGCGCACATTCTGCCGCTAACCTAATCGGTGCTGGATTCAGGACGATGAGGCACGCAGTGGAAACTATAGCGCTTGAGCAGGCGACACCGGTATGCACTCGGCTCAAAGTTTCGTGAAAACATCAGTTGCCACAGACAGCAGCAGAGCCTAAATAGTTTGGCAGCGCACCATCCTGGTATCACCTCTCCGTCCCATAGCATACACCTCAGGCTTGGCTTTACCGGCATGTCTGAGACGTAGCACCATCCTCGGTCCGATGGGAAATCCTCCCATCCATTAGATCGAATACCCAACTCTCTATCCCAGAGTACCCATGTATCTGTGCAGAAAGGTCCTCCCCGAGTCCCTCCCGTAAGCCCTGTGGTGCACTAACTCACCCTATACCCTTCCGTTCGTCCCATGATGTATCCTCCCGTCCGACTCGTGACGTAACCTCCGTCCCGTGACGTACACTCCCATCAGTCTTATGACGTACCCTTCATCAGTCTTATGACGTACTCTCCCGTCCGCTTCGTGACGTACCCTCCCGTCCGCTTCGTGACGTACCCTCCCGTACGCCTCGTGACGTACCCTCCCGTCAGCTTCGTAACGTACCCTCCCGTCAGCTTCGTGACGTACCCTCCCGTCCGCTTCGTGACGTACCCTCCCGTCCGCCTCGTGACGTACCCTCCCATCAGTCTCACGACGTACCCTGCCGTCGGCCGGGCGAGGTTCCCCCATGGCGGAGAGCCGCACCACCCGGCCGAGCCAGCGGTCAGCGGGGGCCGCCTAACGGGACCGGCACGACTGCACGCACTGCCCGCCAACAATGGCCACCAAGGCGCCGGCAAAAAACACGTCTTGGCCGGCGGCGCGCCCCGGCCGGCGTGGCGGTCAGCGCCTGCCCCATCCCCATCACCCCTCGTCCCTCCGTGCCGCTCCGTGCGGCCGGGTGCAGCGGCGCATGGTCCCCTCCCCAGCCTACCATCATTGGCACCACTCGGCCCACGGCCACCGACCACATGTGCCCGTGCGCCGACATTCGAGCCGACGCGGAAGCTAGCTGTAAGTCGGATAAAAATCCAGTTCCCGAATGTCCAACCATCTGTCGGGCGCTTCGGCCAAGGAGATACCTGCTATAGTTCAAGGCCGTCCGGTACTGCGGCGCCGCAGCACAGCTCACGCACTTGATTTTTACTGTGCCACGACTCGCTATTCAGACAAACCAAGGCCAAATGACCGGGGAGCGGCGTTTCTCTATTGTCTCAACGGCCACCGGCAGGCGAATGTAATCGATAATCACGCCCGGACGAGGTTTTTGCTCCGCCATTCTTCCCTATCGCCACTGGACGGATCATTGTGCATGGCGGTTCCAGATTGGCGTAAGACCAACGTCCACGGCAGCCAGAAGACGGCGGACAATTACAGCTCGGCAGCGGCGCACAACGGGCGGCGACAGCAAACACCACCCACCACCGTTTCGTCCCAGCTGGACACACGCTGGAAACAAGCTAAAATACATATGCTATGTGCTCGGAGCGGCGCGTGAGGAGCGAGTGCACGCGCAGACCATGAGATCGGCCGGCGACGGCGGCGAGATCTGTCGCGCGGCCACGAGCCAGCGACAGCAGTCGCCTCTGCGCGGCCAACGTGGACAGAGACAAAAACAGCCGTGCCGGACGGCCGGCGCCGCGCGGCTCACGGCTGTGGAATGTCCTGCCGGCTGTCCCCGGCGGGGCAGTGCCGGGGCGGCGGCCGGCCATTTTTTGTCCCTGTTGCCGCCCGGCCGGCAGGGCCGTGCAGTGACCGCCTGTGCAGAGGGGCGGGGGCGGCGGCGGCTCGGCCCGGCCGGGAGGGAGAGAGCCGGCGCGGCGTGGTGTTACGCGGCGTGGCGCGGCCGGCCGCTGACGTTGCCGACCGTTCAAGGCCGAGCAACTCAAAGTTCAACATACTGCGGCAGCCGGCGGCGCGGCGGCGCAGCGGCGTGCGTCGGCCGCCGCCGCGATTGACATGGAGCGGGCCGCCGCTGACCGACACGAACGCGACGCGGCCGGCGGCAATCTCCAGAGTATTATTCTCCCATAGGGGTGCCCATTAAGACTCTCGCATGCTCTGCACCGCACCTGACCGCGCGCGGCCCAGACGCAAGTAATCGGACCGCTGCGGACGGTCCAATCGCCAAGCGCTTGGGGAGTGGCAATTGCAGTAGTTATGAGAGCATACGGCGAGCACTAATCAGCTCCCAATTTCGTGTAATATCACACGTCACGTTCTGCACGCTTAGATGCATCCACGGCACATATGGTGATATACGACATCAGTTTGTGAAAGATTCAGCGGCCGCCGGGAAACGCAGCGCGAGCAATAAACACAATCACTCCCTGGAACCCAATCCAGTAGCATAAGCCTTATACCATCATTCCCAACGACGCATTCATCTAAATTTCGCATCACGACGGCTCTGCCAATTTGGCAGCGAATGGCAGATCTGATATTGCGCGTCGTCGAGCACACACCAAAAAAGGCGTCGGTGGGCTGTCACTGCAGACACGATCAGCTGCGGCTGCGGCTGCGTGGTGCGTTCTTGTGCGGCCGTCGCTGGGCGAACAATCACGTGGCGCACAAAGCAGCCCCACTAGGGCCACCGCGGCCGCCGTCGCCGACGCCGCCGCGCCGTTCTTCGCGGTACGGCGACGACAGCAAAATCGCCGCTCGAAATTGGGAAATGGGCCGTGCGCGCCCGCCGGCCAATACTAACGAGCCCGTCATCGCCCGACCCAACAGCACGGCACGGCACGGCGAGACAGCGCGGTGGCCCCCACGGCACGACCGACGACGTGGCCCAGAGACAGACAGGACACGACGAGGTACACACAATGGAGACATGGAAAGTAAGAAAATACGGAATGGAAAAGAGGAAAACGAGAGAGAGATAAAGATAGATAGATAGATAGATAGATGGATATATAGATAGAGGATAGAGGAGAGGAGAGAGGAAAGAGGGGAGATAGAGGAAGGAATCAGAGGGAGGGGAGATGGAGGGGGAGAGGGAGAGAGGGAAGATACAGGGAGGGGAGACAGAGAGGGGGAGGTAGAGGGAGGGTGGATAGAGGGAGGGGAGAGGGGATAGAGGGAGGGGAGAGGGGATAGAGGGAGGGGGATAGAGGGAGAGGGGATAGAGGGAGAGAGGGGATAGAGGGTGAGGGAGAGAGGGATGGAGGGAGAGGGAGAGATATAGGAGAGGAGAGAGCAGAGGAGAGGGGAGGAGAGGAGAGAGGAGAGGGGAGAGGGGAGAGGAGAGAGGAGAGAGGAGAGAGGAGAGAGGAGGGGAGAGGGAGAGGGAGAGGAGGAGAGGAGAGGGGAGAGAGGAGAGGGGAGAGAGGAGAGGGGAGAGGAGAGAAGCTACGGAGGATCACCGCAACCCGAGATGATAGGTAGGCCAGTCAGTGTCATGATGAGCGGGATAAACGAGCCAGGAGAGAGGGAGGGTCGCAGCGAGCGAACGAGCGGGAGAGCGGGCAGCAGCGGACGTCATGGTTGACCTTGCTCGCTGACAAGTCGACGCGGCAGTTGCGGTGCGGCTTTACACGTCGCCGGCATCGCACAGGCGCGCAGCCAAGGCCAGCAGCGGTCAAACAGAGGCCGGCCTGCCACTGCCAGCCCCAGCCGGCGGGCGGCGCCGACACCGGCCGCCAGCAGGCGGTGCGCGCGGCGGCAAGCAGGCGGCGAAAACATGCCCGCCCGCTGAATGGCAGCGGCGGCGGCGGCGGCGCTGCAGCGCTGGCCGGCCGGTCCTGTCCCTCGCGCCGGCGCCGGCACCGGCACAGCTGCACACAAACACAGGCGGCGCGGCGCCGCACCGTGCCCGCTGACCGGTTCGGCCCAGCAGCTGGCTCCACTGCAGACCAGCTGGTTCGCGCCGCCAGAATAGCGGCCAATAGCCCACCACCGACACACGATTAATCTGTGGCTATCGCTGCGGCGAGACAACACCGCCGGCGCACGGCGGCCACTCTTCCTGCCATTATCAGGGGGGCATTTCAGCGACGTGTGGTGTTCAGAGCAGCGGACTCGCCACGTCGCCTGCACCGTCCTCATTGTAGGCCTCTGCCAGTGTGGTCATCCCGGGCGGCCGTTTGCCCCGAGGAATAGCTCGTTTTGCGACCACATCGTGCGTAGGTGTCCGACCGTCACACGCAGAGGTTGCGTGGTCGATCTTTCAGCACGCAGGCTGCCCGAGCCGGCGCCACATCGCGGGCACGTCATGGGCACATGCCGTCCGCTGACCTTGTTGGCCGGCGCGCCCGCTGGCACCCACCGCCGGCTGTCTGTCGCAAGCGACGACGGAGGGCGCAGCGGCCAAGCCGTATCACGGTGGCGTCTGCACCGATCTGGACGCCGTTACGGGGCGACGTGGCGACGCGGTCCCGTCGGTCCGACAAGGCCGCGGCCACCTGTCGCAGCTCCCAGCGGCAGAGGCGGTCAGGCGACACGCGAGGCCGCGTCGTTAGCGGACGGCGCCTCCCGAACACCGCGGTCGCGCAGCGTGACTCGCACGTCAGTTAGTTTGGTACTTATTTGGGCCTTGGAGCGCATCGGCTGCCTCGGCCGTTAGCCATCCAGCGTCCATTATTCGACCGTTATACAGTCTGTTACTTGTTGAGTTTCGTACTATCTCAGAGCGAATGGCAGCCATGACGGACGCAACAATATCATGTCAGTGAACCCGGCCACTTGCGAGTGTAGATTACTTGGAAGGACGCGCCCAACAGAAAATCGAAGAGCCGGCCAGCCACAACGAGAGAGGCATCACCTATAACTGCTTGAAGCCAAAGCCAATCCACTTGTCCGAGTACTGGTATCGTCCGTCGGCACACAAGAGAGCAGAACATGTCGCAGTCAGTGGAGTAAAACACCTGAGGCGACGCGGCCTGCCTTCTCCACGAAGCCGATACAGCGATACCTTCTCTCGCCGAACATTACACCAACGCGATCGCCACGATCCAAGGCATGGCTGAATTGCTCCGAGCTTGTTGCCATCTAGAGCATCTAAACTCATGTGCCATTTCGCCAGCATAAAATTGCAAATAGCTCGGAGTGGTTTCTGGTCGGGAGCCGTAACGTTCGCGTGTATGCCTTTGTGGCACGTTTCGCCATCGCACCAGCGAGTTCGCTCCCACCAATTCCCACATGAACCGAGATCCGACCCAGGACCACCGCTCTAGCGCGCAAACAGCTCCGACGAACACACCCACGCACGGACCGCAACGGAAACGATCCGACATGCAGACCGCTCACCAACGCGCGCCGAGCCATGCAGCGCGACTGCATGCAGCGGCAGCGGCTGCGGCGGCGGCGCCGACTTCGCACGGCCACCGTCGGCTGCAGCAGCCGGCGAACGACGCCAGCGACGAAGAGAGCCACTCCGAGCTGGCCACAAAACCGGCGGCTTCCTGCGATTAGCCGGATAGCCGTTTTTTAAGGCGTCCTGGCGAACAAACGGCGACATCAAAGCGCACGGTCCGCCCGTCCGCGCGTGCATGAACTCCGGCCGAAATTATGCCCAATAAAACCGACACGGCCGGCGCGTGTGCTTCCCGCGCGAAGGCAATGACACCACTCCACATGGCAGACCCAGGTCCTGCAGACGGCGCCGACGAAGAGTAGTGATGTCGCCATCGATACGCGCAGCGAAAGCTTTTGGCGATCATCCCATGATCATCGAACAACGAGCCGGCATACATCACCGACATCTGCGACGGCACTGAGGCGCAGATGTGACTAACATTGACCCGGCAGCGAACGGTATCTCTGCTGAGTCAGACAGCAGGTTGCTCGATATGATAGCATTACGGCTTGATATTTCCCGAAACTGCCGGAGGGCTCAATTTCCGGAACGCGGCCCGTGCTCCATCGGGAGGCTGAGCATATTGGCAATCATTTCCCACAAATTCATATCCAATCCGACATGACTCTCGCGTCTTCTGAAGACGCACACAAATGTCACAACGCCAACGGCTGGGAATGGCGAACTCGCCCACAGGTCGTGCCCGACATCAGCACAATACTCGACAACTTACGGGTTTACCCGCCACGTCTCAGGGGGGGGGGGGTTGATACACCCCCCCACTCCCGTAGTTTTCCGCAGATAGCGAAAGAATGGCACCCGGTAGCGCACTGAAATTTGGCATACCCTTTCTCATATCAATTTTGCATGTTGTGTGAAAATTCTGAAGTTAGGTCATCTGGGGTCAACGAGTTAGTCAAGGTAAAGTGAGGTCACCTCCAGGAAAGTTCATCCAGTCGTTACGGTTAACGGACAAAGATATTTTAATGAAACCTTCAGCGCTTGCTTATCTTTAGGGAGGAAACAAAACGCACGAGAGGAATTTTGCGATTTGTTTTTCGTTTTTGATGACAAATTAGTTTTGCATATGACTCATGGCTAAAATCGAAGATCCTGGCTAAAGTAAACATTTTTCATGAGAGCAGGTTGACTTCAAACAAAGTTTGGCATTCGGCTCTGCCAATATAAAATTAATACAAAACTAGAGGAAATTGAACTGAAAATTTAGAAATTATGAAAATAAGTGATATTTTGATTTTTAGATGGCCAAATTTTGTTTTCGGGCCTGGTGGATTTCGTTTTCATTTCCTGATTGCAATTTTTTTCATCTCCTCCAAAATGAACTCACCAGTGCCAAAAACGTGGTCAGTTGTGAAAACATAGACGTCACGTTTGGGGGTGGCTTCCAACCCTATTCGTCGAGCGCTTTCCGGTGGCACCTCTTTCGTTTTCGTGCGACACTCAGCTTGGAGATTAGAGTGTTTTCTATCAACCCCCTCGGAGTATAAGGATTTGACTGGAAAGTCCGAACATGTTCGCCACAATGTCGGTGCCGGCGGGACGACGACGTGTGTTTGCGGCAGAACAGTGAGACACATCGACTGCCGGCTCTTTAAGGCTAGGCCTACTATGCCGACTGTCGGCGTGGAAGGTCGCCCACCAGGCGGAACGACACCAAAGCAGTTCCGTCAGGGCGCGCGCGTGAGCACTGGCAATGTTTCGGGTCGGAACCAGCAACTCAGGAAACCGCAACCCAGTGATCAGTTATTCGTGAAATATGGTGGAATGTACCACTTCCTGAAGATTGAATCCACATCCTTCGCGAAGAAGTTTAAACATCTTACTCCTTGATGCGTCCTTATGAAGAATTCGTGCATTGCTTTTAACAGCACTTCGTTCATAAGAATGTCTGCTCACGATGCACGATCATCTCCCATGGCAAATCCAGATAGAGATTGCCTTTGCTGTGGTCTGTTACACAACACAAGTTTATAGCATAGGCATTTTTATAATTATCCCGTATATAGGGTTTCCTAAGTTAGTCGCCTCAAAACAAACGATAGTCATAAGTAAGCTGTTGGCTCAAAATTGAGTTTTATTGAAGTAATTCCATGGCAAATTTGTACTTCCTACTGTACTCGTTTCGACATATCACACCTGACGAAAAGCCAATCCAGCGGCCCACCGGCGAAGCAGCGTGGGCGGCGCCATTAGCCGTGGATGTACATAAAGTGCGTCGTGAACCACCCAATGAAGAGTAAACAACCACCGAATAAACAACATGAAGCCTATGTCGCAGCGCTCTCCGCCCACACCTTAATCAGCTGCTCGTGTCCCACGTTGGAACTGGAAAATCGAGTGTCGCTCCATGACATTTGCCGAAATTAGCTCGCACTACGCCTGCCAGAGCTACACGTTCGCGGGAGGTGAGGGACTTCCGCCTGCGAGGACTTCCCCTCTCAACACGTGGATGATGGCATTACACGGGCATTGGACTGCTGATCGAATGTTCGGTCGTAGGTTCGAATCCTACAGCCGGCAGGGTTACAGAGTCCACCTGCGCGCCCAATAGGCGCGGCATGCTGGCGACGCTGTATGTCGTGGCAGTTCAATGCGTCGGAAAAGAGTCCAAGTTGGTTCTCATTAACGAGGATAGGGCAGGCCAGTCCATAAATATATCGTATATCGTACTACTTGACATCACACCAATACAAGAGCTCATCTCAAGGTCCTTGTAGTGTAAACTGATCGATTTTGGAGACTTTGGTGTCCACATCTTGCGTTCGTAAACTGTACAGTGAACAGACCGGCTCAGCATGCTGTTAAACATAGCATCGTGTAACGGTAGTGGATAAAGCGCAGAAAATGTTCACCGAACACCGCAAAACAGACAATATCGAAGCAGGCACACGTCCACCGATCGGTCTGCAGACTGGAGCGGCCACCACACGAGTGGCTACACACGGTGGGCCAAATTAAACCCAGACACACACGTTACGTACACAATAGAACGCCAACAGTGAAATATTATGACTTCTTGCAGCGCAGACAGAGGCGGCAGGAACACGAGGCGAACTGGCCGACGGCCTGCCACACGCCACGGCTCACTACGGCGGCCCGCATTCTACACGGCGGCCAACAATAACGACGGCAGAGCAGGCCGGCATGCAGCCGCTCCGCCCGTCTGCAGAGTGACGCACTCGACACACGCCGGTGGTGGGCCACCAGCTGCCATTGGGACGCACTCGACACACGCCGGTGGTCGGCCGCCAGCTGCCGTCGGGACGCACTCGACACACGCCGGTGGTGGGCCACCAGCTGCCGTTAGGACGCACTCGACACACGCCGGTGGTGGGCCACCAGCTGCCGTAGGGACGCACTCTACACACGCCGGTGGTGGGCCACCAGCTGCCGTCGGGACGCACTCGACACACGCCGGTGGTCGGCCACCAGCTGCCGTCGGGACGCACTCGACACACGCCGGTGGTGGGCCACCAGCTGCCGTTAGGACGCACTCGACACACGCCGGTGGTGGGCCACCAGCTGCCGTTGGGACGCACTCGACACACGCCGGTGGTGGGCCACCAGCTGCCGTTGGGACGCACTCGACACACGCCGGTGGTGGGCCACGAGCTGCCGTTAGGACGCACTCGACACACGCCGGTGGTGGGCCACCAGCTGCCGTTAGGACGCACTCGACACACGCCGGTGGTGGGCCACCAGCTGCCGTAGGGACGCACTCTACACACGCCGGTGGTGGGCCACCAGCTGCCGTCGGGACGCACTCGACACACGCCGGTGGTCGGCCACCAGCTGCCGTCGGGACGCACTCGACACACGCCGGTGGTGGGCCACCAGCTGCCGTTAGGACGCACTCGACACACGCCGGTGGTGGGCCACCAGCTGCCGTTGGGACGCACTCGACACACGCCGGTGGTCGGCCGCCAGCTGCCGTTGGGACGCACTCGACACACGCCGGTGGTCGGCCGCCAGCTGCCGTTGGGACGCACTCGACACACGCCGGTGGTCGGCCACCAGCTGCCGTTGGCCGTTCGCCGCACGAACAGTGGCCCATGTCGTGGCCTTCCGAAGCCCCTAGGTCACGATTGGAAACACGACCTTGTACTGGATGTTTGTAATCCAGAGCAGTTACCTCTCCAGGAAATTGACCACTCCTTATTTAAAAAATAAAAAAATAAATAACGGAGTTGTTTGAAAATGGTTATAATCATTGCTGTTCGATAAACATGCCCACAATTGATTGGAAAGTACAAAAAGAAGTTGATGTCGGTAACTGAAAGAAAATTATGAAAGATGAAATGAAATGATGAAAGAAAGAAAAAGACGGAAAGAAAATGATCAGTTCGGGCCGAGAATGTCCTAAATTTTCATCCTCAAACCCTGGAATTCGAAAGATGCTCCAACCATGCTCCAGGCCGAACGCGAGCACGATCATGGGCCGCTCGCACGCACGCTAAGATCAGCGCAATATCTGTGGCCCGGAGCGCGGCCGGGCCCAGAGAAAGCTGGACAGTGCGACCGGCGCCGGGCGAGGGTCGCGCCCAGGGGGGTGGGGGGTGACAAAGCCGGCCCGACGGGTCGGGCCCCACGGCGGCGACAAGCGTGTGACGCCACGGCCGGCCGTCCCGTCCCGTCAAGACCCGGATTAGCCGCCTAATCCCCCCGTGACGTCACGTGTGCGCTGCCCGACACGGACGCCGGCGGGTCGTTCCGGCGAGCACGATGTCGTCCAGGAGCTCGGATGTCCGCCCACGGTCGAAGAAAAGCTGTCGGTTTTTTCCAACGCATTCGACTGCTGTGTCACATAGCGGCACCAACTTTTCACGCCGAGTGGTCGCGGGTGATATCTCGGAATCTCGGAAATCACGCAGGTTTCGGGATTCGAACTCACGATCTTACGATTAAGAGTCGAACGCCGTACCGACCCAGCTAACACGACCTCCATGGCTCTTGGTTGATGGGCAACAGAAAAGACTCATGCGAGCTTCCCATGCGATGCGGGTGGGCACCGATTATAAACATTTCTCAGCAGAAGACAGATGGGAGCGTAATTATTCCAGAAATGAGCATGTCCAGCTGGCATCGCATACACTTGACATTGGATATTGGACCAGGCCCGCGAGACGTCCGTTCACGTGTGATGCACATGTGAGCACATCACATCAATAGGCACATGGCTAATCCGCATGCAAATCACACTGGACGAAGATGGTTAGTTATTGGAGTTTAGGGGCGCATCGACTACATCGCTCAGATGATGATTGGACGAAGATGATTTGGGGGCAATGCCATCGGGTCTCGGCAATAGTCCGCCCGTCTGCCGTCAATGTATAGGTCATAGACGAGATCTACAACAGTTTAGTGTTCTCGCGCCAGTACACATACGGACAGATATATCACAGGTATTATGCATATCAACACATGCATATCAACTTGCCGCGGCACCCTGAACGAGCACCTCCTCGTAAAGATGTCGCTCGTCGTACAGCATAAATTCTGCTAATATAGGATATGAAGTTCATCTGGCAGCAAAGATCCTTCTAATTCACAAAACAAATTTTCAGGGATACTCGCATACATGGCTGTAACTTTGTTTAAAACAAAGTTATTGGTTCTTTTGGACATCCGGCCGACCTTGAACATACTCCCGCCCACTCCCGAAAAAACATGGATTTTCGCCACTTCAGTTTCAAACTGCATAATGTTCTTCTCCGAGAAATGTAGAGCATTCGCATTTATTGGGAACTTTGCGACTTTTCTTTTACTTTGAAAATTTAGGTTTGATCGCGTGGTGCAAACATTGTGAGGGACAGGGTGTTTGGGGTGGATTGGGGTAGGGAAGCGATGAAGACGGTTCCGCTGTAAGGGACAGGATCACAAATCCAGTTGCAAGGGCAACACTAATAATCTGAGATAAAATGTTCTCAGCCAGAAACGTTTGTGTATCTGGAATTGGACATCAATTTCCATGGCAAACAGTACGTTTCTTGTTAGCAACGTATCGCCTAGTCTACTTACAAAAAAAAACATTTGTCAGAGTTGTCAGCGACGAGGACTACGTACAGTTTGTAATTACAAATATATGTATAAATTACATTTTACATAGTTTGTAGGCTAATCAGATTATTTGCTTACTGGTAAATACTTGTAAACATCTTCAATTACGTGTCGGTATCATCAAATCATAATTTTTCCGAATGACCTATCAGAGTAATATTGATCACCTCGGTAAATACCTTGATGCACCTTACAATGGAACTGATATCAGTGGCTGGGCTATTCTTATATCTGTAGCATTCATTCGTGTTACACTGAACTCATCTAGTCATGACTGAAACACTTGGGGTGCTGGTTAAAAACAAGTTGGTAGAGCTCAAAAGTAAGTTGGAGGCGCTCGAGCACCAACATAAGATACAGAGTCCGGGTACTACGTAAAATATCCAAATATACACGTAGTTTAATTATCACCATTGAAGGCGTTGCTGCAACGCTTCCCCATACGGGGGAAAGTTGTTCCAACATTAAAAGACGATCACAACCCTCAACATGTTTTGGGTGTCCACGAAAAACCGACGCTCGCCAGCGAGCACTCGACTTCCTAGTCATGACTGGTATAGTACAAACCACTTGGTATAGCTACAGAGCATTCTGTGCCGATCTCATGGTGCAAACAAATTTTAAGGTATGATAAGGTCACGAATCCATGACATCATCAGAGGGGACATGTCCAATAGTTTTTCGTCCAAATCGCGCATTTTCTGGAAGTACCCTCGCATATTACTCACGCATCATCAATGATGGGGGTGGAAAAGTAATAGGCAACTCTGGTAATCTGTCCTCAGACGCTGTTTTTTTTTCTCCAAACTTCTTCAACGTCATTCTATGTCAATGACCTAACGAGACGTCGGATGACTTCAGATCATGAGGTATTCTGCAACTAATTTGGGCGTTAAAACTTGACCTGGCGTCTAATTTTACCCCCGGGGTAACATATATGTATAATAATACGCGTTTCGTAAGCTATTCTTGAAACCTGTAAAACGGGATGATTCCTGCCCATCCTAGGTGTTCCGGCGCAGTGGTGTCATTTCTGCCCTGCATCTCCTAATCTTCTCACCATTCCAGATAACGGCGAATTTCTCCTTCTATCAGTTGCACCTGATGGAGATATCACGAAGTCGAAGCTGAAGCCGAAGCTAACTACTCGAAGTATCACGAAGCATAAACCAGCAGTTTACAATGGTACGAAACCAGAGCAATTGTCGACAAAGCATGGCTTCGCCCAAGGCCTATCGAATCAGGGTTGGCAATAGCGTCAGCTGCTGAGGTGTCGTTTGGCTACATATATGACACGTGTGACGATTGTGATCGACATTAGCTTTCCATCTGTGCGCGCACCAATTGAAACAATTACAGTGCAGAATTTTTGTGACAAAAGCTGTTTTCGCCACAGCAACTGCGAAATCAATCGATTAATCTGAGAGTTCGCTTCAGGCAAATTAACCGGTTGAAAATGATCTAGGGTATACGTTCTGCCACCCCAGCCAAGTTCCCATGGGAGGGATTTGATTTGTGCACGTAAATATAGCTGTGTTGTGTAGAGTTGCGTGTCACGAAATTTCTTTTTTTGTCAACAATTATGCACCGTAATTGGTGAACTTGGCGCGCGCGCAGATAAAACACTGATATAGATCACAATCGCCACACGCGTCATATATCTCGTCATCCAAACGACACCCCAGCAGCTGATTGCTATTGCCCAGGGCTGGGCTTCGCCCTCGTGTCTAGTATACAAAAAGCGTATACATTCGAGTGTTACCAACACATTACCGTTGTTAGGATTCGGACATCCTCCCAAATAGAGGATGGCGACGGCATAACACATCCCATGGGATCGTGCAACGGGGACGCGATTGCCTTATCCATCCGGTCCGGGATGGACGCGACTGTGCGCCGTACGGCTCAATCTACGCCGGACGCCGGACAAGTAACCACTATCCACCTTGCAGCGCATTTCGAACAATACAAAATCGCAGTCAGGCTTCGAGCAGGTCACGCGGAAGGACAGACACACCAAGCCCCTGACTGAGTTGGCCGATAACGTCAGCAGACGGTGCACACTGTTCTGAGACTCGTCCAACTGGCAGGACCCGGTCGAGCGAGTCATGAACGGCCACCCTGTCAGCGCAACGCGCACTTTTTCTAGGCCAGCTTATCCGAACACGTTGCAGACGGCCGTGCCACGACCGGGTAAGCAGACACGGTACCACGACCGGGTAAGCAGACACGGTGCCACGACCGGGTAAGCAGCAGGGTTAAAATAATGGTTTTTCGTTAGGTGTGAGATTCCGAAACGAGCACAATAGGGTGTCGAGATTTGCCATAGAATTAATGTCATTTAAAATGTTTATGTCTTTCGGACTCATATTTGAGCCAATGGTGTGGGTACTGATGACTTCACCTTTATCATTTGTTTTTGATATTCATAATTTAGGAAGAGCTACATTCTGAATATGGAGAATACTCCTATGCTGTTAACTAACAGTGTATGCCATATCACATTAGAGACAATCTCTTTTCCTGATATTGTGTTACGAAGTATTCGTGTATTACCATACCTTGTCGAGAGCATGGTCACGATACTGATAAGCGAGATACTGTTATAAAGGAGACATGAAGAATTCGTGACCATGCATCAAGGAGTGGGATGTTGATACTTCTTGGAGATGGATGTCGATAGTGTTCAATAAGTGGTATATTCCACCCTATTTCACGAATAATTTAACATTGGTAAGCAGACACGGTGACACGACCACCGGGTAAGAAGACTTGGTGTCACGATCGGGTAAAAAAAACATGGTCCCACCAGCGGGTAAACGGACATGGTGTAACGACCGGGTAAGCAGACATGGTGCCACGACCGGGTAAGCAGACTTGGTGTCACGATCGGGTAAAGAAACATGACCTCACGATCGGGTAAACGGACATGGTGTAACGACCGGGTAAGCAGATATGGTGCCACGACCGGGTAAGCAGACATGGTGCCACGACCGGGTAAGCAGACTTGGTGTCACGATCGGGTAAAGAAACATGACCTCACGATCGGGTAAACGGACATGGTGTAACGACCGAATAAGTAGACATGGTGCCACGACCAGGTAAGCAGACATGTTGCAACGACCGGGTAACCAGACACGGTGCCACGACCGGGTAAGCATACTTGGTATCACAATCGGGTAAAGAAGCATGGTCCCACGATCGGGTAAATGGGCATGGTGTAACGACCGGGTAAACAGACATGGTGCCACGATCGGCTAAACAGACATGACTGGCGCGATATGATTGACGTGGAATTTTGGGCCTTCTGTAAACAGCCGCAATGGAGCCCGCACGTATCAGCGTGGCTGATGTATTAATTCCACCCTCAGCCTGGGGGATTCAGAAGGCAAATTGGCAACTGCGCTTCCCTGCGTCTGTGGCGAGACACTCAAATTATAAAGTATATCGATATCACCTGTCTTAGAGCAACGGTACACGTACATACAAAATATTACAACACCAACTCGGTTAGCATCGAAAAGTTACTAGATACTACAGGATTCGGACAAAATATCATGCACAGCTTTCAGTTCAGTTAATGGATATCACAGAGTTGAAACTAAACACCACACGTAGCTTGCAGTTCGATTACTGAATGTCCCAGGGTTGAAACAAAATACCACACGTAGCTTGCAGTCCCAAGCATCCTTCCCGTGCTTTTTTGATCCGCCCCTGCATGGAACAACAGTGATCAAGCAGTCCCTGGCCGCAGTGCATTGCATGCTGAATGGTGCGTTGGTGAGTAGTGCCGCCCTGGTGTCCCTCCCTACGTCTCTCACATGTGCATAGCCAGTTGCACACGCTCTGGTGCGAGCCGGTTTGACCAGAGGTTCCCCGTCTGCGCTACTGCAGTTAATTAAATCGGGCGAGGGTGGCAATTATTGGCTTTACGATACGTCGATCGTTGAGTCATACAGCGTCGCCTATCTCTCACGCCGATTGGCCGAGGGCGAAGAATAGCGACAGGTAAGACTCGAATCCAGAGAACATTTCCATTGACACGGTTAACTTGCCTCTAGACAAGTCGTTCTCTCAGGAAAGTGGAGGGGGGAAATCGGATTCAAGTTCCAGGCCCCAAACTTTCCTGATGAACAGAGTTGAAGGTATTTTTTTATTCCTGGATTTGGAACGTATTGGTTTCGAACCAATTGCTTCGGCTGCAACATTGCTTCTCATGACATTTTCTTCACCAAAATTCCGTTTCAGGAGCTCAGAAGGACCGAGATAGGTTCCGAATTTATAAAGCCATAAAACAAAACAAAACCAAAGTGCATGATAGCAACCAGTGCTTTCTGCAGATTTGACGACAATTACCAGCGAAGGCAGAGCTCTAGCTAGTCTACTCCCTCGCATATGGTTGATCTGAGCTACTCAGCTCGGCCGTCACGATTTCGAAGCCGTAACTTTTTGGTTAGAGCGCTTTGTGTTCCAATTTCTTCCTTCCAAAGTCAGATGTCCTGTAATTGTTATTGTTACTAATTTCCATCCCAATATTTACCCTAAGTATCCTTAATCCTTAGCACACTTAATTTGGGCGGCGTCATTAGCCATGATTGTGCAGAAAGTGCGTCGTAAACAACCCAATAAACAAAGAGGTACCCTTAACCCTCCCCGTCTTTCCGGTCATATCCTCACTCCCAGTCGGGGGCGGGGGGTTGATAGGGACCCCTCTAATCTACAAACTAAGCGCCGCACGAAAACGAAGGAGGTGTCGTGGGAAAGCGATCGACGAGTAGGGCCAGACACCATCCCAAACGTTTTTCCCTCAAAAGTGAAGTCACTAAGGTGGGGGCCTAGGTTTTCACGACTTATATCATGTTTTGTCGCTGTGAGGTTCATTTCAGGGGAAATTTGAAGAAAGAATGTAATCAGAAAAGGAAAGGGAAGGGAAATAGACCGGGGCCCTACACATTTTGGCCACCAAAATATCAAAATTGTATTTTGTTAAAATTTCTAAATTTAAGTTCTGATTTATTTAATTTTCCTTTTTCTAATGGGTAGCGCGGACCGAAAAACGTTGTTCACAGTCAACTTGCTCCAATAAAAATGCTTACTTTAGTCAGAATCTTAGATTTTAACTCTAATGGGCAAATATGCAGAACTAATAAGTAATCCAAAACGGGAATAAAATCCTTTGGTGTTTCGTTGTGTATCTAAAGATAAGCAAACGCTGGAAGTTTCACTGAAATATCCCTAACAGTTAAAGCGTAATGACTGGTTGAACTATTTGTTATACGTGACCTAACTTGACCTTGGCTAAGTCGTCGATCCTAGACGGCCTGACTTCAAAATGTTGACACTACTTGCCAAATTGATGTGGAAAAAGGCATCCCAAATTTCGGCGCGCTACCGCGCGCAGTTCTTTCACTATTCGCGGAAAACCTGGGGGAGGCGAATAACGACCCTCTACGGCACGGGTTAATACTTGCGCATGCAAAAAGATAGAGGCTTTTTCTCGCTATGAAGAAACTTTCAAGAACGGTTCACGTTGCGGTACAACATTTCGAATTATGGTCGTCTCATTCAGAACCAGGTCTGTTCTTGCAGTAGTAGCTGCTAGTAACTTAGGCCGCGGAGCCGGTTAGGCTATTTTCGATCAACCCACTAGCCCACATAGCCCTCACTTGACTCAGCACTCCGCAGTGCACGCGACTCAGCCGGCACTCCGGCACTCGCGGAACTCAGGTGGAGCCCACTCTCGTGAATTGCACAGGTCAGTGTATGTGTATGTGTGGGTATATGTATTTGTATGTGTGTGTACGTGTGTTTGTGTGTGTTTGTGTGTTTGTGACACAGGCGATGGCCGGCAGGCGGACCTACCTCCCGGCAGCACACCGTCCGAGCTGGGCGGTCCGGCCGGCGGCGCCGACGGGCCCGCCCGCTCGGACTCCATCTCGCCGTCGCTGCAGTCGTCGCTATCGGCGAACTCGTCGGCGCGCTTGTCGGTCGCCACCGGCTCCGGCTTGATGGTGGCGGCCGGCCGCACACTGAGGTCGAGCTCGAGCGGCGAGTCGGGCCGCGCCGCCGCCGCCGCAGACGCCGGCAGCGGCGTGATGGTGGCCGGTATGCGCGGCAGACTCGGCGACGAGTGGGCCGACGGCGGTCGCTCGGGCTCGGCGCGCTCAGACGGCGCGCCCGGACTGCTGCCGACGCTGGCCACGCTGCTCTCGTCGACCGACGGCCGCCGCTGCCGCTTGGCCGGCGGCGGCGACACGCGCCCGTTCAGCTGCTCGGACGCGCCGCCGACGGCGCGGCCCAGCCCGATGGGCGTCTCGCCGCGCGGCGGCACCGCGTGCGGGCTGGCCGAGCGGCGCGCCACGTGCTGCTGGAACGTTGGCGGCGGCGGCGGTAGCGGCACCATCGGCGGCAGCGGCAGCCGCGCCGTCGGCAGCGCCATCGGCTGCGGCGGCAGCGGAGTCGGCATCGACGGTGGCGGCGACGACGGAGGCGGCTTCCGACTGCCACCGTCGGCTAGGCCTTTGATTTTTAGCGATTCGGCGGTCTTGATGAGCGATGCCAGCTGGTCCTGGCACACATTAACCTCACCGATATACATGTAGTCCACCAGTGCCCGTAGTTCACTGAAGAGCACATCTTTCAAGATAATGACCGGGTGGTTTTCTTGGTGAGCGGAGAAAATAGCCTGGAAACGAAATAAGTGTTAGAAAAAACCCTATTCTAGGTGTTACAAACATGACAAGTTTCCATTAACTAGGTATGCACGTGCTTCGACGATCGGAATATTAAGATTGAATGCTAATTATAAATACAAATATACGACTTCAATGGCAGAACATGTGATAAATATTTCCTAACCCGGAACCAAGGTAACTCCAACCAACCACTGCTTGAGATGTGAAACTCCTAGGCCATACCACTTGTCACTGCATTTAGTGTCACATCTGGTTGGTTGGTTATTTGGGCTTTCGGGCGCATCGACTGCGTTGGTCATACGCGCCCATTAGTGTCACATCTGCGGTGTTTTGCACCAAAATCTGCGCCTGATATTCCAGAGAAGGATATGAGAACTGAGTTCACCATATTCATGACTGCTATAAAATGCTGCTTAATTTACATGTACACGAAACCAGGCTCATCGAATATTAAGATTCATCCAAATTGTGGCAAAGATTGTTGGAACAAAGACCTATATACGTTGATTGGGCTTTATCTGCACTAGTGCTGTCCACTTTTCTTATTTATAGTCGAGAAAGAAATCCTCCATCTGCATAGTTGTAACCATGGAGGGACGGGGACACAAAAAGATAACAGGAACATAATCGAAAGCCATATATTGTGTATGCTTAAATTACAACTTCACTGATACACCTCAACTGTGTCCTGGAGATGGATGATACATAACATTCAGTTAACAACGGCTCCCTTCAGTTTCGGTGTATAGCCTGCCTGTATTGAATAACTGCACTACATAACATCACCAAATCAAAGCTAGCAGCATAATTTGATAATTTTGATTAGAACAAAACTATCCTGATTTAAACAGATACACAATAATTCAGTAAACACAGGAGATTGACACAGAGCCCCAGTGGCCACTGGCAGGCACTGGATGCATAATGGCCCAAACACTCACCCTGAAGTACTGGCTGCAGGCAGACAGCACCACCTTGTGCGCGCGCACAGCACGGCCCTCTGCATACAGCGTGACGTCAACCAAGCTCTCGTCTTTGAGCAGCGACTCAAACACATTGATCAGAGTTGTGTGGTGGTGGTTCCAACGCAGACAAAACTGCTGATCAGCCATGCCGGATCTGAAACACACACAAGATCAGCTACCGCTGGGTCGGTGAACAGCTTGACACACAGACACATGCAGTATGCAACACACAGCTTATATGCAGCCTGGAAACCAGGACATGAATGAAAATGAATGACGGACAGAGTGAAATCGGCGAACTCGTCGAATGCCTAATGGAAACTGGCTGATACCTTCCTTTCGAGCATTAGCTTCTACAATTTGACTCCAGTGAAAGCTAGATGGAATAACAACTATCAGCATCAACATTATTAACTTCTGTCGTGTTGTCATTGCTTGTTGGTGTATGCTCGCCATGCATGTGACAATCACTGTGCACAAATCATACTGTGAACATTATAGCAAGCCTTGATGTGCCTCCATATGTTTCACTCAATGTAGCATCCAATTCAGGACAGCACCCAAAAGCCAGCACATGCATTAATTTCTGAAAATGTATGGGTGGACAATACATGAAGGCAATTGGCAGGGCTAAATGGATTGGTGGTGCACACCCCATAGAGTCCCACGCTAAAGGTTGAAGTTATTGGTGCAGGGAATATCCAACATTGATGGAGAACTTGTCCCACACAAAAATATATAAAACAAAACTCCAGTTTGTCAGACATAAGCACACATGCACACATGCCTCAGGCAGTACTTGCTACTGAACAGGCCATCAGTATATTCTCACATTTCAATTTGCAAACATGAGCTGCAAAGTAATGTATAAATCTAAAAATTAGAACTATTCACGCACACAGGACTGTGAGCCAATAAATGAGAAAAGATTCATGCAGCCAGCATTTCCTTAGGGAGAGGTGGAAAAATGTTATGAAATCGAGTCTGGGCTTGGAGTGTGAAAAATATACCACCTGAAACTGGGCTTTAGTAGTGGTAATCTCAAAATGTATTGTTTGATGTCCTGTATTTGTTGATAACATGGGGGGGGGGGGGGCTACGACCCCTGTAATATTCAACCAGGAGTAGAACATCTGTATCTGGTATCTTGTAAATGCATAACTGTAGGCGAATGTTACTAATGCCACAAGTAAATTCAGGAAGTCTAAAATTTGCTGCCAGGTCAAGACAAATGTTGACAAGCAGCTGATTTGATATTCAATTGTATGATGCCAAGGTACCAAGGGATACAACCAACACATTAATAAAGGCCTTGGAAGCCAGAATTTATTAAGTATAAAGTACCAGGAGGAATTACTTTTTAATATCATAAGAAAAGGTATCTAGTTTATTCATTGTTCAGACATGCTGCATGCTAGTACCATCATGCAGCACATACATACAACATTGGGTTAAATTAAAGCATCAAATATGCTGAAGAAAAACATAAGCTTAAAACATTGTTCTTTGCAATGTAGTCATATAATATCACAAAAAGCTAACACTAATGTAAAAAAGTAATGGATGCACACACCATATCTGCAAAATAAAAATATCAGAAAGTTAAATGAATACCTGGTATTGAGTCACAATTGTCACTATTTAATCTCGATCAATCATGACATTATACCAAAGTAATGACCATTGCATTCATAGAACATGCTTGTCCCCAGCAGTAGATGCCAAGATGGTATGTGAATGTGGACTGGATATTGAGCAAACTGAAGCTAGTTAGTTATTAGGGCTCTAGGGCACATTGAGTGGAATGGTCATGTAGAGCCTAACCCAGAAAACTGGACTCATTAGCAACATCACAGATCAACACATAATTAAACCAGAAAGGCTGGTGAACTTGATTTATTGTGTATGCCTAGTAATGCCAAATGCTATATTATCAAAATATTAAATGGACCCTAAAGTCCCCCCCCCCCATCATACCACACCTAGAACAAAAGATAGAATAGATGCACCCTAAATTAGATGCAAAAATAATCATGGGACTATTCAAAACTAACACATTAAGGAAAGAACAGACTATAATCAATGAAGAAAAAACTTGCCAGTATTATGCAGCATCACACAACCACCATCCCAAGGAAAAAGTGCAAGCCCCATGCATTCATTACAGCCTAAACTAATGGATGGCTATAGTGCACAAAGGTGCGCAGAAAGGTGCAGTTTGAATACGAAATGCTGTTACTGCCTATATGGATTTGAACTGATCACAAGTACAAACAAAAATTTGACTGATGCAAATCAGGACATACATTTTTCTTCCTTGGGATGGGAACCAAGCTATACCCAAGTTGAATCAGGAAATATTTGGCTAAATCTAATGGTACCAAAACTGCTGTATAATCTAGTATTTCATCATCTAATATAATACAATCTTACTTTTCTTATTAAAGTTGCAAAATATTTTCAGTATCTGGCTACTGGATTCAGTGTTGACATAATGGTTATTCATTAGGTATTAGATGTCAAAGCAAGCACAGTAAGCTATCCAAATTTTCAATGCAAATTATATCCATCAAAACATGAGGTAGGTTCTTCAACTTCTTTCAAACAATTACATTAGGCTAAATTAGTAACTGGTAGGTACATCAATTCAACTTGAACACAATTTTGGTTTTCTCACAATACATGCAATGTTTTCTTTGCTCTGAGATACCTAATTTTGAGATAACTATTTTAGCAATGATACAAAATACTGATGCAAAATACAAAATAGATGCACCTTATCAACTGATATTGTATAGGACTTCATAGATGATCCAAAATGTGTGCTAGGAGATGGTTGTGCATCACAATCGCCAATGGCAGGTATCAGCATGATACATATCAACAATATACAATAAATTAGAAGACATAATGACATCACTAAACATGGTGTTGATACTCCATTAGGAGGTATGTGAATTCAATGTTCAGATAGTGGTATATACCACCATATTTTATGAATAATTTGTCACTGATTAGATTACAAGTTTAATTGGAGCCTCAAGTCTGACTCAGTGCATTAATCATAAGCATCTAACATACATGTGTGAGTGTGATTTTACATTGCATCTGACAATGCTCACTGAAAATAGTTTTTCTGCCACACATTTTAGTGATGCAAAACTATTCCACCTAAAGTTGAAAAAAACATGGACAAACAGCAGCTTAGGAACACTAAAGGAGTGTGCTGAGAACCAGACACATCACAATGTCACCATATGAAGGAATTACCTGCAGAAAGGGGAAGTACACAAGCACGAGAGTAGCACTTAGTATCAGTGTGAATTTTCAACGTTCGAATTTCAAACTGCTCATTTGCCTGGTAGTTTAGATGAATGAAGAAGTAGTAGTGCATACATATGTACTACTACTTCTTTCATTTTCAGATAGTGTATGTATAGGTTTTTCAGCTAGTGTATGTATAAATCTTCAAGGTCATGGTGCGAGGTCTAAATATTTTCCAATATGGCTGAAATTCCATATTTAGAGCTTCCTCATCCATATAAACTGCCATGCAAATGAGCAGTTCAAAATTTTAAAGTTGAAAAATAAATGCCACCCCAACAAGCACCTTGGGACTATTATCATGCTGAACTTCACATTTCACAAAACTTATCTTAGACAATAAGGCAATTTGATATTTGGTACCTACAACCCACTATTTGATATTTTGGGTCTACCCACATAATTTGTGCTTAGCTGACTCAATTGGTGTAATCCTATACCACTTGAAAGTACCTCTGTATTCCTTAAGAATCAATATGCAACAAGTGGTAGCACCTCTTCATAGCCAAATAAGATATCCAAGGCCTCAGAACACCATGGAAGTTGGTGATTAATGGACATGGTCTGCAAAAAAATTGTTGCATCCATCAGTGTACATACTTAGTTTTGCTGGATATATAGTTTAGTAGACTATACATTTCAGTCAACATTTGGTCAAGTTAATCATGATCCAACAATTACCTCATTACAACACATCAGGTGGATGCACCTAATATGTTTCACCTGATTACAACACATCATGTGTTGTACTCAGGTGGATTACAACATAGTAGATTGGAGCATATCCAATAATCTCAGGAATGTCCTGTGACTCCAGCACTGCAACAACCCTTCCATACATCTTTAATACTTGAAGGCCTTAAACAGCCTAACAAATGCAGGCCACAGAGGCCTACAAATAATTTGACACAGCATATAGGGCAGATGACACAGCATGGCCATCTGATCAATTCAGCTCACCACTCATAGGTTCCTTGATTAACCAAAGAGCATGGACAGGATAGATGCTCAATATTGCACTAAACCAACACATTGCTACTTTTTCAAAATAGCACATGTCAGCAATCTTGCATTTGGCACAGCACTACCACCACTGATTAACATGCAATGCTGATCAGTGGTCCAGCATACACCATTTTATTTCAGCCATAATTATTGTTAAAAAGCATGTACTGCATTATGAAAGACATGTCATCTCAAAATATCAAAGTAGAAAACAGCAGTATAATCAACATGGTTGATGCACCCTAAAACCCCCCCACCTACCCTCAGAATAGAAAATAGCCAATGACACTGTTTTGGAACAAAAATTCTGCAAATCAGTGCCCTGAAATTATGAAATTTGATTGGAAACCAACACTTAATAACATTGGCATTATATGACATTGTTACTTTTTACCACAGGCTATGAGTGATATTTCTGTCTTCAAAAGCATATGTGGCTTCTGACAGCAGCACTGCCAAGGGGTAATAGGAGAAGATATACAACTAACACCACCATCAGACAATGAACAAAGGTCATGAAAAGTAACACATCAGTAGGCATAAAAGACAGACATAAAAAGATCAGTGCAACTATGAGCCACAAGGGCCCTTCTTGATTGCAGGGCCCACCAAATCCATTGATCACCCCTCCCTGGAATACTGAAAAGCAAGCCCTTCATTCTTATAATGATCATCTATGCTGTTCTTACAGATGTTCATTGTGCTGCTACTGACGTTTTTAGCAGCTGGTTCCAGTGTTCTATTACCTTATTGGTGAAGAAAGACTGTCTTAACCTTGTCCTGCTGTAGTTAATTTTAATTTTGAATGATAACCTCTAATTGCATCATTTCTGATAAATTAAAACATTTCCAAGATATCCCTTCTCCCAACCATGAACAAATTTAAAGACCTTGATTAGATCTCCTCTCATCCTTCATATATAAGTGATGATGATTATTACTTTTACTACACATTGATGGTTAAATCCTGTAGCATCACCAATCTCTCACACCAATTGGTCACTGGCAAAAAGTTGTGACATGCAAGACTCAAACCCACAATATTTTGATAGTGAGATGGACAACTGGCCCATAGACTACCTGCCCCTCTATATCTAAGTGAAAATATTCAGTTTATTGAACCTTTTCTCATATGGCTGGTTGCTTATACCATTGACCATTTGTGTAGTCCTCTTTTGTATGTTCTCTATGCCTCATCAGTTAGGGAAACAGTGGTTATATTTTCAATTTTTGTAAATTACTTGGTAAAATAGAATAAAACAACTTTAAAACAACACCATAGTGAAAAGTGATTAAAATAACAACTTATTAACCTACTTCAGCATGATATATTTTCTTGATACAACAGCGTTATAAAATTACTTCACCATTCACTGTGTGGATGAAGAAAGAAGTTGCTTCGGAATAGTGAAAGATTGGAAGAAAATAAAGGATCGCCATTTAAGGATTAAAAAAGCGGAATGACTTTCACTTCAGTCAGATGCATTTTACAGTATTTCGCAGTTGTGTGCATGATGACTGCCCATACATCATGTGGCGCACTCGTAAAAACCTATGACAAGGATGAAATAGCACAATTCCATTAACTGTGAATTTCCAGGTCACATCGTTAATTATTTTGCACTGTGATACAACATAGCTGACAATAAAAATATATAAACATACTATACCTATTTCCTTAGGTACAAAGCCCAACTGATGTAATAAGGTGCTACTATATCGATTCATGCCATGCCATTAAAAAAAATCAAGCTAACATTGACTTGAGCACAGTGATGACATAGTAGTTTCCAAAAATTGGAATACTGACACACCAGGGTTCCAATTTTTGGAACTAGCATTTCTAGTTACGGAAGTAATTTGCAAAAATGTAAGGGTTCCAACAATGGAACATAAAACCACCTTCCCTAACCATTGTCCATATACATTTGCACATCTCTTTTATATGAGTTGGCATGACATCATCTTCCCACCCTCACTGTAAAAAAAAAACAGGATACTGCTGCATGTAACAGCTTTGTAGGGGTGGAATGGCCCAAACGGCTAGGGTGTTGAGCTCTGTGTACCGAAGATCCTGGGTTTGACACCTGTGCCATTCAGGATATTTCCCAATCCTGCAGTCCATCAGCAAAACAATGTGGGCAGTGTCATTAGCCATGATCATGCATAGTGCAGCAAGAACTGCTCAATAAACCAAGAACTGCTCAATAAACAACAGAGCTTTGTATTGCTCAATAGATGGGAATATCATGATCAAAATTATAAATTTGCAGCCTTTAAAGATCAGCTATGCACTCTCTGTTTGTACCAATTATTTTTTGTAAACAACATACCAATAATGTTCCCTTTAAAAAATTAATACCTGGAAAATAACACTATAAGGCAAGTGGCAATGTTCTGTCACTCAATGTATCTTAATTTAATGTTTACAAAGTGCTGTACAACTAAGAAAAGCCTTCAATACATGTTCTAAATCCCCTCAGTGAGCTGGCAAGTATTTTGTCCATCAATGGTATTGGATATGGTGTGATCTTTATGTGACGTCAAACTTGGAAAATCCATGTAAACAATAATTTAAAGAACACCTAAGAAATAGGTGATCAGCAAACATGTGCAAGCTCGTGACCATACACATCATCATGGTAAGGACGAGAAACATCCCAAACCCCATGAAACCATTAAATTCTCCCCATCCAAAATTCACAGCAATGTCCATGTTCATAACACACCCAGTTAGTTAGTTATTTGGGCTTCAGTGCCCATTGACAAGAGTTGATCATTCACACCCACATAACACATCCATGCAACCCACACTTCAAGAATACATTTTTCTTATGCAGGCATGAGTTATCAATGAAAGGTCAAGGTGAAAACAATGCTTGTACAAAATATGCATATGAAGTTATTGAAAATTCAACACTATGAGATAATATATGCTACACCAGTTTACAATTCCTACCCAGAGCAGGATGAGTGGGGTAGGAGACAGGTTGCCTTGGTGACCCCATAACGCATTGACCAGCTTAACTTACCTGTTAAATTCATATGGCATAGGTTGCAATAACCAACAGATTTGCCACAAGAAGGTGGAACAGAATCTTCATCCTACAGGGTACAAATGGACTTAAAAACAAACCTACCAAGCTACAATACGTGCGAAGGAGCATGTTTACGAACATGCCGTTCCGCCATTTTGAAACGTAGACAAAAACGACTCGACCCAGCATAGGATTTGCAGCTTAAAACTAACTCCCACAAAAAGCTCCCGCCCGGAAATAACGTCCATCACCAGGCACAACACAACGCGAATACACATGTCAACGTTCTCAGAATCTTACCTCCTCGGGGCCGGACTTCATGCAGTTGCAATTCAACGCATCTTCCCGTTGATTTCTTCGGTGCAATGGACCTTTCATCAATGCGCCCACTGGTTTCTGATTGGCTGTCGTTGCAGGCAAACAGAAAAGGCGATGGTCAGGCTCTTCTCAAGGACAAAAGCTTTCTGGCCAATGGATACCCAGACGTCGTATTCGGCCGCTAGATGCCTTCGCCTTTTCAGAAACGCCTGCAATAAAGCAGAAGAAATTTAGAAGGAGGTGGAGCAAAATCGAAGGGATAGATGGAAACAAGTCGTATTTTAATAAAATATTCCGCCATATTAATGTTCTCAGATCAATTGCCCAATGCTTGCACTATATAATTCTGTTATTCGTTCATTCACAGTCATGCGCTGAAGGCAAAATCAAGGAGGAAGTTAAAAATAAAAAGGTGTCCATGCAATGTGGGAATTGCTCAAAAGCTGTGAAGAGAGAAGACAGCGGACGACCGCCGCGGGAGGAGGAGCAGGGAAGGGGAGCGGCTGCGAACGAGCAGCCTGTGTAAAATGAAGACGTGAATTGTTGCATGAGCATTGAATCAAGATAAAAGGACCTGAAATAGCGGTGCGACTTCACGTTATCAAGTAAGTGATGTGTTTGCTTCCTCCTCTGACCTTGCAACGATGTTGCAAAGGCGTTCATGACGCAAATTTCAGTCGAGACGAGTGTTCATGGCAGGGTATAACAAATACCAAATCCCTTCACTAGGCTCATGAACAACGCTGTTAGTGTACAAGTAATTTTAGAGGTATGTTGTATTGTTTTATGTAGTTCAGATACCTTCTCACTTTCTGTAAAAGCAGCATGTGCACTCCAGAACTCAAGAGTTGGAGTTGCTTATAGCTGCTGCACCTACAAGATGTCGATAGAAGGTGATTAGAGAAATGAGCCAACCCTGATACTTTCATATGTTATGTACTTCAGGTTTCTCTTCCAATAATACCAACATCTTCCTGAACATTGTTTGCCATGAGTTCATGCATTCTTTCTATTCTGCATGCCTGAATGACAATTGCAGGAGATAAATGCAATTTTCATTGCAGATGCTCTGTGGAATTGTGCTGCCTTTTATAGCTAAGAAATTCCTGTCTCATGAGGTTAAATTATATGGTTGGGAATTATGGATGAAAGGGCAATATTAATCAGGGTAACAGCCTTAGAAGCAGTAATAGGGCATAGCTGTATTGTGTCAAGTATTTACATGCAGTATTGTACAGGTTCTTTCAGGATTCTGAAGGATGGGAGTTAGGTCACCACTGGCCAAATGCTCATGGTGTGTTTGTATAACCATGGCATCTAGTTCCTGATTCCTGGAACACAGAAAGCTTTTACACATTGTGGGAATATTTATTGGCATGTTAGCAGCAATGCTGTTGCTTTACCAGATGGGCATGGAACCATGTGCAATATATGTTAAATATTGTTTGGGTGTTTAAGATTGCTTTTTCTGTCTTATCATTGTCAATTGATACTGATTGCTTATTTTGTGTAATTTACTGATGAGTGATAAGTAAAATCATTGTAGTTGCAGGACATATACTATTAATATATTTTCAATGTTATCAGGTCAATGATTCTCTTTGGGTGCATGCTAGCTATATTTATCTCTTTACTGCCAGCTGCATATGTTGGTGTTTATTGTGACATGATTTGCTTATGTGAACAGCATTTATGTGTGTGTGATCTGCAAATTGTTGTAATAAAAATAACTACATTCAGAGTAGTGTCGGTTGTGCAGCATGAATCATGAGAATATACTAGTGAAATACTATGAGGCTACCATGAGGTTGAACATTTTTGTTTTAATGGTTGGGGATGGAGAATAATCAAAAAAAATAGTTGACAGTATTGTATTGTTCAAAGATTCTACTCCTTGGAAGTTTTATGTCCATGTCTGTTTTTACCTTTTGTCTCATGTTTAGTCAAAAGATTGGCCATGCTGCTGGCATTTATGGTGGATCCATGTGGTATCACTCATTTCTCTTCTCAGAAATGGAGGAAGATCAACACTTCTGCCTGAAATGGAACAACTACCAGTCCAACATGACTTCTGTTTTTGACCAACTGAGAGAAAATGAAGCATTTGTTGATGTCACATTGGCCTGTGAAGGGTCACAACTCAAGGCACATAAGGCAAGTCATTCAACTCCTCTCATGCCACTTGTAAGCTTACCTTGTGGTGCTAAATGTTGCCTTCAGATATTCCACTCTTCCTTCATTTAGCTTTTTGAATGGTGACTAATCCTGATTGGATTAATGTCATTTATCAAATTGACTGGACCTGATTGATGGCCTTATTCTTTGGGTGACTAATTTCTTACTCCTTCATTGTCAAACGAAGTTCAAATGGTACAAGAAAGGAAATTAATTTATTCCCTGAAACATAGGCACCCATGCAGTCATGATTTCACATGTAAGTAGTTCATAAATGTATGTACTGAATGTACGGACAGTGCACTTGTATGGTCGTGTAATGGCTTGGACTATTGTCACAATATATTTCCTTATGCTGCCATGTGTGATGCATGTTGCTTTATGTGCAGTATGTATCATTGCTATGTAGCCCTTGACAGTTATGCCCATACATTGTACCTTTCATCTTTGTTTTATATTCCTCCAATTGATAATTCCTGATAATTGATAATGACAATTCCTCCAATTGGTGCATTGGATATTCCATGCATAAATAAGGTGAAGTAAATGTTGAGCTGGGACTTGCATATTGTACTTGCATATTTGTATCTAGCAAATCCTCAGCTAGTATGGTGACTATCCTGAAAATCTGTGCACACTAGATGTATTTTTTTGTGAGGAGCTGGTCATTGATTGACATAACTTGGCAAGGGAATGCTTTGCTCTGATTTGGTCACAAACTCAGTGTCCAGACTTAAGGACCACGCCCATCCAGGTTAAGTCTGTAAGTGGAAGGCACCATAAGTCTGGGCAAAAAGACACATCACCCCAACCAACACCACATCTCAAATTCCAGGGAGACCTTCCACCAGCATCCCACATGCCCAATGCTTATCTACCTTGCCTATCGAGCCCTATTCACTCAATCCTGCAAAACACATTTGGATTGAGTGCTGTACTAATAATTGTCAAACTCCATCCATGCCTAATTCATGACTTCCATGCTCTTAACTCGCACTCCTATGGATGTTTCACAGCATAATGATTACCCTGTTTCTCAATGAGATGCATTGTTTTTCTGCTTTAAGATTATTTGAAACTAACACACCTAAGTCTTTCCTCTTCAATAACATCCATTTCATTGCCTCCCCTTGTATGTCCTGAGGTGTCACCTCCAGACTACAGATGACCTACAGGACATACACTTTTCAGAGCCAAAAGGCATCTGCCACTGATCAGCCAACATTCTAGGTCTTCAAAGTGTAATCGAATATTACTAGATTGGTCACTACTGTTGGCTTTGAAGGGGAGTTTTTTTTTAATGTGTGATGCTTACTGTGATATTTTGCAGTGGCACCAAGCTATTTTCCAGGCTGTAAAATTGCCTAGTCATATTATGCAAAATGAATGCGCCTGTTGTATGCCACATACAACACTGTTGTCCTCGTTGGTCCGATAACATCTGAGAACCTCATGTCTGCTTCATGTACCTCATTGACTAGGTCGTTGGAGCCTTGAATCTTTTCCTTTACATTAGACATGAAATCAGATTGGCTTTGTTCTTTGAAATCGGCAAGCATGGCCAGGCTGGCGGTGTTCGAATGGTTGATGATGCGATGGCGAATGAGGCGATGATTCGGCTTAGGGAGAGCGTATATACTTTAATGCTGTCACATCCCGTTTTCCAATGTCTATGTAATTCGTATTGCATCTCGACATTGTTTATGCCCGTCTCCCCGTTCTTTTATGGCAGTGTACCGGGCAGATTTTGTGAAGCCGGAATTTTGACGGGAGGCTGTGGCTGGCCGCACCAGCGGCGGCGACGCTGTCGGCGCTGCGTGCCTCCCTGCGCCGTGTTGTTGGCACGGCCGGTCTGCGATGAGCAGCGCCGCCGCTGCTGGCCGCGCCGGTGGTCGGGCGTGATGGGGGACCAGTTTGCGGCCGGCCCGTCGTCTGTGTCGGCCAGGTGTGCGCGGTACGCGGCCGTCGCGACACGCGTCCCTCTGTTGCCAGGCACTGGCCGGCGCTCGGCCATGGGGCAGGTTGTGGCTCGGCCGGCCGGCCGCGGCGGTCCAGAGCGCGGCGGTGGCGATTTGCATGCTGCGAAACTGGGCGCCGGTGGCGGCCGGCCGGCCGGCGACCTTGGCATCTGCGCCGATTTGCGTGGGTTTGAAGAGCAGCGCGCGATGCAGCCGAAGGTGGCCTTCGCCGTGCGTTGGCCATGCGGCGGTGGCCGCGGTGTTGGCGCATTGCGCGGCGCGACAGTCTGCCGCGGGGCGCGCGCCGCTTCTCGTCGCGCCCGAGGCCGCCGCGCGTGTTCGGCTCGAATCCGGTTTTGTTCGGCGCGCCAGAGGCGGTGCCATGCAGTGACTGGCCGCTGTGCACGGCCGCATGGGATCCGGCCGGCCCGCCCCGGCCTGCCGTGCGTGTCGACACATTCGGCTCGTCGTGTCGGCAGTGCGCCGCTCTGACCCCATTTCGTGGCGTGGCGCGACCTTGGCCGAGCGCCGCGCCGCGCCGCCACCCCGGGCGTCTGTCTGGTGCACCGTTGTGCCGTGCACACCGTGCAGCGAATAGTGCAGACTGCCGAGAGCACCAGCCGCGGGGAGGGGCGATTGGCGGTCGGCCGTCGGTCTGACAGTTGCTGGCGGCGGCGGACGATCTGCCGGCCGGCGCAGCGCCCACTGCTGGACGGGCGCGCGCGGCCTCCCTCACCTGACGAGCTGACCGGACCGCCCGGCAGTGAAGGTCCCGCCGTCAGTCGGGACACAGCCGAGCAGCGGGTGGGCCATCCACCACATGCTCCTGCCGTCGGATGCCGATGGTCCGCCGACCGTGGCCGGCCACGCGCTCTAATGCGCCGTCTTGCCCTCGCACGGGCAGGGCGATGGGAAGCGGAGGTAGCCTCGGCCACCACGGGATGGAGAGCGGGCGCCGGCACGGCGTGGGGCGGCCAATAGACGCACACGACGGCGGGACGGGGATGAGGGCAAGTCTGCACAGGCCGGCGCAGGCCGTTCTCTGCTGCCCACATGTGTTGACGCAGTGCCGCCAACAACGCCCCTTCGCCATACAAATTCAGTGGGCGGCACAAATTACACTTGGCTACGCTTTCAGTCGATATCTCCTTGCCCAAATCCCTGACGCTGTTCAGAAAATCCCAATTTCGTCTGGTGTGTTTGTGTTTGAGAAACCCTAGTCAAGAGGAGCATACAGTTCAGCAGATGCTGCAGCGTCTGGCCAATGCATGGCGGCAACAGATGCAGCAGCGTCTCTTCATTGTGTAGCGGCAACAGGCGCTGCAGCATCTCTCCAATGTACGGCGGCAGCAGGGTGGCTCTGGTCTCGCCAATGCAGGGCAGCAGCAGCAGTCGGCACGGCCTCGTGCCGATGTACGACGGCGGCAGCCTCCGGTTCAACCCTGGGTCGTGTCGCCAGTGTGCGACCGCGGACGGGTCTGCATGGCACTGCCGGCCGTGTAGACCCGATGGCGGCGGCGGACGCGATGTCGGACCGACCAGCTGGTCGCGGCAGGCGGCACGGCAGCGGGCAGCTGGTGCTGGTGTCGCTGCAGTCCCGCCCCTGGTGCCAGGACGGCGGCTGCCTGCCGGCCCGTCTGGTGTCGGGCGGCGGGTGTCTGCCGGCCCGTCTGGTGTCGGGCGGCGGCTGTCTGCCGGCCCGTCTGGTGTCGGGCGGCGGCTGTCTGCCGGCCCGTCTGGTGTCGGGCGGCGGGTGTCTGCCGGCCCGTCTGGTGTCGGGCGGCGGCTGTCTGCCGGCCCGTCTGGTGTCGGGCGGCGGCTGTCTGCCGGCCCGTCTGGTGTCGGGCGGCGGGTGTCTGCCGGCCCGTCTGGTGTCGGGCGGCGGCTGTCTGCAGTCCCGCCCCTGGTGCCAGGACGGCGGCTGTCTGCCGGCCCGTCTGGTGTCGGGCGGCGGCTGTCTGCCGGCCTGTCTGGTGTCGGACGGCGGCTGTCTGCCGGCCCGTCTGGTGTCGGGCGGCGGGTGTCTGCCGGCCCGTCTGGTGTCGGGCGGCGGCTGTCTGCCGGCCCGTCTGGTGTCGGGCGGCGGGTGTCTGTGCCACCGTGTCCTCGTCACCAAAGCAGAGCCTTAACCCGCACCATCGCTGGGTGGGAGCTTTTTTCTTTTCTTATCTTATCTTTATGGACGCAACAGAATGCACAACATGAGTTTCGAATTTGTGTTTTTCATGACCTTTGCTTGGTATGGCTGCATATTAGTGCTAAACTGGAACAGTTTTGCTAAGATGTGCAATTTGTATGAGGCTAAGTTTAATTAACACAACATATTTGTGTTCTATCCATTAGAAAACGAAAAATTCGAAGGTAAAAATTTGGCTAACCTAAAAAAATTATAGGTGAACATTTTGGGGCCACGATTCATTTCCCTTTCTTTTCTCATTCCAAATGTTAGGTTTTTAAATCGTCTCGAAAATGACCCCACCCCAGTGACGTCATTCCTCGAGCGCTCACGGATGACGCCTCTCGTGTTCGTGCGACGGTTAGTTTGGAGATAAGAGTGAGCATGTAATGACTCCCACTCCCCAGAGACGGAGTGTGAGGACATGACCTGAACGGGAGGGTTAAGGGTGCCGTTGTGCTCTCGATGCTCTAGTCGGCAGGATGGACATCAAGCCAAAGGTTTGGCTTGTTATGGCTGTTATACTTGATATCTCCATGATAGGGTTGTGGGTGCTTAGGTGCTTCAATTAGGAATGTGATCGCGAATAGTCTATTGTCCTGGAACTGCCTATTGGCACTGGTGGGTTCTTCCATGTGCAAGTTGCTCTTAGCCTATGAAGCCGACGTGAGTCGAAAGCCTGTCAGTGCGAGGGTTCTGACATAATTCAAACCGTTAATAAACACAGAAAGGAATACTGGATTACTTTGAATGACGGATTGTTGTCGCCATTGGGGGTAGTACGACCTGTACCAACCAGCTGCTGCTAAACGAGCTACCACCGGTTTTCCAGGTACATCATCTATGCTATACCATTCATCACTTCATTTCAAAGCAGCATCGACATGTGATTAATTCGGTCTGTGCTGAGATTGTCTTGCGTACTTGAAGGGAGATTATCGATACATGATTGACGTGGGCAACTCTGGGTCCGAGCTAAGGCTGGGCCAGCCGCCGTCGGTGTCCGACTTCTGGCCAGAGGTGTGGTAGAACGCCAACGTGATCCGCGTTTTTTTTTAAACCATCACAGCCGATGGTGCTCCGTCGGGTGTGATGTCCGTAGCTGTTCACAGTCCATGGGATGCCCCTTAGCTGTCCACAGCTGCTGCCTGGCTCACGGTTCGGCCCGCCGTCGGGTGGAGTGTCCATGGCACCGTGGCCGGCTATAGTTCCTGACCTGTGCATGGCCCACTCCACGTCTATGCTACCCCGCCCGTCTATCCGTCTATGTTCACTAACCCGTCCATGTTCCGTCACCCCAGCCCAGAGAGGTCTGGTTTGGAGACGTCGCCGGCCTTGGCTCTCGTCCAGGAGCGCTATGTAGTCGGGTATCGACGGTCTGTGACCCGTTACCGGTGGGGGTGGGGGCTACCTCCGGGTGTGGTGTCCATGGTCGGCGGCCTGCAGAGGGGCCGTGCGAGGGAGGACCGTGGCCCGCTCGGCCCGGCCGTGGCCGGAGTCTGGCTGCAGACGGTGCAACGGACGCCAGAGTGTCATGGCACGTTAATGGGGTGCCGGCGGACTGCGCCACTGTGGCCGAGCCACCCACTTCTGGCGCGCCGAGACCGGCGCGGCCGGCGATCGGGCCGGCGCCGGCTGCTCGGGAGCCGCTGCAATTGAGGGGAGCGCGTCGTTCCGCGCGGCGGGGGGGGGGCGGCCGTCTGTCGTGTGCCACGAACGATCGGTCGCGCCGTCAACTGTCTCGTGAGCGCACGAGTGGCGCGCGAGTAAACAGTTTCGGTCTGTTTGGCGGATTTGCGGCGGTGGTGTGGCGGCCCGGACGACGTGTGTCATGTGCAGTCATCTTCTTGGCATGCAGAAACTCGTCGTCCGCGGCCTGCTGCAGCCACGGACAGGCTGCAAACACAATGCGGGCGCGTCCCGTGCACTGGCGTGCGATCCGACGCCGCCACTCTATCGCAGATGGTGCGATGTGCAACGCCGCGTGGACTCTGTTACTACGGCGCGTGCCCGTCGGACGGTATCCGGTCACGGGGCGGGTGGACGGCTGCAGGTTTGCGTGCCCGCGGCCGCAACTGCTGCTTGCGCTGCTGTTCTCGTGGCAAGTGTGCTGAGAAAACGCGGCTGCGGCCGGCCGCCTTTCCGGCGGCCGGCGCGCGTTCCGTGCCTCCAGGTACACACGACGGGCACATAAGGCATCTGTCTGAAGTATGCATTCCACTTGGCTCGCCTGGTCGATGCTGATGAGCCACTGTCGTCATATTCGAGCTGTTTGCTCTCGCGCCAGACATATCTCCGCTTCTCTGTTTATGTTTTATTCTTGTTCGGACGCCGTTGATATTCCTCTGCGCCGTGTTTATTTTGTCCGGCGACGTTTTGCAGCCGTGGCGGTGGCCGGGAGCGACGGGCGTGTCGGGCGAATCAGACACACTTGCTGAGGCGAACCGCGCCTGGGGGCCACTGGAACGGGAGAGGCGGTGGCCCGTCGGGTTATGTGCTCGCCAATCGGTGCTGCAGTTTGCAGAGCCTCTATCGTCGTGTGTTTCTTTTGTGCAGGCCGGTCGGCGACACCCGAGCACGGCGGGGAGCGGGGGGGGGCGTGCTGAGGAAGCTTGGCGTTTGGTATCGGTGTGCGGGGGATACAATCTGGTGTGATTTATGGCTGGGTGCGCTGCTCATCTCGACGGCGGAAATTGGAGTCGTCACGTCCGTGCCGTGGTCGGACGGCGATCGAGTGTCCGCGACTCTGAGCAAGAAGCACGCCACGCACGGATGCAATAGTCCGTGATGGACGGAAATCTGAGCGGGCGTCTGCGAGATGCTGCCTGAGCGGGCGTCTGTGGCGGGGTAGCACGGTGAGCTGAGTTTCGGTGTGGTTCGGTACTGTCCTGAAATTAAGAGATTGAAACCGCACACAACATCGAGTGGAGTCTTGCTTCGACATCCTGGGGTCAATAGTTAACTCCCGGAATCGGCTATATGCAGTGCCGCAGACCTGAAGGACAAGGACAGTTACCAGTTTCACTAGTTTCGTTAATTTCATACTTTTAATATGACTAAGCTATGGTGCCCTCGTTTAGTGTTCGCATATTTCAACGTCATTCCACGGCTGTCATTTCTAACGTTTTCAGCGTTATTTTGAGGATTTACATGTATTCACCGGATGCCATCCACTCGATGAGAAAAGGATGCTAGGTCACTGAATATGTCGCCTTGCATTCTATGGGAGAAGAGAAAGCCCGTATGTCGGGCAGGAGGTGGGCCGGCAGTATGGGTGTGGGTGTGGGCGTGGCCTGCGGTGCCGGTCGCCATGTGCAGCCGGCGGCCGACTCGGCCGCCGGCGCCGACCGGCCCGCTCCACCACAATGCGTTGACCCCGGCTATTGATTTTCGCCGCCGCCGCCGCCGGATGCTGTGCTCGCCCCCTGTTGCACGCGCGCCGGCCGGGCGCCGTCTTCGTCGGTCAAAGGCCGGTCGGCGGCTCCTCGTCGGCGCCGACTGCGGCGCGTGTTGGCCGCGGCCCGGGCCCCCGACCCCAGACCCCAGACCCCCGACCCCCGACCCCCGACCCGGACCCCCGGCTACCGGCCCTGGCCCCCGGCCCTGGCCACCGGCCCTGGCCACCGGCCCTGGCTCGGGCAGGCGTGGGCCAGATCCGGCCGCCCTCCATCCCAAGCCATACACGGAAAAGGCCTGGCCGCAGCCCTCCATTATGCAAAGCTGAACAGTGGTACAAACGCAACGTGCTATTCTTGGACGGCTAACGCGTGCGATCGTAAAATCGTTTTGCGGAATCGCTGTGGGTTTTTTTCGCACATAGTCGCGAGGAGATATTGCACTTTGCACTTGGTGCCGGTGTTTGGTGCGAACGTTCCCAGACTACACGGCCGCCCGCCGCCCACCACAGGCGCACGCACCGCGAAGTGGGCTGCTGATAGTGTGGCGGAAGCCCGCCATGAGTGGCTCGGTGTGGGCAGTTGGTTGAGCACGCCCGGGCCCACGGCTACAAGTGTGTCTGCTGCAAAAGCGGACTAGAGCCGGTGTCTGTCTGTTCCGTGTGCCGCCGTCGTCGGGTACGCGGGGCCCCCGAGCACGAGACTCAGTGTGTCGGCGTCTCGCCACCGGACCCGGCCCGGCTCGGCTCTGCTCGACGGCGTGAGCGTCATCGTAAATTGATGCGGCCGGCGGAAATATCAGCGGCCACTCGGCGGGCCGCGCGCGACGGAGGTGCCCGACACGATCCGGTCACGTGCGGCTCGCTGTCGGATTGTTCTTGCCTGCTGACTGCCGGCCACGTTGACCAGATGGCGCGCCATGGCGACGGACGGCCTTGGTGGGGCCGCGCTGCATTCTTGCGTCAGATTTCTTTTGCACACCGGCTAGAACGGGGAAACTCGGCTTCTTAGCAGCTCGGTGTAAAATAGCACGCCCTGTGGCCTGGAAATTCGCAGTTGATGGAAGTGTGTTCTTTCATCCTGGTCTGAAGCGTTAATCAGTTTCTCACAAAGCATCGACAGTTATTGTAGCCGTAACTGATAATGGACGTACCAAGAGTTTTCTGTGAAGGAGTCCTGGAATAGGCCTGCACATTTTAAGCCCGGACAATTTAGTCATTTTATGCCGAAAGGTGCCTGCCTTTTCCACAGAAAGATAGGTTTAAAAGAAGAAAAAGTGGTACAAATGAAAATATAAAAAAGAGGCCCGGATCACCAGATACCTTCTCAAATTGTAAGTTTGCAGGGCACTTAAAAGGAGCAAGGAATGCGGAGCGCTAAAAGCGTGCATGCTTAGTATATTTGAACATCCCAAAGAACGTCTTTTTAGCATTCGGAGACAGGTAGGTGTTGCTTCACCAACAGTCACCACTGAATTATGACCGGCAACCTCAGCCTGGGTCCGTAGACGCTCGTAAGGACTCTTGCGCGCTCGGAACTGTCTGCTCTCGTTCGTAAGAGTCCGCAGACGCTCTGAAGGACCCATATACGTTCACCAGGAATAACTATAGGCCCACCTAACTATAGGTATACGTTCACCGGGAATTTGTGAATTCCTCAACATTATTCTGCAGTGTTGGAAAAATAGGATTGTTTCCTGTTTCCTCATCCACGACCAATCGGCATGAGAGGTTAGTGACGCTGTACGACCTAGCGGTTGAATGCGTCGTAAAAGAACCCAAAGTTCTTCTCATTTCGAGGCTGTATGGTACCACTTATCAATTAACTGCTATGTGACAATTTGCTCAAGATTCACTTTGAAGTGCAAACTGAGTCTGGTGTCGATATATGTGAAGAAAAATATATTCATATTTGATTGCCCCCAAATTTTCCTCTCCACACCCGTGGTTACAAGGCACAAATCCCTGGTTACAGCCCTGTTCTACTTTTTCAAACTTGAGTGATCGTCATGTAAGCTATTTCTATCTTCACTATTCCCGAGAAACTTTGAGATTGCTCTCCTGACACTGTCTCCGCTCGCCGTGCTGGCCGAGATGTCGTGGTGCCGGGGGCGATTCGTAGGCACGCGGCGAGAGGAAGTGAAGGCATGACGTGTTTCGCTGCGGCACGCTGCGCCGGCGCCGACGCCATTCCGCCGCCCGTTCTGCCGGCAGCTGCCGTTGACGACCGTGCGCCTCTATTTTCTCTCCGGCTGCGGTTGCCTGCGGCGTTTTCGTACGCGCCGTCGGCGTCGAGCTGGCGGCGCAGCGGTCGGCGGACGCGTGCGCGTCGCGCTGCTATCCGGGACCGTTACGAATCATCACGTCGTTATTGTCGCGCTGTCGACACCCGCGCGCCATGACGCGGCGTTCGCCGTGCGCGAGCCGACGCTGGCACTCATGTCACCGCCGCCGCTTCCACCGCCGCCGCCTCCCCTCCGGTCCCAGAGCGGTAGCGTTTCTCCTGCTTTCACCTGTTGCTCGACTGCCGGCACGTTGGCCGTTGAAGCGGGGCGTGTGGGCCGGACACGCCGTGGTGTGGCCAGGCGGTAGGTGGCGGCGCCTGGTCGGACCCACCCTGTCGCTGGCGGTCCTCCCGACACACCGACCTCCGACCAGGCGCCGCCACCTACCGCCTGGCCGGACCCACCCTGTCGCTGGCGGTCCTCCCGACACACCGACCTCCGACCAGGCGCCGCCACCTACCGCCTGGCCGGACCCACCCTGTCGCTGGCGGTCCTCCCGACACACCGACCTCCGACCAGGCGCCGCCACCTACCGCCTGGCCGGACCCACCCTGTCGCTGGCGGTCCTCCCGACACACCGACCTCCGACCAGCCGCCACCTACCGCCTGGCCGGACCCACCCTGTCGCTGGCGGTCCTCCCGACACACCGACCTCCGACCAGGCGCCCCACCTACCGCCTGGCCGGACCCACCCTGTCGCTGGCGGTCCTCCCGACACACCGACCTCCGACCAGGCGCCGCCACCTACCGCCTGGTCGGACCCACCCTGTCGCTGGCGGTCCTCCCGACACACCGACCTCCGACCAGGCGCCGCCACCTACCGCCTGGTCGGACCCACCCTGTCGCTGGCGGTCCTCCCGACACACCGACCTCCGACCAGGCGCCGCCACCTACCGCCTGGTCGGACACACCGACCTCCGACCAGGCGCCGCCACCTACCGCCTGGCCGGACCCACCCTGTCGCTGGCGGTCCTCCCGACACACCGACCTCCGACCAGGCGCCGCCACCTACCGCCTGGACCCCCCTTTTGGCTGGGGGTCCTCCCGACACACCGACCTCCGACCAGGCGCCGCCACCTACCGCCTGGCCGGACCCACCCTGTCGCTGGCGGTCCTCCCGACACACCGACCTCCCTTGCCGCCGGCGGTACTAATCCCGGATCCTGGATCGACCTCCCCTGCTGCCGGCGATAATGGCGCTGGATGACCCACCGCCACCTGCCGCCGGTGGTACGGGTCCGCGGCCCACCTGTGGACATTTTCGTTGCCTTTCTTGCCTCATGAACACTAAAAGTATCGGGTTCGAGATTCCATTGGAAAACATGTGGTATGTTCTCGTCATGAGAAACCAGCCAACACATCTTGTAGGTAGGCGCTTTCGCAGAGCTCCCATCATTTGCAGAGCTCCCGTCATTCATGCGCTTTTTCAAAGATGATATTTATGTAAGCTTGGCGTGGAAGATAAATCGGCAGAAAATTGTTGTTATTGCTCCTAAATATTAAATCGGCGTCTCTTGAACCCGTGTTCACAGCTATTTTTGGGTTGTATTTTGGTGTTCTTTCGCGAGTAAAACCAATACCCATGATTTGCGTCGGGTGTCGTCATAAAGTACTACCAAACCAGGGTTGGCTTCAGGGGCTGCTGGTCTTTGCAGAGAGCGAGCTTTGGTCCCACGGCCCCATTGGCGTGACTGGACGTTTGTTGGGTGACTGCGTTCTCGCTTGCGGCGGCGCTTACTGGCACATTCTGTCCTGTGGGCCGTTAAACGTAGCTACCCAACTTCGTTGGAGGTGCATATGTCGTCAAGAAAACGCTGATGCAAGGAAGACGTTTCCCTGTCTTGCATGATCGGGTCAGCTCTCGCGTGGGTCATCACGTATTCACAACTCCATCTCGTCAGCCCTCACATGAAGCGTCACGCATGCGTTATTTCGTCTGGACAGCTCCCGCATGAAGCGTCACATATGCACCATTCCATCTCGGTAGCCCGGATCTCGGCCGCGCACGGGAAGCGGACATCTGATTTAGACACTGGCCCTGGCGGGGCGGGGCGGGGCATGCATGTGTGGTCCGGTGCGGGCTGGTCGTTCTTAGTAGCAGAGAACGACGCTGATCTCGGCAGGCCATACTGCAGTCGGACGCGCAAGACAGACGAGACTGTGCGTCGACCGATCCGTCTCCCGACCCGTCTCCCGACCCGTCTCCCGACCCGTCTCCCGACCCGTCTCCCGACCCGTCTCCCGACCCGTCTCCCGACCCGTCTCCCGACCCGTCTCCCGAGGCGTGACCGATCCGTCTCCCGGCCCGTCTCCCGACGTTCCGACCCGTCTCCCGACCCGTCTCCCGACCCGTCTCCCGACCCGTCTCCCGACCCGTCTCCCGACCCGTCTCCCGACCCGTCTCCCGACCCGTCTCCCGACCCGTCTCCCGGGGCGTGACCGATCCGTCTCCCGACCCGTCTCCCGGGCCGTGACCGACCCGCCCCAGGTGTCGTAACCGACCGTCCGTCACTCTCCCGGCCGGTCGGTCTCCGGGCCACCAGAAATGCTAATGACACCAGAATGGCACCAGTAGCTCCTGATGTTATTACCACTAATGACACCAGTATCCCCGTGACGCTTGGACCATAAGCAGCACTGCTAACACGAGACGCACTTGTGACACCAGTGACCGGCCACCCCCTGCACAATCTGCGGTGTAGCCACGCCCCTTTTGCCGTCTTCATCGGAACTTTGATCGAGTCTACGACATTTGCGTGCGTCTCCCTCGCGCTCCCAGCCAATGCCGTGTCCGGTATCGAGCATTGTTCAACTTCACCCGGTCACGGATGCTGGGATGTTGCTCTTTGCTTCATGACATAGTGTAACGGTAATCCGCAAATTCATTGCATTTCTGCAACGTTTCACGGCTGTCGCCGCCGTGTGGTGCATTTGGCTTCCTAGGATGTGCATATGCTGCGCACAGACATCCGACAGGGTGCTGGTCGCCATCTGCGTCGTGAAATACCACCGAAAAGAATCGAGTCAGCTTTCAATAGGAAACCGGATGCTGCAAGTGAGGTAAAAAAAGTCATGCCACTCAACTATGCCGAAGACACGATGTCTCGCATGATAATGTCTGCAAATCCGTCTCGGCTTTCTCTGCTGAGTTCCTAAATACAGCAGCGCCGACCAGCGTGTATGTGTGTGAATACGAGAGGCATTGGGTCCGGCATGCCGTGCACCGCTGACTGTGCGGTCCCGTCTCGTGTTCCCGTGGTCTAGAGCGCAACGGATGCAGGGCTTCGGGGATGGGCAGGCGGTGGCTGGCCCGCGTTGGACTCGTGACGACGTTTCCAGCGGCCACTGGCACTTGGGTGCAGTCGGACGTTCGGATTCGCGTCGGGTGTCGTGCTGCTGGACGGGGATGGGTTTGGGCCGAGCCGCCTGGCTGAATGCCTTTATGTGTTGGCTGACATTGGGTCGCGTCGTTTCTCGCGGTGCGTGATTCAGCGAGAACTTTAAGTCTTGTTGTTTCGCAGGCCACACTTGCATCAACTTGTTTATTCATCGGTGTGTATGTGTGTTTGTGATCAGTTATCCTTGCATTTGCGTGCGGTACGTACATGCCTCTTTATTGGAAGCGTCGTCATTGGTTAGCCTGTAAACTGCTCGTCATTTTCTGACTCATTGCTACGGTCTGTTTTCCGCCACATAGCCTGGGTAATCATGTTTGGAAGATTGCGATAGTTACTGCGGCTCCAGAACATAACTGTGATTGCAAACACTGACACGCGAAATCACTGCAGCTGGGGCCTGCGACCATAGGCGCACCGGAGGGGGGGGGGGCCTGCCCCCCCCCCCCATGAGACCAAAGTGCCCTTTTTGCCAAAGGTGTCCCTTTGACCGAAAAATGCCCTCTTGGACGGAATGTCCAAAATTCAGCCCAAAAATCACCTGCCTGATGTGCCCCACCTGTGTCAAAGGTGCCCTTTTGGCCAAAAACTCTCCTTTTGGCAATTTTTCACGCCCATCCCCCCCCCCCCCGGTCAACAAAGTGCCCTCTTCGCCGGAATGTCCCAAATTTAGCCCAAAAATGACCTGCCTTATGTGTCCCGCCTGTGCCAAAACTGCCCTTTTGGCCAAACATTTTTCACGCCCCCCCCCCCTCCAGTCAACAAACCTTCCCGTGTGCCCCGGACCGCAAATTGCCCTTTTGGAGCCGGCCAAGTGCCCTTTTCGGTCCGTCCCCCCCCCCCCATGGAAAAACCCTGGGTGCGCACCTGCCTACGACCCCAACAAATGCGACGCGACATCATTGCTATAGGACAGAGTTGTGTCGCCGGCTGTGGACAGTGTGTGTCGCCGGCTGTGGACAGTGTGTGTCGGCGGCTGTGGACAGTGTGTGTCGGCGGCTGTAAACAGCGTGTGTCGGCGGCTGTGGACAGTGTGTTTGGGTGGGTGTGGACGGTGTGTGTCGGCGGCTGTTGACAGTGTGTGTCGGCGGCTGTGGACAGTGTGTGTCGGCGGCTGTGGACAGTGTGTGTCGGCGGCTGTGGACAGTGTGTGTCGGCGGCTGTGGACAGTGTGTGTCGGCGGCTGTGGACAGTGTGTTTGGGTGGGTGTGGACGGTGTGTGTCGGCGGCTGTTGACAGTGTGTGTCGGCGGCTGTGGACAGTGTGTGTCGGCAGCTGTGGACAGTGTGTGTCGGCAGCTGTAGACAGCGTGTGTCGGCGGCTGTGGACAGTGTGTGTCGGCAGCTGTAGATAGCGTACGTCGGCGGCTGTGGACGGTGTGTGTCGGCAGCTGTGGACAGCATATGTCGGCAGCTGTGGACAGTGTGTGTCGGCGGCTGTGGACAGCGTATGCCCGCGGCTGTGGACGGTGTGTGTCGGCAGCTGTGGACAGCGTATGTCTACGGCTGTGGACAGCGTATGCCCGCGGCTGTGGACGGTGTGTGTCTCGACTGTGAGCAGCCATGCGGTCGGCGGTGGCCGCCGCATTCTCAGGCCGTTACCGGAGCCGGCCAATGCCCACCGCGTGTGCGCTGTTCACGGGTTTACCTATCGTCCGGCCACCGAACTTCGCCGCTGTGGCCGCCCGACACTGAACGGCGGCCCGACTGACGCCATGTCGGCATCGTCAGGCGTCATGTCGTGGCGCGATGTCGTCAGTCGTCAGCTCGAGTGTCGCGGCGCGATGCGTCAGTCGTCAGGTGGGGGGACGTGCCGCAATTTCGTCCATCCTGTGATGGATGCCTGCCATAAAATGTCACTCGTTGATCAAAGTGTTCACGTCCTCCAATGACGTTTGTTTAAGCAAACACGGACGCTCGTTTTGCGGTAAACGGCTGACTATTATGAATTTGAAGTCTGTAAATGCCACGGAATTTACATGCGTCTTTGTTCTGCTTTCAATTATTCATCGACAATCACATGCCGAGTGGTTTTGTTTCCGTTAATGATTGTCCAAGGGCAAGACACAGTTGTTGGCAAGGATTGCTCAACCTTGTCACCCTGCACGAGGAATTTGAGACCCGACTGGTCGTGAACTTCCTGAAGGATTTCACGTGAGCTTTTGTCCTACTGATATAGCAGCCTGTTCTGTCAAGCACTTCAGAGGGCTACGAGGAACGCAATGCAAGATTAAAGCATTGAGCAAGGGCGCAAGCGACCTCTAATTTAAGAGGTTGGTCAGTCGGAGGGGCTTTTCATAGCGTTCAATATCTGCGCCAGTTCCGAGTAACGGCGCCGCAGCAAAGTCTTTTCCCGCTAATTCCCGGTAAGACATCGAATACATGAGGCGCCATGCCCTCTTGCGCCATGCGCCATGCCACCTCCTGGGTGCCCCACTATGCCTTCAGCTTCAGGTGTTTGATTAAGTTCAGAAAATCCGTTCATTTGCGCCTTTTCTATGATGTCGCGTATTACCGAATTGAAACCTTCGTTCGTGGCATCTTTAACTTAAACATGTTCCGCGTTGTTTTATGAGCACAGTCAGGTGGACTCGCCACGTTTATTGAAGAACAACGTAGACCTGACGATGGTATTGGAGTACTCTGCCTGCTCTGTTCGGGGACGAGTTTAACGTGGATTGGCAGGTTATTATTTTTCTGACCAAACATTGAGAAGGTGCAGCTTAACAATGGATGCGTATAATTCAGCACTGTTGTGGCACGTTTCCGCTAAAAGTGCACACAGATGACACCGTACTAGTGTCCAAAAGTGTACACAGAGATGACACCGCATTGGTGTCCAAAAAGAGTGTACAGAACGACACCACTGGTGTCGAAAGTGACAGAACACACCGCACTGTGTCGAAAGTGTACAGAGATGACACCGCACTGGTGTCCGAAAGTGTACAGAGATGACACCGTACTGGTGTCAAAAGTGTGTAAAGGGGTGGCACCGCGGACGTCGGCCTGCCATCCCAGCCGTCCTGATAGGCACGCTGCATCTTCTTCAGCATGTTTGGCTTATTGTTGCAGGCGAATTTGCTAAGTCAATCTTTCCATACCAGATATCCTGTGACATGGCTTTGTGTTTGATCTATGGTTTCCCGTATTTTATCTGACTGGTTTCAACTTTTAGCGATGCTTTTTCTTGACTGCCATCAAGAACAAACCTGGCATGTTTTCGCGGACCTTTCCATCCTTTTCGTCCATCTATCCCTCGTCGGATAGTCACTGCTTAGCTTTACTTGCTCCATAGTTCATACCACATAGTCGCTGCTTCGCCTTCCCTGCCTCACCATGACTGCCAGTCAGTGTGATATTTTTTCAAGAAAATTGGTGGAAAATACCACCTAATGAAAGTTAAATCGACCTCCCTGTCTATGACTTTTATGACATCCTTGTTTACTAGCTGCTGATTATGAAGCCAACATGAACTCAACTGAAGACATCCTGATGCCCTTCAACAATTCAAATATGCCATAGTTGGGGTGCACCAATGACCTCTGATCAGGAAATCTCCTGAAACCGTATCACAGAGCCTCTTCTGTTTCGGACAGTCTACCCAGTATCCTGAAACCCGGTATCATCCAGCACTCCTTAAGTCCTTATTCAGCAAGCAATGGAGCCCTGCATTGAATACAATATGCAGGCTTATCAAAGTTGCTCAGTGATAAATTATTCCACTTTCTGAGCACTCAATCGACATCCTTCTCCAAGAAGTATCAGCATCCTGCTCATTGATATGAAGTATTTATGTCTCCTTTGAAACAGTATCGTGTTTATAAATAGCATGTGCATGCCCTCAATATGGAATGATGTTACACGAACATTTTGCAATGCAATTTCGGGTAAAGGGATGACCTATGTGATATGGGATACAATACCAGTTCATCATAGTTATTATTCTCCTTATCCCGAATACATCTTTTCTTAAATTATGAATCTTAAAACAAATGATAAAGGTCCAGTCATAATCAGTTACACCATCAACTCAAATTTCAGTCTGAAAGACATCAAAAACATTTTAAATTACACTAATTACATGTCGAATTTCGACATCCTGCTATGCTCATTTCGACATCTCACACCTAATGAAAAACCAATATTTTAACCCTGCTGCCAGTTGTCGGTGGACAGGGACAGAATAGCTTCACGCGTCTGATCGGTGATGATACTTCAGTTTGAAGTTCCATTCCTATTATCCGACGTCCTTCGGCGTAGAGTTTAATGTCACAAACAACGGCCGCATCCCACCCGTGGCGAAGCCCGCGGCGTTTATCAATATATCTGCCAACATATCCAGCGCTTTCCCGCGACGGGGAGCCGATGAAGCGCGCTCGCCACGCTTCACCACTCCCTCGTAACCCACAGCCTTGTTGGTAGCAGCCATATTTGTTGGGGTCGATTTGTGTGCAGCGGGTACGGCCGTGGGCCACATGATCGACGGTGACCGTGACGGTGGTCGGTGTGTGTCGGGACGAGGGCGGCACGTGGCGGTGGCCGGCGACCGGTCCGGGCCCGTCGGCCGCCGTTGCCGGGCGGTGGGGGTGTCGGCGCGTCGCCGCCGACGCAGCTCTCGTCGTCGACCCCGACGAGCGGCCGGCGCGCGCGCGCTCTCTGTTTGCCGGCGCCATTGTTGCACTGATCAATGCGGCGTGGCTGATTTATCGGGCGAGCCCATGGGCGGGCGGCGAGCGGCAGCGGCGGCGGCGGCGGCGGCGGCGACAGCGGCACCGGCCGGCCGGGACCGTTGTAGCGGGCCCGCTCCGGTTGCAGATGTGCAGCGGCTGCGGCGGCGACCGAGCGGCCTTGGCCGGCGCCGGCCGGCCATGTGCCCCCGCTGTAAATCGTCGGGCGGCCGGCGCGGCGCGCGAGAAAACGAGAAACGGCCCGGTATTGATCCTGCAGCGGCGGCGGCCGCCGCGGTCCGACGGTCGGCCGTGCATAATGCGACCCCGGCAGCGCCGACACGGCCGCTCTTTGTCGGCCCCGGCCGGCCTGGCTAGCCCGAGCCACCTGTTGCCGACGCGGGCGGCGGCCGCGAGCGCGATCAATGTCTCTGCCATGGCCGCGCGCTCTCTCTCTCTCTCTCTCTCCCTTTCGCTCTGCCTCATTCTCGGCCGCTCTCCATTTTAACTGCGTACCATGGCGGCGGCGGCGGCGGCGGCGGCCGGCCGACCAGGCAGCGCGCCGCTAATTTTAGCGCCGGCCGGCCGGCCGCCACTGCAGCGGCCGCGGTGGGAGCCGGCTGGCGCGCGGACGCGAAGACGGCCGTGACGCGCGGCCGCGCAGCGGCGGTGTCTGCTGCCCGGCGTGAGGAAACGCACGGCGGCACGCCCTTTGTTGTGTGTGACGCCGGCAGAATGCTCGGATGGGGTGGGATCGGGCGTGGTAGACGCGCGTGGAGCGCGCCGGCGCGGAAACATGACTGTTGATTCGTTCCGTCGTTCGCCAGACTTCCGTGTGGCTTTTGTATTGCCGGGTGGGTATTGATCTTCAACGCATTTTTCCCATTCATTTATACTGTTGCATGCTGCCGTAAGTGTGTTTTACTGATTGGCGTGTCTTAGCTGCTTCGCTATTTGTCTTGCAGCCTCGAAGTGTGTTCTGCAGCTTGCCGCCAGTGTATCGGTTTATCTGTGGCGCGATGTGAGGACAGGTAAGTGGCCTCTGTGGAGGTGTCGGTATTGTGGCGCGAGGTGTCGCACGCCCGGCTGATGCCGGGCTCTGTGCGTGCCCGGTTGGAGCTGGGGGTGTGTTCGACTGCTGGAAAGCGGCACACGCGTCGGCGGCGGCGGCTGTCGTGCCCCGGACCGGCTGTCCTGCGGCGACGTGCGGCCTCCGATTGGCATCACTTCTCCACGCCGGCCGGCCGGCCACACACTCGCATATTGATGGGCGCTCCAGCCGCATTCCAGCGGCGGACGGACATGCATCTGCCGTGGCGTGCAACCGGTGGCTATGGAAACTGTGCGGCCGGCCGGCGAAGGTGAACTGGTTTGGCGACGTGGCGGCAGCGCCGGCGGGCGCGCGCAGCCCCCGCGCCGCGCCGCGCCACCCGAGCCCCGACCGCCGCCGCCGCCGCTACCGCCGCAATGAATGGACACGCGCCGGCGGCGACTCGGCAGCTCGGCACCGCGATCCGGCCATGGGCGCATCGGCGTGTACATAATGAAGGCGCGCTCGGCGGCCGACGTGCGAGCCGGCCGGTAATGGAGCCGACTGCCGGTCACGCTCCGCCGGCCGGCCGTGCACTGGCGCGCGCGTCCGCCGGCGCTGGCTCTGGCCGCGCTGATGTTGCCGCTTCTCGGCGGCGGCGGACGGCGTCGGCGCGCGACTCGAGCCGACCCGGTTACCCACACCGCGCCCGGACCGTACCGGGCCGGACCCAGACGGCGAAAATAAACGGCATGCACGCAGTCGGCCTGAAGAATGGCACGGCCCATGGCGGCCGGCGGCCGGCGGCCTCTGCCGGCCGACACCGCTCGCCTAGCGGTTTTATCAGATAAGCGGCGGCCGGGTGGGCGCCGGCAGCACACCGAGGCGCGCCGAGCCGATCCGAGCCGAGCCGAGCCGGACCGGGAGCCGCGCATGACAAGCGGCGCGGCGGCGGGCCTCCCGCCGAGCGGGCCGCACGGAACCGCCGCGTGCTCCGCCGGCTGGGGCCGTGCACGACGTGCGGCGCAGATACGAGACGAGCCAGGGCGCGGCGAGTTGATGCCGGTCTGGAGACGGAGGAGTCTTGTCGAGGTGCATAGTGTGCAGTAGGAATGGTTGGTTGGTCATTGGTTTTACGACACATCGACCGTTGAGTCATGTAGCGTCGCCAATCTCTCACGCCGATTGGTCGCGGGCGAAGAGTAGCGACAGGTGAGACTCTAACCCACAACCTTTCGGTTGTGAGACAAGCAACTTACCCCTAGGCTACTTGTCCCCGTGCAGTAGGGATGAGACGTACAATAGTTTGCCAGCCGGTTCGAGGCGAGTTGTCCGGTTGTGGAGGCGAGCCGCGTCGGGTCGAGTCTGGCTGGATGGAGCCGTGTTGTGCGCACACAGCGGTCGGTCGGGATGGCGGGCGGGGAGCGATGCCGGCCGGCTGGCCGGCCGTGTTTGTGTTGGACGGCGATGGTGAACTTGGAGCGCCTTGCATCTCCTGACCCCGTTCGGCCGGCCGTGCACCGTAACAATGAAGAACGTCCCGGATTCGCGCGCGCGCGCGCGCAAGAAAGCGCCCGCCGAGAGAAACCTGCCGGCGGCCCAGCATGGCAGTGGGCCGTCTCCGGGGCCGACTGGATGCCGGCGCCCGCCCGTCCGGCATCTTCGCCGCGTGATGTGGACCGTCTCCCAGTCCCCGACCCGGGTGTCGATCCCGCCGGGCGGGGGATCGCGCGCCCTTCCTACTTCTCCGATGACCAGTGGATATGGTGGAATGCGACATTCTAGTTTATGTCACTAGACATCTGTGTCACTAGACATCTTTTTCACTAGCCCGTCCGCGAAATTCCGCCGGGGCGGCCGGGCCTCCGCGTCAGTCTCTCAGGTGGGGGGGGCGGCGCCGTGCGCACCTGACCGCGGCGGCTCGTTGGCGCGCTGCGGCTGCGTCGGCCGAGCTCGTGTGGGATTCTACCCGGTTCCATGGCTGCACGATTCCGAGAAGTGGACGGCCGCGCCGGGCGGCCGGCCGCTCGATTCTTCGCCGAAGCATGGACGGCGCGGCCGGGCGCGCGCCGACTGTTCGACGCTGGCGGCCGGCAGCGACCGGCTGCCGCTCATGCAAAGCTGCCGCCTGTTTGCACGGCCGCCGCCGCGCCCGCCGAGCTCGTTAAAACGGATTGTCGGCCGGCCGGCAGGCGCCGCACGTCAGTCGGTCGCGCTGCATGCCGCACGATCAGCACCCGGCTAAAGCCGCTCGCGCCTTTTTTGTTGGTGCGGCGCGCGCCGCGAGCCGTCGCACGACAGGGCGGACGTGGCTCTGATCGCCACCGATGCGCCAGCGCAGCGCACCGCCGGAACGGCGAGGGATCGTGGCGGCGGCTGGCTGCGTCGCGTCTCACGGCGGTTAGTCTGCTTTTCGGCCGAAAGGAATGCAAGCGTGACTGGTGCTTCCTTGTTCTGCCTTGATCAGTGGCGCTAGATCTCGCTTATGTTCGGACAGAAATGGGAAAGCGTAGCGGTTGTGTGGCCCGGTTTGTTTATGTTCGTGGTGGCACCTTTTGTTTTTCGTGTAATGTAGCAGCTTCCTTTGATATATATCTTAAGCCGTTGAGACGTCGGGCTCAACGAAGACAAAGGCCTGACTGTAGGATTTCCCGCCATGGTTCATGATTGACTCAACGTGATAAGAGATCAACTCGAAGCCTTGCCATCCTCTGACGCCAGCTGACTGGTTGGGTCGATGAGCCTTTCCACCCCCACCCCACCCCATTATCAAGCCGCAGCTCTGCTGCCGTTTGCCGTACTCCGCTGAAATTGCTGTTGTATTTCGGGCTTCGCTGAAACTCTGCTGTGGTTTGGTGGGCTTCGCTACCCGTTTCCACCCTCTTCCATCTTCAATGCGCGCGCCGTACGGACTCGCGCCGGCAAATCGCGCAGTGTGTCCAATTTATGTGGAAAAGATCACATAGCACGAAACATTTGCATCTAATGTCGGGTGTCAATCTGTTCGTTGACATATTTTGACGGCCTTTATCAGTGTACCCGAGTGATGAATACATGCTAATAACGCCGTATTTGGCACAAACGGCCGTCAGTTGCCGATTGCATGTTTTTGAAGTGGTGCTGGGCGGTACACAACCCTATGTAAATGCCTACAAGCCGAATATGTACCATTCAACATTTTTTGGCGCTACCTCTTCAATGGCAGAATTAGAATCAGTTGATGCACATCAGACGCCGAAGTGAACTTGGTGTGGGCTCGCTGAGCGGGCAGCGTGTGCTCCCCTCGGCCCACAGCTGACCCAGATGCCTGTTCAGCTGACGCGCCCTCTGTGCGTCGGCAGGCTGTGCTGCCGACAGCTGACGTGATGTGCTCTCTGTGTTGGCAGGTTGTGCTGCCGACAGCTGACGTGATGTGCTCTCTGTGTTGGCAGGTTGTGCTGCCGACAGCTGACGTGATGTGCTCTCTGTGTTGGCAGGTTGTGCTGCCGACAGCTGACGTGATGTGCTCTCTGTGTTGGTAGGCTGTGCTGCCGACAGCTGACGTGATGTGCTCTCTGTGTTGGTAGGCTGTGCTGCCGAAGTACGTATTGCTCTCTGTGTTGGCAGGCTGTCTGGACAGCTGACGTATGTGCTCTGTGTTGGCAGGTTGTGCTGCCGACAGCGACGTGATGTGCTCTCTGTTGGCAGGCTGTGCGCCGACAGCTGACGTATGTGCTCTCGTGTTGGCAGGTTGTGCTGCCGACAGCTGACGTGATGTGCTCTCTGTGTTGGCAGGTTGTGCTGCCGACAGCTGACGTGATGTGCTCTCTGTGTTGGCAGGTTGTGCTGTCTGCCTGTTCGCCGTACTTCCAGTCGCTGCTGCTGAACAACCCGTGCAAACACCCCATAATCATCCTACCGCGAGACGTGCGCTACGCCGACCTGCGACACGTCATCGAGTTCGTCTACAAGGGCGAGATTGACGTGGCGCAGGAGCAGCTCGACAACCTCCTACAGACGGCCGACCAGGTGAGAAGGGCGAGATTGACGTGGCGCAGGAGCAGCTCGACAACATCCTACAGACGGCCGACCAGGTGAGATGGGCGATATTGACGTGGCGCAGGAGCAGCTCGACAACCTCCTACAGACGGCCGACCAGGTGAGAAGGGCGAGATTGACGTGGCGCAGGAGCAGCTCGACAACCTCCTACAGACGGCCGACCAGGTGAGAAGGGCGAGATTGACGTGGCGCAGGAGCAGCTCGACAACATCCTACAGACGGCCGACCGGTGAGAAGGCGAATATGGCGCAGGAGCAGCTCGACAATATTCTGCAACGACCTAGAAGGGCGAATTGACGTGGCGCAGGAGCAGCTCGACAATATTCTGCAGATAGCCGACCAGGTGAGAAGGGCGAGATTGACGTGGCGCAGGAGCAGCTCGACAATATTCTGCAGATAGCCGACCAGGTGAGAAGGGCGATATTGACGTGGCGCAGGAGCAGCTCGACAATATTCTGCAGATAGCCGACCAGGCTAGCTGCGCTCAGCTGGCGACGAAGATGGTGGACGGAAAACGACCGTGTCGGCTGTCGCGCGGCTGCTGACGGCTTCTCTCTGGCTGTACCCATGGTTGAAGAGGATGTCGCGGGTTTAGGATGGTGTCTGATGTGGCTGTCGCGGCTACTGATGGATTGTCGTGCTGTACCCGGGATTGCAGAGGATGTCGCGGGTTCGGGGTAGCGTCGGATGTCGCAAGCGGTGCCCCAGTTTAGCTGATGTCAAGTAACACGGTTCACTTTATTCACAATCATATATATGCGGTCCATTTGGTCATGAAGTGAGCCTGTCGAGGGAGGGTGTGCCAATATCGCAGTACTTCAATCGGACTTATGACGTTTTAATTTTCATTTATTTGTTCATTTCTTTCATTTATTTGTTCATTTCTTTCATTTATTTGTTCATTTCTTTCATTTATTTATTCATTCATTTGTATGGTGTTGCGTAGGCATGCGAAGTTTTGTTCTGTATGTTAAGAAGCACTGCTACACTGACCCTCAGTGGAACATATATGGTGTAATTATTTTTGTGTACGTCGTAGTGCGTGCCCGCTTACATGGTAAATTCGAGTGGTTTGTCCATCATTAAAATTGCCCGACCCATTCACTTATGGAAATAACTAAGAACTACGCTGCAGTCGTGAATCGATGCAATATGACAGCCGGAATAGGAATATGGAACCTTCAACAGATGTTGTTATCGAACTCCCCAACTAAGTCCACCTTGGGCAAGCCTAGGAAGCCTACTTTGCTGATCTCGTTATCGGGTACCACATGTTTACCGTGGATAGGCTGTTAAAGTCATCCCGTGTACCAAGTAATGTGTTTTTCGCGTTCTCGGGGCCATCGGGTCAGTGGTGGCAGCGGCTCACCAGGCGTTCTTTTCTCCTCAGTTTAATGAATGGGACTTGAAGTAGCGATAGTATGGATTCACAGAATCCGGGGAATATTTGCGGGGGTAGTGCAGTCACAGAATTCCAGCCCGGTTGGAGTCCAGGAAACGTGGAATCACACCGAGGTGTTGCGCACAGGTACAATTGCCTACTGACGTGATATAATTTGATTATTCTGCTGGCTCTCGGGAATTACCCTTCAAATCGTGGTGCGTTTGGAATGTGGATGTTGTGGCTTGCTCGTCTTATTGAGTTAGTTCATTTTCTCTTGTGCATTAGGATGTCAACATTCAAAACGATCGGGCAGTGGAAAAATGTCGACTGGGAAAGATGTATGGCTGTGAAGGACATCACATTTGATATCATTCTGGACCGCCGAGTGAATACTAACAGGAGAGAAGAGCTATCTCACAGCTGGAAGAAGCACCCCGTCGGAACCTGTTCTTTCCACAGCGAATGTGGCTCAACACATACCGTGATGTCCTGGCTGATGACTCATACATAGTTCATTCTGGGAACATATTCCGCTTTCTGAGAGCGATCGGTCCTCAGGCCATCTACCCCTGTAACACCTGCCCGCTTAACTAACTGAAACGCTCAGCTGGAAGTTATGGGCTCTAAATGATCACGTTTTGGTCGAAGCGCCCTTAAGCTAAAATAACTAACAGCGAATGTGGAAATAGCCGAGTATAAGGCCAGCTGGATATCACACGGGCCGAGAATAGCCAAGCATGTGCACTGGATTGCACTCTTCCGCCCAAACCAAGCATGTGCACCCGGCTCTTCCGCCACCGGCGCTCGCTTCGCACAGCATGCAGCATTCGGGCTGAGGCTGATCGCGTTAGTCATTCTGTCATGCGCTGTTGCCAGGGCGCGTCGTTCGAGCGTCCCGCCGCTCGGCGGCCTTTGACCCCCGGTCCTCACCGCTCGATGCGGCGTAGCGCTGGAGACATGGCCTTGTGCGGGTTGTCTGCCGTCCGGGACACGCTCCTTTTCCGGAAAATCGTCCGGTCGCTTCTCGCCGAAAGATTGAAATGAGTCTGTTTACAAAGTGACTGCAAGCCTATTCCTGTGCGATGAGCATACCTCAAGCGCTGAGTAGGAAGTACAAAACGGAATTATTGGTAGCAAATAGGAAACAAAAATGTTATCTCCAGATTAGAATCCACGACGTTTTTCATCGAAATTCGGGATTGCAAAACAATCCAAACCGTGGTGTGACGTATTGCAGACCTGCTATTTGTGCGCATTCATGTGAAACACAATATCTGCGTTTCCAATACATGCGATGCCCAATCCAGCTGGTGCCCACAGTCGTGAGCCGAGCATGTGCACCTTGAACGAAGGCTGCAAAGGCTTGTGCCTCGGGGTGATAATATTGAATGGTTTAACATTGCGTCATGGAGGTTAACGTTCACAGTGACCGTCTTGTTTAAGCTAATTTAAATAAATGGAGACACTAGATTGAGTAGGGTATTCGGGCTTAATGGTAAGTTGTCACCTGCTTGCGGTGCAAAAGCTTAGCATTTGGTACGCATTAATTCTGCATCGACATTTTACGTCGCTTATGCAGCCTACCTTGTGCTTGTTTTTAGTAAGGCCGTATGTAGTCATTTCCATGCTACAGGGGGCTGATGACAGCAATGTGTTGCGAGTCCTCGAGTAACGTTCGCCATGCGGCTGCTGCATGATCAATGCAGTCGATGCGCCCTAAAGCCCTCGTCTAGCGGCTACACTGCGACTGGAGGTTAATGGCATGGCAGTGTGTTGTGAGTCATGGAGTGGCTTCGCAAAACCGCTCGCTCCGGTGCTTCCCGCCATTCTGCACATTTTCAGACATGTGAACCGTTTGGGTTATGTAAGCATCACAGTGCTTGCGGCAGTGTAAGGATGGACATGCGTTGCAAGACAAAAACTCTGAGGCGAGGACGGATCCTCGTGTGATCCGGCGAGACGCCCGGATAAGTCGAGAAGGTGCCTGGACGGTAGCAATGTCCTGCGACTATCTGATGACGTGTGGCGATGTCCTGCGACGATCTGGTGATGTGTGAAGACAGTCTGGGTATTATTTTGAACAGTACGGTTGAGAGTTGGGCTCGCGGATGTTCACTAACCCGGCGCAATCTGCTTTGTACGGCGACGCTGATGTACATGCTCGAATCTGGCCGCAGTGCTCAGGCTTGTTTGTGTGGAACGCAGTGAGCGGTGACTGAGAACTCGGTGAGACAGGCTGCAATGCAGGCTATCCGGAGGTTTCTCTGAAGCTTGGGCTGTTCATTTCGTTTATGTAAATGATTTGCGGACATGCTTTCACCACTTCCTGCAGTATGTTTGGCCCCAGCGTGCCTTGATGTTGACAGCTAGGAGTGTTTCGGGTCAATTCCGTGTCGGTTGGCTGTACGCTAAGACGCACAGGTCAGGACAATGTTCACAGAGCGAATTCTTCCGATCAGAATTCGTCCATGTTGACCGCTGGCATTTCCCCCAGCTTACCACCCACTCTGCAGAACGCTACGGTGGCTGAGGTATGAGATGAGAGTAAGAAAGGGACATGAAATATGAGATTGGGAGTAACCGGTTGGTATCGGACTGTTTGTCGATGGGGGACTATGAGAGTGGAGTGGGCCGGCAGTAGCAGGTGGCGGTGGCCTCCGATGGGGAAGGGGCGGCAGGACCGGTGTCTGTAGTCCCGTCAGTGGGGAGGGGTGCGGGACAGTGGTCGGTGTCTGTAGTCCCGCCAGTGGGGAGGGGTGCGGGACAGTGGTCGGTGTCTGTAGTCCCGTCAGTGGGGAGGGGCGCGGGACAGTGGCCGGTGTCTGTAGTCCCGTCAGTGGGGAAGGGTGCGGGACAGTGGCCGGTGTCTGTAGTCCCGTCAGTGGGGAAGGGCGCGGGACAGTGGCCGGTGTCTGTAGTCCCGTCAGTGTGGAGGGGTGCGGGACAGTGACCGGTGTCTGTAGTCCCGTCAGTGGGGATGGGTGCGGGACAGTGACTAGTGTCTGTAGTCCCGCCAGTGTGGAGGGGTGCGGGACAGTGGCCGGTGTCTGTAGTCCCGCCAGTGGGGAAGGGTGCGGGACAGTGACCGGTGTCTGTAGTCCCGTCAGTGGAGGATGGGCGCGGGACAGTGACCAGTGTCTGTAGTCCCGTCAGTGGAGGATGGGCGCGGGACAGTGACTAGTGTCTGTAGTCCCGCCAGTGTGGAGGGGTGCGGGACGGTGACCGGTGTCTGTAGTCCCGCCAGTGGGGAAGGGTGCGGGACAGTGACTAGTGTCTGTAGTCCCGTCAGTGGAGGAGGGGCGCGGGACAGTGACCGGTGTCTGTAGTCCCGTCAGTGGGGAAGGGTGCGGGACAGTGGCCGGCGTCTGTAGTCCCGCCAGTGGGGAGGGGTGCGGGACAGTGGCCGGTGTCTGTAGTCCCGCCAGTGGGGAGGGGTGCGGGACAGTGGCCGGTGTCTGTAGTCCCGTCAGTGGGGAGGGGCGCGGGACAGTGGCCGGCGTCTGTAGTCCCGCCAGTGGGGAGGGGTGCGGGACAGTGGCCGGTGTCTGTAGTCCCACCAGTGGGGATGGGTGCGGGACAGTGACTAGTGTCTGTAGTCCCGCCAGTGTGGAGGGGTGCGGGACAGTGGCCGGTGTCTGTAGTCCCGCCAGTGGGGAGGGGCGCGGGACAGTGACCGGTGTCTGTAGTCCCGCCAGTGGAGGATGGGTGCGGGACAGTGGCCGGTGTCTGTAGTCCCGTCAGTGGGGGAGGGGTGCGGGACAGTGGCCGGCGTCTGTAGTCCCGTCAGTGGGGAGGGGCGCCAGACAGTGATCGGCGGCCCCCTGGGATCCGGCGTGGCCAGGTGGTGGCGCCGTCGGGCGTCGTCGCTCCTCCGCTGACATGACTCGAGCATTACCATAATGCAGCGGCCGGCTAACCGACCACTGGTGCCGCCGGCCTCTCACCTGTGTCGTCGGCCTCTCACCTGTGTCGCTGGTCACTCACCTGTGTCGCCGGCCTCTCACCTGTGTCGCCGGCCTCTCACCTGTGTCGCCGGCCTCTCACCTGTGTCGCCGGCCTCTCACCTGTGTCGTCGGCCTCTCACCTGTGTCGCTGGTCACTCACCTGTGTCGTCGGCCTCTCACCTGTGTCGCTGGCCACCCACCTGTGCCGCCGGCCTCTCACTTGTGTCGCCGGCCTCTCACCTGTACCGCCGGCCTCTCACCTGTGTCGTCGGCCTCTCAGCTGTGTCGCCGGCCTCTCACCTGTGTCGTCGGCCTCTCAGCTGTGTCGCCGGCCTCTCGGCTGTGTCGCCGGCCTCTCGGCTGTGTCGCCGGCCTCTCACCTGTGTCGTCGGCCTCTCACCTGTGTCGTCGGCCTCTCACCTGTGTCGCCGGCCTCTCACCTGTGTCGCCGGCCTCTCACCTGTGTCGTCGGCCTCTCACCTGTGTCGCTGGTCACTCACCTGTGTCGTCGGCCTCTCACCTGTGTCGCTGGCCACTCACCTGTGCCGCCGGCCTCTCACCTGTGTCGCCGGCCTCTCACCTGTGCCGCCGGCCTCTCACCTGTGCCGCCGGCCTCTCACCTGTGTCGCCGGCCTCTCACCTGTGCCGCCGGCCTCTCACCTGTGCCGCCGGCCTCTCACCTGTGTCGTCGGCCTCTCGGCTGTGTCGCCGGTCTCTCGGCTGTGTCGCCGGCCTCGCCTGTGTCGCCGGCCTCGCCTGTGTCGTCGGCCTCTCAGCTGTGTCGCCGGCCTCGCCTGTGTCGCCGGCCTCGCCTGTGTCGTCGGCCTCTCAGCTGTGTCGCCGGCCTCTCACCTGTGCCGCCGGCCTCTCGGCTGTGTCGCCGGCCTCGCCTGTGCCGCCGGCCTCTCACCTGTGCCGCCGGCCTCTCACCTGTGCCGCCGGCCTCTCACCTGTGCCGCCGGCCTCTCGGCTGTGTCGCCGGCCTCGCAGCTGTGCCGCCGGCCTCTCACCTGTGCCGCCGGCCTCTCACCTGTGCCGCCGGCCTCTCAGCTGTGTCGTCGGCCTCGCCTGTGTCGTCTCGGCAGTCTGGCGAGAAGACCGGGCCGCCGCAGTCTTCTCGCCCGACTGCCGGACGTCCGGGCCGGTGTTGTCCGGAGGACTGTGTCTCGGCCGTCCCGGTGTTGTCCGGAGGACTGTGTCTCGGCCGTCCCGGTGTTGTCCGGAGGACTGTGTCTCGGCTGTCCCGGTGTTGTCCGGAGGACTGTGTCTCGGCCTTGTCCGGCGCTTGTCCGCGTGACCACTCAGTCGATTGGAACTAGCCGCAGCTGCTGTCCGTTTCTGTAAATCCTGGCGGAATTTTCATTCGCCCGATGCCTTGGGGAAGTTGTATGCTGACAGCCCTTGCTAGCAGTGTCGACAAAGCTAATTGGTGAACTGCCGATTTCAAGTGGGAGCAAATGTCCTGCATGCGTGAAAGGCATTGGTGCTGTTCGGGTGTAGCGGAATGTTGGCGCCCAGTTTCATACCGGCGTTGTGCCGCACTAATGGTCGTGCTTGGTCTTTGGTGTGATGATTCGACAGCGACGAAGAAGCTTGCGCAGTTAAATCATAATACTCGCTTGCAACCTGCCATGATGCTTGCCAACAGGATTGGCAAGAAACCGAACACAAGTAGTTTTGTCCAAACCAATGGTATTAACGGGTGAAACCGGACAAAGCTAGCTCTTCAGCTCGGAAACATTGCGTGCTGGCCGAATTTGAGTTGTCCACTTGCAACAAAGGTAGACAGGACTGGTTTGTTCAACCAGTTTTAGCCATGCTTGAGGCCACCTGCTAGACGAAGCTTGCCATCACTGTTGTTTGCTAGGAATGATCTCGCCCTGCTTGGGCGCTGAAGTCGCCTGCGGGCGCTGATTATGCTCCAGCCAATGCTTCCTTGTTCTGCATGCGACTCGCTCTTACCATGCGTTGCAGAATAACTTCGATTTACGTGTCCTTCACCAGGCACTAGGCACCAATGCAATGCATTTCACCAAGAAAGCGGGTGCGCATAATCCTTGTCATGTTAACGAACTAACCTATGCCAGATAGACCCAATCGCCCACTCAGCGTATTTCATCACGTCATTTTTTGCAAATTTCCCCACTTCATAGAGTGGCTGACCTGTTTTTCGCTCGCCTTGATCATGTCACGGGATCTACTGAGGGTCTCCGCTGTCGCGCAGGACCGGCAGTCGGAGGCGTTCTTGACCTTGTGGCTGCCCGCCTGTCCTCGACCGGCCGTGCAGTTGAAGATCATTGCGGACGTTCTGTTCGGTTTCGAGGTCTTTGTGCAGCTTCTCCGCGGATGTCGTGCGCTGGGCGCTGCACGGAACAGTCCTGTCCTCGTTTCCTCCGCCTCGCGCCTTACACGGCGCGCCTGAGCTGGCTGTTGCCGGGGTGTCGTGACACACTATAATGCGGCACATTTGGGGACGTGTGGCGCCGTCCTGCTCATCAGTTGAGGACGTGCGTTGCATGGCCGAGCCATATCTGTGGATGTATGACGCTACCTATCAGTCCAAAACGTGGGTCACATGGCTGGACCATATTCGGGGACGTGTGGCGCCACCATGACACTCGGTCAAAAACGTCACATGGCCAGCTGGGCAAGTATCAGTGACAGAGGCGGGTGAGTGCAAGAGCGTGTGGAAGACGGCCGGCTTTGGAGGCGTCGCCGTTTGTTGGATTCGCGCTTCGTGTGCTCGAGCAATCGGGACGGGAATGTTGTCTGGAATGACCCTGTCGGTGTCGAGCCGAACCCAACGATCACCACATGCCTACACGAAGGTGGCGGCGCGGCCGCGGCAAGCGAACGGCTTCAGTGGCGGCCTTGCACGAGGCTGCCACAGGCCGGCCCAACGCCAAAACCGTCAGCTTGGCAAAACCTCAGGTGGCCCGTGGAGCCGTAGAGCCATCTCGACGGTGGATGGCATTGTGTCGCCGGCTGCTGGGGGGGGGGGGGGGGTCGATGCCCGCCGCGGTGCCCAGTGACCCCAGCCGTGCAGTTTCCCACATTGGCGGCTATGACTCTCCCAGAGCCTCAACACGGACAGATAAGCCGGCTTTAAATGGTCGCGATAATCACGTGAACAGCATTGTCACGTGACCGGAGTCGATCGGAGGACTCGGCGAAGTTGGTGTCGGTGGAAGTGACCGTGTTGACCAGCCGTGTCTTCATACTGTGGCGTTGACTCGTCCTTACTCTGTGGGTCTGAAATGTCGTGATGTCCGCGAGCTTCCATGTCCGTCCCGCCGCTCCGCGATCATTCATAATTCATGCGAATGATCATATGAATGTGCCCATGTCATATGATATGATATCATATGGTTATGTGATCATATGATTCATATGAATGCGATCAAGCATATCATGCCACAAAGGTGTCCACCTTTGCAGCGATGACCGTCGTTGGTTAAGCGTGAGGTGGTGTGTGCGGGGAGTGCGGGGAGGGGATGCGGACGCCGTGCAGTCTCTGACCGGGTGCGCGTGTCTGTGCCGCAGCTGCAGATCAAGGGCCTGTGTGAGGTGAGCGCCGACCGCGGCGACTCTGCCGCCACCACGCCCACCTCGTGCCTGTCGACCGAGCGGCGCGAGATTCGGCCGTCGCCGCACAAGTTCCTGCGCCGGCCGGCAGGCGGCTCCACTGGCGCGCCGCCGCCGCGCCCCGGCGCCGACGGACGCCGGAAAATACACATCGCCGCGCAACGCAAGCGCTCCGTGTCGCAGGTGACTGGTGGGCGCACGCGCATGTTGTCCTCGTTTGCGGGAGCTTTGGGTGGTCGGTTTAAATGTTCGGCGTACAAGCAGTTGCGGCATGCGATGTATAGTTATTTACTCACACCGTGCTCGATTACCGTAACACCGTGATCGACCGGTCCTTTGAATAATTTGATGTACTAATTTGTGGTGCATGCTGCTATCGCCCGTGACTAGCTGATTACTACTTTGTTGTACTTCAATTTATGTTATGCGCCCTCGTCATGTGTTTCGCGATTTTGTTTGCACACATTCGTTCACTTGAGTTCCGAGTCCACTTGCGACCAGCTGGCAAGAGAACCTAACGCATCGACGCTTTATGCCCCCAGCCAGTGTACTGGCTGCATGACCACTGCAGCCGATTTGGCGATTCTGTGATGTTTTAGGTGACAATTCTGGGATCGTCGAGACCGGTGCAGTATATCGATATTTGTCCGCTGCTCAGTTCGACGTAATATATCCCTGAAAAATAAACACATACCGCCAATTGTAATGTGAAAAGTAGATATGGGCGCTACACAGTGACACATTATTCGTGAAATAGGGTGGAATACACCACTTGATGAACACTCCATCGACGTCCTTATCAAAGAAGGATAGACATTGTGGCACTCAATGTGTGCTGATGGCTCGGTTCCTCGTTTCTAACAGCATCTCGCTATAATTGGCATGCTCATGCTCACCATAAGGGATCGTGATACACGAACATGTCCAAGCCCAATTTCAGGTATAGGGATTACCTATGATGTTATCTTATTGTTTATTGGGTGGTTCACGACGCACCTTATGCACATTCTATGATGTTATCTAGTAACAATTCCAGGTTATAGCACAGGTATTTTGATTGCCAATCCGAATATAGCTCTTCTTATATTGGGTATCTCAAAACAAAGCAAAGTTTGCAGTCGTAAGTACACTATTGGCCTTGGCGCGAACTGAAAGGACACAAAGTATTTTAAATGACACTAATTCCATGGTAAATTTCGACATCCTATTGTACTCGTTTCGATATCGCACGCCTAACGACAAACGATTATTTTAAAACAGTGGCGCTACATAACCACATGTAGTTGAATCACCCTAAGCCCAATGAATCAATCATTGACTGCAGTCGATGCTCCCCTTAACTCCAGCCAACGTATTGCACAATCATCACCCGGGGCGTGTTCCAAGGTGCGGCCTCTGTTGTTTTTGGTTCCTCCACCACACAGATGAGCCCTATGCAGTTATGTTTGGCTGTATTTTTAATTCCGTTGTATCACTAGAAGGAAGTCTGTTGCTAGGCTTATGTTTGGCAATGAAGTGTACTATGGTCTTTTTATAGACGTTCAGGACCGCATGATAAATGCTGATGTAAAATATCAGCTTGCAGTCGTACCAGTGTGTATGTCTTAAGTAGGATTTGCTCACAGTCTTGTCATTCGAGGCGTCGGGTAAAAACGATGTGGCCGGCGGTTGGTCCGCTGCTGGATTCGTGTGAATTTCAGCTGGCGAGAGGAGGATGATCCGTTCTTGAGCCCTTCTTTGTTGAAATTGGCGTTGTGCTGGAGACGGGCGAAGGGCCAGATCGTGGTGACTGTCCTCTTCCCGGCAGCTACTCAGCTACTCAGCTGGCATATGGCCTGGCTAGACTAGACGGGGTCGTGCTCACTGGTGGCGTGCATCAGAGCTCAGTGTTGCATCGGTGTCCTCTGGCACCCGCTGTCGTTTGAGTGGAGACTGGCGACCGCTGTTGTTCGACTGGATACTGGTGATCACTGTTGCTCTACTGGAGACTGGCGACCGCTGTTGTTCGTCTGGAGACTGGCGACTGGCGACCACTGTTGCTCGACTGGAGATTGGCGACAGCTGTTGCTCTACTGAAGACTGGCGACCACTGTTGCTCTAATGGGCGCTAAATGACCAAACCTGGTCGATGCGCCCTGAAACTCAAATAACCAGCCAACTGTTGCTCGACTAGAGACTGGCGACCATTGTTGTGCGGCCGGAGACTGGCCATCACCGACTCCGTTAAGACCGGTCTCAACTTAAGCACGTGTACTTTGACGGTCTGCGCATATGGCTACGAAGAAGTGTCTCGGGCTCTTCTACGGCGTATTTCACTGCTAGGCTATGTAGCGTTGCCAGCCTCGCACGCCTATTGGTGGCGGGTGGGCTCGACAGTCACGCCGGCTATGCGATTCGGACATACGATCTCGCGATCACGAGTTCAACGTCCCACCGACTGAGCTGACACAACACAACATGAGACGTGGCCACGTTTCCAACCGGTTGTGCAGATATCCCATCCGGGTGCGCAGACAGCGCCGGCTTGCTGCGAGACACGTAGGTAAGGTGCTTAAGCTGAAGAAAATCCACTGGAATACGCAGAGAAAAAGGCATACTCATGTCGAGTTCCGACCGGGTTGTTACCCCGCATAGCTCATGGAATTGCTTAAGGGGGTCTAACAGGAAAATGTGATGAGACAGACAGCTTTCGGTGCCGAAGCACGCGGACTATGTCTGGTTTTGTGAGTAGCGTTGACATGTGACGATAGGGAAGGGAGGAGGTGATTGCAGTGGCATCAAAACCGATCCTGGCCTACCAATCGAAAGGTTATGGGTTCTAGACCAGATTGCCTCTGGGGAAATTTGGTGCCTGGAATGGTCAGTGCAGCAGGTCGACTGTGAAGATCCACTGCGGAAGTTGCAGTCGTCCTATGATTATCTGTTCACGGGTCTCGGTCGGCCCGGGTGTTGAGCGGACCCGTCTGATTACCTCGCCGTCGTGCAGAGCGGCCGCGCTCAGCATATCTGCAGCGTTGAGCCGGCTGCTGTGGCTTGGCTGAGCCTCTGTGGGTGCACATTGGGCATGCGCAGGTTGAAGTCGCCCGGCCTTGGTGCTGTGGGCAGGGTGTACAGGCATGGACGCTGTTCGCGCCGTGTGTCGAAGTTCGCGATTTTGGGCGTCGGCGTTAGGATGCGAGTGCAATTTCAAATTGAGAACTTGAGAGTTCTGAGGAACATAGTCGACAAAGCGGAATTTGGATCTTGCGAGATCGCATATCAGCTTAATATGACTCCATCTATATTCGCCACCACAAGTTCTCCTGACAATGTGTGTTGTTTATATGTTGCCACGTGAGCGAACTTGGTCGCACTGTGTCGCCAACACGGCCTGAGTGCGGCGCCGACTACAGACTGACTGATGGCACCAGGGGCCGTTCCCAACGCGACGCACGGCTGTTCGCGCCGCGCTGTCGTGCTGCCCCGGCTGCCCGCCTTCTGCCCCGGCCGCCCGCCTGCTGTCACCGGGCGAGCACCGCGCAGCGGCCGGCTCTGGGACTGCTCCCCAGGCTGGTGTAGGCTGAAGGTGCACATTTTCCTCTGTTGTAGTGCTGTGTGGTGTGGAACTAAACTCTGGTGAAGCACGCTCACCAGGCCTGAGCGCGACGCACAATGTCTACCGCCAGCCGCTTGTGCAGCCATCGTTCAGTACTTGACGTCTCTGAGATGGCTGCTTCTCCCGTCTCTCCGGTCTTCTGTGTTTTCTGATGGGCGCTAAATGACCTACACAGGTCGATGCGCCCAAAAACCCCAATCATCTGTATTTCCTGTATTTCCGTTCCATCCGGTCTCTTCTGCCTCTCTGTCTCGTCCTCCTACTCCTTGAGCACTTGTCAGCCCTGACATTACCAACTGACTGGGTCACCGATGCTCAGCAAAACCCTGTTTATTTCTAACTTCGTGTGCGTTAAAAAACGGTTCACACTACATGACTGTATTGGAAGTTCTGCAGTTGTGAGATGCACGGGACAGGTATGGCCAGGTGAACTGGTTAGCATTGTTCCCTCGCTGTAAGGCTCAGTTTTGTTTCCCACCGGGTTGTCATGGCGCCTAAAATCCTATCAGTGATCCAGCATGGCGCGCGAGCGGTCAAATGAAGTGCTATGCTTAGCTGAGCTTGAGCCAGTCGGCTGTTGAGGGCACACACGGTTGGTGGCGCCCAGACGCTGCCAGGTAAGCGGAGCCGCCCAATTGCTACGGCTGCCACTCTGGATAAGATCTACACTGGAAATAACTTCACACGTCTGCACACAAACGAGCCTGGCCATGTCGTCAGTGATCAGATATTTCTAATCGCGTTATGTCGTAGGTCGAAGTTTCACAAGACGTTCAAAACCGCTTCACAAAAATGTCGCTGCCAAGTCTGGCCGGACCCAGCCACTTGTGACGAGGCGACAGATCTAAGTGTGTGCGATTTGTCGGGGCCGAGGTACAACACGTTTTCTCAGAATGCAGTCGCGGTATAGTTTGCGCCGACAGTCACCAACTGATACTCTCCCCAGTCACCAAATGTGATTCCTTATGTATGGGGATCGGAAAGGAGGACATGCACGCGAGGCGACCTGTCGTGCCATCTCCGGGCCATCGTAGCGAGGTACAACAGACCCTACGCCCCGTTTCATGGCTCAGTGCCACCTCTCGCTGTTCTAACACGGCTGCTGTAGCTATCACTATTGCTGGAGCCGACGTTGTTTATCTTTATCGCCGTAGTTTCGGTCCGCACTGTCGCGCTGATGATGGCTCGACTGTGGCGTGACCCGTGCCCCGGCGAGCATGCCGTGGCACGTGACTGTGACTTACTTGACCTGTGCCCCGCAGAGTGTGGCCGTCTTCATTGCCACTGGGTAGTGGCAATGAAGACGTGACGATTTTGCGACAGATTGTGCCGCCGTCCTGACCGTGACCGTGACCTGACGTGAGCCGTGTCCAGCAGAGTATTCCACCGTCCTGGCCGTGACCGTGACCTGACGTGAGCCGTGTCCAGCAGAGTATTCCACCGTCCTGACCGTGACCGTGACCTGACGTGAGCCGTGTCCAGCAGAGTATTCCACCGTCCTGGCCGTGACCGTGACTGTGGCTGTGACTGACCATGGCCGTGACCTGACACCGAGGCCTGGCGTGACGGTAACCCGACGACGTGACTCGTGTCCAGCAGAGTATGCTATGCCGTCGTCGTGTCCGTGACCGTGATCTGGCGTGACCCATGTCCATCAGTGTGCCGTCGTCGTGACCGTGACTGTGACCGTGGCCTCACCCGTGACCTGACCGTGGCCCATGCCTCCAGCAGTGTGCGTTTGACCGTGACTGTGACCCGTGTCCAGCAGAGTATGCCGTGGTCGTGACCTGACGTGACCCATGTCCATCAGTGTGCCGTCGTCGTGACCGTGACTGTGACCCGTGTCCAGCAGAGTATGCCGTGGTCGTGACCTGACGTGACCCATGTCCAGCAGAGTATGGCGTCGCCGCCGCCGCTGGACGTGGCGCCGTCGTGGTGCGGTCCGGAGCCGCCCAGTTCGCTGATGCCGGCCGATGAGTTCCGGCCGCTGTCGCCGGCCAGCAAGCGCAGCCGCCACGAGTCGATCGGCTCCGCGCCGCTGGTGCCGGCCGGCGGCGACAGCGGCGAGCAGGGTCAGTCCTGGGTCAGGGGCCACCAGCACCAGGCGCCGGGGGCCATCGGAGGTCGGGGATCATCCACCGGAGGTCCGGTGTCATCTGCCGAAGTCATCCGCCAGGCGTCGGAAGCAGGGCTGACAAAAACAGTCACGTACCGAGAGAGTTCCACCTAGAATACCACTCGCCATTACATGAGCCCCTTTTCCAGACGGATACTGCATGGTGCTGCCATTTAATGCTTTATTGCAAAGTCCAAAGCCAAAGTTTATTGCATGGTTCTCTTAAGTTGTAAACTATAATCAGGTTCTGAAATCCACCGGGAATACGAATGATATTGCCACCGATCTCCAAAAACATAAAGGTGGGTTTTTTCCGAAGTTCATAGCTTCCGAATTTGAAGGGAAGCAAGTCATCGTCTTCAAATCCAGAAGTTCTATGTATCACTGACCGCCTGATCACTGACCGTCCACCTTATCGTTATCGAGTGATCCACCAGGGCACAACCACCGGTAATCCACACACCGGTTCCGATACCACGGTTACCGGTGGTCCACCAGGGCACAACCACCGGTTACCGAGAGTGATCCACCAGGGCACAACCACCGGTTACCGAGTGATCCACCAGGGCACAACCACCGGTTACCGAGAGTGGTCCACCAGGGGTGGGTCATCCACCGGTTACCGAGAGTGATCCACCAGGGGTGGGTCATCCACCGGTTACCGAGAGTGATCCACCAGGGGTGGGTCATCCACCGGTTACCGAGAGTGATCCACCAGGGCACAACCACCGGTTACCGAGGTCCACCAGGGCACACGGTTACCGAGGTGATCCACCAGGGCACAACCACCGGTCACCGAGTGATCCACCAGGGGTGGGTCATCCACCGGTTACCGAGAGTGATCCACCAGGGCACAACCACCGGTTACCGAGAGTGATCCACCAGGGGTGGGTCATCCACCGGTTACCGAGAGTGATCCACCAGGGCACATCCACCGGTTACCGAGAGTGATCCACCAGGGTTCATCTACAAGGGGGCGGGGTCGTTCGTCAGGGGCCGTCCAGTGGCGGACAAGTGTCCTCGGATACTGGGAACCGTGAGTTCTGTGAAGTCTCAACACGGCATATTGCAGCCTGTTTTAGCTATCGGGATCGTGGGGAACGAGCATCTCTAGATTTAAGTTCAGAATTCGTGCTCCAACAAGGTCCGACTCCCGTCGGTTGACCTCGTGTGGCAGAACTAGAATGTGTCTACTTAATCTCGCTGTTGCCACTTGTGGTGTCAGTAATAGCAGGTGATATGTATGCTTCCTACCTGAAGTAGTTCTAGTACAGTATTCTTAGAACGTTGGACTCGTGTCTGCTTTTGGTGTTAGACGCCATTTACTCTTTCGGCTAGCAACGAGTCGTCCTCCGCTGTCGATACCCCTGCGGTGTGCTGGAGGCGTGTGGTCCGCCTTGTCTGAACATGCTACTATCCATGTCCATGGGTTTTGTCCATGTACATAGGTTCTGTCTGACCATGGCTGTTGTCCGTGTCCATGGCTGTTGTCCGTGTCCATGGCTGCTGTCCGTGTCCATGGCTGTTGTCCGTGACCACGGCTGCTGGCCATGACCATGGCTGCTGTCTGTGTCTATGGCTGCTGTCTAGGGTTAAACTAATGCTTTTTTGCTCGTTAGGTGTAATACGTCCAAACGAGCACAGTATGATGTCGAAATTTGCCATGGAATTGGTGTCATTTTAAATGCTTTTGATGCCTCGGACTCAAATTCGAGCTCATGGTGTGGGCATTTCAAGCTAATGGTGTAGGTTCCAAGGAGCAGGATATCGATACTTCTTGGAGAGGGATGTCTACTGCGCGTTCAGAAAGTGGTATGTTCCACCCATTTCGTGAATAATTTATCACTGCTGCTGTCCGTGGCCATGGCTGCTGTCCGTGGCCGTGGCTGCTGTCCATGTTCTGTATGCAGATCCGTGAACACCACTATGGGCGCGAAATAACCGACGCAGTACACCCGCCCTAAAGCACAAATCGACCACGGCTTGTACCATCAATAGGTCTGACCCTGTGCGAACCGTCAGAATCACTTGGGCACACACGAGCAAAGAAACAAGCATACACACACACACACACACACACACACACACACACACACACACACACACACACACACACACACACACACACACACACACACACACACACACGACATAGGCTAGCGAAGGGTATGTTGAAATGAATGAGTTCGAAGCCAGTGTCGTGTTTGCTGGGCCCTGAAGCCCCCAAATTCAGTCGATAGTTACGAAGACAAAGCGCCGTCGGATGGCTAACGGAGTTCATGCGTCACCATGAGAGACGCTTGTGAAATTCATCCGAGTGTCAAATGTCATTTTGATTACGAAGGCTGCGTCGAAACCTGTTATCTAGTGTGCGCCCAGTGGTCCAGCTAGGATTTGATCGAGGCTAGGACAAACCAATGATGGAGTGCGCCAGTGGCCATCCTTTAAAGTATGCGGAGTCCACCCCCATGCGTCATCGAACTGCATGTGGGTGTTTCTGCTGTGGCGAGTGGCCAGCAGGACGCCAACACCCGTGTCCGAGTATGTGTGCAGCCGTGCAGCAGTGGGTAGGAGCTGCGGTGGTAGGGTCGCTCCTGCGCTGTTGGTCTAGGTTCGGGTTCAAGTCGCATCACCGGATCGAAATTTTCGCTTTTTTGCGACTGTTCTTTCCATAAAGGCCGAGCGCTATGCGGCCAACTGAATCAAGCGCGTCGTATGATCAGTCGCGATGCTCCAAATCGCTGGATATTGTGGGTATGTCTCGCATGCATCGTCAGTAACTCACAGACAGCAGAGCCTTGTGATAACCGCTGAACTCCACAGCTATTGGGCGCCAATGATCAGGCCGGTCGAGGCGCCATGAAACCCAACTGGCGAGCAGACAAAAAACTCGGAAGCTGTGTGAATATTGGCCACATTTGGAATGTGTGTTGAACCCACCATGAGTCGGCCGGCTTGTAAGTCATGTTTCTCTCGGTGTGCGCGTGCGTTTTTCTCTGCCGGCTTCATATGCGGTGCACGGACAGCGGGTAGTGTTCGCAGTCGTCACGCACCGCACTGGGTGTGCTGCGATTCGGGCGCCGGCGTTGCGCTGGCGGCGCCTGGTGCCGTTCGTACGGGCCGCGCTGAGCCCAAGGATTCGGCCATGGACCCGTGCGGACCCGCCAGACCGGTGGGAGGAGGGCGGCGACGGAATGCGCCAAATCGGATGGTAACGTGACTGGCTCACCCGATGTTCGCCGATGTTTTTCCGCCCGAAGAACTGTTGAGAAACACTGCGACTCGACCGCAGCGAGTTCTGTCCGATACGGTTCATCACTCCCGAACGGAATAAACTCGGTGCGGCGGATTCCGATTATCTGGGTGTGCTCTGCCAGCGGCGACTTTGCCGGCCTTGAGTCGGTGGCAGACTTGCCGAACGGCCAATTGTATTTCATTGCGGCAATTAGTCATCGACTCGCGGTACGTGTCGTTGTTGCTGGTCAGCCCCCGTCAAGCTGGGCTATACCGTTAGGCGGGATACTAAGAATCCCCTGCGACCGCCTACGCACACCTGGAAAATGATGTGCTATCGTAATGGCGCGGTGTTGCTTATGAAGGACAGGTAGGTTCACGCGTTTTTCCCCGAGCGGGAGTGCACCTGCACACAAGCTGGGATACATTTTCACGAAGTATTGTCCTGAACCACACCTTTAGTCGGATACGAAGGACAGTCCAAGCTAATTTAGGATTTATGCGATCAGGGTAATGACAATTCTGATGTTCTGATGTTCTACAAGGCGCAGACGATCGGCCCTGACAATGCACCAACAGGCAGCACCTGACAGCATCGGGCAGCACCTACTGGTAATCGCTGAGAGGGTCTCGCGCATGCTTCCATGTCTTGTTCAGTTCCAATGGAAAGTATCTAATCCTTGCAACTTGTAGAATAACTCCAAGGTCGTTCCGAGCCCGAAATAGCTCGATGATGCAGACGTGCTTGGTGACAGGAAGGAGTGCTTCAAACATGACCAAACAACCTCGTCCGGTGGTGACTAAGGTGTGCTGTGTAGTGCTGGAAAACAGGCGCTAATCTTTCCATGAAATCAACAAATCTGATGCCAAATTTACTTATATCCACTTACTGAAACGGCTAGCAGCCGCTCTCACGAACTTTTCGCGAACGCGTTCAGTAAATCAGTCTTAGTAGGCCAGCTGTATCCAATCATTTTATTTTTGGCAATGTTTGCCAGCAGGCCCGTCGATTTCGTAGAATAGTCCGCGCCTGTGCATCGGTACAGTACACGTTAATCGCTGTGTTCGTAATGTTATTGGACTTTGCATCATTCCTGCTGTATATCACGACGGGTCCGCATCGCCAGGCTATTCGGAATACATTTGGTGTTATCCTACCAGAAGCCACCATGTGTAAAGCACTTGGAACTGACCAGGGCATGGCGGCGGGATTGAGGCCTGCTCTCTGATTTCAGGTATATAATGCCAGAAAAAAGGTCCAGGTGCTGGCATGCGCTACTCAGGGTACCTTGTCGAGGCATATAGGTGCTGTTGAACATGTGAATATAATTACCTTCCCTTGATTCTACCAGTCCGAATTTAGCTGAGGTTGTTTGTAAACGAGTCTTAACACGCACCCTTCGGGGCGCGTGTTCATTACGAAAATTACGCGCCATGGGGGGGGGCGGATCCCCCCCTATGATCTCGGTTCCTATTGAAGCGAATCGCGCTCCTATTCAAGTAACTAAATTCGTAGGGTGGATGGGTACGGTAGTGTGCAAATTTTATGTTAAAACTTTGTTTAATTGTGTGCAAATTTTATTACCTTAGGTCAATATCTTCAAGGTCAAATATGTCAAAATTGTATTGTTTTGCGTGGCTTCGTTTATTATTGTCATGGATCGCTGTGATTGTGTTTAAGTGTTCCAAAATGGGCATCAGTGGTGTTTTGAGCACTACTAATGATGCGACACAGATGATAGATCAGGCGTTTTACCTCGAGTCACCTAAATAGCAGTACCTTACCAGGTCCGTTACATCCAATTACCGGAACCGGGCTGCCGACTGCTCTGTTGGACGACTCGCAATCGGCTTCGCGAAGAAAGGAGTGAAATACATGAATCAAGTATGGAAATGCCTAGCTACACAATGACAAACAGTAGTTTTCAGGATGTGTAGGGAGTAACATGCAAAGTGACATCAGTCACATGACAGTCATTTGCATTGATGACAATTTTCCAGTTCATCGAGTTTGGTTCCATAAACCTGTCATGAGCTTAACCTGACTGGACCTTGGTGACCTAACATGACCTTGAAACTATAGAGCATGACAATACACATACAAAGTCGCTAGTGTTGCCAAGAACACTTTCCTTTTGCTAGTATACGCGAAGCTCATCAGCGCCGATTTTTGTTGTCTGGCGCAAAAATTTTTGTTAACTTTAACGACCCTAACTGGAAAAAATATCCGCCGATTTTGTTTTTTCTTGCTTTAACCCGTCCCGTCTCCGGGGGGTCTTCAACCGCCCACCCCCTCAGGTTTTTCGCGGATAGCGGACGAACGGCGCCCGAAAGCGGGCCCAAATTTGGCATACCTTTTCCCAAATCAATTTGGCATGCTGTTTCAAAATTTTGAAGTCGGGTCATGTAGGGTCAACGAGTTAGTCAAGGTCAAGTGAGGTCACCTCCAAAAAAGTTCAACCAGTCGTCACGCTTTAACGAATACAGGTATTTTAATGAAACTTTCAGCGTTTGCTTATCTTTAGGTATGCAACAAAACGTTCGGGAGGAATTTTTCCATTTTTTCGTTTTTGACTACATATAAATTTTGCGTATTTGCCAAATTGCAGTTTAAATAGAAGATTATGGCTAAAGTAAGCTTTTTTATTAGAGGAAGTTGACTTCCAACAACGTTTCTTGGTCTGCTCTACCCCTTGGAAAAAAATTAAACAACTTGAAAACTCAAAATTTTGAAGACAAAAATTGGGGGCCAAAAAAGTAAAGCCCTGATCGATTTCGCTGTCCTTTTCGCATTCTAAATAAATTCTGTTTTCCATATATCCCCCAAAATAAACTCCCCAGAGCCAAAAACTTAATGTAAGTCGTGAAAAGTCGTGAAAATCTAGCCCTCCTGGTGACGTCACTTTTGGGGGAAATTGTTTTCTAGGGTGGACCCGGACCCTACTCGTCGAACGCTTTCCGATGACACCTCTTTCGTTTTCGTACGATGCTTAGTTTGGATTTTAGAGGGGGTTGCTAACCGCCACCCTCCCCCCCCCCCCCCCGTGACGGGGGTGTGAGGATCTGACCGGAAAGACAGCGCGGATTAAACGACGCGCCCGTCACTTTAAGCAGGAATGCAAGCAATGGCGTATATCGACCGGTAAAATCTGGAGTTATGTACGAAAAACCGGAGGGGTGGGCATATTCCCCCACCACCTCCAGGGCGCGTGTTAATAAAGGCGTTTTTCGGAACGAGGCTTGGTAAAAACGTCTAGTGCGTGTTCGAAGCGGCTTTATTTCGTGCCAGGAGCGTCGCAAGCCACAAGGCGTTACCCCACCACGAACACGACAGTAACAGCATCGCCAGCAACATCAACACCCGTGCCAGCACCAGCGAACAGCAGCGCCATCACTGGCAGCAATGTCGCCACCCAAACAACACCATCTGCAACGTAGCGACACCCAGGTGTGCCGTTCCCGCCAGCGATCGTCTCAGCGTGTCGTGTGTCCGTTGCAGAGGCGCCGCTCGACCTGGCCAGCTCGAACCACTCGTCGGATCCGCGCGCCGACGAACGGGTGTCCATGGAGCTGGTCAACCAGTCGAAATTTCTCAACGTCAAGGTGGAGTTTGAGCAGCTGCATCAAAATCTGATGACGTCCGGCCCGCTGGCGCTGTCCGCGCCGCCGCAGGCGTACGAGGTGGCGCTGGCCGCGGCTGTGGCCGCCGCCACGTCGACCTCGTCACTGTTCGGACACACGCACAGTCCTGGTGAGTCGGCACACAGCCCCAACCCGTCACTGTTCGGACACACGCACAGTCCTGGTGAGTCAGCACACAGCCCCAACCCGTCACTGTTCGGACACACGCACAGTCCTGGTGAGTCAGCACATAGCCCCAACTAGTCACTGTTCGGACACACGCACAGTCCTGGTGAGTCAGCATGCAGCCCCAACTAGTCACTGTTCGGACACACGCACAGTCCTGGTGGGTCGGCACACAGCCCCAACCCGTCACTGTTCGGACACACGCACAGTCCTGGTGAGTCAGCACACAGCCCCAACCCGTCACTGTTCGGACACACGCACAGTCCTGGTGAGTCGGCACACAGCCCCAACCCGTCACTGTTCGGACACACGCACAGTCCTGGTGAGTCAGCACACAGCCCCAACCCGTCACTGTTCGGACACACGCACAGTCCTGGTGAGTCAGCACACAGCCCCAACCCGTCACTGTTCGGACACACGCACAGTCCTGGTGAGTCAGCACACAGCCCCAACCCGTCACTGTTCGGACACACGCACAGTCCTGGTGAGTCGGCACACAGCCCCAACCCGTCACTGTTCGGACACACGCACAGTCCTGGTGAGTCGGCACACAGCCCCAACTCGTCACTGTTTAGACACACGCACAGTCCTGGTGAGTCGGCACACAGCCCCAACCCGTCACTGTTTAGGACACGCACAGTCCTGGTGAGTCAGCACACAGCCCCAACCCGTCACTGTTCGGACACACGCACAGTCCTGGTGAGTCAGCACACAGCCCCAACCCGTCACTGTTCGGACACACGCACAGTCCTGGTGAGTCAGCACACAGCCCCAACCCGTCACTGTTCGGACACACGCACAGTGTCCTGGTGAGTCGGCACACAGCCCCAACCCGTCACTGTTCGGACACACGCACAGTCCTGGTGAGTCAGCACACAGCCCCAACCCGTCACTGTTTAGACACGCGCACTGTCCTGGTGAGTCAGCACACAGCCCCAACTCGTCACTGTTCAGACACACGCACAGTCCTGGTGAGTCAGCACACAGCCCCAACTCGTCACTGTTTAGACACACGCACAGTCCTGGTGAGTCAGCACACAGCCCCAACCCGTCACTGTTCGGACACACGCACAGTCCTGGTGAGTCGGCACACAGCCCCAACCCGTCACTGTTTAGACACGCGCAGTGTCCTGGTGAGTCAGCACACAGCCCCAACTCGTCACTGTTCGGACACACGCACAGTCCTGGTGAGTCGGCACACAGCCCCAACTCGTCACTGTTCGGACACACGCACAGTCCTGGTGAGTCAGCACACAGCCCCAACCCGTCACTGTTCGGACACACGCACAGTCCTGGTGAGTCAGCACACAGCCCCAACCCGTCACGGTTCGGACACACGCACAGTCCTGGTGAGTCGGCATGCAGCCCCAACTAGTCACTGTTCGGACACACGCACAGTCCTGGTGAGTCAGCACACAGCCCCAACCCGTCACTGTTCGGACACACGCACAGTCCTGGTGGGTCGGCATGCAGCCCCACCTCGTCACAGTTAGGACAGCCGTGTCAGCTGTGGCGGACCGTCGCAGCCGTGACAGGCGTTATGGTGGGCCGTCGCAGCCGTGACACATACGATATCCGCCGTGACAATCTTGACGGCCGCTGTGGCAGCCGCTGTGGCGAACCATCGCTGCTGTGACTAACACGGCAGCCGCTGTGGGGATGCTGAGGGTTTAGAGGCGCATCGACTGCAGTGGTCATGCAGCTAGATCCAGAAAAGTTATGACTCGATGAATAGCTGGCATGCGTGCGGAAATATATCAATCTTGGTCACATTTTATTGGTTGGGAACGTGCAGTCGTGGCAGTTATGCCAAATATTAAATTTAACCTGGTATTATTCACGTATGTTTTACCGAGTCTCTGTGGGATTTTTGTGGAGTGTTGCTGGTAGGGCGCCTGAAGGTCGAGCTGGTCGTACCCCGGCTGGAAGGAAAAAGTTCGGCGGCCAAGGCAGGGCTGAGTGATCCAGGAGTATGATGCAGTGTCCTAAAATTACTTCGCCATTAACTGTGTGGATGAAGAAGGAAGTTGCTTTGGAATAGTGAAAGATTGGAAGAAAATGAAGGATTGCCACTTAAGGACTAAAAAGCAGAATGCCTTTCATTTCAGTCACATGCATTTTACATTATTTAGCAGTTGTGTGCATGATGACTGCCCATACATCATGTGGAAAAATAGTAAAACCCTAAGATGGGGATGAAGTAGCACAACTCTATTAACTGTGAATTTCCAGGCCACATGGTGAATTATTTTACACTGGTATGATGCTCATCTCAGCAGAAAGGTCGTGGGTTCGAGTCGCGCCTATTGCTGTTCTTTGCCCGTGACCAGTCGGCGTGACAGATTGACGACGCCATGTGACGAAGACGAGCACCAACGACCAACCAACGTGAACTACACGGTCGTGCCGTGTTTGACGATCTTGCAACTTCGCGAAAACATGCCCTCGAATCCGAAATAACCTCAGACAAGTAGTTTCCTTCTCTCGGAGCTGCTCATCTCAACCTATCTGGTTCTGGTCGGTGTAATGTGTTCTTTTCCCATTTCATTTTACATAGGGTCATGTCCTCAAGCTTTGGCGCCTCTTATCCAGGGGCGTCGTAGCGGCGCAATATGTGCAGTGATGAGCATGACTGCTCTGCGCGGTATGTTGCTGCCATTTCCTCGCGAGTGCCACATAATGTGTGGTGACATGAATTTCGTTATTGAGTTTGTTGTATTGTACAATAACACGTACATCTTCACTTCAATCCATACATTTAATTGTTGCGTGAGTGAAACGTTGCAGCGCGCGAGACGAATGGGCCAGGGGACATGTCGAGCCCGTCAATGTCTGAGGATGTGCAACTTTCCGGTCCTCTGCTGGGTCCCCTAAACAGGGCGTCTCGTGTAGAGCATGAGCTCATGGTGCGCGTACGTCTGTGTGTAGTGTATGTCGGCTGATGTTTTGGTGCTCTTGTAGCGGTGCAGGTCGCTGTCGTGATGGGATTGTCCTCTGTGTGGGGCTTGTTGAGGTGTCGGCCGCTGTTGTGGTAGGATCGCTCTATGATGTGTGGGCCTTGTTGAGGTGTCTGGTTAGGAGTTTGATGGGGAAAGACGCATATCTCTCGCTCTTGAAAAAATGTCCTTTTTGGCAGAATGAAATATGGCAGGGCATTTATATCTGGTACGCTTACTTTTCAACGTGCATGCTGTACACAGATGGAATTTGTGACGACATTAATGGCACCCGGTGAGAGCCAGGTCTGGTTAAAAATTTAATCAAGGTTTACTTCAATGGCAAAAAGAAGTACGAAAGAAGCATTGCTAAAAAGCACTCGTATTTTGGACCCTCGTGATCCATTGTTGCAATCAACCTGAAAACCTGAAAACTGTGCTGCCATCGAGAAGAGTTTTCTCCACCTAGAAAAACCTACACTCAAGAAATTAAACAGCTCAATGGAAGTTGGATTCAGTATGATACGAAAAGGGTGAACCAGCAATTAAGACAACGCACGAACGAATCCGAACAAGGACATCACTATTCATCCTTCCTTTTTATTGTATAATTTATATGAACGGTCCTTGTTGCAGTCTATTGAGCCGGCGCCGACTGGCTGCAGTGCTCTAGAATGCAACGTCTTTAATCCTTACGTCCTTTCAGCTATTCAGCTCACTTATTCATTCATATCCATCCTGTGCAATAATAGCCACCAGCTGCGTGGATGTACTTGCAAGTCAATATATGTCGGCCGCTGTTGTGGTAGGATCGCTCTATGATGTGTGAGACTGGTAGCGGTGTTGTGGTATGATTGCGCTATGATGTGTGAGACTTGTGGCGGTGTCGTGGTAGGATCGCCCTGTGATGTGCGATACTTGTGACGGTGCAGGCCGCTGTCGTGGTAGGATCGCCCTATGATGTGTGAGACTTGTGACGGTGCAGGCCGCTGTCGTGGTAGGATCGCCCTATGATGTGTGAGACTTGTGACGGTGCAGGCCGCTGCCGTGGTAGGATCGCCCTATGATGTGTGAGACTTGTGACGGTGCAGGCCGCTGTCGTGGTAGGATCGCCCTATGATGTGTGAGACTTGTGACGGTGCAGGCCGCTGCCGTGGTAGGATCGCCCTATGATGTGTGAGACTTGTGACGGTGCAGGCCGCTGTCGTGGTAGGATCGCCCTATGATGTGTGAGACTTGTGACGGTGCAGGCCGCTGCCGTGGTAGGATCGCCCTATGTGTGACTTGTGACGGTGCAGGCCGCTGTCGTGATAGGATCGCCCTGTGATCTGTGAGACTTGTGACGGTGCAGGCCGCTGTCGTGGTAGGATCGCCCTATGATATGTGAGACTTATGACGGTGCAGGCCGCTGTCGTGGTAGGATCGCCCTATGCTGCGCGGGGCCTGTCGCTGGATGTCTGTAATTATCTGGTCAGTCGTTTTGCGAATTAAACATTTGCTTTTCTTTCAGTGTCAATTATCAAATGGAGATGAATACGGAAATGAGGTTGTATTTTGACTATATAGCCATGGCAGTTGATTCGCAGTAAAGCCCAAAAATGAACAAAATCATGACAGAGCGTTATGCAACGAGATCAAAGGTCATTATCAAACGTTCGAAATCATGAATCTACGTGTATACCTACCTTGCGTCCTGTGATAAACAATTGTGGTCGAAATTAACCCCATTTTTGGTATTCGCTTTTTATTTTTATTTCAATGAAAACGTCCATATTCACCCTCAAGACGAAAGCCACATGAAGGATCATATTCCTCTCCGCTGCACGGAAACAGTGAATGTCTGGTCAGCATGTGACATTGATGCAGACGTTCTCCAAATATACACGAGGATGATAGTGGTACACTGGTGATAGCGTGCAATGTTCGGTTCCCAGCGGGTGCGTCAGCGGCTTCGGCGAGGTTTGTCATGTCCGCGGGGTGTCAGTGTGGTGTCTGTGTGGTATGTGGAATGTTGGTCTAGTGTCTGTATGGTATATGTAGTGTTGCTGTAGTGTCGATGTGGTGCCTGTGTAGAGTCGGTATGTTATTTATGGTGTTGGTGTGATGTTGGTATGGTGTCTTTGTAGTTTCGGTATGGTATCTGTAGTGTTGGTGTGGTGTCCATATGGTGTCTGTTGTGTGGGTGTGGTGTTTTCACTGTTGCTGTGGTGTTGGTGCACTGTCTGTGTGGTATCTGTGTAGTGACTGTATGCTATATTTAGTGTTGGTGTGGTGTTGGTGCCGATATGGTGACGCGGCGTGGTGTTCCGACGGCTGGTGGTGCCGCAGCGGCGCGCTCTCGCTCTGGTGCTGCCGGTCGCTGTGAAGCCGATGGCAGCGGCCGGCTGCGACAGGCACATGACTGGCGCGGCGCGCGACACAGTTGTCTGCCGGATACAGCGGGCCGAGTCGAGTCGAGTCGAGTCTGGGTCGGGCGCCTCCGCCGGCCGCTGCATAATGAGCGCGCGCCGCGCGACCTTGGGATGGCAGCGTCGTGCGGACACGGCCGGCCGTGCACGGACGACGGACAGGGGTCAGCCGGGGTCAGTCGCCAGCGGCAGCCAATGCATCGCGTGCCCGTCTGGCCCCGCCGTGGGGACGAGTAGCCTGGGGGTAAATCGCTCGTCTCACAATCGAAAGGTTGTGGGTTCGAATCTCACCTGTCGCTACTCTTCGCCCTCGACCAATCGGCGTGAGAGACTGGCGACGCTACATGGCTCAACGGTCGATGTGTTTTAAAACCATTAACCAACCAACCAACCGTCTGCCGCCGTCTGCCACCGTCTGCCATTTTTGCCAGGCGGGTTGTTGGTTTCCCTGCGGTGCAGTCGCCCACTGCGCACGCACCGTTCTGCGGCGGTGTTGATGTCAGGCACACTTCACCGTTCTCCGGCGCTGTTGGTGTCAGACACACGGCACCGTTCTCCGGCGGTGTTGATGTCAGGCACACGGCACCGTCCTCCGGCGGTGTTGGTGTCAGACACAGGACACAGTTCTCCGGCGGTGTTGGTGTCAGACACACGGCACCGTTCTCCGGCGGTGTTGGTGTCAGGCACACGGCACCGTTCTCCGGCGGTGTTGGTGTCAGACACACGGCACCGTTCTCCGGCGATGTTGGTGTCAGACACACAACACCGTTCTCCGGCGGTGTTGGTGTCAGACACACGGCACCGTTCTCCGGCGGTGTTGGTGTCAGACACACGGCACCGTTCTCCGGCGGTGTTGGTGTCAACACCGGTGTCAAGCACACCACCGTTCTCCGGCGGTGTTGGTGTCAGACACACGCCACAGTTCTCCGGCGGTGTTGGTGTCAGGCACACTTCACCGTTCTCCGGCGGTGTTGGTGTCAGGCACACGGCACCGTCTCCGGCGGTGTTGGTGTCAGGCACACGGCACCGTTCTCCGGCGGTGTTGGTGTCAGGCACACGGCACCGTTCTCCGGCGGTGTTGGTGTCAGACACACGGCACCGTTCTCCGGCGGTGTTGGTGTCAGGCACACTTCACAGTTCTCCGGCGGTGTTGGCGTTAGGCGTCAGGCGTTCGGCCGTGGACGTGTTAGTGCGGCTGCAATATGTCGGACCGGCGCTGGCAGCCGAAGCGGACTCGTCGGCTGGACGCACAGACTGGCGTGGCATTTTCCATGCGTCACTGAGGTGTACGCAGTGTCACGTGCCAACGGTGTGGCTGTGTTTGTTGTGTTTTGGCTGGACACTATCCGTGTAGATGTCTTGGCTCTCGTCCGTGCAGGGTGGTTGGGGAGGGGGGTGATGCAGCCCTGTTTTTTTCGCTCGTGCAGAAGGGCGTGGAGTGTCTTTCAAGACCTTATGCTGCACAAAAGAAGCACATGACGTCAGGTCGCGGAGCTGTGACGTCATTGGAAAGAAGAAATGTCTGGCTGTTTTTCGTTAGTCGCATATCATTTGCACAGTTACTGACGGTGACCCTGACCCTCGGATGACCTTGACCCGCCTATTGCAGTGTCGGCTGCCTCCGACTCTGACCGCAAGTTGTGGTCGGAAGAGAACATGGAGCTGGCCCTGGACGCGCTGCGCACCTCGCGCATGTCGCTCTCCAAGGCCTCCTCCGTCTACGGCATCCCCTCCACCACGCTCTGGCAGCGCGCGCACAAGGCCGGCATCGGCACGCCCAAGAAGGAGGGCTCCAACAAGAACTGGACCGAGGAGGACCTGCAGCTGGCCCTGAACGACCTCAGGTGAGTGCGGCTCTCCGGCTGGCGTCGCGTGTGGTGGCAACTCCGTGGGCAAACTCCCGCTTAGCCCGGCTCATGTGTGACGGCCTCGGGGACGGAGAGCTTCGCGTGAATGAGTTGTCTGGCGCTTGCGCTGGTACTCTGGGTGCCCGTTGTTCACGTGAATAATGACTGGCCTCGCGACGCGGCTGGTGGCGGAGTGGGCACCTGAACGGTGGAGGTGTGACGTCACGTGGAGCGTCGGCCCGGGTCGGATGCCGTCTGCAGCGTAGTGGACAGGCTTCCCACCATGCGGGGCGGATTGGCTGCCCACCAACTCCTGGTTCTTCTCCCCATTGGAATCTGGGGACGAGTAGTCTAGGGGTAAGATGCTCGTCTCGCAACCGAAAGGTTGGAGTTCGTGTCTCACCTGTCGCTACTCTTCGCCCGCGACCAATCGGCGTGAGAGATTGACGACGCCGCTACATGACTCAACGATCGATGTGTCGTAAGACCAATAACGAACGAACGATCCCCCTTGGAACCTGGTTCTTCCAGTTCAGTGGGTAGGTGGCGGAAAGCTTTATGTATCGGGGGCCAGACGCTGTTCGAGAGGAAAATGCGAGCTTATCCAACCGAAATCCAGATCCGCGACAGTTAGCCGAATCGTGGAAGCGACTGGTGACTTAGCGCGGAGATGTTGACAGGGCCTGTCTCACTTATGTCTCTCATGTCTGATACCGTGGTCACGGCTGGGAAAGCTGGACAAAGGCCAGTGGTTTTTAGCATGTTGTGGTTCGAGTTTACCGAAGCAATGTTTTATTTGAGACTATTCTGGGCCATCAATTGTGTAGGGGAAAGTGAGGTTAGTTGAGTATAAGGTAAGTTGAGACACCCTCATTGTATCACCCCGTATGGTGTTATGAGATATAAGCCAGCTGCCGACACTTGAAAGAAAGTCTTCATTTTTGGTTGGACGTCGGGCTGGGAGCGGTAGATATCTCGTCTCTCGTGAACCCTGAACAAAATCGTGTTTTTTGTCAGGTCTGAAGCAATTTTTACTTCACTTGGGAGTGTTTTTATTTTCCTCAATTGGTAGCAGGTGTGCTTCGAATCATGGCACACAATTATAGGCATGTGTTTTTTCTTGGCATGTGTTTTTTTCTTGGCATCCAGTTTTATCTGAAGTGAGGTGGGCATGGGGATAGTTGAGCTATCGCGACCTGGGCAAGGTGGCAAGATTGATGAGCAGTGGCCTATTAATGTGTTTTGCGCTGCTGATGTTTTTATCATGAAACACAACATAAATTGGCATGAAATTATATTTCAGCCTATTGCCTTTGAGCAGATTGTTCTGCGACGAATTATGGTCTGACAATACCAGAGAAAAGACGGTGCAAATTTAGGTCGACGTTTATTACGTGGTATTTGAGTATTAAGTTGAGACGAGGGTGATACGATATCAACTCATGATATGAACTCATCTCTCCGATATATAATTGTTGGAGAAAATCTTTGCGTGACCGTCGTCTGCCAAGATGTTTCAATGAAGCTCAGTTTTGCTTGCGTGATGTCACAATGGCCAGAACTATCTAGTCGGGCTTGTCAAAGCTGCGTCGTTAACCAGTTTCAGCATTCATCGGGATGATGCAACTTGTCAGTCAGCCTGTACATTAGTCAGTACGGCTGTCCTCAGCCCCATGAGCGGCCGTGGAGCGCCCTGGCGGCGGCCTCGTCCTCATCCTCCTCCTTCTCATCCTTCCCATCCTCCTCATCCTCCTCATCCTCCTCATCCTCATCATTTCTCATCTTCATCCTCATTCTCATATTTTCATCATCCTCATTCTTATTCTCATCATCTTCCTTTTCCTACATCCCCCTCCTACTCATCCTCACCCCTCCCCCGGCGCTGGGCTACGGGGGCGGGTGGCAGCGGCAGCAGCAGCGGGATCCGTCGCGCGCTGTTGTCCGAGATTGGCGCGACCTTGGCGGCCGACCGTGCAGTGCAGTAGTTGAAAATGTGTGCCGCCTTTTTCGCCGTGGCGCCGTGTTTGCGGCGCGTCCTCGCTCGCGTCGGCCGGCGCTATCGGCGCCATATCGGCGGGCGACATCCGCCTGCCAGTTTTCCCCGTTCGTCGACGGACGCGGCGGCGGAAGGGCATGGCGCGCCACCGCTGTCGCTGTGCCGCCGGCCGCCTGCAGCCGGTGTGGGCCGGTCGGCTGCCGACCGTCGAGCTGTTCGTGCTCGTCTTTTTCGCGTTGTTGTCGGCTAAATATGGCTCTCATGACTAGCAACGATTGGCATGTTGGTTTTCTCTTTCCGTGCTCATTGAGGGTGTGTGACGCAGTGTAATGTGCTCGTTGGGAGTGAATATGAAGATATTAGCAAATATGATTGCACGTTTGAAGGAATAGATGGTCAGTGAGTATTGCAGATGAATTCACAAGTGTAGAAGAACACTGCCATGCTTGGCAGTTAGTTGCATGTGCATTGTTGCGGCCTGTTGCTTTCAAACCCCGACATAGCCCTAAATCTCTACAAGGCTGGTTTTGTAAACGTGTACTTATCAATCAAGTTATAAAATTCGTCTCAATTGCACTTCTACCAAACCGTGACGAGTTCGCCGCTTGTTAACATGTTCGGTGGTAGTTGATTATTATAATAAGTGTATGATGTATCTGACCGAACCATGTTGCATTCGTCATGTTGGTTGAGGAACACTTGCCTAGGCTGAATCTCCAGCACAGCCAGTTGTCAAATCTGCGGATAGTAAATCTGATACAATATGTGGTCGCAAGTGTCGCCCTTCCGTATATAAGTTGGTGCATCTCGGGCGTTGACATCACTGACGAATAATTTCTCCTGCGGCTTTGTAAAATCCCGCTGTAACCGGGCGCCACTTTGCTGGCAACTTTCGTCCGTCGAGACCATCCTCGCTACGTGAAATCACGGTGATTGGAATCACAGACTGGTATCTTTCGGCACGCAGGCATTGTTGTGTCCTGAAATGAGCGATCTGCGATGCGGAGCGGTGGTCACGAAGTCGGCTGGTGAGGAGAAGAGCTGAAGTTGGCGACTGTCGCACCGGTGGCGGGCCGACTGCTGCGGTCGCTTGGTCGAGTAACGGCACGTAGCTGTCGGTCGTGCTGTGTGCTGCGCACCGGTCTGTGGCGTGCGACGATGATCGGGCCGATGTCCCAGCACCGGGAGCCGGATACGACTACAGTTGCTGTGGGTGCAGCGGGCAGTTGACGAGCGGGATGACAGCGAAGTCGGTGCTCTGTCATCTCGGTCCCGGCCGGCGAACAGGACCGAGATTCTGGTGGGGAAAATGCCAAAAGGCTGAAAGCATAGGCGGACGCAGTAATACCTGTCGGTAATTTCTGATAACACGAGTGTTTTGAATAGCTTAATGGGACAATATTTTCCCATTTTTAGTTCTCTGAGATACTTCAATCTGTAAAACGGCGTATATATCAACTTAGACACACATTGCGATGTACTCAATACCCCTCTATATACGATACCAGCACCGCCTCATCTCGGTTCGGTACCGTACCGAGATGTTCATTGTAAACAGCCTACATGTCGACTGGCTGCACTGATTGCTGAGTGCAGCGGGTCGAGTAGTTTTGCGATGTGGCGATCTTGGCTTCCTCCGCCACTTGATACGGCAATGCAGTTAAGGACTGGAAACCCTCGGAACGGCTGTTGCCACTCAAGCTGCGGATTGGATGGGACCATTGTGGTAGCAGGCTGTCCATAGTGATGCGTGGCATGTTGTACGGGTCGTTCATGTTTCGTTGATGAGGAAATTTGTAGGGACATTTGTATGGTTTTGTCACCCGTGATCGGAAGATTGGACGTCAGTAAAGGGCAGGGCGATCTTTTCCAAACCGAAAGGTTGTCCGCTCGAGTCCCACCTATCGCTGCTCTTCATCCGCCACTGATCGGTATGATAGACCAGCGACGCTCTGTGATCACGGCGCTGTACCAGTAAAACCAACCAGCGGCCAACCAACAGCCATCCGGCGGAGCACCGTTCGGTAGCCTATAAAAACAGGTTTGCAAGTCGTGTCACGCCCAACTAGGAAACCCACATATACGGAGGCACAATAGTATGAGTGAGGTGCTACTGTCAGTTGTTGCAATTTTTCAAAGGATGAAGTTGGAAGCATTCGCAGGCGAAGAGGTACGTGGCTACCGCTACACCGTTTCGGAGTCAAAATAGCATCATTACTTCTCGGTTAATTGGTTGGTTGGTTGTTTGGGCTTAGGGGCGCATCGAATGCGTCGACCATGCGGCGCTCAGTCACTGTTTCACAGTCATTATTTCAGTAGCGGTTTCGGCACCCTGCCGCTCTCGTTTCGCCATCTCACATCTAACGAGAAATCATTATTGTAACACTGCGCGGCTCCATCATGTGTGGTGATTCACCATGAAGATGCATGGCTCCGCCGCAGCTGCTGGAGCCGACATCATTCGCTCCACTGGAGCCGAAATCATCGGTGAAGCCGTGCATCCGCTGCAGCCCGGTCCGGTCCGTTGTGGCTGGGATGACGTTCACGTCTCACCCTGGTAGCGGCCAGCGCCGTGCTGGTGGAGGCCAGCGCCGGCCAGCACCTGCGGCACGTGAAGTATATCCTGACAGTGGGCATGTTAGCTCGCCGTCGTCAGCCGATACCACAGCCAGGCGTGCGTGGATTTGTGCGGCCGGCGGTGGTATGCGCGGGCACTGGTTGTCTCCGGCGGTAGTACGTGTGGACACTGGTTGTCGCCGACGGCGACATGTGCGGGCACTAGTCTGCAATTTGGTGGGCGTAGCGACCGTCTGGGGAGCCGTGCGCCGGCCCGGCGACCGACCGCGGTCGTGACGCGGCGGCCGTCCAGTCACCGTTTCCCGGGAAGGCGCGGCCGGCCGGCCGGCCAGCGGATCATCTGTCTGTGGTCATGACGCCGCGAAAAGCCGCGGGTGATCGACCGGCGGCAGCGGAGATAAGCCGCCGACCCGTCGGCCTGGTGCTGCCGGCCGGTCGGCGCTCGTCTCTCGGCGCGGCGCGGCCCACTGCGGCCGTGCTCGGCGTGCACGGGCGTGCATAAGTGGGCCGCCTTATCGGCACCGCCGCCGGCGGCTGGCGGCCACCGTGACGTGGCAGCATCGCGTCGCTACTCGGAACCGTTTGCCAAATGCGTTTGCTGTCGGTTTCTCTGCTCGGAGCTACGCCTGCACGGCGTATGCAGCTGACCTGGGCCCGACGCTGAACTGGAGGAGCCTCACGGTGGCCGATTTGCATTAATTTGCGGCAGGTCGAGTATCGATTGGTGCATGCGCCGTCGCGACACCGGTGCACATGTGGCGCCGGTATGCACGTGGCGTCACGTGCAGCCGACTGGCACGCACGCCTGACCTGTACGGCGACAGCACAGCACAGGTAGCCAATGGCACGCGGCTGCCTGGCGCTGCACTGCCCGCCGGGCCCGGCTTAAGTGGCTCCGTTCTGCCTACGCTCTGGCGGCCAGCGGCCTCTTCCTGGTCAGGGGCGACACTGTCGCAAGTACCGGGAGGGAGGGGCGGCCGGGCGATGACCAACGGCGGCGGCTCGGAGATGCGCCGAGGAAGCGGGGAACCGGTCGGCCCGGCCGACTTGGCCTTCGGCGCCAGACGGCCGGCCGTTGGCGCGCGATGCCCGGCCGCTGGGGCAGATGTGGTCGGTGGCCGCCCGCCCTGAGCAAGCTGTGGTGACAGTCGAGCTGGAACATTCGAAACGGATCACACCACACTGTGCTCAGTAACGAAACGAGAGCGGACATGGAGTGGGATGTCATCATTAGACGAACAGTTCGCACGGCTGGCTTGATGGTATTGTTAAGTTAGCAATGCTAGTTGATGTGGAGATTTCCTTTCCTCCTTTGATTGGCTATGGTTTAAACGGCGGATGCACTCTACATCTTTGACGGGGAGAGGTGTTCATGCCGGAGCAGGATGTCCTCTGTGCGGTATATATCGCGCGTTGCTTTCTTTGGACAAATTTAGTGTTCCGCTTTTAAAGTTTTCATACTTTTCTCGAAATGCCTAGTCGGAACATAAAATTCGATGCGCGTGAAATGGTTCATATCAACGATCGGTTATCCACGCGTTATCGTTCGCACAGGGACTTTTCCTTTGGATTCATATGTTTACACGGACAACTGCGGACGTGTTTGGCTCGCCTAGCCAACACGTTCTTCCGGTTTCGCAACTGGCAACTGGCTGTTGTCTACAATCTCGTGGCTGTAAATTGTCTTGCCGTGCCAGTCAGTCCGCGAATGCATATTATCACTTCGGCTATGAGAGAAATGCGGAGGGTGACATGTTGGTGGTGAGCCTACCGCGAAAATGCGAACGTTACAGGTTTGCCAGCTATGAGCCGTGTGTATAGTCGGCAGGTATTCCTCGCATTTGAAGATGGAAGGCCAATCGATGGGCGCCAAGGTGGTACGGATCGGACCAGGTGCAGCAACTATCACAGTTGGCACGCTCCGGGGACTGCGGGGGATACCAGAGCCCCGTTCACGACGTGGTTGAAACCCATTGCATTTGTTCTCCGCCAAATGCATTACATTTGGCGAGGCACAGACGTGGTATGACGTCGTGTGTTGCCATTGCTATTGGGGAATCGCAGGCGCAGCGGCAGCAATAAAGATGGCGGCGTCCAGATTGAGAAGACAAGTTGGTGACGGCGTTCATGACTACCAGAGTAATTTGCACAGCAGTGCGACAGTCTGAGCGTGAAGCGACCATGCCAGACCAGGCTAGGTTGTCCTGAGTTGGACCTTTGTTGAATCGGCTCATCCTTCCGTAGTCCGAGGTGGAATTGACTGTAATGCGAGCCGTGATGATGATATCGTGTGTGGGAAAAGTAAGGTAAGCTCTGAGATGTCTGGTGATCTTTGTGTTTGGGCATCCAAACTATGCTTTACGTGTGATTTTTGTTTCAATGGCGGAATGGTTCTGCGTTCTTACGGTAGCCGCTCGTCTCGCCAGGGCCGGCCGAATCTCGGCCAACAAGGCTTCCAAGGAGTACGGCATCCCCAACTCGACCCTCTACAAGATCGCGAAGAAGGAAGGCATCAAGCTGTCGGCGCCGTTCAGCAACGCGCAGACGTCGTGGACGCCGGCCGACCTGGAGAAGGCGCTGGACGCCATCCGCGGCGGCATGTCCGTCATGAAGGCCGGCACCGAGTACGGCATCCCGTCCGGCACGCTGTACGGCCGGTGCAGGCGTGCCGGCATCGAGCGCAAGACGGTCGGCCAGCCGTGGAGCGAGGACGACATGCACGACGCGCTGGAGGTGGTGCAGCGCGGCGAGATGAGCATCAACCAGGCGAGCATGTACTACAACCTGCCCTACTCGTCGCTGTACGGCCGCATCAAGCGCGGCGTGCTGGACGCCGAGGAGGAGGCGCCGCCGACGCAGGTGCCGCCGCCGCCGCCACCGCCGCCGCCGCCCGGCACGGCCGCCTCGCTCGGCTACTAGCCTGCCGTCTGGCGGCGGCCGCCGCAACTGCGTCGGCGCGGCGAGACCTCGCTCCGAGCACCGCACGATGGGTAAACGCGTGCACACAAACACACACACGCACACACATCTCAAACACAACGGGTATGTCAGGCATATGTCTGTGGGTGCATGTGCACATGAATGCATGCTGAATGCGTGCCTGTATGTGTGCGTACGTACGTGTTTGCGTGCAAGCTTGCGCGAATGCATTCACATGCCTACGGAAATGCAGACACTCATTTCTTAAAACATAGACGATGCAAACACACACCTGTACACTTACACAAACAAGCATGCAAATGCATGCCAGCATTTGCGCACAGATGGCGAGACACCGCCTACACTCATGCTCACGGTCGCATTTATTTGACGCCGCGAGGCGCACAGCGCCCGGCGCGCGGGAGAGAGCAGGTGGCGCCAGCAGGTGGCGCCAGCAGGTGGCACGGCCGACACCGGTGGTGAGGCGGCGCGCGCCGCCGACCGAGCCAAGTGATAGGCGCCGCACGCCTGGCGTGGCCTGGCGTGGCCCGGCACTGCGGTTTGTAGGTAGCTAGGTGGCACGCGCGGCGGCGCCGGGCATCTAATGCCCGCCGATGGTGGCGCTCGCCTGGGACCGCGTGTCAAACACGCGTCGGCACGACCCGAGGACGCTGGCGGCCACCCGGCTAGAGGACGCGTCCGCCTGCGGTGCGGAGCTGCACGGAGGCGGCCGACTCGCAGACCCACACCCACACACGGACAGACACGCATACACGAGTCTCGGCCCGCGCCTCGCGTGAGGCGCACCAACGAACGGACGCCGCCCTGGGCGCCAGCGTGCTTAGTCAAACGGTACAAAGGCGTGAGCGTGTGCACACTGCGCGTTCCCAGCCGCCGGCCGGGCGTGCCACTCTGGAAACGTTACGGGATATACATAGTCACTTACCCTGCCGTTTGGGAGCGACGGCCGACGGCCGGGCCGTGGCGTCGGCCGCCGGCCCTCGCGTTGTTTTCACTTTGTTTTAGCCCGACCACCGGTCCGTGGGACGGTCGGCTCGACGGTTTTAATTGAGCGAAGGTCCGGGTAGTTTTACGTTTAGTCCAGAGCGATGTGGAACGACCGACGGTGTTTAGAAGCTAGACTCGCGTCGCTGGGTAGTGGTTAGTCCGCTTTTGTTGTTGCTTTCGCTATTAACTGTCGCCGCGAGTGCGCGCGCTCCCGCGCCTGCGCATGCGCGCAGCGGTCGGGCCGCGACCGCCCAGTGCAATGTGCTTTGTCGTCGCTCGAGTGTGGCGGCTGGTCCAGCAAGCTTTACCGCAGCGTCGGCCAGGCGCGCTCTACTCAGCGGCGCGGCACACACACACCGAGATACACACACACACACACAAACACAGGCCGCAGACCAGGTACGGCACCGTAGACTAGGTCAGCTGGCGCGTGCTGGGTACGGGCGGGCGCGGGGCCGTGCGGCAGCGCCGCTCCAAAGTTGTGCCGCCGCGTCGGCCGCCGCGCCGCCGCCAAACGTGGGGAACGAGCAAGCATCCGTCTAAGTCATACGGGTGGTCGGCCTCGGTAGGTTTTGTACTGGCGCCGCCCATGCTGAGTGGTGGCGTTAGGGCCGGGCGGGTCGGAGCTGGTGCTGCTCGCTAAATGAATACCTCTGCGTTGACCCGATAGGAATATTTTGCTATAATCAAAGTGGATGCTTATTTTGCTATGATATTCCATTGACTACCGATGATTTGAACTCGTGTTAGTACGTGCGGGTGGGTGGGTGATGACCGGAGCATGGCGGCGTGCGGCTCGCTGTTTCATGTGACGGCCGCGGCACGGCGCCACCTGTCCGTCGGCAGGTGGCGCTGCCAGCCACTGTGACTGTGCTACTGCCTGTTGCTTCTGTCGTTCTGACGATGTGCCGTGCTGGGTGGCGTCGTGTCGGCCGTCGGCGGCGACTGGGCCGACCACTACCGTCCTCCAGCAGTCCAAAACGCAGCACCAATCAAAGTGGGGGCCGGCGGCGGCGCCGCGCCCCCGTCCGTAGTCGGAAGCGTAGATAGAGAGCGGCATCCGCGTCGGTGGGCCGAGCCACGTCCGCGCTTCTACTAGTCACCAACTAACACGGCCGTCGCCCTCTGTGTGCACGCGCGCTGCCGCGGTCAGCGCTTCTAGCTTCGGTGCTGGTGGACGAGAGGAGAGCAAGAGCGAGAGTGAGAGAAAGTGCGAGTGAGTGGTGGCAGGTGCCGTAGGATAGCGCACTGGACGTGTCCGGCGAGCCTCAGCGCCGGCACCGCTCCGGGGCACGGCCACAGTGGCGGGAGGGGTGCAGCGCGCGCGCCGTTACAAAAGTCCAGTACAAATATAGGCGTCTATTTTCTCCGGTCGCGGTTGCCGCGCGGCGGCCGTTTTGCGCGGCTGTCGCGCCGTTTCGTTTTCCGGCCGGTCCCCGTCTCCGTCTCCGTCGCAGTTCACACGGTTCGCTTCCGCCGGTTGTTTTGCGGCGCGCGTATGTTGTCGCGGGCTCTGGTTTGTTGTTCGGCGGGCGTGGACGGGTCGGATGGGCGGCGCACGCGCGCCGGTGGCAGGAGTGGCCCGGCGGGCCACCCCGCGTGCGGCCGTGCCCACCCGTCCGGCCGAGCGCCGCGTTACGGGTTATTCGTTGTTGGCGCCACGGCGCGTCCGGCCGGCGGCCTCTTTATGATTGATGCCGTTGTTACCTCGCCGCGCCGCCGCCTCCGTCGAAATTGGCCGACCTCGCGCGCCGCCGGCGCACACGTTCTGGATCGTTCGCTGGCGCGCGCGCCGTCCGTTGCAGTGTTGTGCCGGCCTCGGTCGGGGCCAGGTGTGCGGGGGTGGGGTGCCCGGAGCGGGTGGCAGCAGCGCGCACAGCCAACGCGCGCCGCCCCACGTCCGCGACAGCCACCAATCACTGTCCAGTGCAATAAACGGGGACGTGACGCCACGCCGCTCGCGTACTGCTGTCGACGTGTATGTAACTCAGTGTTGCTACAAATTTCCACGCACTTTGTATGTCTTGGTTATGTTTGCAATAAAGGCAAAAACGCTAATCAAATACACGGCTGTTTGTAAGAGCTGGCTCAACTGTTTGTTCTACAGCCTCGGCTGTTTGGAAGGCGTCGACGACCCGCCTGCAGCGTTACCACATCAGGCGCGGAATGGACGCGCAGTCCATTCCACAGAAGCAGTGGAATCTAGTCGTTACTCATGGCATTTAGGAGATATTTAAATAGGGAGGATGCGGAATCAGGGCCCTAAGGTGGGTAGAGCACTCATGGAAGTAGGGCACTAGGTAAGGAATAGCGCTCCTAAAATGAGGGAAGGGCGTTAGGTGTGGTAGGATATTTGGCTGTGTAGGGCGCTCAAGGCGTCCTGGAAGGACAGTAAAGTGCATTAACCCTCGGTGTCTCGGGTAAGGTTTGTCCGCACAGATAGTCGGGAGAATAGCGCGCCGAAATTTGGCATACCTTTTCCCACATCACTGGCATGTAGCAAAATTTTGTTCAAGGTCATCTGGGGTTGACGTGTTAGTCGAGGTCAAGTGAGTTCACCGGAAAATTAAACCAATGGTTACTCTAACATATAAAGATATTTCAACGAAACATTAAGCGATGGCTTGCCTTCAGGGACGAAACAAAAGGCACCCGAGGATTTTTTTCCCTTTTTGATTACTTATTAGGTTTTGCATATTTGCATATTAGGGTTAAAATCGAACATCCTGGGTAAGGTAAGCATTCTTGATGAGACTAAGTTGACTTCGAGCAACGTTTTTCGGTCCGATCTACCCGATAGGAAAAATAATTGCAGAAAATTGAACTCAAATTTGTATTATAAAAAATAGCATTTTGATTTTTGGTTGTGCAAAAGTTGTATGGCCATGGACGATTTCGCCTTCCTTTTCAGATTACAATTTTTATCCACAAATTTCACCAAAATGAACTCTCCAGAGCCAAAAATATGATGCAAGTCGTGCAGGCCCAGGCCCCTTGGTGACCACTTTTTGGGGTCGTTTCTGACCCTACTCATCGAGCGCTTTCCGGTGGCAGCTCTCGTTTTCGTGAGACTCTTAGTTTGCACATTATAGGGGGTTTGTATCAATCAGCCAACCTCCCCTCCCCCGAAACCGGGTGAGGATATGACCGGGAAAACGTGGAGCGTTAAGAGGAGTTGCAGGGGCAATGCGAACATGGCAGCCAATGGGCAGGATGTTGCTTGGAGACCAGGATACTACACCTACAAAGGCAGGAAGCGGGAACCTGGAAGGGTGGGACACTCGGGATGTTACTTGGGAAGGAACCAAGCAGGTGAAATGGTGTCTAACCTGTCGCCTATGCAATATCAGACACCGCTGAGCTGCCACATGCTGATGGCTCACAGTAATGTGCGTACCCCGAAATGTCCCTGAATGGGAAGTACGGACGCCAAATATCTCCGACAAATGCTAAAATTGGGCAAAGAGGAACGTCGTGGTCTATAGATGATCCTCAATATGGCATCCAGTCACTTACATCTCACCATTCAGCACCATGTGTGTGTAACTGTATGCTGAAGTGACTCACTCACCGCTCACGACACTGATGCAGGCTGAACAAGACACTGATCTGGTAATCAACATTGATTTGAACGGTAGCGAAACATATCAGTCGGAAAATGAACATGATATCTACACAATGCTATATCCCAGCCAGCGTTTTGACCAGGGCCCAACTGGGCAGACGGCAGGACAGCAACTGGGCCCCAGTTGGCCCATGCAACATTTATTCGTTGGTGCCCGACATAGCCCGGGTCGTTTTCTGACTGGGCCCCAGCTGGGCGACGATTTGGCACGCGGTTCTCCGCCGAGCACGAGCTTGGCGCCAGTTGGGCTCTGGCCGGGCGTGCAGTGGGCATCCCGTTCGGGTCCCGCTGGTGTGGTGTGCCGCGTTTTGTCTGCTGCCGTCACGTACCCAACCAAATGTGCACATCACGGTTGTGGCTGTGTCGTCGAACACAGTCTACATATATGCCGCTTGTTAATTTAGTTGCAAGAATCTAGTATTTCAACCTAATAATGAAGTGGCGAGCCTCACACCACTTGTCCCGTGGAATTGGATATCTCTGATAACGCATCTTTTCGATTGCACTACGCAAACGTGTCGAAGAAATACATGCTTATGCTTACATGCCACTTTCACATGATATGTATGCATTTGTATTGTAAGAATAACCATTTCATTCAACGTTTGCTCTCACGTTCCATGTAGATCATCTTGGGCGATTTCACCGATCAGTGCTGGTTGTTTCCAGCTGTCAGCGGTCTTTAGATGCCGAGAATAATGGAAGATGTATATATTTATGGGAATCACACAATGCTGCAACTTTCTCTCCACAACTGCAACCACTTCCACAACTCTGAAGCGCTCATAACCTCCACAGCTCACAACCTCCACAGATTCAAGAACTCCATAATTTTATACAAGTATCACTTCATATAGCTGTCGTTAGGTGGCAGCACGGTCTAGGTATTACAATCCCGGGATTGAATGCTGAATCATAGGTAGCAATATTTATCGCAAGATGACAGGAGACTATCGAGTACGTGCTCTTTGCGCGCAGCTTTTCTATTGTTCGGCAGCTCGGTAGCCCTGATTCTAGGACAAATGTACGTAAGCGCAGAGGTGCATACGACTGATGTACGTAAGCAAAAATGTACGTATGACAAAGGTCCGCATGCGCAAATGTGCGTAAGCGCAAGAGGACGTATGCGCAAATGTGCGTAAGCGCAAATGTACGTGTGCGCAAAAGCACTTGACCGGCTCCAAAAGGGCACTTTGCGGCCGGGGGCGCACTGGAGGGTTTGTTGACCGGTGGGTGTTAATTTTCCATGCCGCATAGGACAGGAAAGGGCGCAGGGGAATGTCATTTTTAGGACAAAGGGGCAGTTTTGGGCCAAAGGGCATCTTTGGCACGGACGGGGCACATGAGGCAGGTGATTTTTTGGCTAAATTTGAGACATTCCGGCCAAGAGAGCACTTTTCGGTGAAAAGGGCACTTTGAACTCATGGGGGGCCGGGCCTCCTGCCCCCCCCCCCCTTTCGGTCCGCCTATGCACGTATGCACAAAAGCATGAAAGTACAAATGTACGTATGCGCAAATGGATGTGCATTTACGCATGCAAACCTTTGCGTGTACGTACTTTTGGTTAGGAACATATGCCATACGTACATTTGCGCTTACATACGTTCGTTTGCGTGCCTTTGCCATACGCACATTTGCTCTGACATGCTCTGTATATCTGCCATCGGTGCATTTGCCATACGTGCTTGTGTGCTTCAATATATTTGAGCTTACGTACATCTGCAGTATGTACTTTTGCGCGTACGTCCATATCTGCATAGGTGTATTTGCGCTGACATACTTTTACCCTCACGCACCTTTGTAATTACGTACATTTACGCATAAGTGTATTTATACCTACGCGCATTTGCGCTTGCGTACATTTGCGCATACGTACATTAGCGTTTACGTACATTTGTGCTTATGTACATTAGCGTTTACGTACGTTTGCGCTTACGTACTTTTGCGCCTACGTACATTTGCGCTTGCCTCCCCGTCTTTCCGATCATATCCTAATACCCCGTCTCTGGGGGGAGGGGAGTTGATAGGACCCCTCCCATCTAATCTCCAAACTAAGCGTCACACGATAACGAAAGAGGTGTCATCAGAAAGCGCTCGACGAGTAGGACCAGACACCACCCCAGGATTTTATCCCCCAAAGATGACTAGGGGGCCCACATTTTCACGACTTATATAATGTCTTTGGCTCAGGGGAGTTCATTTTGGGGGAGATTTGAAGAAAAAAAACTTGGGGGAGATTTGAAGGTGAATCGATCAGGACCCTAAAATTTTTGCGCAGCCAAGTCAAGTTCTCTTTTATTTTATAATTTTTAGTTTTAAATTTAACTTAATTTTTATAATGGATGGAGCGGATCGAAAAAAGTTGTTCGAACTCCACTTGTTCCCATTAAAAATATCCTTCCAGTCGATAATACGTCCGACTTCGGACCGTTCAAATTTCACAATCCCTAAAATCAATATGTACGGATTAACAGAAATGCTCAATGCTCCATGCAAGACGCCCGGCAAAACAAGGGCACATCCATGACCGCCAGTAAAATTATTCAAACCGTGTCATATCTGGTAAGTTTCATGCGCCGCGTAAAATAAGGCGCTCGCCGAGATAAGCTATCTGAGTTTCTAAAACGAACACAAAAGGCAACTTTGTCCCAACCTTATACCTGAATTCTGAATACTTATAGTATTTGGACAATATATTATTGATGTATGCAACATGCACTGCACTCACTGATTTTCCGCCTTTTTGCAGGGACCTTATTTATCCTTTATTCCACATCGTAATGCGAGGTTGATCAGTTAATATAAGACTCTTCGCCGCACCACCACGTCACGTCACAAACACAACGTGTCGCAGAGTTACTCTTATTGAACAGTGCACATTCGCCGGATTACGCGAGAACATAACACCACACAACGTGACAACCAAGTGCTACTCCCGACCGTCCCACCCGCGCTAACTGCCTTTGGTCCTCCAGCCAACAGGAAACGCAACGCCGCCGCAGCGGGCGCGCCAGGGCGGGGGCGGCGGAGCGGGCCGCGCGGCCACCGTCCGATCTCTCTCTCTCTCTCTCTCTCTCTCTCTCTCTCTCTCTCTCTCTCTCTCTCTCTCTCTCTCTCTCTCTCTCTCTCTCTCTCTCTCTCTCGCTCTCGCTCTCGCTCTCGCTCTCGCTCTCGCTCTCGCTCTCGCTCTCGCTCTCGCTCTCGCTCTCGCACTCTCTCTCGCTCTCTCACGCTCTCTCTCTCTCGCTTTCTCTTTGAGGTAAAATGAGTCGTCATGTGACTGCGACAAGTGTGCCGCACACGGCGCAGTGTCTCGTCCGACAGCTAACTCCCTTTGATCGGCCCCGGAGCTGGCGCGTCCGCGTCGCCGGAGCCAGCGTCACACCCGGTGCCGAGTCCGCTCCGGTCTCCAGCCCAGCCGGTCCCGGCGTACGCCCTGACACCTGGCCGACACACATACGCACACACACACATACACACACACTGGAATGGGGATCGGGGGCGGTGCGGCCGGCAGCCGAGTCAGAGGGGGATGGGGTGCCGCCGCCCCACAACACACACGCACACACGTATGTACAGCCCGTCGCGGGCGAGCGAGCGCGCGGTGTCGGCAACAACTCATGCACGCGCACTCACACGTTTTGTAAACTTCGTCAAATACTGAACAACGGCACGCGCCTCCCGGTTGAGCTGCTGTCTCGGAGGGTGGCCTCGGGCGGCGGCTGCTGTCTGCTGGTCAGCTGGGCAGGTCGGCCGGCCCGAGGCCGGGCGGGCCGCGGCATCGTGGCTGACGCGCGCGGGGGCCGCCTCCCAATTGTTCCGGCCGGACACGCGGCGTCTCGACAAGCTCGCTGATTCGGTGACACAGTATCGATACAGAAAAATACACTCACAGTAGCGACGATCGCGCCGCGCACGTCTCACTTCTATGTACAGTCCGAAGCGTGCATAAATAAACTCTCGAAACAAACCGGCCGGCCACGTGCGTTCGCGTGCGCGCTCCACACGGCGGCCACTCCACTCCAGCCAAGCGGCCAAACTATAAAACGCAAGTAGACTAGCTGGCCGATAGGTGGCTCCACACTAACACTAGCGTTTGTACGTGAACGGACGCCCTAGTTGCCGGACGAGGCCGGCGATGTTTGAGACGTGATCGGCGCGGACGCTGGCGCCGCGTTCGTCGCCGCCCAGTTGTTGAATCCGTCCCTGGAGAGAACGATACACAACGACATCAGTTCGAGACTCCCGGCAGGCGGGTAAACGTCATGTCACGTGTCGCTTAACCGGAAGACCGCCGGTGGGAACAGATGGCGCTACCGGTCCCAGGTGCAATGCGGGAGCTGTCGCTTATTTACACCAAGCACAGACGCCGTTCAGAAAAAAGTTGTGTTGCAACTCAATAATCTCTAAAGTGATTGTTTTGTTCCAGGAGTCCAAGAAGCCAAAGTATCCGAATATTCACAAATATAATGAACTTCGGCACCAGCTTTGTTACGCCAAAATCATTTCCCACTGCTTGGTAGAGGTAGTGACATAATGGGTCTCCCTGTCCTGAATGGCTGCGGCGAGGTACCAATAGTGCACCCCCTCCCCCCATCTGTCCTGAGTTACAGTGCAGAGCCACCTACCTGAAGCGAGGCACCAGCAGTGCCCCCCCTGAATGGCAGTGCGAAACCTCTACCTACGGCAAAGAAGCAGTACTTCCCCCCACCCACACACACCTCTGCTGAGTGGCAGTACAGAGACTCTGCCTGTGGCGAGGAAGCAGTAGAGCCCCCCCTCCACACACACACTTCTGTCGTGAGTGGCAGTACAGAGCCGTGTACCTGCAGCGGCCGTTGATAGCGGCGGGTGCGCAGTACGCCTCCTCCCACTCGGGGTTGCTGGCGGCGGGGCTGGCGCTGCTTCCGCCCGGCGAGCCGTTCGAGTTGGCCGGGCTGCCCTGGGCAGCCACCTCGGTCGCGGCCACCGCCGCCGCCTGCTGCTGCTGCTGCTGCTGCTGCTGCTGCTGCTGCTGCTGCTGCTGCTGCTGCTGCTGGTGATGGTGGTGCTGCTGCTGCTGCAGCTGGTGGTGCTGGTGCGGCGACAACTGCTGCAGTGGCAGCTCGGCCTGGTGGTGCTGCTGCATCATCATGTGGTGCTGATGCGCAGTCAGCTGCTGCTGGTGTGCCGCCAGAGGGAGGTGCGCCGGCGGAGAAGGGCCCAGCGGAGAGCTGAGCGCCGGTGGCGACGCCAGCGGCGGCGGCGGCGACAGCACCGACAGGCCGCCACCCGGCGGCGAGTGTGACGGCATCTGCGGCCGCGGCTGAGGAACTCCGCCCAACTGGTGCTCTGCTACCATCTGTCGGACAAATTAGCGACTGTAGGTGCTCGCTCCGTCTGATAGGTTCGCTGAGTGGGACAGATATAGATATTGTCATCTGGTGGATGGACGCCAAGTACGAGGTAGTGATGGGGCGTTGGGAGTCATTGGACGGGACGGAACGGGGTGGGTGAGTCAGGTGGGGTGGTGTATAATGGGACTGAATGTAACAATCAAGAACATCATTGCATGACACGAAAAAAACGAGGCAGATCTGATACGGAAAAAGTGCCTCAACAGCATGAGGTATGGTTTCAGGTTAAATTCAGTAATCTGGTCAGTATTACCACGAAAGCTTTTGGTCAGCTCCACTACCAGTGAAATCGAAACCTACGTTTCTGGGTGCAACCATTCGAAATGCATTAGGAATATACACCAACATACGTCCGGATAAACAGTTTAGCCAAACACAACGGTAGGCAAGGGATGCAACTGAAAACAGAGCATCACCCAGAAGACCATGTGTGCAATTGAGGATTTGCCTAACACTATCCATTGAATGATTTTCCAATGTCCAAATCCCTACCACGGGTGGATAATTGTATTCTTGCATGGATGGATGCCTTTGCGCATTTGAAAGCTTCTGGGCACAGCTACAGCTTAACATTAATTGCGACAATGCTCTGTGCATTACCCTATGGTTATGGTTATAACCATATATATAACCATATATATATATATATATATATATATATATATATATATATATATATATATATATATATATATATATATATATATATATATATATTTGGTTACATGGTTACCATAATTTTGGCAAATAAATTTGTCACGGTCTGGTGTAATCAATGGAAAAGCACGCCTGACATGCATCCAATTCCCCACCAAGCTACGAGCAACAAGCAAGATACAAAATCGGCCCAACCAGATAGGCGAGGCGCAGCAACGCTGTACCAAATCGTTCAAATTCGTAAAATGTGTATATGTGTAGTATTATTCAATATTGAATACTTCAAAGCCCGCTTCAGAAGGCCCAAGTCGAGAAACAACGCATGAGCATTCCGACAGCGAAACGTTTCCAGCCATCAAATTGCTCTGCTACATAAAATGTGACAGCGTGGCGAAACATGACGCGTGCATCAATCATTGCTGGAGCGCGTGGTGTGTTGTCAGTACGCCGCAAATGTGCTACGGTGGGACGATATTATGCCATGTCTGACCATATTCGGAATATTAGACATCTGGACGGACAATTTTATGATGTGCACAAACGTAGTTATGCAAGGGCTAGTTTAATGATGCTCAATCCTACTGGAAAGTGTACTTTTCATACGCCGTAGGCGGGGGTGTCACTTTGTATATGACAAGAGGTGCCACTGAACACCTCAATAATTGACTTGGCCCCCAATCAGGCCTGGCCACTGAGCCTAAGGATTATGGGTCCATGGGCCTACGGGACTATTGGCCTGCGGGCCTATGGGCCTATGGGCGACACTAGATATGAATGGGTTTCGGGGAAGCTTTGGTCATCAAGGTCATTTGCCACCCCCATCCCTATCCCCTCCCCTCCCATTCTCAACCGAATGCATCAAGTGACATCAGCGACTGTAGGCAGAGAAACAAAGGCAAAGGTCATTCACTAAGTGTATGCATCGGATAAGAGGCCTGAGCATAACGGGAGTGAATGCGGAACTGAGATGGACAATCGTACCTGCTGCTGCTGCTGCTGTTGCTGTTGCTGGTGGTGCATGTACAGCGCCTGAGACACGGGAGGCATCATGTGGTAGGCGGCCGGCGGCATGGGCGGCACGCCTCGCGGCTGACCCAGCATGCCCTGCGGCGGGTACATGGCCGGGGGCGGCATCAGACTGCCAGCAGTGTCCTGCGGTACAGAGCGTTGACCTCATCTACTCATCTGGTCATAGCTGCCAGCAGTGTCCTGCGGTACAGAGCGGCTTTGTCAGGCGGACACTCATACTACGTCGTCATACTGGTACATAACTGCCAGCAGTGTCCTGCGGCACAGAGCGGCTTTGTCAGGCGGACACTCATACTACGTCGTCATGCTGGTACATAACTGCCAGCAGTGTCCTGCGGCACAGAGCGGCTTTGTCAGGCGGACACTCATACTACGTCGTCATACTGGTACATAGCTGCCAGCACACGGCATCAGCACATTGGGCGCGGGTCACACGGCGTCACACGGCGTCAGGCGCGGGTCACACGGCGTCACACGGCGTCAGGCGCGGGTCGCTCAATGACGAAAACTACGAGACAATGTGCGCGGGAAACATTGAGATAGCGCTACACACACGACGCACTACGAAGTTGTCGAGGGTATGCACAGCAATGACCAATGCTGTATCATTCGTATTCGACTTCTCATGCTTTTATCTGTTGATTCATCTCCATCTAATGACTTGCCAGCACATCCACCAGCTATAACTACCAGTCTCTCCACCTGGAGCAGCTCCTAGGCGTTCCATCAGATACATAAAGCAGCCCCTCCACCAAATGACTCCCAGTCCCCCCCCACCCCCACCGGGACTAACTTCCAATCCCTCCACCAGGCGTAACCCCCAACCCCTTCACAGGATAATCTCCCAGCATCTCCAACGGGTGTATGTAGTTCGCCCGATTCCCCGCCAGATGCCACCTACCTGCTGCTGGCGACTGTCGCTCATCAGGGAGCTGAGCAGGGGCGACTTCTTGGCCAGCACCGACTGCGGCGAGGACGCCCCCGGCGCCGGCCGCGAGTACGGCGTGGCGAAGCCCCCGTTGGCGTAGCCGCCGGCAGCGCCGTAGCCACTATAGCCGGCGTAGACGCCCGGCGAGCGCGGCTCTTCGCTATTGTTCTGCGGTCAGAGATGGGCGGGGGCGCGTTAGATGAGGTCGGCCGGAACCGTCGTGCCCGATGAGGAAAAAAGCACACGTGTGATGCTAAGTGCTGCGCTAAGTGCCATGTTGCCTTCCGATTATCCACTAACTTTGCTGGCGCCCACTGGTGAAATTACTTCGGGAAGAATTTATGTTTTGAAAATCGACTAGGTTTATGCCGACACCAAATCACACATCTCTTAGGTCTTCAAGCGGCATCAACAGTGCAATTGGCATATGGTAGATGACACTGTATATAGCTCGTGGTATATAGCTGGTATATTGTAATCTACGCTACAAATAAACATGCACATCACTGGTTATTAGGGAAGGGTTATTGGCTATGAGGGAAAGATCGCTTTTAAAACATATCACACACCATGATAGCATCTGACACCCATACACCATAACATCGGATGGCGTGCATCTACTTCAGAGCTGGTGCCAAAGTTGGCCTGCCGTACGGCCCCAGCGCAGAGTCCACTGCCGGCCGGCGCAGATCATCCGACCTCTGTGCCTTGCAGAGGCACTCGCGCCGAACGCCACGTCGACAGTCGGCCGATGGCTGGAATGCGGCCCGGGCGGCGAGCCGGACATTATCGCCACTCATCGGACATTGTCCTGCACAGCGGCTCCGGCGCGGACAGCGTCTCGCCGACAGCGTCTCGCGGACAAAGTCCAGCCGAGACCCATCTGGGTCACGCCTATTCGCGACCGAAAACTGGTGGACTTTCTCTGCGTGGCGGCGGCCGCCACCGATGGCGGATCCAGGGGGACGTTCGGAGGGGGCGCACGCGACAAAACGAAATCGCCGCACGATAGAAAACTGGCAAATGTAAAACGCAACAAACATACACACACACATACACATTAGCGCACGCACCACGACACAGGCCATTCACACACAACCGCACACGAGAAGCCCAGCTCCCTCTTCCGCCGACTCCATATCCCCTGATAGAGTATGCCTGAACACGCCTCTGTACAAGACGGATCCATCGCTCACAGAGAACCGCACCTACCGTGGAAATTAAGCTGGCTCTGTAAGCGGCCAGGGCCTTGAGGTACTCCTTCTTGGCATTTTCAGTCTTTTTCTTGTACATCTGCAGAGAAAGAGGCATCATGTTAGGCATAGAACATATATATCCGAGATGTGCGACGTGCAGTGGATGCCGTCCGTTGCACATCTGGCAGAGCCGCGCAGTGGCAACGAGCGTGCGAGCTACAATGCATTACCAGAACTGGCCATACATTTCATGAACAAAAAAGACTTGTTTGTACGACCGGATTTCACTATTATGCTGCACCTCGGGAAAATTACCCTACCGACCATCCCGGACACAGACTCGTTATCACGTGGAAAATAAGCGCCTTAACGAGGGCAGCCACCGACTCGGCGGGTCTCAAGGATCTGGTGGCCAGTCGGTTCCAGTTGAAGATCTCGAGTTCGAAACTCCAGCACGCGCTGAGTTTTGAGAATGCCTACGACCAGACGGTGCACGTCCCCGACCACTGAATACCTCCCGACCCGTCGGCACAAATCTCCAACGCTAAATACATCTCGACCAACCGGCACACATCTCCAACGTCCGACGTTGAATATTTCCCGACCAATCGAAACGTATCCCCGACGCTAAATACTACCCCACTAGTCGAGACACATATCCCCGACACTAAATACTACCCCACCAGTCGAGACACATATCCCCGACGCTAAATACTGCCCCACCAGTCGACACATATCCCCGACGCTAAATACCACCCCACCAGTCGAGACACGTATCCTCGACGCTAAATACTACCCCACCAGTCGAGACACATATCCCCGACGCTAAATACTGCCCCACCAGTCGAGACACATATCCCCGACACTAAATACTACCCCACCAGTCGAGACACATATCCCCGACGCTAAATACTACCCCACCAGTCGAGACACATATCCCCGACACTAAATACTACCCCACCAGTCGAGACACATATCCCCGACGCTAAATACTACCCCACCAGTCGAGACACATATCCCCGACGCTAAATACTACCCCACCAGTCGAGACACATATCCCCGACACTAAATACTGCCCCACCAGTCGAGACACATATCCCCGAAAAACGCTAAATACTACCCCCACCAGTCGAGACACATATCCCCGACGCTAAATACCACCCCACCAGTCGAGACACATATCCCCGACGCTAAATACCACCCCACCAGTCGAGACACATATCCCCCACGCTAAATACCACCCCACCAGTCGAGACACATATCCCCGACGCTAAATACTACCCCACCAGTCGAGACACATATCCCCGACACTAAATACTACCCCACCAGTCGAGACACATATCCCCGACGCTAAATACTACCCCACCAGTCGAGACACATATCCCCGACGCTAAATACTACCCCACCAGTCGAGACACATATCCCCGACGCTAAATACTACCCCACCAGTCGAGACACATATACCCGACACTAAATACTGCCCCACCAGTCGAGACACATATCCCCGACGCTAAATACTACCCCACCAGTCGAGACACATATCCCCGACGCTAAATACCACCCCACCAGTCGAGACACATATCCCCGACGCTAAATACCACCCCACCAGTCGAGACACATATCCCCGACGCTAAATACTACCCCACCAGTCGAGACACATATCCCCGACGCTAAATACTTCCCGACCGGTCGCGCACGGTTGGAAAGCAGCGGTTTCCTGCTCGTCTCATGCCGCACATTCAGTCATCACTGTTCGTCTCACGAGACGGTGGCCCCGTCGTGAGGCTAGTCGTGAGGCTAGTCGTGAGGCTAGTCGTGAGGCTAGTCGTGAGGCCCGCCGTGGGGATCGTCGTCCGGTACTGGCGGCGAGGAGATGGCGCCGGCCGCTCCCCGGCTATCCAACAGAGATTGGACGCGGCGCCGACGGGCCGCCCAATGCCATCAGGCCACGTTGCATAATCCACACTCGACCCAGCTGTGGGTGATCCGTGTGAAGTGTGCGAACTGTGATCGGTGTGAGGAGTGGACTGTGGACCGGCCAGTCACCCGGTGACTCGGCGACACCGATAAGCACGAATCGAGGCCAATGCTCCGATTCGGCTGTGGTTATTCACTGTACAAGCACGGTGGTTTGTTCTCGTGGCGCCGGTATGAGAACTTTCCTTTTACACTACGTTGATTAAACCTGGGAGTACTGCAACGGTGCGCGACGCACGAGGCGTGCTTTCTCCTTTTTGATACCAAGGTGCATTCCCATCGTACCTATTGTCGGGTTATACTTCCACCTTGTTCACCACATCTCTTAAATGCACTATGTTTAATTTTTATCCACATTTCTCCCCGTAGTTCTATCCATAGTGCATGCCGATTTTGGCTTAATCGAATCGAACCCAATGATATAACTAGAATCCTGACTTGTACGCATTTTTCGACATCAACCCACGTCGCTGATTGGAAATGAAACTGCAAAGCACTGCGCCAGGTACATAAGCAGGCAGGCAGGCAGGCAGGCAGGCAGCGGCAACCCATGTCGGCTGTGTTCCTGCAGCAAATTAACTCCAACATGCTTATCGCTCGTGCTTCGGCAAGTTCAATATTTCAATTATGACTTCGGTTTAATTTCAACGGCTCTAGAATTACGACGTGGAACCGGGCCGTCACGGGCGCAATTCTCCGCCGGCGGAGGGCGCCGGCCTGCACCGGGTAATTACCGGCCGTACACGGTGAAGAGAGCACACGGTTCACTGCCGGCAACAGGGCCGACGACCTGCGCCAGCCCAGCCAGCGCAGGACGTGCCGCCAGCAGGGCGTGAGAGCGCTACTCCAGCTCAAGTGGCGCGAACACGACGCGCACGCCGGCGGCAAATTGCAGATTTTGAGAGACACCGTTCGGCCAAGTACACGAGTGATAACGAATCTATAACATACCACTCCAGTTCAAATAGCTCGGGACGCCGTCTCGTGGCGCAGATTTGATCTTAAGTACGCCAAATGCATTATCTAATGGCTCTCCTTGATGCTTAATCCCACAATAAAAATGACATACAGGCATATAACTGCCTATCGATAGGAGCCGGACCGGTCACGGCCCTGCCATCAACCAACCACCTCGCCGAGCGCGCTCAGATGAAATTCGATTTTCAATGCGACAGACGACAGTCGGCCAGCCGATATACCTGTGTCTCGGTTTCAACCGCAGCAACAGTCGGCGCTTTCGACAGTGCAGGAGAGACAGTGCAGGCCATGGCAGGAGCCGCGGGAGCAGCGGGAGCCGCGGGAGCGAGCGTGCATGTCGGTTCGGGCGACTTACGTTTTTATTGTCGATCTCGAGCGCTTCCCACATGGAGGCCACGATCTTGCTGACCTCTCCGAAGCTGGCATTGGGGTTGTGACCCTTGATGGTTGCCTGCGTGTCACGGAAAAACAGCGCGTACGCCGACACTGGCCTGCGGGCACACAGGGGTCAGAGGTCAAGGGCGGCCGGCGCGGCGGGCGCCTCTCGTTGGAAGACGCCGGTTGCGTCACGACGTCGGCGCACGATTTACAGCTGTCCAGAGCGACCTCGCGCTGGTGCAACACGTTGTCGACAACGACGCACGGGTCAAAGTTGGCCGGGCCCGCGCGCCGGCGCCGGAGGCGTTTCCAGTTGTGTCAACAGGAAGCGTCGCAGACTGACGGCGTACCGACGGCTTCGTCTGCGAATGCATGTCCGGCCGACGGCGGCCGGACCGCTCCCAGTCGGCGCGGAGATAATGGCCGCATTTCAGTGAAAGCCACAAAATTATCCCCGTCGGATTGATGGTGATTGCGAGTCGTTGGGGCCACTCGCGAGCCACCAGAGTCGGCCGACGGTTTTGCCTGCCGCCACCACCGACCGACCGAACGGGCAGGCAGATAGCATCAAAACGGGCCGACAGCATCAAAACGGGCCGACAGCATCAAAACGGGCAGACAGCATCAAAACGGGCAGACGAAGCTCTAACACCGTTGCACACACCCTGCCGAGACTGGTACCCTCCGTCTCTCCGCCTCTCCGTCTCTCCGTCTCTCCGTCTCTCCGTCTCTCCGTCTCTCCGTCTCTCCGTCTCTCCGTCTCTCCGTCTCTCCGTCTCTCCGTCTCTCCGTCTCTCCGTCTCTCCGTCTCTCCGTCTCTCCGTCTCTCCGTCTCTCCGTCTCTCCTCTCTCCGTCTCTCCGTCTCTCTTCTCTCTCTCTCTCTCTCTCGTCTCTCCGTCTCTCCATCTCTCCGTCTCTCTCTCTCTCTCTCTCTCTCTCTCTCTCTCTCTCTCTCTCTCTCTCTCTCTCTCTCTCTCTCTCTCTCTCTCTCTCTCTCTCTCTCTCTCTCTCTCTCTCTCTCTCTCTCTCTCTCTCTCTCTCTCTCTCTCTCTCTCTCTCTCTCTCTCTCTCTCTCTCTCTCTCTCTCTCTCTCCGAGGATGACACACTCCCCCTCTCTCTCTCCGAGGATGACACACTCCCCCTCTCTCTCCCTCTTCCTCTTCCTCCCCGTCTCTGGCCGACAACGAGAACAAGCTCTTTTTTGGTCGGAGGAATGCAGAAGCGTACACAACACACTATGCAAATGGCGGCATGTTCTCGGGATTCCACGTTGTGGCCCAACAGCTCCCTTCGCAACAGTGCCACTTCCGGAATGTGGTAGTCCGGAGGTGCGCGTCCCGCTTGAGAGACAGCCACAAAGCCGAATGGGGGCAGCCGGCGCAGTTCCTACCAGCACACGAACATGCCAGCATCGAGTCCGCCGTCGCTGTTATTGGCCATCGCGCTCACAAAAACACGACCCGCCCGCAGGGCGTTGGGTCTTTTTCATAAATTCCCAATCGTAAACAAGCTCGTAAACGTTAAACTGGGACAGAGCCCAATCGAATTAAGAGAAAGGAGGAAGTTGCGTTGATAAAAAACCGTTCATAACTTAGGAGGCCATTGAAACTTGAAGATGAGTTAGATGCCGTCTGACCTGCTGCAGCACAGGCTGGCGGGCCGGGTCTCAGTGATTCCATCTACTTAGTCTGTCATACACTATATAGCCGGTGGGGACGATTCAGGAGTTCAAGACACGACTCGGCGCCACCGCCACCTGAACCTGATTGATGAACAGTGCAGCTCTCGACTGCCGCACCGGGCCCAAAGGTCAGGCGGCCAATCCAATTTCGGCCGAAACCGGCCGGTTTTCTCGGCCTGCCATCTCCGCTGGCGAGGCTCTCTTCGTCGTACGAATTTGCTTCCATCAAGCAAGTACTCAAACCCCCCACCCCACACCCCACACACACACACGGAGGGCGCGTGCGGACTGCACACAACCGACAGCCGGACGTCGGGAAACGGCAGCCGCGGCAGCCGCGAACGTGGCAAACAGCCCAATAAACAGCGCCTGCGATGTTCTCTGCACCACCTATCGCTGCGCCTCGCCGCCCGGCCGAACCCATTGCCATAATGCACGCCGCTCACATCTGCCCCGGGCGACGGTGGCGCCGCACGGCAGCCGGCGGCGGCACGGCGCAACGTCACGCAGATCTCGCCTCCGCACGATAGGCGGCATCCCGCGGAGAAGCCGACAGCTCCGACAAGCTGCCGAGAGCTCCGACAAGCTGCCGAGCGTCGCCGCCGCGTCGTGCGCCGACAGCCGGGTACACTGTGGGCTTGCATCTTCCCACTGCGAGCCGCCGCCGTCCATGTGTTCAAACTGGTCCGGCGGCGACGGAAAGGACCGATCGTCGGAACTGAGTGTTCGTGCTTCTCTACTGCCCGGCGGCCCGGCCATTGCCGCACCGAGGCCGTCTCCATCCGCTCTCTGCCCGCCGGCCTAGCCAGCCAACAGCGGGCCGTTAACGCCACCAGATGATAGCCCACGAGCAGAAGCGAAAGGCCGACATATCCCGTCACGTAATGGAGAGCACCGCCCGTGGGCCATGGACGAATGGAGGCAATTGATACAAATCGTGTGGACCACTGAGCTGGCTCTGCAGCCAGCGCCTGCGCCTTCCACTAGTGCTGGCAACGGTGACCCTATGTTCAAGGGAACGTTCGACCTTTTCCACTTGGAATAAAAATATGGTTAGGGTAGGTATTTTCACTACATTCTGCATGTAATAAGGGGTGTCGGCTTCATTTAAATGGATACGCACTTTCATGTCCACCAATATTAAATTTTTTGGTACACTCGAAGCTGATTTTGAACCACATGAAAAAAATTCTTATTAACTAGCTTGGATTACCTGCTGTATGCAAATCGCACATGTGAAGTTCACCAAATAACAATTTTCGTCTCAAAGGTTTGCAATGAAAAAAATGCGTGTGGGAGTAACAGTGGGCAAACCCACCTTCTTAGCCATGCTCAGGGTGCCTGATAAATGACCATGGATTTTGTGGCTCCGAGGATTGCAGTTCGTAGTTATTCTAGTTAGGTGCGCAGAACAAATGCGACGCTGACGTTCATCGACTGTGGCATGAGAGCGCCACTCGAGCTCCATATGCTGCTTAAGCCTACACTAGCCAGGCAAGTCTTGGTCCACTACCAGGCCAATGTGTCGGCCTTCATCAGCAATGACATAGCCGCGTTATATACCAAGGTTTATCCATGCCACCAGCATAAACATGACTACGCCGAACTGCTTGCTTGAATGGGGAAGTTTGCGCACGCACGGAGTGACCAGATTCTGATTGCAATTTTTAGATGTGATCATGGCAAGGAATCCACAGCTTCTCAACCATTCTAAAAATTATCATGTTAGTAATACCTCATCTTTAAACAAAAGCTATATGTATGTTTTTATGGAAAGCCATCTTGGTAGCATCCTCGAATCATGTCTAGATCACAAATTTACCTTGGGTATCCAGTTACAAGAATATAACCCAAGGAAGGATGCCACAGATATGGTTTGTAGATGCCTATTACACATTTTAATAGAGGACACCTATGTATCACTTTAAATTCATGACTTATTAAATATAAGCTTAGGAATATTAACTATAAATCGCCCCTTCAATTGAACTTATATTTATCAGTTACCCACCCTTAACCTTATATTTGAATTGGACCTTATATTCCGAGAAGTTGAACAAAAGAAAATGATATTACTATAATGGCAATGCAAGACGCTATCCAATAGAAACTCCAAAATATACACTTTTCCATTTCTTTAACGGTTAATAACAAAGCATTATATGTGTACGGTCTGAACAAATTCGAAGTAAAAAATTACCCGAAAACCACCCGAGAACCGAAAAAAGACTGCGAACATCGTCTTGACACCGTATACCAGAAATACGCTTTGAAATATGTTTCATCACTCAGCAATATATATGATACAATCCCACGTAACTTGCATCATTCAGTAATATATCTGTGATGCTGCGATATATGTGATCACGCATCGATCGGAGCGATGTTCGATTCGTCAGGGTTTGCACACGTCACAACTGGGGCAGTGTGATCGATGGGTGCTGCTCACTTTTCCGGCTCGTTCGGGTCGCGCTTCTTCCTCTTTCTGGTCACTCTGGGCTTCTTGGCCGGCTTCATGCTGGCCAGATCGATTTGTGCCGGCTCCGGGGATGGCCGCTTACCGCTCATCCACTGCCGAGCACCGAGGGAACACGAGGTCAGGTCAGAACACAGAGCACATAGCTCGGTGGGAACACGCTGCATTGGCAAGTCGGAGCACAGATTATATCGTCACAAATCATATCGGCAAATGGAACGAACGACACGTAGTTGGAACATACCGGGATTACACTGCCAGCGCACACCAGAAATCACACCGTAGGAACAGACCAGAAATCACCTCGGCCGAGCAGACCGAAGAATTTCCAGAGCAGAGCAGAGAGCACATCGTCAGGCGACACAAGATGCTACGTGATCAGAGCAGACCAGATCAGACCAGAGGTCAGACGAATTGGCGCGTCACTAGATCGGACGAGAGATCGGAGACAGCTCACCAGATCACAGAATCACACCCGCCGACCAGAGTCGCGGTCCAGCGGCACGGTCCAAAACCGCACTGCATTGGCTCGACACCCTAAGGGGGAGTGTATTGCGACAATGGTCCCTAAAAGGGAGGCTATTGGGACAATGGTCCCAAATTGAAGGGCAATTCGACAACGGCTCCCAAAGGAAAAGGCATTGCGACAATCGCCCCGAAATGGGAGGACATTGCAGCAGTTAGTCCAAAAGGGTAGGACATCGCGACAATGGCCTGCAAGCTGAAATACTGTGGTACTAATCAACGTACTTGCCAACACACATCATCATTTTCCTGGGGAGGACTGCTTTATAGCCACGTTTAGGCCATTTTCCATCTAAAAACAAATCCACGTCCAAATAGAACCTGAAAAGTGCATTTAAAACCCATTGTTCCTTTCGCTGCAGTGCTGGCGACTGAGTGTGGATGGAGTTCGGCGACCAGTGTGCATGGAGTGGAGTGGAGCGTGTGGATGCGATGTGACGAAATGAGTCGATGCTGCCGAGCTGAACGGCGTGCACGCCACCAGCGGGGATGCAACAATAGGCCTCCGCGCCGAGCGTGTTTGTACGACAGGTGGGGCGAGGCATAGAGACAACACAATCACTTCCGTGGCCCACATTCGTTGTACATGCCGCTGAGGAGAACCACAGGGCGGACAGACACAGAGGCGCTGCTGAGACACCCACCACAGGGTGCCCGCGGTGGTGGATTAGTGGGCGCGTCGATAATGTTGGCCATTTTGCCCCCATAACGCAGCCTTTCATCACAGTATGGTTGAGTGAAGAGTCGTCGCTCATACCAGAGTGCTTAAGACGGGACGATAGAAAAGGTCAAAATTTGGTCAAAATTTACTTATTACAGCAATGTAAATATGTCTCCAGGTGCTATGTCTCCAGGTGCAATAATCTGAGAGTCATCCGCCAGCATTTGTCGTAGCGACGACTCAACACCTGGGGCCCCAGTGTAGCTGCGGCGTGCTGGTTCCAGTACCGGGCAGCCATCGAGCACGTGGCACACCGAGTTGGGTGGAACAGCGTGGAACGAGCACGTGGTACACAGAGTTGGGTGGAACAGCGTGGACACAGACGGCGGACATTTGCCGTTGCCAGGTACCTGTTCGAACGACAGCAAGGGAGACAGTCAGGATTTACCAGGCGGTGTCAGGACAAACCAGACATAATCAGGACAGGACAAAGGTGTATGAGGACACGCTTTCACCATATTTTTCGGGGAAAGGGTCCTGTAGGCTCTATGCGGACATATACAAAAGACCAGCGGCGACATCCGATTGAAGGGAATGGGAGCGGCTTAAGCCACATACTAGGTAATTTATAGTGAGCAGCATGGGGTCAGTGTTGAATTTCAGTGGTTACTGGGGATGGCGAACATCGCCCCTGAGCCTGATCAGTTGTGCCGCCAGTGTACTACAACCAAGCACATGAAATACCTTCCGAACTACATTTGGCAGTCAGCATGCCTCACACACGGGAAGAAACTAAAGAACAAACCTATGAAGCACGCATATAAAGCAATGCGACAGCTATTATTTATATTGATAATGATCGATATTCATTATTTATGTCTATATGATTAATGCTTATATTAATTATATTCACATATATGTTCTTCAGGTTCATTTACTTCTTTGCATTACATTATCTTTGTTACTTTCCTCACAAACACAGATATAATTATACTTCTAGGATTTACATAATCTTGATTTACATAATTATTAACATTACATCTTATCTTCTATTACTCTGCTCACAAGCACCGCCGAATATCCACCACTGTACCCAGCATGACCGGCCGCCGACTTGATGATTAAGCTGTAGGTGATCATTGCAAAGTCGTGGTCATTAAGTGGCTCGTAACTGCACGGCAAATTACGCTCATAAATGTGGCATTTTTAACCTTTGACGTTGCCGGAGATTCAGTATACATGTGCAACAGAGTGGCGGCGGCGGTGGCCGGCGACTCGGCGAGCGTCTCCCTGAGCTGTCGTCCTACACATGCCAAATTACCCCATCTGGTGGTAATCACCGCGCCGAGGGAGAGCCAGCCATAAAGGCGGCCCCGCCACACCCGCCGAGGAACAGTGTAGCCAGCTCAGAGCTCAACGACCCATGTCGGCTGGCACCACCAACCGGACTCCCTGCTCAGGATGGCGCCACCCTCCTGACAGCCGAGTCAACCTCCTGACCACCGACAGCCTTCTGACGAGACGACCATCAACATTCTGACGACACGGCTACTTCGCTGAAGACACGACCACTCCTGACGATAAAGCCACCATTCTGACGACAGAGCCCTGTCGACTTTCTGCCGACAGAACCACGCTTCTGACGACTGAGCCACCATTCTGACAAGAGTCGCACTTCTGCCGACAGGGCCCATCATTCTGACGACAGACCTGCTCCTCTAATGACTAAGCGGGAGTCTTCTCACAACCCAGCGGGTCTTCTAGCGTCCGAGGAGAGGGAACAAAGACACGTGACGTGTCGTCGATCTGTTGCGACACGTCCCGCCGACCGATAAGCCAAACACGCAGTCCGTTTGCTTAATAGACGGATATCCTGGCCGGTTTCCTTCCTGTCCAAACAGCGCCGATGGCAAGGCCCAGTTCCGCCGGCCCGTCCCCCGAGCGGCGCCATGCGGGCATGATAGTCGGCGATAGGCGTGCTGTGCGTCCGACATTACGCAGTGTGTGTGTGTGGAGTGGTCGATGTTTGAGAGGTCGATGACCTCCGCAGGCGGCGGTGCGGTTCAGGTGGAGACCGACGTCCGTACGGCCCGGTGCATGCGTACAGCCGATGTCAAACATACTCCCAGGCGGCCTGAGGAAGGCGTCACGGCCCAGCCACCCGTCTCCCTGTCCAGCTTCGGCTCCAGAGACGAGATATGGGAAACAGAAAATGGAGATGGAGAGAGAAGTAGAGAAAATTTAGCAACCGCATGGAGAACATAACCGTAAAGACGACATATGAAGACATGGATAAATCAGGAACGAAGTTAAAAACATTGACATAAAAGCTAGGAAGAGTAGGATAAAACAAGATGGGAAAATGAGAGATCACCAGAGACAGATTAATATGGAAGAGCAAGAGAACGGGAGTGACAGGGCGAGATAATCACTGAAGACAGGGGGACAGAGCGGCAGAGATCAGGGAGGCTTGGGGACTGGGAGATAAAACGACTGAGACAGAGAGACAGAGAGACAGGCGGCAGGGAGACATGGCGATAAGGAGACAGAGCGAAAGAGCGGCAGGAGTCGGGCAGGGACAGAGCGACAGGAGACAAATATATATATATATATATATATATATATATATATATATATATATATATATATATATATATATATATATATATATATATATATACATCTGAGCGAACGACCGAGAGAGACAGAGAGGGAAAAGAGGAGAGAGATAGAGAGATAGAGAGATAGAGAGAAAGATAGGACGGGCAATAAGACGCAGACCATCTCGAACACCACTTGCGAACGTCGCCAGTCAGCAATGTGCGCATACCACTCGCGTTGTTAATCTGCGCCGCCGCCCGGCTCTAGAGGCACTCTCGACTGGCAACTTCGGCGCATCCTCATATCGCATCTCCATCACCCGTGCGATCGATAGCACGACTTGGCGCAGGAGCTGCAGCCGGCGATTTCGAACGGCAACCGAACGAGACGGCAGCTCACACTGTCTCGCAGTCTACTCGTCTATCTGTCTCTCTATCGCTCTCTCCCTCAGTCTCGCTGTCTCTTTGGCTCTCCGTCCATCTGTCTACAGAGATGGTCGGCCCATGTAAGGCACTAAGGCAGTGCCTCACCTGAGTAGAGCTGGGAAGCATTTTGTATGTTATTTTCATAAAATGATGCTTTCATCCACTGGAGAATAGCAAACTTGAAAAACTGGAAACAAATATGCATTGGTGACTCATGGGTATGGTGAAAATTGAAGTTCATTTACATTTACACCATTTACATCTTAGCTTCCAACAGCTCTATCACCGGTCGGCAGAGTCTATCCTCTCGCGCATATCGCCATATAGTAAGTTTTCGTTTCATAACAAGCGCAGGGTAGGCCGGGGCCCTCCAATATTGTTTGACAATCGGTGACGTCACATGGGCTGGGCAATTGCTCAGTCCCGAAGGCGCTCCAGCGAAACATCTGTTTTCCACACGATATTTCCGATCTTAAATACCATCGAAATGGGACAAAATGGGGTTCAATTGAAAGCTTGAAGAATCTTGTCCACGAATATGAGCTGTATTTTCCATAACACTATGATTTTCGCTTGGACCCACTCTGACTGCATTCATGTCAAGCTCCGCAGGAATCGCGCAGTGCCACAGGTAGTAACGGTATGATGAGACAGGCCAACTGAAGATCACGGTCGAGTAGGAGGGGTAGGAGAACAGTAAGAGACACTCTGGACTGGCAACATAACTGGAAGGAATAACTGTTGCAACATAATTCCTTCCCACGCGGTGCAGGGGCGCAAACAAGGGTGGGGGTACTGGGGGCATGTGCCACCATGGAAATATGGTACCCATCCGGCCAAGAGAAAAGGCGCCAATATTATATTTAGGCTACCGGCGGAGGTATGCTGGATGGAATAACACGCTCTTATCACTCATGTGTTGATACGGGACCTGCAGCTGGTTTTCAGGATTGTTTTCCATTTTTTCATTCATATACGTCTAGACCAGGCGTGTTCTTTTTGTATATTTTTTAAGGACAAGTGCCCCCCTCAATGTTGGCTCTGTCCACTAATAATTTAGACTTTTAACATGAGGTACCATGGAGCATGCACTCCATCGATGTGGGGCTTCCCATTAACTTCATGTGTTTTGCACTGAAATAATCAATAATAAGAATCACAACTATAATAATAATTATATATATGCATATACATACCTATGTATATATATAATATATATAATATACATAATATATGTGTGTATGCCATCCATTTCGGGTTATGAAATGGAAATATATGAAAACCTCAATGATATTTTATATATGAAAACTTCCCGGCAATTTCGGAAGCATTTGAACACGAGGGAGAGGGTTGAAATCCACTGACTTCGGAACGATGGTGATAGGTTTGGCACCTTGCAGCGCTAAGTTAAGTTGTTCATACTCATCTTAACATAAAATAAAAATGGGTACTTATGAAAATTACTGGTCGAAATCCGGTGATTTTTTTCTGCCTCACTTCACTTGGGTGCCACGGACCGCTCCTGTCTGTCTTTCTATATATCTCTCCCTCGTCTGTCTCTGGTTCTCCGTCGATATGTATATCTATAGATCTTTCCCTCGTCCTCTCCCTCCGTTTCTGTCTCTTTGGCTCTACGTCGATCTGTCTATCTATATATCTCTCCCTCGTCCTCTCCCTCATCCTCATCCTCGTCCTCGTCCTCGTCCTCTCCCTCTGCCATTTTCGGAAAATTTGCAGTCAAACAAGCAAACAAGCAAATAAGCAATTAGGCAGGTTTGGCAGATCGCACGGACACACCGACTGCGTACCGACAACAACATGATTGAGCGGTGACAAACAATAGCCGGCGCGGTTCTGACAGCTGACGCAGGCCGAGTAGGTGGCGCTGCTCGACTCTGGCGGAGGGGGGGGGGGGGCGACCAGCCGGCGGCACCCAGAGCTCGGCAAACCGCATCGCGACCGGCGCCGGACAGCTCGCAAATCCCAGACTCTTGGGATGTCGGTGCGATCGTTCGGTGCCAGGCGGATGAGACGCGGAGCCTCCCGATCCCCAGGCGGTGTGAACCTGGTCCTGGCATCGGCCCATTTGTCCAGGAAAATTGCATCCCCCTCGAGCGAACGGAGCTGCCGATGTCGTGTCGCGACCAGAGAGTGGTGCCACTCTCTTCGACGCGATGCGTGGATTGGACCCGCAATGGCTTTTCTCCACACGACTACGACCGTGATCCTGGTGGCTGGAAATTTGCATCACTTCGGACTCCTAGTCAGAGTGCGGTACTAAAGGTCGAAATGTTCGTCTCCGTGAGATGCTTGGCTTCACCCCTGCAGGAGCATCTTGCTCTCGAGCAGCGACACAAACACAATGGCCCCCACTTCCGTCCCCTCTGCACGACGCGAACCCGCCTATCCCGACGCACTACGACTCCCCAACCACAGCCTCTGAACTCATCATCGCCGCCATCATCTTCCGGCGTCATTCGTCATCCGGCCGAAGTCGCAACTTCGGGCGACACAGGTCAAAGGTCACCGCGTCAGTCTTTGTTTGAACAGTTGGCGATGGATTCGGCAGCGAGACGAGTGATTAATTCAGCTGCGGTCCCAGATCGACTCCAGGTGATGTCGGCAGATGATACCGGACATGGTAGCTGACCACCGACGCGCAGCTGATACTGGACAGAGTGGCTGACCACCGACGCGCAGCTTGATGCTGACCACCGACGCGCACGATACGGACAGTGAGGCCACCGACGCGCAGCTGATACTGGACAGTGACTGGCCACCGACGCGCAGCTGATACCGGACAGAGTGGCGACCCCGACGCGCATGATCGGACAGAGTGGCTGACCACGACGCGCAGCTGATACTGGACAGAGTGGCTGACCACCGACGCGCAGATGATACTGGACAGTGACTGGCCACCGACGCGCAGCTGATACCGGACAGAGTGGCTGACCACTGACGCGCAGATGATACTGGACAGAGTGACTGGCCACCGACGCGCAGCTGATACTGGACAGTGACTGGCCACCGACGCGCAGAAAGCACGCCTGATGGAGTGACGGCCAACGACGCGCATGATACTGACAGTACTGGCCACCGACGCGCAGATGATACTGGACAGTGACTGGCCACCGACGCGCAGATGATACTGGACAGTGACTGGCCACCGACGCGCAGCTGATACTGGACAGTGACTGGCCACCGACGCGCAGATGATACTGGACAGAGTGGCTGACCACCGACGCGCAGATGATACTGGACAGAGTGGCTGACCACCGACGCGCAGATGATACTGGACAGAGTGGCTGACCACCGACGCGCAGATGATACTGGACAGAGTGGCTGACCACCGACGCGCAGCTGATACTGGACAGTGACTGGCCACCGACGCGCAGCTGATACTGGACAGAGTGGCTGACCACCGACGCGCAGATGATACTGGACAGAGTGGCTGACCACCGACGCGCAGATGATACTGGACAGAGTGGCTGACCACTGACGCGGCGATGATACCGGACAGAGTGGCTGGGAGTGGCAGGGTGCATCAAGACGATCGGCCGGATCCGTCCTCGTCCTACACTCAACGTTTCTTCGGCGCACTTCTTCATATTACGCTTTTCACGGCTCAGGTTAGACTCCCCATGGACAATGCAAAAATGTCAAACCGTAAGGCTCGCTGAGGAAAGGATTGTCAAATTTCCGCTATTGTTTGACTGTAGTAAGACCACCAAGGAAGGAATACTGGGTGTGTAACATACAGTTGTCCATGCAATTACAGGAACCTGGCTCCCACCCCACCCTACCTGCGCTCGGTGATGAACCAGTCTGCTCCAGTCATGGCTTTGCTTCAGTCAAACAACAGCGGAAACCTGGCAGTTCAACCTGGAGTAGCGAACTTGGCGGCTTGGTCGTTCTAAAATCGTGAATATGGATACCTAGTCTCAGGCGCTTTTCCTTTCCTCCCTCCGACTGGAAATTGCGACTACGACACCCCACACCACCCCACCCCGCCGAGGACCCCAGGGACAGGCACCAGCAGCTACATCTAGCGGAGCGGCTACTTCATCCTTGCTCATTATCCGGGAGAATTCCGGGCTTCACGCTCCGTGGACGCGGCCCAACAATGTGCTCATCTTCGGCGTGAACACAGCGCCCTCTGTTCCGTGTACACGGGAGCAGAGCCGGCAACAGGTGCTGAGCAAACAGGTCGCCAGATGGGTGGACAGAGGTCGCCAGATGGACAGACAACTAGACGCGGATAGAGGTCGCCAGATGGACAGACCCCAGAGTGTGCATGGGACCAAAGGCCGCACGATGTGGAAACGCGGCAGAAGGCAGACAGAGCAGCGATGGTCAAATGGTAAGATGTGGGCAGCAGACCACCGGGAGTGGAAAATGGGCGGGATGTGAACAGAGGGCAGGATGTGAAGAGGACGGGATGTGGACAGACGACGGGACATGACCAGACGGAATGTGGACAGAAGAAGAGGCGCAGAAGGTAACAGGGCACACCGAGGAAAGAAGGCGGACAGATGACGGGCAGAGGGTGGAACCAGGACAGATGTCAGGAGGTAGACGGGCAGCGCTGGAAAAATAGGCTGCTGGATTGTTGGTATCCAGAACATTATCCTCTCCTAATTTGGAGGTTGAATGACGCTGTTTCACAATGAGCTGATCTGTGCCAGCGTTCAAGATTATGGAAAGTACAGATTATGGAAAGTACTGGAAAGTACAAAATGGCATTTTGAAGGATTGAAGATTAACATCATTATATACAAGTTTTACTCTCCGCATCCAGGATTACAAAGTAACGAGAAGTAGACAGAGGACGGGGAAGTAGACAGAGGACGGGGAAGTGGACAGATGACGGGGAAGTGGACAGAGGACTGGAGATGGACAAAGGACTGTAAGTGGACAGAGGACTGGAGGTGGACAGAGGACTGGAGGTGGACAGAGGACTGGAGGTGGACAGAGGACTGGAGATGGACAGATGACTGGAGGTGGACAGAGGACTGGAGGTGGACAGAGGACTGGAGGTGGACAGAGTGCTGAAGATGGACAGAGAACTGGAGGTGGGAGTTGAACGGGAGGTGAGTGGGGAGCCGTGGGCGAACAAATGGCGGCAAGTGGACAGAACAGCGCGGTCCTGCAGAGACCGACCGGTGCAGAGGCGGCGCGCGCTCGACCCACCTGAGCCCTGGAAGTGGAGTCGTCGCCGCTGTCCTCACTGGTGGTGTGGCCGGGCGAGTTGTTGACCCGACCCGGCGACCCGGTCGCCGGCGGCCCCATCAGACCGTGGCCCTGGCGGCGACAAGGTCACGACGTGACGGTCACTGCGGCCGTGAGTCACCACCGCCGGCCACCCGAGCCGGAGCATCGCGAGACGACCAGGCCTCGGCGGCGGCCAGGGCCAACAGGTTGGCCACTCGGTAGCCTGCAGCCATCAGTCCAGCGGTGTGTGGGCGGCAGCTAATGCAGCGGCTGAGGTAGCGATGACTGATATTACATTCCTTACCGCATTCCGTTGTCGATGTGTCACTGCGCGGTGTAGGATGGAAGGCGTTGCCGGCTCAGAGGGCAATGAGGGCATCCTCATGCGCGTTACGGTTGGAGAACAACCTCCCCCCACCCCCTCTCCAAGGCGATACTTCGGAGAGCCAATTTGTGACGCTCATGAGCACCGAAACGAGCATCTAACGTCCTGATGACTCGTGTCTCCTTAGTGGGAGACACATTGGGCGACAAGTTGGGCGACAAGTTGGGCTTTTACACGCCTGATCGTAGCCCGACTGACTGGCCAAACCAGGAGGATACTCGGAAACCGGTAATTAGAGGTCCTGGTCGGAACCACTGAGAAGGGTGGCACACAGGCCAGATACGCCGGCAGGCGATAGGGGACTCCGAGAGACAACGTGAGACGTCAAGGGACGCCAAGGAACGCCGGGAGACCCTGAGATATGCTGTGATACACTGAAGAATATCGGGAGAAGATGGGAGACCCAATAAACGCTGAGAGACGTTGGGAAGCATGGAAAATATATGGGAGACAGTAGCAGACTCTACAAGTCTCTGCAGCACGCTGAGGTACGCTCAGATACTTTCGAGAGACAACGGGAGATGCCAGAAGACGGTGAGATAAGCTGCGGTATATATCAGGGAGCGCTGAGACAACGACAGACGATGCAATCTCGTAGCAGAATGGGACACGAGCCCCAGCCCTGCTGGCGCAGGGATATACGTGGCCTGGCACGTATCGTATGGCCACACCAGTCAAATCAATGCGATTGCTATGGATTATTCAACGGCTTCAAGCTACATTGCAGTTGATTATGGTGTTATCAAAATCCTGAAGTCACTGTAATTTCGCGGAATTGTACGCAAACAATGGAAATCTGCATTATTAACCAGGCCGGCGTCTCGACAACAGGGGCGTGCGGCGCAGTCAATTTATCAAACACACAGTGTGCTCGCAGATGACGGCAACCAGACAAAGCCGGCTACACTCGGTCTACACACGTCAGCCGGCTACACTCCGTCCACACACGTCAGCCGGCTACACTCCGTCCACACGTCAGTCGGCTACACTCCGTCTGCACACGTCAGCCGGCTACACCCCATCCACACGTCAGCCGGCTACACTCCGTCCACACACGTCAGCCGGCTACACTCCGTCCACACACGTCAGCCGGCTACACTCCGTCTGCACACGTCAGCCGGCTACACTCCGTCTGCACACGTCAGCCGGCTACACTCCGTCTGCACGTCAGCCGGCTACACTCCGTCTGCACACGTCAGCCGGCTACACTCGGTCTGCACACGTCAGCCGGCTACACTCCGTCTGCACACGTCAGCCGGCTACACCACATCCACACGTCAGCCGGCTACACTCCGTCTGCACACGTCAGCCGGCTACACCCCGTCTGCACACGTCAGCCGGCTACACCACATCCACACGTCAGCCGGCTACACTCCGTCTGCACACGTCAGCCGGCTACACTCCGTCTGCACACGTCTGCCGGCTACACCACATCCACACGTCAGCCGGCTACACCCCGTCCACACGTCAGCCGGCTACACTCCGTCTGCACACGTCTGCCGGCTACACCACATCCACACGTCAGCCGGCTACACCCCGTCTGCACACGTCAGCCGGCTACACTCCGTCTGCACACGTCAGCCGGCTACACCACATCCACACGTCAGCCGGCTACACCCCATCCACACGTCAGCCGGCTACACTCCGTCTGCACACGTCAGCCGGCTACACCCCATCCACACGTCAGCCGGCTACACACCGTCCGCACACGTCAGCCGGCTACACCCCATCCACACGTCAGCCGGCTACACTCCGTCCGCACACGTCAGCCGGCTACACCCCATCCACACAGTCAGCCGGCTACACCCCATCCTCACGTCACCCGGCTACACACCATCCACACGTCAGCCGGCTACACTCGGTCTGCACACGTCAGCCGGCTACACTCGGTCTGCACACGTCAGCCGGCTACACTCGGTCTGCACACGTCAGCCGGCTACACCCCATCCACACGTCAGCCGGCTACACCCCATCCACACGTCAGCCGGCTACACCCCGTCCACACGTCAGCCGGCTACACTCCGTCCGCACGTCAGTCGGCTACACTCCGTCTGCACACGTCAGCCGGCTACACCCCGTCCACACACGTCAGTCGGCTACACCCCATCCACACGTCAGCCGGCTACACTCCGTCTCACACGTCAGCCGGCTACACATCCGTCCACACACGTCAGCCGGCTACACCCCATCCACACGTCAGCCGGCTACACTCCGTCCACACACGTCAGTCGGCTACACCCCATCCACACGTCAGCCGGCTACACTCCGTCTGCACACGTCAGCCGGCTACACTCCCCACACACGTCAGCCGGCTACACCTCATCCTCACGTCAGCCGGCTACACCACATCCACACGTCAGTCGGCTACACTCCGTCCACACGTCAGCCTGTTACACTCCGTCCATATGCTAGCCGGCTACACTCCGTCCACACACGTCAGCCGGCTACACCCGTCCACACACGTCAGCCGGCTACACTCTCATCACACGTCAGCCGGCTACACTCGTCTGCACACGTCAGCCGGCTACACTCCGTCCACACGTCAGCCGGCTACACCACATCCACACGTCAGTCGGCTACACTCCGTCAACACATCAGCCGGCTACACCCCATCCACACGTCAGCCGGCTACACCCCGTCCACACGTCAGCCGGCTACACCCCATCCTCACGTCAGCCGGCTACACCCATCCTCACGTCAGCCGGCTACACCCCATCCTCACGTCAGCCGGCTACACCCCATCCTCACGTCAGCCAGCTACACCCCATCCTCACGTCAGCCGGCTACACCCCATCCTCACGTCGTCACAGGTTACACTCCGTCCACACGCTAGCCGGATATATTCCGTCCACACACGCATCACCGAAGAGACGAACGTCGCAAAGCTGGAAACGATGACATTGAGCCGTTTAAAAGGCACTTGGCGTACAGCCTGACATGCGGTAATGGATACGCCACCGTTGGCTCTCGCGTGCTGCAAAGCACAAAACAGAATGATTACAATTGGAAAAACCGCGTCGTGCAAGATTGCATCACATCTATAGACAGGTCGGCATGCACCACGTGTGTTCGATAGGTGTGTTGAAATCATTCAGATACAGTGGTATTGAACTGATTGTAGTGTATCTGGGTGTCCATATGATTAACTGCAGCACAATTCCGGCAGTAATATATGCGCCGAAAGTGGCTACATGTTGCAATGCAAACCCACCTATATGGAATATGGCTTGTGCTGGACTTCTGATTTGTAATCCTGGATGTACACATTAAAATGTTCTGGCAATCTATACGGAGCATATTTGTATCCAAATCTGTTATCCCAGAATCGAAGTTTGTACTTGCCAGTGGATCTTGAGCACCGCCATAGAGCAGTTCCTCGTTAAACAGCAGCACTCAATCTCCAAACGACAAAAGATGGGAGGGTAACTTCCCAGATATAATATTTTGCTTTTTATGTAGCTACCAAAAGCAACCAAGCATGTCTATATTGTCAATATCAACAAATTATGCTACCAGTAGCAATAAAGTATGTCGCCATTCCTGAACAAGGTCTGATAACTTCACAATAGATGTTTAAATCCAGAAACTTACTCGTCCAATACACACTAACATGACTTTGCATATTTATGTTAACCAGCTATGCACCGACCATAATTTTCGGTTATTTATTGATCATTAGTTGTATCTGATGTTTTGCTACAGCAAATTAAATGGCCTGGCTATCCATGTCCGTATATTGGTGAAACCCTCATAAGCGTTAACGTAATTGGATGCAGTTTTTTTCTTGGCAAATTATGATTTGATGCAGCTTGATGAAGCTGGTCCAATCACATGGCTGGTCCGCCGAGACGGTACTGACCCGGCCCACGACAGCCCCCCCCGAGACGGTACTGACCCGACCCACGACAGCCCCCCCCCCCCACACCGAGACGGTACTGACCCGGCCCACGACGGGTCCCCAGAGACGGTACTGACCCGGCCCACGACGGGTCCCCCGAGACGGTACTGACCCGGCCCACGACGGGTCCCCCGAGACGGTACTGACCCGGCCCACGACAGGTCCCCGAGACGGTACTGACCCGGCCCACGACAGGTCCCCCGAGACGGTACTGACCCGGCCCACGACAGGTCCCCCGAGACGGTACTGACCAGGCCCACGACAGGTCCCCCGAGACGGTACTGACCCGGCCCACGACAGGTCCCCCGAGACGGTACTGACCCGGCCCACGAAACGGCCCCCCGAGACGGTACTGACCCGGCCCACGACAGGTCCCCCGAGACGGTACTGACCCGGCCCACGACAGGCCCCCCCCGAGACGGTACTGACCCGGCCCACGACAGAGTCCCCGAGACGGTACTGACCCGGCCCACGACAGGTCCCCCGAGACGGTACTGACCCGGCCCACGACAGGTCCCCTGACGGCCCGACGCCCAGACGGTACTGACCCGGCCCACGACAGGTCCCCGAGACGGTACTGACCCGGCCCACGACAGCCCCGAGACGGTACTGCCCGGCCCACGACAGGTCCCGAGACGGTACTGACCCGGCCCACGACGCCCCCGAGACGGTGCTGACCCGGCCCACGACAGGTCCCCCGAGGCGGTACTGACCCGGCCCACGACAGCACCCCCCGAGACGGTACTGACCCGGCCCACGACGAGTCCCCCGAGACGGTACTGACCCGGCCCACGACGGGTCCCCCGAGACGGTACTGACCCGGCTCACGACAGGCCCCCGAGGCGGTACTGACCTGGTACATGGGCGGTCGGCTGAGCTGGTGGGGCGCCATCAGCTCGTGCGGCGGGTACAGGCCCAGGTGCTGCTGGCCGGGCGGCTGGAACGGTCGCGGCTGTGGCGGCTGTGGTTGGTGCGGAGGCGGCGCCAGGACCTGGCCGGCCGGGTTGTACAGCTCCCTGTGGTCGGACAGCGGCGGACGGTCACTACACACCCGGCACACTCACACTCACCGGTCACTCACACACCCGGCACACTCACACTCACCGGTCACTCACACACCCGGCACACTCACACTCACACACCCGGCACACTCACACTCACCGGTCACTCACACACCCGGCACACTCACACTCACCGGTCACTCACACACCCGGCACACTCACACTCACCGGTCACTCACACTCCCGGCACACTCACACTCACCGGTCACTCACACACCCGGCACACTCACACTCACCGGTCACTCACACACCCGGCACACTCACACTCACCGGTCACTCACACACTCGGCACACTCACACTCACCGGTCACTCACACACTCGGCACACTCACACTCACCGGTCACTCACACACTCGGCACACTCACACTCACCGGTCACTCACACACCCGGCACACTCACACTCACCGGTCACTCACACACCCGGCACACTCACACTCACCGGTCACTCACACACCCGGCACACTCACACTCACCGGTCACTCACACCGGCACACTCACACTCACCGGTCACTCACACACCCGGCACACTCACACTCCTGGTCACTCACACACCCGGCACACTCACACTCACTGGTCACTCACACACCCGGCACACTCACACTCACTGGTCACTCACACACCCGGCACACTCACACTCACCGGTCACTCACACACCCGGCACACTCACACTCACTGGTCACTCACACACCCGGCACACTCACACTCACCGGTCACTCACACACCCGGCACACTCACACACACCCGGCACACTCACACTCACCCGGCACACTCACTCACACACCCGGCACACTCACACTCACCCACTCACACACCCGGCACACTCACCTCACCGGTCACTCACACACCCGGCACACTCCACACTCACACTCCACTCACACTCACTGGTCACTCACACACCCGGCACACTCACACTCACCGTCACTCACCCCGGCACACTCACACTCACTGGTCACTCACACACCCGGCACACTCACACTCACCGGTCACTCACACACCCGGCACACTCACACTCACCCGGCACACTCACACACCCGGCACACTCACACTCACCGGTCACTCACACACCCGGACCCCACACTCACACACACCCGGCACACTCACACTCACCCGGCACACTCACACTCACTGGTCACTCACACACCCGGCACACTCACACTCACCGGTCACTCACACACCCGGCACACTCACACTCACTGGTCACTCACAACACCCGGCACACTCACACTCACCACCGGTACACTCACACACCCGGCACACTCACACTCACGTCACTCACACACCCGGCACACTCACACTCACCGGTCACTCACACACCCGGCACACTCACACACACCCGGCACACTCACACTCACCGGTCACTCACACACCCGGCACACTCACACTCACCGGTCACTCACACACCCGGCACACTCACACTCACCGGTCACTCACACACCCGGCACACTCACACTCACCGGTCACTCACACTCACCGGTCACTCACACACACCCGGCACACTCACACTCACCGGTCACTCACACTCACCGGTCACTCACACACCCGGCACACTCACACTCACCCGGCACACTCACACCCGACACTCACGGTCACTCACACACCCGGCACACTCACACTCACCGGTCACTCACACACCCGGCACACTCACACTCACCGGTCACTCACACACCCGGCACACTCACACTCACCGGTCACTCACACACCCGGCACACTCACACTCACCGGTCACTCACACACTCACACTCACACTCACCGGTCACCCACACACTCACACTCACTCACCCGGCACACTCACACTCACCCGGCACACTCACACTCACTGGTCACTCACACACCCGGCACACTCACACTCACCGGTCACTCACACACCCGGCACACTCACACTCACCGGTCACTCACACACACACTCACACTCACCGGCACACACACACTCACACTCACCGGTCACACTCACCACACACACCCGGCACACTCACACTCACCGGTCACTCACACACTCCGGCACACTCACACTCACCGGTCACTCACACACCCGGCACACTCACACTCACCGGTCACTCACACACCCGGCACACTCACACACTCACACTCACCGGTCACTCACACACCCGGCACACTCACCACCGGTCACACCACACACTCACCGGTCACTCACACACCCGGCACACTCACACTCACCGGTCACTCACACACCCGGCACACTCACACACACTCACACACTCACACACCCGGCACACTCACCGGTCACTCACACACCCGGCACACTCACACTCACCGGTCACTCACACACCCGGCACACTCACACTCACCAGCCACTCACACACTCGGCCAGCGGTGGCCACGTGCTGACCTCGCCCGTCAACAGGCCGCTGCCAGATGGCTGGCGACGCGTATCTCAACAGGAGAGTATCGGTGGATTCGTTTGTTTGCTGATGCTCAGGCCTTGTCGACAAAGAACATCTCACATCTCGCAGACGACCTTGGATGCCCGCAGGCAACTGGCGAAGCCTCAGGCCATATCACATCACTTGTCGTTTAGTCTGTAGGACATAGGAACATAGGCATGTAGGACATAGGACTGTAGGAGATGGGACTGCAGGGCATGGGACTGTAGGATATAGCATTGTAGGACATAGATCGTGTCAATGAGTCAATCGCTTGCTCGCCACTGTTCGTCGCCCTGGCTCAGAATATCACATGTCACCACCCAGTGATAAAATATTCGTGAACTAGGGTGGAATATGCCACTTTTTGTACACTCAATTGACATAATTATCTAAAAAATCAACACCCCCTTGAAATGCGTACTTACAAGTCTTCGTGTTTCGTTCTAACAGTATCTGCTTTAAGTATCATGTCCATGTTCTTGATACGGAATGGTTACAGAAACATCTTGCAATGCAATTTTGGGTAAAGGGATACCTATAATGTGAGGTCATATGCAATACCAGTTTATACCGTTGATAGTATTCTTCCTAGTCAAATACAGCTCGTCCTAAATTACGAATATTAAAGCAAATGATAAAGGTACAGTCATAAGCACCAAAACCATTGGCTCAAATTTGAGTCTGAAAGTAGCCAGCCGGCCGACTATCAACCGGCCAGCCGTCAACCGGCCAGCCGTCAACTGCGGCCAGCCGTCAACTGCGGCCAGCCGTCAACTGCGGCCAGCCGTCAACTGCGGCCAGCCGTCAACCGGCCAGCCGTCAACTGCGGCCAGCCGTCAACTGCGGCCAGCCGTCAACCGGTCAGCCGTCAACCGGCCAGCCGTCAACCGGCCAGCCGTCAACCGGCCAGCCGCCAACCGCGGCCAGCCGTCAACCGGCCAGCCGACAACAGACCAGCCGTCAATCGGCCGACTGTCAACCGGCCAGCCGTCAACCGGCCAGCCGTCAACCGCCGTCGGTTTGCTGTGACCATCAGGCGAACCGTCGGCTGATTATCATGTCAATAGCGGACGAAACTCGCCGGCGGCCGCGCGGCCCGCATCACGGGTCACCGGGTCGTGACCCGCGGCCGCACGCTGATGATACGGCCGAAATTGGACGGAAATTAGGCGGACGCTTTTCCTGTCCAAACTATAATGCCGGTGAGCCGTCGCTCAGTCAGTGCTGTGATGATGATGCTGTGATGTGTCAGTGATGTGATGTGTGGCTCAGTCAGTGATGTGATGATGATGTTTGTCAGTGTGGCCGCGGTTTGTGGCGCTTCAGCATGTGTTGTCCTGGCCGTCTTCGGCGGAGCTGGAGTTCCACGGTTGCGAGCCGCCGCCCCCGACAGATTTAGAGCCGTAGCACGCGTGATAAGGCGCGCGCCGACAGCGGGCTCGCCGGCCGACGGCGGCCGCTCTATTTAGCCACGCGCGACAGGAAGCGGCCGCACAACACGTGCCGGAAGTGTGTTGGGCGGGCCGCGTGGTGACGTCGCAAATGCATGACGTTCGCCACTTTTCCCCGGCCGTGCAAACCCCCAACGATCGGCGCGCACGTGCAAACACACGACCGAAACGGGGTCGAACCGAAAACCGGGTCGCACGCGGCGGCCGGCTCGCGGGGCCTGCGGCCGGGCGGACCGCTCCCGGCCGGCTGCTTTGTTCGCATACGTGAAAACAAAAACAGAAACACTTTCCCTCCA